>CM067170.1:124665651-124710651 GCA_034093135.1 Erigeron breviscapus | reverse complement strand
GGACCGTTAAATGATAAAATTTAATGAAAATATTTAAAATTATCACTATACATAAAAATCAATATTTCATAAATGATTATCAAAATTTGAGTTTTCTAATTATAAAATGTAAGAGGATAGCGCAGTGGACATCCCCGTGTTGCAATGACGTTTGGGCCCTGGGAGACCAGGGTTCGAATCCGAGCAATCAAGGTTTTCCCCCAATTTAGCGCCGTGCCTTCTGTAGCGGCTAAATTGGTGTGGTTTTCCCTCCCCTGTGGTTCCCTGACTTCGTGGATCGGTCGCTAGTGATTGCCTGCCCAATTGGATGTAACGGCTAGCCGTCCCGTGACACGAACGTTAAAAAAAAATATAAGAAGAAACTTGACCATCAACATACTTGTACAGAAAATATTCACATAATGACATTACTATGCTAGTAATGGTGTTGGATTCATTTGGTACAGGCCCATCCAAGTCAAATCTTACATGTATGAATTTTTTTGCTCTTTCCAACCTTCATATCTATACTACTATATAAAAGTTATACCATCATGTTGAAAAGTTAAGATTTTTAGGACATGCGAAATTACCATTTTACCTTTAATCCACTACTCTTTTAAATCAAATATCTTTATATCAAATACCTACACCACGTGACACAACTTTTAAATCATTTCATTACTGTCATCTATACTACTATATAAAAGTTATACCATCATGTTGAAAAGTTAAGATTTTTAGGACATGCGAAATTACCATTTTACCTTTAATCCACTACTCTTTTAAATCAAATATCTTTATATCAAATACCTATACCACTTGACGCATCTTTTAAATCATTCCATTACTGTCACTACCATCGCTGTCGCATTGCGCGGGTACCATACTAGTAGTTTATGATACAAAAAGAGTAAACCTGATATATAGCTAATACATATTTATCATAACTAGTTGCTATTGGGTGTCCCTGGGGCATTGGCTATTTACATTTAATTAACTTAATAATTTCCATATTTGTAGAGTTTTAATATTTATTTTTTTTGAACGGCAAAAAATTATATTGATTATGAGGTAACTAGCAAGGCACTAGTTACCAAAATTATTACAATTACAATCTAGAATCAAAACACGCTACAACATTCTAGACTCATCCCGTGACATGAACTGCGAGGCCCACAAAAAGGGTGAGAATAACTCCCAACCAACAAAAGCCGAGCCACCGGTTTTCACTTTGTAGCGTTTTTGATATGGACCCAACCATGCCACGGGGAAAAGACCATCTACTATAAACAAGAAATACAAATGATAACAAATGATACTCAGGCCTAGAACAGAAACTTGTAACCAAATGCGGGCCACAAAAAATGTAGAGTTCTAATATTGATTGCATTCAATGTAATTTACTATGACGATTTTGCCCTTAATCATATGTTACAGACTTCCAGCCATGCATGACTTTCGGGTTTCGACCATCTACATTTGTGAATCCTTTACGTATCAATATTTCACTAAATAAAATAGTGACCTCAAAATAGAACATATTTTTAATTTTTAATTGGTTTGATCGGATACTTAATATTATTGATTTGTGATTTATTATTGATTTGTGATTATCCTCTAGCAAAAAAGTATGTTGTTTACTCCCTAAAATATCCTTAAGTTGAGTATTTTTTAATAATAGATACAATAAATATTTAATATTTAACTTTGGTGATTTTATACACTATTTTCCCCCCTCCCAAATCCTGTTGTTCGTTTATAAATAAATTCTATTATCTTATAAATATATACTCATTTGAGTGAAATTTTTTAATGCTTATGTACTACTTACAAAAGTAAAAAGAATAAGGGTTGATATACATAACATATAATAAGCATTGTCACATATCAGCAAGATTTTGTATCCGATCAAAACAGTTAAAAGTATATTTTATTTTGAGATCTTCATTTTGTCTAGTCTAATATTGATATCTATATTTATTCACAAATAAAGATGGACGGAAGTCTCATGACCGTAACATATAACCAAGGGCAAATTCGGCATAATAACTTACATTGAATGCAATTAATATTAGAACTCTACATATATGGAAGTTGTTATGTTAATTAAATGTAAATAGCCATAGAGAGAGAAAAAATGTGTGAGAGAGAAAAAATGTGGGAGGAGGTGAAAGGCAGAAGTAACCGGAGGGACAAGGCTGAAAGAAGACAAGACGGTGGCGGAAGACATCAAATCGTAAAGTTCTTTGTGGCAAACATCCCGGATGGTTGTAGGCCTTGGGATCTCTCTAATGCTCTCAAGGCTTACGGCGAGATCGCGGGGGTTTATATAGCTAGGAAACGTAACAAAGACGATGAACGATTTGGTTTTGTCAGTATTAAAGGAGTCCGCGACTGCAAAGAGATGGAAAAAAGGATGAAACACGTCAGAATGGGAATTTCTACATTGAAGATCAACGTAGCAAGGTATGCGGTGGAAAACAAACTTAGGGACCACACTGATGGCGAAAACAGGAAGACTAACATGTCAACTCCCCCTTTTATGGCCCAAACGTCTAGAGCTGGGGTAAACGTTCATGGCGGACGCTCGTTCAGGGATGTTGTTAGGGGGGTACCGGAGAAGATTGTTAGTGATATCGAGGTGGCGGTGGATGATTCCATGGCTGGTATGATGGATCTCCATAACCGGGCAGTGGTGGCTTATTGCAAGTCGTTTGATGCTCTGGTCGCACTCCATGGAAGACTAGGTGATTTGGGTTTTGCTGGGGCCAGGGTTCAATATCTGGGAGGGATGACGTTGCTCATCTCCTTCCAAAATTCTGAGTTAGCTCGGGATTTTATGTCTAATACTAGCATCTGGGATCAGTGGCTTACCAAGTTGGAAATTTGGGTGGGTCAATCACTTCCCTTTGAACGTATTGCCTGGGTCGGTGTCTACGGGGTCCCCTTACAATTCGCCAATGCTAAGGTTATCAATATGGTCTGTGAAAAAATCGGCAAAGTGGTGAGTCCCTCCTCCTCGTTGGATACTGATGATAATAAGTCTGTAGAATGTGTTGGTGTGCTCGTCGGGGAGGGGACTGAAATTAAGCAGGTGGTGTCGATTAAGTGGCGAAAGAAAAAATTCCGAATCTGGGTGATTGAGAAATCTATGGATTGGTGTCCCCCGTGTGGATTGGTCTTGGGCGCTCCCCCATCTAATCCCGACAGGGGTGGTGGTGGTGCTACCGTCGCGCCTGTAGATCCGATGACAGAGGCTGAGGAAGGTGAATGGGTGGCACCTAGACCAGAAGTTGAAAAGGTGGTACATGGGGAAGGGGAGAAGCGTGATATACGTTTTAATGCAGGCGGGGAAAACGAGTCTTTTAAATGTAATTATAATAATAAGTTTGTGTTTTCCACACTTAAAAAAGGCACCACGTGGGATAAGTTGAATAATATAAATGGTAATTTTGAAGACAGATGGACTAATATTAGTCCATTGGGTGAGAATGCTTTGAGATCAAGGAAAAAGCCCAGGTCGACTATTGATGGGCTTTTTGAACCATCTTTTGAGCCCACTCCTTCAGGATATAACAATGTGGTCGTTACAACCACAAACACCGCTTTTGACACTGTTACTCCAACTAATAAAGAAACAGAGGCTCTTCCTAATCTGGAATTAGGAGCCCTAGAAAAAGATGATGCTCCATTATCTACCCCAACTCTTACCAACTTTACAGAGGTTATTAGAGAAGGTGTTGACATCGATATGGAATTGGAGAATGAAGTACAGGAGACGCTTTTTGCGGGTGATGTGGTGGGTGTTGACTTAAAAGATAAGGAAGAAGGTGTCAGACATGCCCTCGAAATAGAAGGTATCAATGATGTTTTACAATGAATTTTCTTTCAATTAATATTCGTGGGATTAGAGGGGAAGGGAAAGACGATTGGATTAAGGGTATTAAATTTTTTAAAAAAGTCTCTTTTCTCGCGGTTCAAGAGACGCAATGTGGTGAAGTTTATGTTCATTCTGTTAAACGGTTTTGGGGTGACCGGGTTTGGAATTTGAGTCGGTAGATGCGAATGGTAGATCGAGGGTTTAGTCAGTGTGTGAGACCCTAAGATTTTTAAGAAGATTGATTGTGTAAAGGATAATAATTTCTTATTAGTCAAAGGCAGTATGAAAGGTGTCAACGAGGTGGTGTATATCGTTAATGTATACGCTCCTCAAAGCAATAGAGCAAAGAAGGAGTTGTGGGAAAAGTTGGCCAACCTGAAGAGGGGGGGCGCTGGTCATTGGCGACTTCAATACGGTTAGAGTGGCCGAGGAGAGGCAGGGTTCTGTTTTTAAAGCTCATTGTGCCCGTGATTTTAATTTGTTCATCAACTCATCGGATCTTCATGAGTTTGAGATGAAAGGCTTCAAATTCACTTTTTTAATGGAAGATGATAGGGGAAGAAAGATGAGTAAAATTGATCGTCTACTTGTTGGTAGAGAGGTGGTGGACAGATGGCCCGAGGCATGCCTTCGTTCACTACCGAGGTATCTATCAAATCACAATCCTTTACTTCTAACTTTGGTGGACTTGAATTTTGGTCCAAAGCCCTTTCGGTTTTTTAACTCCTGGTTGCAAAGAAAAGACTTTGAGGAAGCTGTAGAATAGGCGTTTGGTTCGTTCCATGGGACTGGAACCCCGGACACTGTTTTGATGTTAAACTTGCGATGGCTTCGCGATAAAATCCGATCATGGAGAGATGATTTGAAGAAAAAAGAATGTGAAGAAACGGAGCTATGCAAACAAGAAATGGCAGAATTGGATTCCAAAATTGAGGAAGAAGAATTACAAGAAGAGGAGATATGGACACGAGCTGAGTGCAAAAAGATTCTTGCTGAATTTGAACAACAAAAAGCTTTTGATCTCAAACAACGATCCAGATGCAAGTGGGCTTTGGATGGGGATGAAAATTCCCGATTTTTTCACGACTTAATTAACAACAGGAAGAGGAGTAATAATATTCCTGGACTTCTTGTGGATGGCGTTTGGATACTAAGCCGACGATCATTAAAAAGGAAATTTTTGGGTTCTTTAGAGAAAAGTTTAAAGAAGACTGGAAAGACAGGCCCACCCCACAATGCTCTTTGGGAACTGTCCTTTTAGCATCTGATGCGGACAACCTTGTTAATAGGTTCACTATCAGTGAAATTAAAGATACGGTCTTTGAATGTGGTGATGACCGGGCTCCGGGACCTGACGGTTTCAACTTTAGGTTTGTTAAGAAGTATTGGGGGAAGTTTGAATCGGACTTTATGGACCTCTTCAACAAATTTCATGACACTGGAGTTATCAGTAGAGGCTGTAGTGCATCCTTTATTACTCTCATTCCGAAGGTAAAGGATCCTGGCAACCTTAACGATTACAGGCCAATCACTTTGGTCGGAATTATCAACAAGGTTCTTTCTAAGGTTTTAGCCAACCGCCTGAAAAAGGTTCTGTCACCTCTTATTTCGGAAACACAGACTGCCTTTCTTAATGACAGATTAATCTTAGACGGGCCGATGATTTTGAACGAGGTGGTTTCGTGGGCAAAAAAGGATAAAAAGAAGGCTTTTATTCTCAAAGTGGATTTCAACAAGGCGTACGATAACGTGAATTGGCAGTTTCTTCTATCGGTTATGGAGGAAATGGGATTTCCTGCCCGTTGGCGTTCCTGGATTTTTGGAATTTTATCATCTGCCAGAGCTGCTGTACTCGTTAATGGGTCGCCCACCTTTGAGTTTTCTTGCTCTAAAGGTATGCGACAAGGAGACCCAATCTCCCCGTTTCTATTTTTGATCGTGATGGAAGGACTTACCAGCTTGCTGCGCAAAGCATGTGACTCGGGTTATTTTAAGGGCGTATGCCTTCCTAACCAAGGACCAACTATTTCCCACATTCTTTATGCTGACGACTGTGTTTTTGTGGGTGAATGGTCGACTGATAACTTAAAAAAGATAAAAAGAATTCTCAGGTGTTTTTTCATGAGTTCAGGTTTGGCTATTAATTTAAACAAATCTTATTTGTTTGGGGTTGGGGTTGATAGTTCAGATATTTGTGGCATGGCTGGGCTCATTAAATGTAAGGCGGGCTCGTTACCCTATGATCATTTGGGGGTACAAATTGGTGGTAATATGAACCGAGTTGCTAGCTGGGACTTTTTATTTGACATTTTTGAGGCTAGACTTTCATTATGGAAGTCGTGTAGTCTCTCCTTGGCGGGTAGGGTTACTCTTATTAAATCGGTCCTCGAGAGTTTGCCTTCCTATTATTTCTCTCTTTTCAAAGTTCCTGACAAGGTTTTGAATGGCCTCGAAAAGATAATTAGGAGGTTTCTTTGGGGAGGGTCGGCGGATAACAAAAAGATCCATTGGGTTTCCTGGGATAGGGTGGCATCTCCTATCAACATGGGAGGGCTTGGTTTGTGTAAACTCAAGGACTCTAATATCGCTCTTCTTAGCAAGTGGCTCTGGAGATACCGCAGTGAACATAAAGCTTTATGGAAAAGGGTTATTGACGCTCTTCATTACACGAAAAGATGTTGGGAACCTATGCCTATTAACCGCTCTTTAACCGGGGTTTGGAAGTCAATTGTGAGCTCTATTTGTAAGGTGTCTGTGGATGGTGTGAAACTCGACAGAA
Organism: Erigeron breviscapus; assembly: GCA_034093135.1. Taxonomy (NCBI): domain Eukaryota; kingdom Viridiplantae; phylum Streptophyta; class Magnoliopsida; order Asterales; family Asteraceae; genus Erigeron; species Erigeron breviscapus. The sequence goes on along the minus strand of CM067170.1, from coordinate 124,704,010 downwards.
TATTTAAAGGTGATGTTGGAGATGGCAAATTAATAAGGTTCTGGATTGATGTTTGGGCTTGTAACGAGCCTCTTAGAGATCGATTTCCTCGTTTGTTCAAACTGGATAAGGAAAAAAAAAGTGTGGTATCGGATCGGTTCTGTTCTCTCACTGGAAGGTTTGGCTACAATTGTTACTGGTCCCGCAATCCAGCCTCTGTTGAGGAGCTTGCTGAATGGGAGGACCTGGTTTCGTTGCTTGCTAATGTTGTTATTAACCGTCAATCGGACAAATGGGTTTAGACAGGTGGGAAAGACAAGGTCTTTTCCGTCAAAAGTGTTAAGGAATGCATCAGAAGTGGGGTGGACTATAGTAATAGGTTCGTGTTCAAGTGGTCAAGATGGGTAACGAAGAAATGCAATGTGTTTATGTGGAGAGTTTCTATGGACCGGCTGCCTACATTGGTCACTCTCAAGTCTAGGAATGTTCACTTTGATAGTACGGACTGTGGTTTCTGCAGTGGGGCTGAGGAGACAATTGAACACATTCTATGCAACTGCGAATTGGCGGTTTCTATCTGGTATAGAGTGGGGATTTGGTGTAAGGTTCGTCCTCTTTTCTTTTTCTCGGCTAAAGACCTGTTTCATATTGATAAGTATGTTGGTATTGGAAAGAAGACCAGGAAACTCTTCAAAGGTATTGTTTTTGTTACGTGTTGGTGCCTTTGGAAAGCGAGAAACGAGATGAAATTTGAGGGTAGAACGATTGGTGTCGAAAAGATCTTCCAAGAAATCAAAGCGACAAGTTACTTATGGGTCAAGAATAGGTTGAATAACTGTAGTCTGAGTTGGCAAGAGTGGTGTACGTTCGATGTTTGTATGTAGATTGTATAGTTGTATATTGTACATATCGTGTTAGCCACTGCCCAATTTTGGGTTAGTTTGGCGGTTGTTAAATAAAAGTCTCCTTTCAAAAAATAAAATAAAATAAATGTAAATAGCCAATGCCCTAGGGGCATTCAATAGCAAATCCCACATAAACCAAAAACAAAAGCTAAGCCAAAATACGTCCTCCAACTACATCATTTATACTTCAAATTTCAAAATCAAGAATCCACATTTCGATATTAACTACAATATACCTTAAACGAATGCTATAAGCTAAAAGCTATTCGTTATAAAAGCATAAACAAACACTTTTACAGAATTTGGATCCTACGAATCATGTTTATCAAGAGGAACACCATGTAGCTAAGGCTCCGAATTACATTTAACTTTTGTATAGAAAACAGTAGAGATAGGTTAATCAAATATGCCCAAAAAACTTAGAAAGAATTTCATTCTATGCGGCGATTCATCGAACAAGTTGTGCACAACACCAAAATCCGCACAACCTAATAACCATATATAAAATTATAAATAAATAATCAAAGTTAAACAAAAAAGTTGTTGCTTTACAAATCAAATATGCAAGTGTCTCAAATTTTACTAATACAAACAAAAGGGTTTGTTGCGAATGAAGTAACATAAAACATATTATTAAATTGCTAAAATGTATATGCATATCACAAAATTCAAAAAATAAAAAAAATCAAGACGATAATATAAACACATGAAAGAAGAACTCCATGAAATCTTTAAAAACTTCTCGATAAACAACTTACAGTTAATAAAACCCTAGGGAAAAACTCCATGAAAATACATATCACACCCAAATTCCTTAAGAAGAAAAATAATAAGAATAAAACGCGTACACGGATATGTGAAAATTACTTATTATGGGGAAGAAATATAGATTTATTAATAACTTTTTGGAGAGTTTTTAGGAAAAAAAAATTAAAAAATAACAAAACAGAATATGTCGGCAAAAAAATAATTAAAAAATATATATAAAATAGGAGAAGGGGCCTATAATATGAGGAGGAATTAGAAGAAAGTTTTAGGAGGATTAGGCGTGTCAAGTGTACTAGATTATAGATAGATAGATACTCATTAGAATGTCTTTTAATTAAAAATAATCAATTGTTGGCACGATCTTTATCTACACACGTTAAACTTTATTATCTCCAGTTTTTCATATCTAAATTGCATCAAAATTAAATATAATCATAATACGTTGATTGATTACTTTTAACCAAGAGGTTTAAGGAAACAAAAGTGTTATACATGACTTCCCAATCATGTCCTGACCTAGAGCAAGTTCACAAATCACAACCTCCTTATGAAGATCAAAGATCCTGATCGGCTTTTCATGGAATTTTAAATTTTCATAAACTATTAGTCATCTAAATCTAGATGACAATTGACAAACAAAAACTTTATTTCAAACTATAACATTTTCAAAAATCTAGACTCCAAATACAATACATCTATACCTTAAATTCTTAAAATACGAGTCGACCCAAAATGCAAAGAAGAAAAGGGCTCTAAAGCCCAAAACATTAGGTAAACAGAAGCCTACCAACAGCCCAACATGACTTATATTATATCGCATTGCGTTACAACAATGAGTTTTTGATACGATGTGGTTACAGACTTATGGTTGCATTAATTGTTTTATCATTGATATATATAGTCTCAAACTTGAAGTTTAGAGATTATTTCAATACGAAAAATAATAGCAAATTGCGGAATTCTAGCTCTAGATATACTAAATACTAATCATAATTGCTTAATAGCAAAGGTATCTTCTAAATTCACTATGTAAGCCCCGAGGGTGAGTTTACCCAAGGTCTCAGGTTCGAGCCTTGGGGTTCTCATCTCAAAGGTATGTTCCAAGAGAAGGGGGTTGGAGGAACAGAATAATCTGGTTAAAATTGTCTCCAACACGTCTGAATCGAAACTCACTTTGCAAAAAAAATAAAAAAAAGTATAATCATAATTCATAATCATAAACTTATATTATAAATTTCGGGATCATGGTCAAGTATCTAGTATTTACAATAGCCACATCGTCTTTCATGAACCAACGACTCTCCGTTTTGTTCACATCTTTAGGAATTTCCCGATCAAACCTATGTCGGAATTCAATAGTGTGTTTTTTGTTCGGGATAGATACATATCTAAATTTTACATTTTAAAGTCATTTTAAAGTGCCCTCAATTGTATTTTTGAATCTACTTGTTGAGCTTGTATATATTTGGTTTGGTCTTTAACTTTCGAGATTATCAACTGAATTAAATTCATCATGGTTTGTTTTTCAATCTCAATTGACAAAATGGCACTCCCTTTTCCATAACAAACACTTTTGTTAGAAAAAGGAAAAAGTAAGTTTTCTTGTCGAACTATGTGTAAACACATACAAATACAAATAAAATCACATCAAATGGAAACTGATTGTGAAATATACATAGAATAACAAATTTCATAGTCTATACATTGGAAAAAACAATTTTATTGACCATGGAAAAACAAGTTATTACATATCTTTTAAAGCATTGTGGTTTTTAAATGATATCGAAACATACTTTGTAACAACTACGAAAACAACTTAAGTTAAAGTATACAAGTATATATTTATGTTTCTTATGTTGATACTTATAGCTACATTTATAATAATACATTTTTGTTTTAATGGACAAGAACATCAATAACGATACTTTAAGCTAACAATTAATAAAAATATTAAAGTGACAACTTAGTTTTGGTGGGAATACATAAATTAGATCAAGCTAACCACTAAATAAATCGTATGTTAAATTATTTTTAAACTAATAATTTGACGTCTCATTCTTTTCCTAAAGTTTAATAAGGTTCCGGTTTTTATATTTTGAAAACTATTATGAATTACTTATTCAATTTTAATTTTAAAATCAATCAGCTCTGATAAAATGCGAGTTTATATTCAACCCACTAAAAATGGGATGTGTCATTTTCACATATCTCATCTTACAAGTTGCAACTTGCAACACCACTGCAGCCCACTTTAATTTAATTTTAATCACCTCAAAAACTAAAAAAAAAGTAACAAAAAAATGTATTTATTTATGTCACCTCACACATAGTTCCTGATAAAATTCTAATTATATATATATGTTTGACTCAACAACCTGCTTGCCTGTTTACATACAAATTAACAATAATATAGCTGTTACAAAGCATAGTTTTATAAGAAGAATACTCAAATATACTTAATAATATTCATATGATAGATATAAAAAATATAACAATATAACAATAAGTTTAAGTTTTATAATATATGACTCTTGTAAACTCAAATCTTCAAAATGAGAGTTGATATATATATACATTCACATTTAAAGGGCTTTTATCTTCACTTTATCTCCAAAACACACTCCTTAATATATACGAGTTTTTTTTTTTTGAACAACAGATGAATATTATTAACATGAACCGGTTGAAAAGGATTCAACCGGGCACAAAATTACATAAAGGGGAGAGGGTTTTTAAGCCACCCATCCCAACAAATCTTATGTTTCCTACTCCTATTATGGTACCATAAAAACGAATGGACAACTATAGAATCAAAGAGAACAACATCCCGGGTCTTATTTGGGGAAAAGATTTTGTCGTTACGGAACCTCCAAATACTCCACCAAGCAGTGTTGATGATGGATTCTAGCACTTTCTTTACTTTCTTCGGTTGAGCAAGTGAATCAATGTAAGGTAGGACATCATTAACAGAAAGAGAAGTTGGGAATGTGAGGTCCAACCATTTCGACATTGACTTCCAAACCATCTTCGCGATCTGACACTCCCTCATAATGTGATCAGTCGATTCAATACCATTAGAGCATAAAGGGCATAAAATAGAAGGGACGTCCAGACCTTTAAAGAGTAGATTTAGACGTGAAGGCAAACGATCCAGGAGAAGACGCCACACAAAGATATTTACCTTTGATGGAACTAGTTTGTTCCACTTAGTAGGGGTGATATGAGTAGATGGCAGGTGATTATTGTCACACCCCCAAAATGCGGAATCGAAGGTGTGAACAATATTCGTAAACAAATCACACATTATAACAAACGACCTCTAGAATGAGACGTTTTTAAAATATATCCGAAAGATTTTCTTTATTGATCACAAAGTGATAATTGAGTTTACAACTAGTACAAATAAGATTCTTTAAACATGATAATATAAACTAAGACATCTCCATATGTTTTCTTCTAGTATGCAATTGTGACTCCAAAAGTATGCATCTATCTTATGCGTCATCTAGCTCAAGTACCTGAGAATACACATTTTAAATTACGTCAACATAAAGTTGGTGAGTTCATAGTGTTATAATAAGGATTTACCTTTGGATCACAAGATTTGAATATGATATCGCATGCATTACGACTATCAAGTATACGTGGTTTATTTCAACCTATTAATTCGTATATCGCATGCTTATACCTTGGAAACCGAATACCTTAACCGTACCATATGTGTACATTACCCCTCATGTGATGCTAATGCTCAACGCAATCACGTATTTAATTCAAATATTAATTATCCCTTGCATGTGTTAGTGCGACTAACCAGGATAGGGGTGTCAACCCAATAGTACTATTTATAATATTCGCGTTACAATTTATCGGTTCAAGTTCCATATAGGGGATTTCGAGCCAGAGCATTGTAACAAAAATATAAGCACCGATCATTTAAGCAATTGTGTCCATAAAAAACAAAACAGTTGTGTATTCTCAGTCCCAAAATAATAAATAGGGATCCATGAAACTCACCTTAGCTCGGTGATTGATTAGTAACGTAAAAATGTTGATGATGACAATGATGACGAGCAAGTCAACTAGCAAAAGTATGTATCCCTAAACATAATGTGATTGATTTACTTCTCGGTTTAGACTTAAATTATCTTATAATGTTTATCTATTAATACGCTTGTCAACGTAACTGGTTTTGGGTTTTTTTCAATAACCTTTGTAATTTATTCTTGAAATATTTATAAATGATATCTCATTTATCTTTATAGAGATCCTTAAAAAGCTTTTGTTTAAATGCAATTAATAAGCTACCAGTTAGCTTAAGATATGAATGAGAATAAAGAAATACTTGATAGTATTTCTTTGAATTGATACGGAATGTATTCGGAGACGAATACGAGTGTGTATATATATTTAATATATAAAGGAGAGATACTTTAAATAGTAGGATTATAATCAATACAAAAATGTATTAATTATAAAATGAAGAGATACCTTAAATGGTAGGAAAAACCAGCATTATATTTCAAGTTGTGTTAGGGTTGACGTTGGGTCGTGTAGTATCCAGACGGTGAACCAAGTTGCGTTTAGAATGCGAATTGCAAACCGTTTGTCAACTACAATCCGCTCCGTTGGTATACCCCAGAGATGCCCAAGGTCAATGGCAATCATGTTTAGAAATATAGTACGGTTAAAAGCGTATCAAGGATATATTCTATCCATAAACCAAACAAATCGAAAATACGAAACAATTCACAGATGGTGAATAGTAATTATATGAATTAGGATAGTTATATATATAACTATACATTTATTTATACACCATAATTAGTATATAAAAGTATTTGTTAAAAGTGTTTTACTCATGTATTTCTACAAAAGTGCCAACAATTCAATATTCGTATAAAAGTGATATTTAAGTTTAAATGCAATTAATAAGCTACCAATTAGCTTAAGATATGAATGAGAATAAAGAAATACTTGATAGTATTTCTTTGAATTGATACGGAATGTATTCGGAGACGAATACGAGTGTGTATATATATTTAATATATAAAGGAGAGATACTTTAAATAGTAGGATTATAATCAATACAAAAATGTATTAATTATAAAATGAAGAGATACCTTAAATGGTAGGAAAAACCAGCATTATATTTCAAGTTGTGTTAGGGTTGACGTTGGGTCGTGTAGTATCCAGACGGTGAACCAAGTTGCGTTTAGAATGCGAATTGCAAACCGTTTGTCAACTACAATCCGCTCCGTTGGTATACCCCAGAGATGCCCAAGGTCAATGGCAATCATGTTTAGAAATATAGTACGGTTAAAAGCGTATCAAGGATATATTCTATCCATAAACCAAACAAATCGAAAATACGAAACAATTCACAGATGGTGAATAGTAATTATATGAATTAGGATAGTTATATATATAACTATACATTTATTTATACACCATAATTAGTATATAAAAGTATTTGTTAAAAGTGTTTTACTCATGTATTTCTACAAAAGTGCCAACAATTCAATATTCGTATAAAAGTGATATTTAACGTATTTAAATGCAATTACATATCATTTGAGTATAAAATAAGTTGACAAGCATTTCAATACATAACATATAGTCATATAATCATAAGGCAATATATAGTAAGGTTTCATAAAAACACTTACAAGTTTGGAGAATTATAAATTCTAAGATCAAAGTAACGATATAGGAATGAGCTCCAAAGAAGATCTTGAGAGAATCGACTATAACTTGGACTTGTAAACTTGATGAATATGGAATAATCCTAACTCCATGTGGCCATTATAACTAGGCTTTGATAAGTTTTTGAAAGAATTCCCAATAACAACGTCGTGTTTACAATTTCGAAACCAACGAATTCAAAACAACTTTGGTTGAATCGAAAGCTTGGGATGATGAAAGGTTGTGAGAGATATGCTTGAACTTGAATAAGTATTGATCTTGGAATCATAGAGATTCAAGAGAAAGTTTGATGTTGTGAATTAGCAAATTGGAATGAAACCTAAGCTTTGTATTTATAGTAAAACTTTAGACAAATGAATGGTGAATTGGATGGTGGTGTGGCCGTGGGTTTGTGGTGGTATGGAAGGGTGATTCATGCTTGTTTAGCAAGGTGGTGATGTGGTGGATTTGTGGTGGAAGTAAAAGGAAATAGGTGATGTGTTCATTTTGTGATGGTTAGAACAAATATCTAGTTAAATATGTTTATATAATTTGTGTAAGTATATAAAATATATACTAGCTTTTTATAAACTTAAGAGTAATGTTTATAAAAGATGGTGATGTGTTCAAAATGTGGTGAAAGGATATAGAAAGTGGTGATGTGTTCAAAACCTAATGGTTTAAGAAATATCTAGTAAAACTAACTAGTTAACCTCCTTACTATTCACGAGATTAATTAAATTTTCCGATTTTTCGAGTGTGTTACTTTATGAATTAAAAATCATAATCGAGTGTTGAAACACTAGATATTAGGTTTCCCTAAGTCTTAAGTCCATACGAGAAAGACTCACGCGAAAAATAAACGTTTTATGATTTTTCACGGAATATAACATTTTTATTTTCTTAGTTGCTCGTCGTCAGGGTTTTAAATCTTGCTAAAATAGTTCATACAATAGATTGATTACTCATATAATCAATTAGAAAGTTTAAACATGCACTTGCTCACCTAATCATGCCTTAAATAGCTTAAATTACTTTGGAAATTAAGCGAAGAACATCTTAATTGATTTCAATTAAGAATCCTGTTGAATGGAATTTTGACGGATGTCACAGTATCTACCCGTTAAATGAAATTTCGTCCCGAAATTTAGATTGTGCCTCCAAGTAAGATATTCAAATGTAGTTGCTATACGTTCATTTGAGATTTTCGATAAAAGCTTATCAGTTACTAACTACATTCTGTCCTCGTAAGTTCAACCTTAATTAACAAAAGTATATACATATAGTGATGATCTACCTCTAATATTCTATTGATCCTTATGTATAGGGTGTACCTACGGATAACCCACCGTACCAATGGTATATTAATGGTATATCATCCGTATGTATATATACTTTCAATTTAATCAGTGTTTCCTATCTTAATATACATTAAGCTTATAGCCAGCATGTAGTTCTTGCTAAGTTAACCATATATTCTTAGACTTATGATATCAATCCGTTAAAGACTAAGTTCTATAGACTTAACATTCTAGCACTTTGAATCATAATCATTGTTACTATTATCATTGGTTATGTACTTGTTACCTCTGCCACTATTTTTATTGTAACTCATATTTCGAATTCTTTTGTTCATTATAAACCTCAGTGTAACCACTCTTGTTACCAATTCTAACTATCATAACCTTTCTTATTCTTTATCCTTCACAAATCCTTTTTAATTGGATATATCTATGAAGTATTTAGTATCTAAGACATAATTCCTTAGATGTGAGATTTTCGTTATTAAGTGAATTTTGGATTATTTAGAAGAGACGTACCCATATCGAAGATAGGGTCCTCATAGTCGTCACCGTCGGCTATCATTAACACTTCCTCGTGTTCCGGTTCAGTATCTTGATCCATTTCCTCGTGTTGTTGTTCATTCTGTTGATCTAAAATCATTGGACAATTCCTTCTGAAATGTCCCTTTTCTCCACAGTTGAAACAACTGCTATAATTGCCACAAGCCACTTCTCTACACTCCCTGGTATGATGACGTTTGCATATGTTGCAGAAAGGCTTGGTTCCAAGATAGGATGTGTTACTACTTTGTCCGACGTAGTATGCTTTGATGACATTTGGTTCCTTGTATGGGTGTTGTTCATAACTTCTCTCTTGATTCTCGTCCAACTTCCTCTTATTATCACTGCTCCTTGTCTCTACAGTTTTTGTCGCTCCATTGTGACGAATCACTTGATCCATGAGATCATGAGCTAAGCGAATGGCACTTGAAAGTGTAACTGGCCTTGATGCAGTCACATTCCCTTGGATAGACTGTGGAAGTCCCCAAATGTACCTCTCGAGTCGTTTGTACTCAGGAGTGACCATTGTTGGGCACAATACTGACAACTCATAAAATCTCCTAGTATATTCAGCCACATTATTCCCTTTTACTACCAGATACCAGAACTCTATCTCTAGCTTTTGAATCTCGTTCCTTGGGCAATACTCTTCCCTCATCATTTCCTTGACTTCGTCCCACGGTGTTGCATTAGCTGCGTCTATTCCTATAACATTAACATATTCACTCCACCATGAAAGAGCACCACTAAGAAGTGTGCCGGTGGCATATTTGACTCGGCTGCCGTCAGTGCATTCACATAATCGGAATACAGATTCCGTTTTCTCAAACCATTGCAACAGGCCTACTGCCCCTTCAGTACCATTGAAGAATATCGGCTTGCAATACATGAAATCCTTGTAAGAACCTGCTCTACTAGAGTTTCCTTCCGTCTTTTTGCTAGTATCCTTGCTTGCTTCCATGGCAAGAATTTCAGCGACTTGTTCAACTATGAGTGTATCTAATTCACCTTGTGTCATTGTTATAGTTTCTTCCTCTTCAGCTATGGGTTTAAGATTTGCTCGTTTTGTTTTCCTAGTTGCCTTAGAATTTACTCGCTTTGTTCTTTTCAGTGTATCCCCTTTCTTAGGAGGTGCCATGATTTCCTATATCGTAATAATAAATTAATGAGATGTAGATCGTATAACATCATCACATAATAGTAAGATGGGAACCAACACAACATAATATGCATAAAATACTTGATACATTGTTTATGAAACAAGTCAAGGAGAGATATCCTTGAAACCACAAGTATTTTAGAAATTAGCCGAGCATTACTTGTCTTGGTAGGTTAACATCTAATGGAACTATATGCAATAGAAATTTCTCATGATCCAACTTAACCACAAGCCTCTTCATTACTGTGATTTGCCATCCGCGCTGTTTGTTCTACTTCCAGATTTTCCTTGAGTGTTCTATCATATCATTATCCTTCTGATTAATGAACATAAAGCCTCCTTTACTCCGTGCTCCTTTGTATAATTTCACTGTTTCCATCTTTTCTAGCCTTTAAATTATATATCAATGTTCCCTTGTTGTGATCTCCATTACCACCATTTCTGCTATCGTTTGTCGTCTTCATCGTGCACTTAGAGTCCGGATTATTGTTAAGACGTTTATTCCTTTTATTTGTTTCGAGAAAGGGATTACGAGAAGATTCCTAGTATTATTTGATGGCTAACATAAAAGGTAAGATTATTATCATTGGTTATTCATGGTTAGTTTTCGGCCCGCAATGATGCTACCTCCAATGTGTTAAATGTGCTTATATATAGGGTGTACCATTGGCTAACCCACCACACCGTTAGCACATTGATGGCATACCAATACCTAAACTAACCACTTCAAACTAATGGGAGATTTTGATATTTCCACATAGTATCATGCAATCGTAAAAACGTTGTACACTGTTTTTAAGATAACATCATATTATGTGTTTTTATCAAAGTCATTATTGTTAAGTTCAACTTGCTCAGCGTAACGGGACTCGTTTGTCCGGATTTAATGAAGTAACGAGAGAATCGAGTCTTTGAGGTCGTCTTTAGATAGGTCATCTTCCGGATGAATTTTTCTCTAGCGGTTCAACCTTCCTTGATCTTTGTTGATATTCTTAGGTGGGTTCATCGATGATATTTGTGAGTGCAAGAGTAACTCAAGAGAATTTACGGATTCGAAGATTATAGTAAGTTAGGTATCTCATTAGAAGATGAGTGTATGATAATAGTTTATTCTGTGTTCTCGAATCTGAACATAGTAATTTATAGTATTATAGTTCAGATTTAAACTCGTGTATTTCATAGAAATGTAAAGACATTCCAAGTGGTGTGGACCTCTCCGAAACACCATAATGATACAATAACGTAGTGTGGACATTCTCCGAAGCACTATAATGATACAATAACGTAGTGTGGACATTCTCCGAAGCACTATAATGATACAATAACGTAGTGTGGACATTCTCCGAAGCACTATAATGATACAATAACGTAGTGTGGACATTCTCCGAAGCACTATAATGATACAATAACGTAGTGTGGACATTCTCCGAAGCACTATAATGATACAATAACGTAGTGTGGACATTCTCCGAAGCACTATAATGATACAATAACGTAGTGTGGACATTCTCCGAAGCACTATAATGATACAATAACGTAGTGTGGACATTCTCCGAAGCACTATAATGATACAATAACGTAGTGTGGACATTCTCCGAAGCACTATAATGATACAATAACGTAGTGTGGACATTCTCCGAAGCACTATAATGATACAATAACGTAGTGTGGACATTCTCCGAAGCACTATAATGATACAATAACGTAGTGTGGACATTCTCCGAAGCACTATAATGATACAATAACGTAGTGTGGACATTCTCCGAAGCACTATAATGATACAATAACGTAGTGTGGACATTCTCCGAAGCACTATAATGATACAATAACGTAGTGTGGACATTCTCCGAAGCACTATAATGATACAATAACGTAGTGTGGACATTCTCCGAAGCACTATAATGATACAATAACGTAGTGTGGACATTCTCCGAAGCACTATAATGATACAATAACGTAGTGTGGACATTCTCCGAAGCACTATAATGATACAATAACGTAGTGTGGACATTCTCCGAAGCACTATAATGATACAATAACGTAGTGTGGACATTCTCCGAAGCACTATAATGATACAATAACGTAGTGTGGACATTCTCCGAAGCACTATAATGATACAATAACGTAGTGTGGACATTCTCCGAAGCACTATAATGATACAATAACGTAGTGTGGACATTCTCCGAAGCACTATAATGATACAATAACGTAGTGTGGACATTCTCCGAAGCACTATAATGATACAATAACGTAGTGTGGACATTCTCCGAAGCACTATAATGATACAATAACGTAGTGTGGACATTCTCCGAAGCACTATAATGATACAATAACGTAGTGTGGACATTCTCCGAAGCACTATAATGATACAATAACGTAGTGTGGACATTCTCCGAAGCACTATAATGATACAATAACGTAGTGTGGACATTCTCCGAAGCACTATAATGATACAATAACGTAGTGTGGACATTCTCCGAAGCACTATAATGATACAATAACGTAGTGTGGACATTCTCCGAAGCACTATAATGATACAATAACGTAGTGTGGACATTCTCCGAAGCACTATAATGATACAATAACGTAGTGTGGACATTCTCCGAAGCACTATAATGATACAATAACGTAGTGTGGACATTCTCCGAAGCACTATAATGATACAATAACGTAGTGTGGACATTCTCCGAAGCACTATAATGATACAATAACGTAGTGTGGACATTCTCCGAAGCACTATAATGATACAATAACGTAGTGTGGACATTCTCCGAAGCACTATAATGATACAATAACGTAGTGTGGACATTCTCCGAAGCACTATAATGATACAATAACGTAGTGTGGACATTCTCCGAAGCACTTAGTTCTATAAGCATCACTATGATCTAGATAGCATCTACCCGTTAAATTTAAGCAACCTTAAATTTAAGCATTGTTCTACGTAAGGCATGTCTAAGCATGAATGTGAGCAAGTATGTAACAATCGTGAATTTTGACTTGTAATTGACGCAAATAAACGTAAATTATTTATTATGACCCGTTGACTTGAACGTGCTAAATGGCTAACTAGATTATTTAGTTGGATTAATGTGAGGCTTTGTTTAATGATTTATTAACGTGTTAAATGCTAGTCATGATCGTGTTTAATAAATTCGATGACGTAACATGACGTTTAATGTAACTAATGTAACTAGTATTGTTCGGGTAATCCATGGGTCGACCCATGAACCACCCATGACCCTATCCCATCCAAAACACCCAATCATCTCCATCCACCCATCCATTCATTCAATTCTTGCACACTATCTCACTCTCACTAAATACACCCATTTACACACACTCTTACATCTTTCTCTCTAAATTTCATCTTCATTTATTGTATTATAAGCTAAATTAATACTAGATTCATCATCATGTATAGTGTGAGGTCCCAAATACGATGGTTAACCCCGAAAGTGTATAATACAACAAGTCTAATAATCACTAGAATGGACTAGTATTACTTAAATATAAATGCAAGTATATAAATAAAGTAATACACGACTTAAAGCAATAAACAAGTAAAGTGGAACATTATGTATTTTTCAAGGTGTATTTTATTTATGATGTTAAATAAAATACAAGGTTGTGCGGAATCAAGATAATACAAATAAGTATGTATCCTAACAACCTATGAATTACAAATGATCTATATTTGTCAAATAACTATTTTGGATCGAGATACTTAAAGTTGTGAAGTATCCCTGTTTAAGATCGAGAGTATTTAGACAAATTCACTCTAATGCTTAATGTATGCTTTAAAGTAATTTTCTCAAAGAAATGACTTTATATTTATAGGCAACAAAATTCACCAGTGAATTTTGTGCCGTACAAATATGGTTGCATGCATTTAATGAACCGAAAAGAACATTAAATGCATTGGTTAATGGTACAAGGATAAAGTCACATCAATATGACTTTATTCTTTTAACCAACCACCTTTACACACGTATAAACTTTGGTAAAGAACAAGTGGATGTTCTTTGGAAAGTGTGTAAAGGCAAAAAGTCAATTCCTCGATATCAGTGTTCAGACTTGTAAGGTCTAGAACACTGACAATCCTCCAGTGTACAGATCTGGTAAGACTTCCAGTGGACTCCGCCATTTGTCAGTCTTCTTTATTCTGACTTCAGTGAGAACGTCTTTAGTAGAGTAGATCTGGACTGGGGTGAAGTCCAGTGAGCTAATCTGGAGAATACTCCAGATTTCCTATACAAGTATTTTGCTCACTGGTCTTCCATTATTTCTGAACAAATCTTCAGAGGGACTCCAGATTCCAAGTCTGGAGTAGGTCCAGTAATATACCATTTCTGGACAGATCTTCAGTAAGGCTCCAGTAGTCGAGTCTAGAGCGAGTCCAGTAAATCTGGACCTAACATCAAGTAATCATCATATCAAGAAATTGAAGGTCAAAGTGCAAGAAATCTTGTGATATAGCTCAATTTCGGATTTTTATCTTCGGTGGAGTTTTGGTAAGTCAAATTCGTCTCAACACAATCATTTTATGTTTACAATCAAGTTTTTAATCATATTCAATCATTCTTGGGTCAAAAATCAAGTCAAATATGCTCATGGGTCGAATTAGGGTTACAAATGAACAAAGTGGGTCAAAAACCGGGTTTTCACTTGTTTGAGGTTATGAATCGAATCTTTTGGGTGGGTTATGTTAGAAATCATATTTCTAAACTATTACAAGCAGCTCCTAGTCGAGATTTGGGTCAAAATCCCTTGCAAACCGAAATTAGGGTTTTAGATAAATAAAAATTAAGTCAAAATAAATAAATTTCGAATTTGATGATTTGAATCGAAATTATGATATGGGATACGTTTGTTTACATCTACATGTGTTTATCATGGATTAAAAACGAGTTTTTAGAGCTTGCAAATCAGATTCATAAGTTTAATTAGGGTTCTAAGCACAAGTCAAAGTTGACTTTAAAAAGTCAACTGGTTCTTCCTCATGAACTTGCCCAGATCGTCCCTGTTTCCTTTCCAGCGTAAATTACACCCTTGGGGGCGTAGGTTACGCCCCTCTCCTTCCTTCAGTTTGGACCTTACGCCCCATTGCTTCTGTCTACACCACACTTTGCTCAACCAGACGCCAAAACCCTCATATCCAGTCAACCGTAACCTACGCCGGTTTCCACCGTAATCTACGTCGGCTGAGTTGAACCAGCGTACCCTACACCATGCCCTGACCGTACCTTACGCTAGTTCAGAAGCAGCCTACCGTAATGTTACGCCATCACCACCGTAATTTACGGTGGTGTGGATTTCTGATTTTCCAGAATTCGTTCTAGCTCCAATTCTTCTTCTTGCTTCGAGACCATACCATCGTGCGTTCTTCTTGGCTTCTGTTGGTGTCGAGTTCAGGTGGAAAGGTGTGGGGAGGTCTAGACTAAGCAATGTTAACCAAGACTAAAGCTTTATATTTATATATGTATATATACTATATAACATATATATATATATATACACAAAACATATCAAATACATACATACACACACACACACACACACACACACACATATATATATATATAATATATATATATATATAATATATGAAAGTGTATTTGAATAAACGTGAAGATGAAACGAGTATAAACAAATGAATTTAAGTCGATTTAGATGAATTCGTGTGTATATTGATAAATATATATTTAGATATATACATAATACGTAAACTCAATCAAAGGCGAATGGTCATAAGTCGATTTGTATACACGTATATATATATGTATATACTCAAGCACGTGATCTAATATGCAAACTTATATTGATATGCCCGTTATATATAAATCAAATGATAGGTCATGATCGTTGATTTTGGACTCTCGGGACACTTGTATCTCATCGGATACTTATAACTTGAATTTATTTAACTCGACAATCAAGACAAAGGTGAGTTTCGTCGCTCCCTACTCTATTGAGATTCGGGCTGAAAAGTGTACATACTTGTTTAAATGTTGATTGATTGACTTGTTGATTGTTCGATGGACGTTATGACTAAATGCTCGTTTAATTATGCTTTCATTTATGAATACACGTTGTGGTTTGGATAGTTGTACATACATGGAAGACGATTATACTTTCAATGAGTAGTAGATGTGGTGGGAAGGCTGCGGGTGACCCTATATATAAGCATCAATGATTCCTTGAAAGTAGAATCGTATGAAGTGTATGTGCATCGTGTGGTTGTTAACTAGATACGTTATGATGTGATTCGAGACGTTAGTATATATATTCGTAAAGATCGTTATGTACGTTTTATGTACGTTATGTTTGTTATGTTCGTTATGATCGTTATGGTCGTTATATTATGGGTTGTTTAACTCACGTTATGGGTTGTTAAATCACGTTATGGGTTGTTAAACTCACGTTATGGTTGTTGAATCCACGTTATGGTATCTTTATACTCACGTTATGGGTTGTTAAACTCATGTTATGGATTGTTGAATCCACGTTATGGGTATCTTTATACTCACGTTATGGGTATCTTTATACTCACGTTATGGGTTGTTAAACTCACGTTATGGATTGTTGAATCCACGTTATGGGTATCTTTATACTCACGTTATGGGTTGTTAAACTCATGTTATGGATTGTTGAATCCACGTTATGGGTATCTTTATACTCACGTTATGGGTTGTTGAGCCCACGTTATTGAACGTTATTAATCGTTATATGAATCGTTGTTGTTAAACGTTGATCGTATTGATATTGTGCTAACGTGATCCCTTTTAGGGATTCCTTGGAACGTGATTAGGTATTCTAATCCTCGTATATCGTTAACGGTTGATATCCCGACACACTTGATTCTTATTACTTACCCCTACGAACTCACCAACTTTATGTTGACCCGTTTAGTACACTTTTCAGGTGAACATGTTAGTCAACACGTACTGGATGGTTTATTGCTTGATCATGCTAGACTTGGACTTGGACTTCTTGGATTCGTGATTCATTTTCCCGATTAGGAGTTATACTTATGTGTGATCCGGATACTTGCATTATTGAATGGTTCATATGGATTACTTGATCCTTTTTATGCATTTAGATTTACTCTACATAATTTCCATGTCGTGCTGTGCTTAGTATGTAACCCTCATGTTTCCGCCTTGTTGGGGTGTTACAGAATGGTATCAGAGCCGTGGTTGTAGAGAATTAGTGGATTGACCTAGCCTATAGCCATTGCACCCACATTTCATATTAGCATGCATGATAGGAAATTTTGTGTGCAACGTGAATTGTTTGACGCATAAAACTTGTTTAAACGGAGTTCGTAGGTTTTCCATGATTGTTGACTTGATTGTTATGTGATGGCTTGATGGACGTATGTGTTAGTGTCGGGATACACCGTGACTTGCCGAATGAACGTTAACGTATATTCTTATAGTTTTATTGTTTAACCCTAGCAAAGTGAAATGATGGCATTAACGGAGTATGACACTCGGTAACCCTGGAGGCGCCTGATCAACAAATCTATGGTTATCCTATGTCATATAAAGTTAATGACCTCGTGGATTGCGCATTGTGGATGAAGTATAGTAGGTAACCCGGTATGTTTAATGAGTGTTGGTTAGGTGGAGGGTTAGCCGCTGGTACACCCTGTATACATACCCGACCAATACTTAGAGAGCATAACGGAACCGAATCCCGACATCCATTCAATATATTAACGGTGTGGAGGGTTAGCCGCTAGTACACCCTGTATACATACACCTTTAATGTACTGAATGTTGAAGTTAAGATTCGGACTATGCTTTACCCGCCTTGTTAGTGACTTGACCCCTTTATATTTGTATGAATTGGTTTGAAATTGTGGAAATTGATTGGGAATTTAATGAAACGATGATGCTTTGCCTTATTATATTTGAATTGGTACGTTGATTTGAATGATTTGGTTATGGTTGAATTGGAATTGTGTAATTAGTTAGGATGTAAATGGAATGATGATGACATAGTTATTGCCATGATAATATCCCCGTAGAGATACATGTTCATGTGATAGCTTAGGATAGTCAAATATTGGATTGTTTGTTATATGGCGGTTGATAGCGAATGTTCGTGTGCGAAATGTGAGAATTAACTTGGTAACCCAACACGTGTGTTTGAGGGAGATGGTTAGACTACGGAGAACTAACATGAATTATAGGCGCCAAAACGAGTGAGAGGATTCGGTTGAATCAAGGAAATCAATGAAGTAGAGGCGGTAGAGGTGGTCGTAGAGGCCGTGGTAATCGTGAAGGACGTTAGAGAATCGAGTGGGTTAAACACCAAAATGTGTACCATCAATCGTCATGCCTTTCTTTGAATGCCATTCCGATCAATGCTCGAAATCCCCCGATGGCCCGAGGTACTTGTTATGAGTGTGGTAGTCATGACCACCACCGAAATAAGTGCCCCATTCTTATCGGCCAACAACAACAAGCTCCACAACAACTTACTCCCCATGGAAGAACTTTTACAGTGATTGCGGCCGAGACTCGTGTTGATCCTAAACGTCGTTGCAAATACTTTTCTTCTCAACAATCAATATGCCACCGTATTATTTGACTCGGGTGCCGATTTTAGTCTTGTTTCCAATGACTTCATCCCGTTGATTGATGCTAGCCTTAGTCCTTTGTCGTATTATTTTGAACTTGAAATGGTAAACGGTGGGTTAACTAAAATTGACCAAGTTGTTCGTGATTGTACCTTAGAGTTATGTGACCACCCGTTCTTGATAGACTTGATTCCTTTTGATATCGGTAGCTTTGATGTGATTGTGGGAATGGATTGGATGTCGGCAATGAACGCGGTTATAGATTGTGGTAGTCGGGTGGTGAGAATTCCGTTAGATGATGGTGGTGAGTTAGTAGTTCAAGGCGAGACAACCGAACCGTGGGAAGGAAAAATTTATAATGTCAACGTCACAAAAGTCGAATTGAAAGCCGTACCCATGGTTAATAGATTCATGGATGTATTCCCGGATGACCTACCGGGTTTGCCTCCATCTCGTGAACTCGATTTCCGTATTGATCTCATTCCAAATGCTTCTCCCGTGGCCAAAGCACCCTATCGCTTAGCCATAACCGAAATGCAAGAGTTGGCTACAACTCAAAGAACTTCATGAAAAGGGGTTTCATACGCCCTAGTCATTCACCGTAGAGCGCACCGATCCTATTTGTTAGGAAGAAAGACGGCTCCTTCCGAATGTGAATCGATTATAGAGAATTAAACAAACTCACAGTGAAAAATCGTTATCCTTTTTCCTAGAATTGATGATCTATTTGATCAACTCCAATGTGCTCGTTTCTTTTCCAATATTGATTCGCGGTTGAGTTACCACCAATTTCGTGTCCATGAAGATGATATTCCCTGGACGGCCTTTCGAATCCGTTATGGACATTTTGAATTCACGGTTATGCTTTTTGGGGTTGACCAGGCACCGGCTGTGTTCATGGTTTTGATGAACCGGGTGTGTCGGCCCTACCTAGATAAATTTGTCATTTGTTTTCAGTAACGACACTCTTAATCATTTCAAGACGAAAGTAGATCATTCGAAACATTTGAGGGAAGTTTTAGAGTTACTTTGGGAAGGGAATTTGTATGCAAGTTCTCCCAATTGGGGATCTTGGCTCGAAGAGGTCCATTTCCTTGGCCACGTGGTGAGCAAAGAAGGAATTCACCTGGATCCAAGTAAAAATTGACGCGGTAAGGTATTGGAGACGACCCGAGACACCAACCGAGATCCATCCAATTTCTTGGTTTGGCGGGTTATTATAGACGTTTCATTGAGGGCTTTCCAAGATTGCCCAACCCTTGACTCTACTGACTCAACGAGAAAGACGATTCGATAGGAGTGAGAAACAAGATCAAGCCCTCCATTCTTGAAAGACAAGTTGTGTGATGCACCCATTTTAGGCTTGCCCGATGGAGCCGATGACTTTGTTGCGTATTGTGATGCATCCGGGCAAGGATTGGATTGTGTTTCGATACAATGGGGTAAAGAAAACGTTGTAGCCGATGCCTTGAGCTGAAAGGAACGTATAAAACCAAGACGAATTAGGGCCATGAGTCTTACCGTGCAAAGGAGTGTTCGCGACTCCATCATTGAAGCATTACACGGCTTAGAATAACAATTTGATAGATAGAATGAGAATACACATTTTAAATTACGTCAACATAAAGTTGGTGAGTTCATAGTGTTATAATAAGGATTTACCTTTGGATCACAAGATTTGAATATGATATCGCATGCATTACGACTATCAAGTATACGTGGTTTATTTCAACCTATTAATTCGTATATCACATGCTTATACCTTGGAAACCGAATACCTTTACTGTAACACCCCAACTAAGGCGGAACAATGAGATGTACAGAAAGTCGAGTATTCAAAACAAAGGATAATAGATAAACATTCACCATAGCTTTATTTGATAAAAGAATTTACAAATGCACAAGCATGTGAACCAATCCCCAAGTACAATGCGTCCACCGTACTTGGATATTAAGTCCATGAGACAAATAACAAATACATGAAACGGTATACTACAATGATCAAGGCGGATTCCATTGCCCATCACAAGGTTTGATCTTTGACTCCAAAGTGCAATGCAAATAATCATGATGCATATAATTCCTCAAAGCTTATGCTAAATCCTGAAAAGCATGAAGAAAAAGTGTCAACTACGAAAACGTAGTTGGTGAGTGCATAGGTTTTCAAGTAAATCTCGTTACATATCCATTTCAAAACTTAGAAAACACATTATTACATATCAATAAACCCAAACCACATGACCGACAAAATTCCCATCTCAAACTATCAAGTTTTCCAAATGCCATAATGTCATTTCAAGACGTTGAAAA
Organism: Erigeron breviscapus; assembly: GCA_034093135.1. Classification (NCBI taxonomy): domain Eukaryota; kingdom Viridiplantae; phylum Streptophyta; class Magnoliopsida; order Asterales; family Asteraceae; genus Erigeron; species Erigeron breviscapus. The sequence goes on along the minus strand of CM067170.1, from coordinate 124,682,770 downwards.
TCCATGGTAATTTATAAAGTTCTCATTTGTCAATTTCAACGTGAGAGAAAAATATATATAAATCGATTTATCATACATCACACCAAAACCATTCGGTCATCAAGATTTCATTATCGCCAATTTCAAAAACTTTCAAGATTCCATATAAGGTCCAATACCCAAACCATATGTTCATTCCATAATAACCAAAGTATGTCCCAAATCTGTCATTAGTAACATTCACATTGATATTTTAGATGAGTTTAACTTGAGCCACTACTAAGACCCTTTCACGTCGCAAACCAACATAATATATCCCATCGATATAACCATAAAAGCACATGCTGTCAATCACGTGCGTTAACCATAATTGGGTCGTGCCATGGAGACGACCAATAATATATAAAGTAGATTAGAGCACCCCTAGGCCGGCAGCCGTTGAAGGCGGCCACATAGGCGGCCAGTCAACCTGTCGCCATCTTAGTGAGTGAGGGGACGAATCCTAGTTGCGCAACCCTCTAACTACAGGCCTCAATGAGTTAATAGTAGTGTAGCGGGGACTTGACTTTGACAGTACTCAAGCTCATCATATAACATATAACATATTGAACATACAATATCATTCCCATATAATCATCATTCGTTCAATATAGCATTTTCATAAAAGAAAGTCAATTTAATTAATCATGCTTTTCACCCCGAAAGTAAAACACATAAAAGAGTTTGAAAGGGGGCTATGACTCACTTGATTAGAGAGTGTTACTTCTTGGCAATGCGAGAGTTCTCCTAGTTGTGTTCCTCACCAAGCAAGCCTAAACCATAGTATATATATGCACGACATAAGTTCGTGTGACATGAACTAGTAAGCTAGATCATGAGATGTGTACTAGTAGACTTGCCCATCTTTGATTGTAAAGTCCCAAACTCGATGGTTAACTCAGAAGTGTAAAATACAACAAGTCTAATAATCACTAGAATGGACTAGTATTACTTGAATATAAATGCAAGTATATAAACAAAGTAATACAAGACTAAAAAGCAATAAAATAAAGGTGGAACACAATGTAATATTTTCAAGTGTATTTTATTTATGATGTTAAATAAAATACAAGGTTGTGCGGAATCAAGATAATACAAATATGTAAGTATCCTAACAACCTATGAATTACAAATGATCTATATTTTCCAAATAACTCTTTTGGATCGAGATACTTAAAGTTGTGAAGTATCCCTGTTTAAGATCGAGAGTATTTAGACAAATTCACCTTTAATGTTAAAAGTAATTTTCTCAAAGAAATGACTTTGTATTTATAGGCAAACAATTTCACCAGTGAAATTGTGCCGTACAAATATGGTTGCATGCATTTAATGAACCGACAAGATCATTAAATGCATTGGTTAAGGTACAAGGATAAAGTCACATCAACATGACTTTATTCTTTTAACCAACCACCTTTACACACGTAGGTACTTTAGTAAAGAACAAGTGGAATGTTCTTTGGAAAGTGTGTAAAGGCAAAAGTCAATTCATCGATATCAGTGTTCAGACTTGTAAGGTCTAGAACACTGACAATCCTCCAGTGTTCAGATCTGGTAAGACTTCCAGTGGACTCCGCCATTTGTCAGTCTTCTTTATTCTGACTTCAGTCTTAGACTTCAGTGAGAACGTCTTCAGTAGAGTAGATCTGGACTGGGGGTGAAGTCCAGTGAGCTAATCTGGAGAATACTCCAGATTTCCTATACAAGTATTTACTCACTGGTCTTCCATTATTTCTGAACAAATCTTCAGAGGGACTCCAGATTCCAAGTCTGGAGTAGGTCCAGTAAAATACATTTCTGGACAGATCTTCAGTAAGGCTCCAGTAGTCGAGTCTGGAGCGAGTCCAGTAAATCTGGACCTAACAAATTCCACCTATTTGTTTAGAAATAATGCAAGTGTTTTCAAGCTTATATCTATACAACTTTGTATGCTTGAAAAACACTAGTTTTGACTTAGTCTAAAAAATTTAAGTTACTGGAAAACACTTTATAGATCATCAGTGTTTTCAGTTTCATCTTTTAATACTAACTTAGACTAAATCTGATCATTTACTTTGTGAAACAAAATATGCAACTATATTTACAGCCATCAACAGAAACAAAGTTACAATTTTGTGAATTTAAATACAAACAACAAGTAAATGATACAAGAGTTAGGCCCTTCTCTTCGATGTCTGTCCTGGAGCATCTTCAGAAGCCTTTCTCTTAGGTGATGGAGAGGATGGTACTGAAACAGGTGGTCTCATACCCAGAACAACTTCCATCTGCTGTATTCTTTTCCACACCTTTTCAATCCTCTTCATAAATGCCTTAACATCAGGAGACAAATCAGTTTTGCCTTTGAAAGTTAATCCTATCTCCTTCAGTTCAGTCCATCCAAAAGCTTGGACTGATGCATTCTTCCTTTCATCAGTAAAGTTACCCTCTCTGGTCAACTTTATATTAAACCTGGTCATGCCTTCATGTTGGTCAGCTAATTTGATTTCAGCACCTATGATCCTTCTGGCATTAGCCCTGAATTTCAACATATCTTCATACTTGGCTTTCTGCTTAGCCATCTGGATCATATATTCAGTTTCCTTGGATACTCTCTGCTGATCGATGGCAGACTGAAATGCTTCACGATTGATTCTTTGTGAAGTATCCAAAGGAATGAAAGTGCTCAGATCTCTGTCTTTGATTTCCTTGATCTGTTTGGCAGTTAGTTTAGGCAGACCTTTCAACTTCTTTCTGTACTCTATCTCCAGAGCACCAGCATTCTTTCTTATCTTTTTCTGGAGGTTCACCAGTTCCTCCGTTCTCTGTCTGATTAGTTCAGGTACGCTGACACCATAAGTTACAACATCATACAATTGCTCATCTTCAGAGTACCTGGAGCGAATGAACACATCATCGAATGCATTCAGACATTGATGAATTCTGGGGTCATCCTTCATCTTTTTGTACACATCAATGTGAATGCCCAACCTGCCAGCATTGTACGAATCCAGAGTCCCCATGCTTGCCATCGCCCTTTGGTGGGCCAGCAATTCATCTCTTTGATTTTTCTTGAATATTTCTATCAAAATGCATTCTTGCTCCAGTCTCTTCGAGGTGTCTTCATCAGCAGTAGGAAACTCTGATGAACCTTCAGCAGTTTCAGTTTCTTCACCAGATACCATATGTTCTTTTCCTTTGACAGTCTTCAGAGTTGTTGGTATATCTGGGAAGGATTCAAACTGGGGCTCACTGGCATCAGTACCAGCAGCCTCTTCAACCTGCATAATGGCTTCAGTGCCAAGTGCCTTTGTGCACTGGTATCAGTACCAGTCACTTGTTTTCATTGCACGATGCTTTCAGTAGCAAAGGCTTTTTCAATAGCACTGGCAACCACTTCTTTCTTTTTCCTGACCAAACCTTCTTCTGGAACAGACGACTTTTCCCCCTTGGAATGATCACCAGTTCTTGACTTGAGATCATTCCACAACTGTTCAAGCATATGTCTGTCCAGAGCACCAAAAGTTACAGTCTTCCTCAGTTGAGTTACTTCCTTCTTGATAAATTCAACTTCCTGAGGCAAGTTCTTTGGCATTTCAGTTTCTATCATCTGAACCACTTGAGGCAACAAACTATCCTGAATGGTGCGAAGAACAGACCCAGAAATTTCTTCAGATATTTCTTTCAACATACTAAGTCTGAACTTCTTAGCAACCTCATCACTGATAGTGCTAACAACTGCATTCTGATCCAGTGTTGGCCTACCCTCCAAAGAACTAACCCTGGTAACCAATTTCTTAACCTCATCTGTCAGACCTGCCAGTGGTTGAACAAGTTCACCTTTCACTGCAGTCTGAACAGAACTAACCAGCCTAGCCTCTAATCCCTGGACTGCCACTTTGAGATTTTCAGTGTTGTTATTAGTGGCCAGTACCAACTCATCCAGCTTCTCAAACACTAGCTTCTCATTCCCAGCAAACACATTCATTTCTGAAGCTAGATTATTTGATAATAAAGACTTGAAGTCAGAAATAACCTGGGATGAAGATTGCAGTGATCTCTCCAGGTCCGCCACCTTACTTAAAAGGCCTTGGACCTCGGCTGAAGACGAAGAGGAGGGACCACTGGGAGGATCAAGATTGGAAGTCATTCTGGTCATGAAAGGTACTTGTGTCCAGACCTCTTCAGAAGTAGTTTCAGCAGTTACAACTGTCGAGTCCAGCACACGTTGTTCAGTTAAGTCGATTGGAGTTTCAAGTGGTGGTGGTTGAGTTTGTGAAGTTGAATTGTGGAAGGAGTGAAATAAGGAGTGGATTGTGGAATTGAAGGTGGTGGTGGTGGTGGCATATTGGATTCTGGTGGAGGAATATTTGATTCTGGTGGAGGTGGTGGCATTTCTGGTAGACGCTTCTATCTCTACTACATCATCTCCAAGAAAACTCATGTCAGTGTCAAAGTTATGACCTTCTGACATGGGTGAATCACTTCATCCCAAAAAGTTTCACCAACAGTCTGATCACCAGTCTGTTCACCAGCTTCAACATTCAAATCAATCTGAGCTTCTTGCTCACCAGTTACTTGTTCATCAGCCTGAACAACTTGTTCTACCTGCTCATCAGTCTGTACAACATCCTCTGTCTGTTCAACAACTTGTATATTTTCAACCTGTTCAACATTCTCTTCTGGTTCAAAAATTGGAGACCCATCTAAATTCATAACATCACCAGGATGTCTTTCTGGATTCACCTGAACTCCATCTCTCATAAGACGCCTATTTGATCTTGGTCGTCTGGAAGGTTCAACATTTGGTTGTTGACCTTCAGGAGCCACTTGTCTGATGGGTTGCACATTTTCTATAATTTCAACATCTTGGTCACCAGAGGGTCCTTCACCAACTAGGTTCCCTCCTGGAGCCTCTACTTCTTCTACCCTTTGAAAAGAGAGCATGGTCTGAGGAATATCTACCTCATTCAGTGGAGATCTTAGGTTGGTCAGATCCCTCATATACTCACACACAGAAAAGTGAGTAGTTTCATAATCGTACTGGTCTCCTAGAGCGCTTTTAAACAACAGTGAAAGAAAACAGATATATGGAACAAAAGCTTTTCTACCTTTCACTTTAAGGCGCTCTACCAGATCATCAAACAGGATCTGAGCAAAATCCACTCTGAGTCCAAACCAGAGGCAGTAGGCAATCTGGAGATGAGTTTGATTTATCTGATCCAATCCTCCAGAACTGCCTCCCAAACATTCAACAATATGCGTGAAGAAGAATCTCCATGAGTCTGACAGTCTGCTCATGTAGACTGTTCCCTTCCTGGATAGCTGGCCATGCTCATCCACAATCTGTGTGCCCCATCAGTCTGCACACTTCCCACCCAGCCCCACCCCCCCCCCTTCCTCCCCACACCCACCCATCAGTCTGCACACTTCCCTTGTATTGATGCCAGAGGGAAGTTCAATGGGCAACTCATTCTGTTCAAAATAATTCAATTGTAGAACAGACCTGAGTGTATTAACAGAGAAACCCAAGGATCTGGTACCTCCTTTGAGAGTATAAGTAATTGATGAAGTTTCATCATCATATTGTGCAGTGTACCAGAATTCACAAAGATAGTCATGGTACATTCTCCCTGGATTTAGGTTAATGCACCATACAGAGGGCATGAGAGAAAAAATGTTTTTAATCTCCCAATAATGGAACGGGCATTATGAACACTGGAAAGTGAGAGTTTTGCCATCCAGTTATTCATATTGATCCTTATAGCTTTTGCCTCTAATGTAATGTGATTGGCCCTAACAACGTTTTCAGCCGGAGCATATTCAGCGGCAAGCAGATTTTTAGGAGAATTGGATTGTCTTGGTGCCATTGAATATGATGAATAGATATATGAAGATGAGATTAAAGAATTAGGGTTTTGATGAAGATTTGATGAATTGAAGTAAATATGAGAGTGATATATGATTGGAAATTGAATGGGAGTAAATGAAGAATGAAGAAATAAATGAAGGAATTTGAAGGATTTGGGAGTAAATATGTTCGAAGTAAATGCAATTGAAAGTGAAAGTGGGTATATATAGGAGAGAGAATGTGGAACTCAAACGGTTAATTTGAAATTATCAAATATAATTTTGATCGGGTTCTGAGATCCGCATTAATTACATCACATCACACATAAATGTGTGACGGTTTACAGCCACAAACAGTATCAAGTTGCACTTTTTGTCTTCCCAAGGTAAAAATACCATCATTTCTTTGAAAAATTTACATGCCACGTAGGATAATAAGATAAATATCAAGATAAATATATTTTCAAAAGATTTTGCATACGTGGCACGCACAATGACCAAGTATAAAAAGTATTATGACTGACATATCAATGCATCTGGAGGTTGACTGGACACTCCAGTATCACTGGTGGATTAGTCCAGTGAAGCATACACTGATGGTACACTGGAGGGACACTCCAGTAAAGTACCAGTGAAGACCATTTGAAAGAGACTGGTAACCTCAAACATGCACGTCAACTAATACAGACAAATGAGAGGGACACATTTACAAGGAGACAAAAAGTTACCTCAAACATGCACTTCAACCTGTCTAATTACCAGTGAGAGGGACACATTTACAAAGTACCAGTAAAATTTTCTGGAAAATTTGTCCAGTGAGAAAATAAATTAATAAATTCCCCCTGAACTTAAACATTTTTAAGAACAAAAATATATCTTTCAAAGTCTTTCCCCTGGAATGTTGATCCAGAAATCTATTAATGCAAAGATAGTACACAACGGCGTTCGATATCTAAGCAGTCATAAATTTATAAATCTTTAAATCAAGGATCCCCAGTAGTACACAACGGCGTTCAATACCAAGGTTCCAGATTTAAGGGTTTAACATTCCCAACTCACCAACAAGATATTCAAAAGTTTTGACATCCAGAGGTTTAGTAAAAATGCCAGCGAGTTGTTTGTCAGTGGGAATAAAATGGAGTTCAATGTTGTTTTTCATAATATGATCACGAATGAAGTGATACCTGAGATCAATGTGCTTCATCTTGGAGTGCATGACTGGATTGTTCGAGATAGCAATGGCACTGGTATTATCACAAAAGATTGGGGTCTTTGAATACTTAATACCATAATCAAGCAACTGGTTCTTCATCCAGAGTATCTGAGCACAACAACTGGCTGCAGATACGTATTCAGCTTCAGCAGTGGATAGTGAAACTGAAGTTTGCTTCTTACTGGTACAGCTGACCAGTTTGCCACCAAGGAAATGACATCCACCAGTAGTGGATTTCCTGTCTATCTTACAACCTGCATGATCTGAATCTGAATAACCCATTAGATCCATGCCTGAGCCTTTGGGATACTAAAGACCCAAACTGGGGACACCTTTAAGGTACTTCAGTATGCGCTTTACAGCAAGCATATGAGAGTCTTTTGGATTAGACTGATATCTGGCACATAAACATGTTGAAAACATAATATCTAGTCTACTGGCAGTTAAATACATCAGTGAACCAACCATGCCTCTATAGACAGTGGTGTTCACTGGTTTACCATCTGGATCGGAGTCCAGTGTTAATGGTGCAGAAATTGGAGTGGGTTTAGATGGTGAAGAGTTCATATCATATTTCTTTAAAAGATCTCTAACATATTTTTCTTGATTAATAAAAATACCATCTCTGGTCTGTTTAATCTGGAGTCCTAGAAAAAATGTTAATTCACCCATCAAACTCATTTCATATTCTGTTGACATTATTTTCGAAAATTTCTTGCACATTTTATCATCAGTAGACCCAAAAATAATATCATCAACATAAATTTGTACCATCAACAGATTACCCTTTTCATGAAGAATAAATAAGGTATTGTCAATTGCACCTCTTTTGAAACCATTTTTCAATAAATGTTTAGTCAGAGTATCATACCAGGCACGTGGGGCTTGTCTGAGGCCATACAGCGCTTTGTCCAGACGATATACCCAATGTGGATGCTTTTCATCAACAAAACCTGGTGGTTGTCTGACATAAACTTCTTCTTCAAGTTTTCCATTCAGGAAAGCACTCTTTACATCCATCTGGTAGACCTTGAACTGATGATGAGCAGCAAATGCTAAGAAAATTTTGATCGCTTCAAGTCTAGCCACTGGAGCAAATGATTCATCAAAATCGACATCTGACTGGCAGTAGCCTTGTGCTACCAGTCTGGCCTTGTTTCTGATGACGTGACCATCTTCATCTACCTTGTTTCTAAAGACCCATCGGGTTCCAATTGGTTCTTTCTTTCCAACTGGGAAAGGGACCAGGTACCAAACCTTGTTCCTTTCAAACTGGTGAAGCTCTTCTTGCATAGCAGTCACCCAGCTTGGATCTTCCATAGCCTCGTCAATCTTTTTAGGTTCTATCAATGATAGAAAACTAACATATAGGCATTGATTACTGGAGGCTCTTCTGGTCTGAACTCCTCGACTGGAGTCACCTATGATCTGATCGATAGGATGAGCTTTTGTCCATCTGGAGTACTGACCAGGATTGTTACTGACAACAATATCAGTGCAAAAATTCAGTTGAGTCTCCTCTGGAGTTGCTTCAGGAGGAGGATCTTGCCAGACTACTTCAGCATCTTCATCTGAGTCATTTAAATCACGATTTGCATCATGAAATTCTTCCATTGAAGGCATTTCTTGAAGTACTGGTTCAGTTTGGAATTCTTCATATAAAGACATTTCTGGTATATTCTCAACTGACACTGATACTGGGGGAGTAGTACGAACATCTGATCCAATATTAATTTCAGAGGGTAGTTTGAAAATAATAGAAGGATAGAATGGAGTACCACTGGAGAGTTTCTTTTTCTGAATAGGTTCCAGATCAGGATGACTGGAAACTTTATCTTCTGAATCTTTATTGTAGTTGATAGGATCAGATTCACAGAAGACAATTGGAGTTACTGGGGGAGTATCAAGGGTTGGCTGTTTGTTGATTGCAGCATTTGATTCATCGAATGTGACATGAATCGACTCATGGACCTTCTCCAGTCTCTTGTTGTAGACTCTGAAGGCCTTGTGAATGGCTGAATAGCCTAAGAAATACCCTTCATCAGCTTTGGCATCAAATTTGCCTAACTGACTGGAGTCGTTCAAGATGTAAACTGGACATCCAAAAACGTGAAAATAACCAATATTTGGTTTTCTATTTCTTAAGACTTCATAGGCTGTCTTTTTATGTCGCTTCACATACACTGACCGGTTCTGGGTGTGGCAAGCAGTAGCAATTGCTTCAGCCCAGAAACTGGTAGACAGACCAGATTCAGCAAGCATACTCCTGGCAGCTTCTATCAGCGTTCGATTCTTCCTTTCCACCACTCCATTCTGTTCTGGAGAGCGGGCTGATGAGAAATTCTGGGAGATGCCAGTGTCAGTACAGAATGACTCCAGAGTTGCATTATGGAATTCTGTTCCATTGTCACTTCTTAACTGACACACCTTTCGACTGTACTTGAGCTCAATTTGCTTGATAAGACTGATGATTTCAGCAGCAGCTTCACTTTTAGACCTGAGAAAGATCACCCAACAATATCTGGAAAATTCATCTACGATCACCAGGGTGTATCTTTTACCAGCACGAGTCTGAACATTCACTGGACCAAAGAGGTCCATATGAAGCATATGAAGAGGTTCAGATATGCTGAAATTCTGTCTAGTCTTGAAACTGGTACGTTTCTGCTTACCCATCTCACATCCTGGACATGGCCTTTCCTTTTTGAAGGAAACAGAAGGTATCCCATCTGCCAGTTGTTTTCTAGACAACTTATTAATATTTTTGAAATTTAAATGGGATAACCTTTTGTGCCATAACCAATTTGTGTCTTCATCAGCTTGAGTATAGAAACACTGCTCTGAAGGAGAGCTTTCCATACCCATCACGTACACATTCCCTTTTCTGGGAGCAATCAACACTACCTTCCAGTCCTTGTTGAATACAATGCCCTGAGCAATATTGAATAAAACTTGATAGCCATCGATCACACAGTTGACTTACACTGATCAGGTTATATTTCAAACCATTCACAAATGCAACACGTCTGAACTTGACTTGTCCATTGTTCAAAACACCGTATCCCTCAGTCTTTCCACAACCATCATTTCCAAAAGTAATGGAGGGTCCATCAGAAATGGTGAACTCCTCCAGCAGGGTCTTACATCCGGTCATCATCCTGCCAGCTGCACTGTCAAGATACCAGATATATTTCTTACGATCGCCCTGCACATCCACCAGATATTATCAGTTAGATTTGAGAACCCATCGACTGATGGGTTCACTGGACCCTCCCTTATAGGTCCCTGGAGCAATCTGGTTTAGTTCACTTTCTTCAACAGTAGTCTTAGTTGAAAAGACCACTGGGATTGATAGTTTTGAAACCTTTTTCTTTTTCTCAACTGGAGAAATATATTTTTCTTTCTTGGAAAAAGGTTTAGTATTTTGTCTAGGGCCAGATGAAGTACCCTCAATAAAGTTTAATCTTGCATTAAAACTTTGAAATTGACGAGTCAGTAGTTTAATCTGGCTCTCTAACCTTGACAAAACATTTTCATCAGATGAAACCTGAGCCTTTCCAGTTCTAGGCTTAGGTAGGGGATTGGTCTGAGGCAAAGGTTTCTTCAGATTGACCTTTTGAACTGGAGCAGTCATCTGGAATGCTCCAGTCTTAACCTTTGGGGATTGAACTGGGAAAATATTGGCCTTGGGAGTTACAGGCTCATCATAAACAGTGGTGGGCCTGAACCCCTCTGGTAAACGATCGATTACTGGTATTAATGATGCTACATGAGTATTTCCATCTAAATATGCACATTTTTGTGTGGGAAATTGATTTACTCCAGCATCATATGGCTTTCTGGTTTCAAGCCATGATTTAATGACCAGTTTTTCCTTTTCTAAAATGACTTCAAGATCTTGTTTTTCTTGAATCAATTGTTCAGTTACCAGAACCTGGGCTTGGAATGCCAGTTCAATGTCTTGAAGTTCTTTTAATTTTGATTTTAAAACAGTTATTTCAGAAAATCTGTTTCTAGACCATTTACACAATCAGATCTAACAGTTTCTACAAATATCAAATCAGAATTAAGAGATTCAGCAATGTCCAGTTTTAATTCTTGGTCAGTTGCAGTATCATAATCACTAACCTTTTTGATAACAATGTCCACCCATCGTCCAGATGTGACATCTTCTTTCACCAGGTGCTCTTCGTCTGCCAGAGCCATGTAATAGCAATCTCTTTCTTCTTCTTCATCAGCAGATGAATCATCAGAAGGAACCCACTTCTCTTCAGTTGTTGCAATCATGCACTTATTATTATTTTCCATTTGTTGTGCCATGAGAGCAATCTGAGCCTTAAGCTTTTTGTATTTAGATTTATAGCTATCATCAGGCTTTTTATTTGAAGAAAATGGACCAGGCTGGGATACAAACTGACTGGACCTGCAATCTTTCATGAAATGACCCTTTTTGCCACACTTAAAGCATGTCAAATTGGTCTTATCAGTTGAAGAACTGGATGCAAATTGTCCAGATGGCCTATTTGCTCTTGCTTTGAAACGGTTAAACATTTTAGCAATCATAGCAACCAGGTCATCATCTTCAGCTTCATCACAGTCTGGTGAGATTTGACTGGCTTCTCCAGAATCCATGAGTTTAGACACCATCTTCTTCATAGAAAATACATTCTCAGAAGATATCAGTGCTGTACCTTGTGGTTCAGTATGACTAACCACAGTAGGACTACTGGAGGCATGGTTATAAGCATCTTGTTCTGCCACAACTCTCTGAGCTTGATTTTCTTCAGTGTACCTGAAAGCTCCATATAAAGTTGAGAGAGTGTGTGTGTGCAGAGTTTTACCTTGTCGTAAGACCATGATCATGTGAGACCATTTGGTGGGTAGAATATCACAAAATTTCTCCAGAAGTATATCCTTATCCTTCTCAACCCCAAGACCCCTCAACTGGTGTAAGTACCAGTGAGAGACTCATTAGGCTGAGCAAAAAATGACTCATACCTCTTGTTTAAGGAGACCTTTCTAGTGACAATGGTGTCATCTCCTCCTTCAAACTGGTTCATTAGTTCATCCCACATGGTTTTAGCACTGGAAAAAGAACTAGTGTGGGAATTAGGGTTTCTGGAACAGCCCCGAGGATCATGTTTTTGAGAAGGGTATCTAGATTTACCAATCTCCTCTCCTCTTCAGACCAATGTTCCTCCCTCTTTTCCTGACCTCTTCTAGATCCAGTAGGATCAAGAAGAGCATTGAGAGGTGATGTGGGCACATAAGGTCCTTCGTTTAAAATTTTCATCATGTTTCTCTCAATACCAGTGATATGTAATATCATCCTAGCCTTCCACGTACCAAATTCATCGCTATTCCCACTGAATTTAGGAACATGATTATTTGAATAGTGCACATGCACGTGTGGAGAAGCAGGAGTAGGAGGAGGTGGATTAGTGTTATTAACAATAGGTGGTTCATTATTTTGATCATTAACATTAACATTAGGATCGGGACCAAAATTAAAACTTGCTTGTGTATTTTCTGGGGTGGCCATCAAAGAAGCAGATCTAGGCAATGTTTAGCCTTCTGCTCTGATACCAATTGTAAAGTCCCAAACTCGATGGTTAACTCAGAAGTGTAAAATACAACAAGTCTAATAAGCACTAGAATGAACTAGTATTACTTGAATATAAATGCAAGTATATAAACAAAGTAATACAAGACTAAAAGCAATAAAATAAAGGTGGAACACAATGTAATATTTTCAAGTGTATTTTATTTATGATGTTAAATAAAATACAAGGTTGTGCGGAATCAAGATAATACAAATATGTAAGTATCCTAACAACCTATGAATTACAAATGATCTATATTTTCCAAATAACTCTTTTGGATCGAGATACTTAAAGTTGTGAAGTATCCCTGTTTAAGATCGAGAGTATTTAGACAAATTCACCTTTAATGCTAAAAGTAATTTTCTCAAAGTAATGACTTTGTATTTATAGGCAAACAATTTCACCAGTGAAATTGTGCCGTACAAATATGGTTGCATGCATTTAATGAACCGACAAGATCATTAAATGCATTGGTTAAGGTACAAGGATAAAGTCACATCAACATGACTTTATTCTTTTAACCAACCACCTTTACACACGTAGGTACTTTAGTAAAGAACAAGTGGAATGTTCTTTGGAAAGTGTGTAAAGGCAAAAGTCAATTCCTCGATATCAGTGTTCAGACTTGTAAGGTCTAGAACACTGACAATCCTCCAGTGTTCAGATCTGGTAAGACTTCCAGTGGACTCCGCCATTTGTCAGTCTTCTTTATTATGACTTCAGTCTTTGACTTCAGTGAGAACGTCTTCAGTAGAGTAGATCTGGACTGGGGTGAAGTCCAGTGAGCTAATCTGGAGAATACTCCAGATTTCCTATACAAGTATTTGCTCACTGGTCTTCCATTATTTCTGAACAAATCTTCAGAGGGACTCTAGATTCCAAGTCTGGAGTAGGTCCAGTAAAATACGTTTCTGGACAGATCTTCAGTAAGGCTCCAGTAGTCGAGTCTGGAGCGAGTCCAGTAAATCTGGACCTAACATTGATTGTTATTAAATTATGGAGTTCAAGTGTATTACATTGCTCACAACATTTGGTTAGAGGATATTTGATAGAGAATGTCGATTTCTCATTATACGTATTTATACATTGTTGGAATTTCGGTAACTTGGCTTTGATTATCATGGTTTCCATTGTGTGCTTTGCTTATTCATAATATTTGACATTAGTAACTTTATAATATTGATATTCATGAATATTTTCTGATTTATAACTATTTATTTAATTTAATATTATTTAATTATTTATTTATTCATTTTTTTGATTTATTAAATAATTCTTTAAAAATACTTTTAAGTACCACATTTGCTTTATAATTTATGATAATTATATTTGGGTTATATTCTGATTTTTATTCATTATAACTTATAATATTATGGTTTATATATTTATTTATGTAATTTTTATTAATTTAATTTCATTTAAATTTAATAATTATAGAAATTCTTTACTTATTTATTTACCTTTATTTATTTATTTATTTATTTATTTATTTATTTATTTATTTATTTATTTTTTATTTATTTAATTACTTCTAACATATATAATCTTTGTTCCTTGACTTATAATTATTTTATTCTAGTAGGTTTTAGTCATTTTCATCATTGGTTATAATTATTTAACCAAATTCATGATTTATATAATTTATTTATTTATTTATTTTCCTTTTTAATTATCATTTAAATTCAATAATTAATAGAAATTCTTAGAAATCACCACATAACCTTTTGGCTAAAAATCCCAGACCTTTTGGGTAACTTTTACCATGGTAAATTCATATCAATTCAACCTCTCTTGTGTCTTGCTCATTTAGAGGACTTTTATGCTTAAAATCGTTTACCGAAATAGTGATTTTAGCCTCATTTTTCAAGCAATTCAAGTGCTTTAAAATGGATTTTCATCCTTATTTCATTATTTACAGAATGTTCATCATATTTTGGTATTTCAAGTCGTGATAGTGGTGGTGGTGTGATATGTGCAATTTAGGGCTTTCGGTTAGTGCTTATATGAACCGAAATAGTGATTTGTAGGCTTGTCTTTGCTATTTAACAACCATGTTAAGTTTTATAACTTTTATTTGACATATTCACAGTAGGTTTAGGATATATTTTGTTCCAAGATTGTTGGTGTTGATTAAAGTTGCAATCTAGTGATTTTTAGCTTATTTTGTTGTGAAGAGCTTTTACTTGGAAATTTTCTCTTTTAACACTTATTTTTATGAAATGTTGACTAGTCATTCAAGGTTAAATTCAATTATTTGGACATTGGTGATTTTTCTACAGAGACATATATGTGTCCTACATTTATGTAAATTTTTACGAAATTTTTAGACATTGTTTACTACCTCCAAAAATTACAAAACCAAAGTTGGTCAGAATGCTTTCTGCTATGCGACCCGAAATGTTTTATAAAGGATTTCTATGATGAACCTTTAATAAAAATCCCCCAATTTTATTTTAAGTTAGGGACACTGTTGTGAACAACGACCTAATAGCAAAGTATAACATTAAACAACAATAGGAAGAACAATAGAGATTAGAGAGAATAGATAATCATTTTATTGATATGATAATACCAACATACATAAGCCACTTATATAGGCTCTATACAATTAATACATACATAATGATAGATATACAAAGGGTCATAGGTTATGGATAGCCACATAATTGGTATGTTTATAACACTCCCCCTTGGCTATCCATCAATCAAAGAATATGTCTCGTTAAAACCTTACTAGAAAAAACCCATTGGGACAAAAATCTAGTGAAGGAAAAAGAGTACATAGTTCTTTCGATACGCTTGGGGATGTTGCCTCATTAAAAACCTTGCCAGGAAAACCCAATGGGACAAAACCATGGTCAAGGGAAAAAGAGTGCAACGCGTATCTTCTCCCCCTGATGATCACATCACTTCAGCTCCTTAAGTCATTAATATCATGTACAAGCTTCCTTTGGTATACGATTCCAGTAGTTGAAAAATCCATGACGCATTATCTTCATGTTGATCTGCTGATTTTGTTCTCTTATGATATATAATAAACTTGATGTAAGCACATATAAATACAGATTCGTTTGTAATCATCCTGCATTATCAAAACAAACTAAAACTGCTCCGATAGGTTAGTATAATGTAAGCTTATACCCTTATCGTCTTCAGCATAATAGAATATACATTCTAATAAATTCTCATGGGATAAGATCTCTATCTTTAGTAGAAGAATGAAAAACAATATATTGGAATATACGTTAATAGTAACCCGATGCTATTCAATATAGTATTTTGAATCATGAATTTATCTCCACAAGGAATGAAAATGATCTTTATCGATACCATTTTTCTCAATACCAAATGACCATATATACAAATTATTTAATATACTCAATAAATAGATATAACCCACAAAATATTGTCTTGATCATATAAATTCCTTTCGAGTAACTATTCATCACTAGAATGTTCTGAATTTGTTTATTCAAGATATTTCATCTCACACTTTCAAACATAAAATTGCCATAGAGATCTTTTGCACTACTAACGTATTCAAGTTTTATATTTCTTTAATATCCTTGGGCAAATATATCTCATAATTTCAAGCTAAATTTCAAAGAGATCGACTTTACCAAATGTCTATTATGGACTTATAAATTATATTTGCTACATGTTGTTTTCAAGGATTTTTCAAACATGTTTGTAGTAGCTTTGGGTCATTAGACATGCTCCATGCATTTTATATACTTCAAGTAATATTGCAATTTAAAGAATAATGCATGCTCTATGCATTGTATATATACATCCTCCGAGGATTAACCATATCTTTTAAGCTCAAAATCATCCATAAGACGCTATTTAATATTATTTTATATTGTCAGACTTATAAGATATCAATAGTTGCATCCACCACATGAGAATATGTCTCATCGTAATCAAATCTAAATCTGTACGAAAATCCTTATTTCATAATGACCCAAATGTATTAAATATGGGCAACCACTATATCTTTATTCGTAATACTTCATCTTGATGTCCATTACTTAAAAGATTATGCCTTATACATGTAATTTTGTCATTTATTTTTCGCACTCATCAATTATATCATAAAACGTCACACTTTCAGGTGAACGAACTTGAGGTCCAACTTTTGCGTCTTTTCCTTTTGGCCAATCATATATATATATATATATATTTTATGCATGATTTCAAGATCCTCATATTTATTTATATATTATATATAATATTAAATTAAACTATAATATATATATATTATATATATATATAATATATATATATAATATATATATATTATATATATTATATATATAGTTTATATATATAATATATATATTCCTTTTGGCCAATCATATATATATATATATATATCTTAGAACTTTATTTCCATGCATGATTTCAAGATCCTCATATTTATTCGTAGTACTTAGCGCTATATCAAATTCAAAATCAT
>CM067170.1:124633151-124660651 GCA_034093135.1 Erigeron breviscapus | reverse complement strand
TTGCCTATAAATACAAGTCATTGCACAACAAGAATACCAAGTGAAAAACATACAACACTTCACACTTTGCAAACCTGCAATATTCTTGGTGAACTTGTGCAATATTCTCTCAATCTCTAAAAGGAACATTTCACAACTTTAAGTGTTTCGATTGTCTTGAGAAATTCCGAGTGTAGATCAATTGTATTTCATAGGTTGTTAGGATATTTACATTCTTGTATTATCTTGATTCCGCAACAACCTTGTAATTTATTTAACATCAATAAATAAATTACACATTGAAAATTACATATTGTCTCATCAATTTATCTTACAAGTTATTTGTATTATTGCATTGTTCTTTACTTATTGTCATTTAAATAAGTAATCTATCTAGAACTTGGTATATACTCACTGCAACTGGTCGTCTCCAGTTCAGTGCATACATTGCAAAGTAACTCCACCATCGACATAGAGGTGTCTTCAGTAGTACCATCTATGAGTTGGGACTTAGCACAAACAACTCAACCAGCTTAGTCATGAAACGTAATGGTAAAGATTTTAAATTAATCCGACCCTCAACAGATAATCATCGGTAAGAATTGTCAAAAGCTCAATGCCAATATTCTCTTGTACCAACAAGTTTTGCAGCAATTATCTTAAACTTCGATAGAACTGTAATTTCAACCTTCAAATATTCACACTTTCTAGTTGAGTAGTTTCGGTGCAAATATTTAAGAAATTATGATGACAATATTCAAAAATAAAATATACACTTAACTAATCCCAGATTCTTTTACAAAAGATATACATGAATCATATAATGGCGGACATTTAAACGTAATTTAGTAAAAACCATTATGAACATACACATGCAAATCTATTTTTTATATATATGTAATCAAGTAACATAATAGAATCTACATGTAAAATAATATGTTTTATAAAGAAAATCTTATATATAAGCATCAATTAATTTTGCAAACATAACTCAAGTGTATTTTGATTACTATCCAATATAAAGAGTATATTATAATTTCCAGAATATTATACTTCTTTTAACATATTTTTCACTTAAAACAAGTCCATATCCATCTCATAATCCAACAACAAGATTCAACTTTCTTAGATCTAACATGCATGCATCCATCTCATCATTTTCAATACAGATTCTGTGAACTTTCTTGGTAACACAAAAGCATGTTTGCTTTATTTTAAATTACCCAACCACCTATTTTGGTAACCCCAATACTTTTTATCCATCTTAACTCATCCCTTAACATTACCTTAGTGTTCCTACTGATTTCATGTCATGATTTCATAGACAAGGTTCTTGATTAAAGTGGTGAATGCATATATGTGTTCTTAGTGATTTTCGGTTGTGATTTTGAACATAGTTTTGCCTTGATTCTTATATAATCCATATTTCTTGTCATATATTAATAATTTCCAGAATATTATACTTCTTTTAACATATTTTTCACTTAAAACAAGTCCATATCCATCTCATAATCCAACAACAAGATTCAACTTTCTTAGATCTAACATGCATGCATCCATCTCATCATTTTCAATACAAATTCTGTGAACTTTCTTGGTAACACAAAAGCATGTTTGCTTTATTTTAAATTACCCAACCACCTATTTTGGTAACCCCAATACTTTTTATCCATCTTAACTCATCCCTTAACATTACCTTAGTGTTCCTACTGATTTCATGTCATGATTTCATAGACAAGGTTCTTGATTAAAGTGGTGAATGCATATATGTGTTCTTAGTGATTTTCGGTTGTGATTTTGAACATAGTTTTGCCTTGATTCTTATATAATCCATATTTCTTGTCATATATTAATAATTTCCAGAATATTATACTTCTTTTAACATATTTTTCACTTAAAACAAGTCCATATCCATCTCATAATCCAACAACAAGATTCAACTTTCTTAGATCTAACATGCATGCATCCATCTCATCATTTTCAATACAAATTCTGTGAACTTTCTTGGTAACACAAAAGCATGTTTGCTTTATTTTAAATTACCCAACCACCTATTTTGGTAACCCCAATACTTTTTATCCATCTTAACTCATCCCTTAACATTACCTTAGTGTTCCTACTGATTTCATGTCATGATTTCATAGACAAGGTTCTTGATTAAAGTGGTGAATGCATATATGTGTTCTTAGTGATTTTCGGTTGTGATTTTGAACATAGTTTTGCCTTGATTCTTATATAATCCATATTTCTTGTCATATATTAATAATTTCCAGAATATTATACTTCTTTTAACATATTTTTCACTTAAAACAAGTCCATATCCATCTCATAATCCAACAACAAGATTCAACTTTCTTAGATCTAACATGCATGCATCCATCTCATCATTTTCAATACAAATCTTTATAGATCTATCATCTAACAACATAAAACTTTCTTTTTATGAAAAATCCCAGAAATATATTCATCAAAATGTATAAAAATATATTCATCTTTCAAACAAAAAGTCACTTCACAAGCTATTAATTTATAACAACACTTTTAGGTCTTAAACTTGTTGAATCCTTGAATCTTTCTTCTAGATCTCGACATGCATGAGCATGAGGAAGAAGATTCTATCAACTTTGCCCTCATCAAGTGTGTTTTTCAAAGAAACAAGAAGAAAATATAAACTTTTGATATGATACATGGAAAATAAACAAGAATAAGATAGATCTAGTAAAGAGATGAAGTGTTATACCCTTGAAGAACTTGGATTTGAGATGAAAAAGATGCAGAAAATTCGTGACTCTTTATGCCTCTAATATCCCTTATTCCAAGCTTAACATAACCCTTAAACATATCTTGCATTAACCCTTGCTTAATCCTTAACAACCCTTTATTATTATCTTTGTTTAGATTTGATTTTTGTCTTTGTTTTTCTTGTTTCTTTGGACCGAAAATGGAGAAGAGGAAGGGAAGAAGAGAGTGTTTTTGAGAGAAAATGAATGTGTGTGTGTTGGGAGTGTGAAGGAAATGGTGGTGGAGTGAAAGGATGTATTGGGAGTGTAAGAAAAAAAATGTAGTTAAATTTTGATTGGGTGAAGTGTATGGGAAAAAGGGGGGCCGGTTTTGGGGTATAAAAATTGAGGGGATTTTGAATTTTTAAGGGTATAATGTAAGTGTATGTATATAGTGTATTTAGTTTAGGTGCATGCATAAAGGTTTTACCATTATTTTACTAGTTATTTAGTTGTTTTCAAAACATATTGTCTAAGTATATATATATGTAGCCGTATGTATGTATGTATGTATATGTTTGTATTTTTGTTTTGTCACTTAACTCATTGTATGTACATTTTGTATTTATATTAGACATATATATACTTATTATTATCATTCAAGCACTTTTATGTGCATATTGGTTTATAAATAT
This sequence comes from Erigeron breviscapus, assembly GCA_034093135.1. Lineage (NCBI taxonomy): Eukaryota > Viridiplantae > Streptophyta > Magnoliopsida > Asterales > Asteraceae > Erigeron > Erigeron breviscapus. Next base: position 124,657,257 of record CM067170.1, on the reverse strand, counting down.
ATTTTTGAGATGGTCATTTTATTTCCAAGTCCATTTATACTCTAATTGGCTTGGTGATTAAATTGTTGAACATTTTGTAAGATTTATTTATTTTGACACAAGTTGTGAGTCTTACATTATTATTTATATACTTATCTTCTTGAAATGAAACTTTTGTTCATTGCTATTCCATTAAGCTCAATTAGAACTTAATTATAGTTTGAGATTGATATTTTAGGGGCATTATCTACTAGCTTCTAGTAAAACTATGGCTTGCGGGATCATAGGCAACATAACTAGCATATATATATATATATATATAGAGAAAAGATAAAATGAGTCCAGCTTATTTTGAGTCCAATTTGAGTCCATTGATTTTCTTCCATCTCCTCAAATTCCAACCACCTCCTACCACTACCACCATCATCTCCGACCACCACCATGATTTTCCGGCGACGGCGACCACCGCCACCACGACTTACACATGTGTAAGTTACATGGACCCTTTTTGGACTCAAATTAAGCTGGACTCAATTTATCCCACCCATATATATATATATATATATATATATAATATTAAAAATGGGGGTTGCTACATAGTTATCTAATGTATTTCATTGAACTAGAGGGCAATTATCACTATGCCTTAAATGTCTAGAAGGTCAAGTCTCTTGATAAACCTCTAGGGATAGATACCTAGATAAATATAAGTAAATTGTCCTAGTCGGAAATTGAGGGTTGTTACATCATTACTCCCTTAACAGAAACTTCGTCCTCGAAGTTCGCTCGTTCACACGGTGATAAAATGAATAGATTGACGATAAGGATATCTTTATAGATACGTATAAAATGTGAGAGTTCAACTAGGTTTCATCCTGACCTTTTTGGTTACTTACAAGCTTTTGTTTTCCGTAGTCGGGGGCATCTCTGGCTTGGTGCCCTAGCATTTCTCGTGATTAGAAACTTCGAAAAAGTTACGAATCTCACTTACTTCTTGAGACGACTAAAGATTAATCGTGTGTAATCGTTGCGAGCTGTCAATCTTGCCTAGGTCAATACTAAGTAATGGGATGATGATAAGAATGTCAATACGGAGGTGTAAAATGAGCAAACGGTTCGTAACGTGGGTTACAATAAAAATAGTAAGAGACGTTGGATTATCGATCGTTGGTGGTTATTCATCTCCATTGTCACTTTGTATACTTTCCTTTATCGTCTTCTACCCCAATTAAAGAATCGTTCCAATAGCTTCTCGCCTACTTTCATCCTTCTTTGGTTTGACGTTGGACACGCTTGCCGCTACTGGAAAAATATTGACTTCGTTTGTGACTAATCATTTGTTAAGGGATTACTCCCTTAACAAGAGTGATACTAACCCGTTATAACGAGTTATACTAAATTTGCAAAGGTACATCTCCGTAGTACCTCAACTTAGGATTTTCTAGTGTCGTCTTTGCTGTTATATGGTGTGCAAGGGGAATCGGCCATGGATAGTTCCATTTTACTCCCCATACTCGCCCTTGTCCTTCGACTTCGTTCTCATTTTTCCAGTCACCTTTTCGTTATCCGTTAAGTCGCATCATTACCCATTTTCTCTTGTCCTTGCCAATATCGATTCGTCAAACGTTTTATGGCACCTCTAAGTCATCCCTTTTATCGTAGAAGTACTATCATCTATGATATATTGCCGACTAAACTCCTTTTGGCATTGCACATATAACATCTTCGCTTTCTTTGTTATACCTACGCATTCTTCATGAAAGGATTTACACAATCCTTATGCTCACCAATAATCATATCACCACCATCTTGGCAAGACAATCACTTCAAGTCCTCATTGGTATGAACTCCTTCTTAAGAGAAATCCTTCTTAGGTCCTTCTGACCTAGATCTACAAAGCTTCCAATTACCTTGCTCTCCAAGGCCTCATGTCCATTCTCAGCTTTCTAAGCTAAGCTTCTTTTCAAATACACTAGCATAATGTTATTAGGAATTGTGATGTAACATAATTTAGGTGAAACATTGGTTACTTCGTCTTTTTCTCAACCGTTCGGTTCCCTTCATTTTTCTTTCGTTTTCTTATGGGTAACCATACTCCTTATCGTTTCGCCACTCGGATACATCTCTTACTAGAGTAATCATCATCTTGAATGACGCACGCGCAGTCACTAGTCCTTGAGGTTAATTTAGGGGTACTTGTCACATCATGTTGATACAGATCCTTTTATCCTAACTCATCACCTTCAATGATGCTCGTGAATAACTCTTCTTGAACGATAAAGTATAGTCTTGCGCTTCATTCTCCTTGTTCATGTATCTTCTTTTGCTGTGATTACTCCCTTAACATTTTTCCTCTAGAAAAATGTAAGGGATTTCCTGCCCTTCACTTCATCTCACCATCCTTGACCACCTTCAATTTGCCAAATTTCCTTATTCCTTCATGTAACAAATATCCATCTGCTCGGGTGTTTTGAAAAAGAAAAGGATAGCTCGGAATCCTTTTTGTTACTCTTCCATCTTGAGGGTCACTCGTCACATCTTAATTATCTTATTGTCCTCGGTTTTCTTCTTCCAACTACTTTTGTTTTCCAACATTGTTAGTGATCTCCTCCAAGCTCTAGGGGAGTCCTTATACTTAACCAAAGGTGACCTTCATGTCACACAACCTTCCTTTCATTGACCACTCAATCTTTCTTTTTGGTCGATGAACATAGATAGGGAAGACCTTCAATTCTTTCTCCAAGTTAAGGCTTAGTATACTCTTCGATTTGTACTATGACTGACACACAACATATCTCCCACGTCCTATGTCATATACGTGATCCAATAGCATCTTTTATGCTATAAAGTCATCCCAAGTCTTCCACTTATGGACGACTGATGCCTGGACGTCTTTCGCATCCATTGATGTCGCAGCGAGAGCAGGGTACTACTTACTCGATTTCGCCGTTGCGGAGTGTTCGCGTAAGTGAGTTGTATGTTGTTAGGTTACTAAATTTTGAAGAGAAGCGGTGGTGACCACTACTTTGAATAATCAAGGATATAGGATTTGGTTTCGAATGAATGAAGTAGGAAATATATAAACAAGGATTCATTAAGGCTCGAATTAGACTCCTTGCGCGAGTTAAAGAAATCACTTCTATGTCTTTCGTTGCCCAATGGACTCCAACTTTCAATGACGTCGATATATGTCGCACCGACTTAGATAGTATGGATAACCGTTCGTGTACGCGTGTTATAATAGAGATATCGCACCAAATTTCGGACCTACAATCCCCAGAATGTGTCGTCTAGAATATATATATCGGAATGTGTTCTACCAGTGTCGTCGAATCGTAATTTGGCTTTAATACCACTCGCCCTTCACAAGTCTCCAACTTCACCCGACGTTTCCATATGTTTCGCACCATCTCAGATCGAATACAAGGGTTATGTGTAGTATCTAAGGGGGATAGAGTCGCGTCATATCTTGGAACTACAATTCTTAGAGTATATCGTCCGACGTTCGTGAGAAGATGCTCCACCGATGATATCGCGTTGTCGTATGTCCATAATGAATTGCGGTGTCATAAGAAATAGGATGTTGGATAATTTCTAAAAAGCACGAGTGAACGAATGTCGGAGGGGTACTTAATGACAACTTTCATACTTAGAAAATTCCTAATTCATAATGAATTTCTCAGGGACAATCACTAGTTCTCAAGTGGTCGAATCTTAGAGCATAATAACTATCTCAATAGCAAGGCATAACTACATAATCATCACTATATTCACGCGCTAGTTTTCAGATAGCTCAATCTTAGGGAGTAAAAGCTTTCGTATCTCTATTGTCCATAAAATTTCCTATCAACTTGTCATGCTCATATTCTCTTTCAAATCAATCATAAATAATCAACCTCATTACCCAATAATTTAAACAAGTCATATCCCAAGTATTTCATGCCTCATAGTAATTATTTTAAAGTGCATATGCTACTTAAAGTTCATCATAAGTCATAAAGCTTTTACGCATGCATTTCTCTCATAATTTCCACATTGCACATTCCAAACTTTCACATTGCACATTACGAGCTTTCACATTGCACATTACAACTTTCACATTGCACATTATAACTTTCACATTGCACATTAAACTTTCACATTGCACATTACAACTTTCACATTGCACATTGTAAACTTTCACATTGCACATTACAACTTTCACATTGCACATTACAACTTTCACATTGCACATTACAACTTTCACATTGCACATTACAACTTTCACATTGCACATTACAACTTTCACATTGCACATTACGAGCTTTCACATTGCACATTACAACTTTCACATTGCACATTACGAGCTTTCACATTGCACATTACAACTTTCACATTGCACATTATAACTTTCACATTGCACATTATAAACTTTCACATTGCACATTACAACTTTCACATTGCACATTACGAGCTTTCACATTGCACATTACAACTTTCACATTGCACATTATAACTTTCACATTGCACATTATAAACTTTCACATTGCACATTACGAGCTTTCACATTGCACATTAAACTTTCACATTGCACATTACGAGCTTTCACATTGCACATTACAACTTTCACATTGCACATTACGAGCTTTCACATTGCACATTACAACTTTCACATTGCACATTAAACTTTCACATTGACATTACGAGCTTTCACATTGCACATTACAGCTTTCACATTGCACATTACGAGCTTTCACATTGCACATTACAACTTTCACATTGCACATTAAACTTTCACATTGCACATTATAAACTTTCACATTGCACATTACAACTTTCACATTGCACATTATAGCTTTCACATTGCACATTACAGCTTTCACATTGCACATTAAACTTTCACATTGCACATTCCAAACTTTCACATTGCACATTACGAGCTTTCACATTGCGCATTACAACTTTCACATTGCACATTATAGCTTTCACATTGCACATTACAGCTTTCACATTGCACATTACAACTTTCACATTGCACATTAAACTTTCACATTGCACATTACGAGCTTTCACATTGCACATTACAACTTTCACATTGCACATTACGAGCTTTCACATTGCACATTACAACTTTCACATTGCACATTATAACTTTCACATTGCACATTACAACTTTCACATTGCACATTACAACTTTCACATTGCACACTACAACTTTCACATTGCACATTACAACTTTCACATTGCACATTACAACTTTCACATTGCACATTACAACTTTCACATTGCACATTACAACTTTCACATTGCACATTACGAGCTTTCACATTGCACATTACAACTTTCACATTGCACATTATAACTTTCACATTGCACATTATAAACTTTCACATTGCACATTAAACTTTCACATTGCACATTACAACTTTCACATTGCACATTACAACTTTCACATTGCACATTACAACTTTCACATTGCACATTACGAGCTTTCACATTGCACATTACAGCTTTCACATTGCACATTAAACTTTCACATTGCACATTAAACTTTCACATTGCACATTACGAGCTTTCACATTGCACATTACAGCTTTCACATTGCACATTACGAGCTTTCACATTGCACATTACAACTTTCACATTGCACATTACAGCTTTCACATTGCACATTACAGCTTTCACATTGCACATTACAGCTTTCACATTGCACATTACAGCTTTCACATTGCACATTACAACTTTCACATTGCACATTACGAGCTTTCACATTGCACATTACAGCTTTCACATTGCACATTAACTTTCACATTGCACATTACAGCTTTCACATTGCACATTACAACTTTCACATTGCACATTACAGCTTTCACATTGCACATTACAGCTTTCACATTGCACATTAAACTTTCACATTGCACATTACGAGCTTTCACATTGCACATTACAACTTTCACATTGCACATTACGAGCTTTCACATTGCACATTACAACTTTCACATTGCACATTATAACTTTCACATTGCACATTATAAACTTTCACATTGCACATTACAACTTCATTTTGAAAAGTGGCTATAGTTTTAGAATTCCCGGAGGAACCCCAATGTTCTCTATAACCTTAGGGGCTGTTTGGTTCGCAGAATATTTTTGAAGGAATTGGAATTTAAAGGAATTGGAATTCTAAGGAATTGGAATGGAAAGGAATTGGAATTGGAAAGTTTTAAAATTTGTTTTGTGTTTGGTTGTCAGAATTTAATGGAATTCAAATAGTATCACATAACATAAAGTTGTATTAAATGACAACTTCACCCTTTGATTTGTATTTCCCATCTGTAAATATTAGACGATACCAATAATTGGTACTATCCTCTTTAGTCACTTTCTCACATCTCTACCTGCATAATCGAAGCTCTCACTCACATAAAAAAGAAACAAAAAAGTCGAACATCAATTTTCCTTTTACTTTCAGAAGCATATCATTTCTCATAAAAATTGTGTCTTTTCAATCAAATAAGGAGAAAGTGAAAATATATACTACAGCAGCTTAAGAGAGGAAGTGGGTTGGTGGTTTATGGCGGTGGTCAATGGTTCCGGTGGTTGTTGACGGTGGTAAGTGGGTCAAGTGGTTGTTAGTGGTAGTCAGTGGGTCGGGTGGTTTTTGGCGTTGGTCAGTGGCTTAGGTGGTTGTTGGCGGTGGTCAGTGGGTTGGGTGGAGGTTGGCGGTGGTCAATGGGTCCGGTGGTTGGAGGCTGTGGTTGATGATGGCACAACAGTGGATGATTTGAGGAATACAAAGCTCAGGAAATAGGTTTGTATTTATTCAATTTGTGGGCTTTTTTGTAAAATTGTTCAATTCCAATGGAATTAGAAACTTTCCATTGGTTTAATGAAGGAATTGTAAATTCTTTGTTTTAAGGAATTTGAAGGAAAGTTTGAAATTCCAATTCAATCAATTTTTCCAGCCAAACAAGGTGAAGAATGGAATGTAGATTCCAATTCCTACAAATTACAAAGGATTCTAGTGAACCAAACACCCCCTTAGGCTCTGATACCATTTTCTGTAACACCCCAACTAAGGCGGAACAATGAGATGTACAGAAAGTCGAGTATTCAAAACAAAGGATAATAGATAAACATTCACCATAGCTTTATTTGATAAAAGAATTTACAAATGCACAAGCATGTGAACCAATCCCCAAGTACAATGCGTCCACCGTACTTGAATATTAAGTCCACGAGACAAATAACAAATACATGAAATGGTATACTACAATGGTCAAGGCGGATTCCATTGCCCATCACAAGGTTTGATCTTTGACTCCAAAGTGCAATGCAAATAATCATGATGCATAATTCCTCAAAGCTTATGCTAAATCCTGAAAAGCATGAAGAAAAAGTGTCAACTACGAAAACGTAGTTGGTGAGTGCATAGGTTTTCATGTAAATCTCGTTACATATCCATTTCAAAACTTAGAAAACACATTATTACATATCAATAAACCCAAACCACATGACCGACAAAATTCCCATCTCAAACTATCAAGTTTTCCAAATGCCATAATGTCATTTCAAGACGTTGAAAATCCATGGTAATTTATAAAGTTCTCATTTGTCAATTTCAACGTGAGAGAAAAATATATATAAATCGATTTATCATACATCACACCAAAACCATTCGGTCATCAAGATTTCATTATCGCCAATTTCAAAAACTTTCAAGATTCCATATAAGGTCCAATACCCAAACCATATGTTCATTCCATAATAACCAAAGTATGTCCCAAATCTGTCATTAGTAACATTCACATTGATATTTTAGATGAGTTTAACTTGAGCCACTACTAAGACCCTTTCACGTCGCAAACCAACATAATATATCCCATCGATATAACCATAAAAGCACATGCTGTCAATCACGTGCGTTAACCATAATTGGGTCGTGCCATGGAGACGACCAATAATATATAAAGTAGATTAGAGCACCCCTAGGCCGGCAGCCGTTGAAGGCGGCCACATAGGCGGCCAGTCAACCTGTCGCCATCTTAGTGAGTGAGGGGACGAATCCTAGTTGCGCAACCCTCTAACTACAGGCCTCAATGAGTTAATAGTAGTGTAGCGGGGACTTGACTTTGACAGTACTCAAGCTCATCATATAACATATAACATATTGAACATACAATATCATTCCCATATAATCATCATTCGTTCAATATAGCATTTTCATAAAAGAAAGTCAATTTAATTAATCATGCTTTTCACCCCGAAAGTAAAACACATAAAAGAGTTTGAAAGGGGGCTATGACTCACTTGATTAGAGAGTGTTACTTCTTGGCAATGCGAGAGTTCTCCTAGTTGTGTTCCTCACCAAGCAAGCCTAAACCATAGTATATATATGCACGACATAAGTTCGTGTGACATGAACTAGTAAGCTAGATCATGAGATGTGTACTAGTAGACTTGCCCATCTTTGATTGTTATTAAATTATGGAGTTCAAGTGTATTACATTGCTCACAACATTTGGTTAGAGGATATTTGATAGAGAATGTCGATTTCTCATTATACGTATTTATACATTGTTGGAATTTCGGTAACTTGGCTTTGATTATCATGGTTTCCATTGTGTGCTTTGCTTATTCATAATATTTGACATTAGTAACTTTATAATATTGATATTCATGAATATTTTCTGATTTATAATTATTTATTTAATTTAATATTATTTAATTAATTATTTATTCATTTTCTTGATTTATTAACCAAATAATTCTTTAAAAATTCTTTTAAGTGTCACATTTGCCTTTATAAATTATGAATAATTATATTTGGTTATATTCTGATTAGAACTTTCTTGGTAACACAAAAGCATGTTTGCTTTATTTTAAATTACCCAACCACCTATTTTGGTAACCCCAATACTTTTTATCCATCTTAACTCATCCCTTAACATTACCTTAGTGTTCCTACTGATTTCATGTCATGATTTCATAGACAAGGTTCTTGATTAAAGTGGTGAATGCATATATGTGTTCTTAATGATTTTCGGTTGTGATTTTTGTTAGGACCAGTTTCAGTGAAACTGACCAGTCTCCAGTTGCACCTGGAGACCAAGAAGATTTGTCCAGAAATATATTGAAGTCCAGTTACATCGTACAGTTAACGCAACTGAAGACTTCCTCCAGTTGAGAACTGACCAGTTGAAGAATCCTTCCAGTTGGAGTCGAAGACAACAAGTGGAAGATAGAGAATGACAATGGCAGCGAAGACCAGTTGACATTCTAGTCAGTTACAAACTGGAGACCGTCAGTGGAAAGCTCTTACAAAGCTTTACACTGATTACGAGGAATTGACTTTTATGCTTTATGTGCTTTTACCCGGATAATAAGATTTATCTTATTATTTAAGTACAAAAAGGTACATAAAGCTGGTTGAGTAAAGTTACTTTATACTGCAACTTTACACTGCATTTTAAGGAATTAAATGTTATTCCTTAAATGTTCTCAACCATATTTGTACGGCCAAAGTTAACATCCCAATGTTAACTTTGCCTATAAATACAAGTCATTGCACAACAAGAATAACAAGTGAGAAAACACTTCGAAAGATTTCACACTTTGCATACCTGCAATATTCTTGGTGAACTTGTGCAATCTTCTCTCAATCGTAAAAAGGAACATTTTACAACTTTAAGTGTTTCGATTGTTTAGAGAAATTACAAGTGTAGATCAATTGTAGTTCATAGGTTGTTAGGATATTTACATACTTGTATTATCTTGGTTCCGCAACAACCTTGTAATTTATTTAAAGTTAATAAATAAATTACACTTGAAAATTACATATTGTCTCACAATTTACTTTACAAGTATTTTGTATTATTGCATTGTTCTTTACTTATTGTCACTTAAATAAGTAATCTATCTAGAACTTGGTATATAATCTCTGTAACTGGTCGTCTCCAGTTCAGCGTTTATATTGCAAAGTAACTCCACCATCGACATAGAGGTGTCTTCAGGTAGTACCATCTATTGAGTTGGGACTTACAAGTGGTATCAGAGCAGAAGGCTAATAAACTTGCCTAGATCTGCTTAGATGAATACTACTGAAGGTGGAGATGGTTCTGGTCAAGGTGAAAACCCTTTGAATACTAATACACCACCTTTTCAAAATGTTAATACAAACCCTCCTCCTCCTACTGCCCCAAACCATGTCCATGTACATTATTCTAACACTCCTGTTCCAAAATTTGATGAAAACAGTGAGACCTTTGGTACATGGAAGGCCAGAATGCTTTTGCATTTTGGTGGGATAGAAAGGTATATGTTGAAAATCCTTAAGGATGGACCATATATACCCATGTCTCTTGGGGTAAGTCCTCTTCTAGATCCAACTGGAAGAAGAGGTTCAAGAGAAAAGATCGAAGACCACTGGTCTGATGAGGATCGTAGACTTGTAGATCTGGACACCAGACTCAAGAACATGATCCTTGGAGCTGTTCCTGAAGATCTAATTCCAACACTTGTGTTGTTCCCCAGTGCCAAGTCAATGTGGGATGAATTAGTTATTCAGTTTGAAGGAGGCGATGACACTATTGTCACCAGAAAGGTTTCCTTGAACAAGAAGTATGAATCCTTCTTTGCTTTGCCCAATGAAAGTCTAACTGGTACTTACACCAGGTTTTCTAGCCTCATTAATCAGTTGAGAGGCTTGGGTGTAGAGAAGGATAAGGATATTCTTCTTGAGAAGTTTTGTGATATTCTTCCTTCCAAATGGGAAATATGGTTCTTGTCTTAAGACAAGGTAAAACCCTGCACAGCCATACTCTTGCATCGCTCTATGGAGCCTTCAGATTCACTGAAGACAATAATGCTACAAGACTGGTGGCTGAGCAGGATGCCATGAACATCCCAAAACTTAATCGTTTCTGTTGACTAACGTCGTTTGGTCAAATTCTAAGTTCGTGATATGTTATGTGGTAAAATGTGTGTTTATATGTTTATGTGCCCTATATGTGAGATTTAATTATCTTTAATGAGTAACAATAAAGTGGACTAAATGATGTGTAAAAGGCCTTTGTAGTGTGCGAAAGTGCTTTAGTGTGTTATATGTATCCCCAATAGGTGTTTTCAAGCGAAATAAAGTCAATATGAAGTCCAGGGACTAGTTTTGCCAAAGGTGTAAAGTTAAAAATGGGTTTAGGTTGGGATTAGCTTAATCTAGGGTTATTTTCCAGCCTCAACAACATTAAAAGAATAAACACAAAGTTTATTAAAACCTTTTCTTGAATTCTAAAGCAAAATCTTCAAGTCTTGGTTAATCGATCGTGTGTTTTTGGCATTGGATTGAATCGGCCATTGTTTGTGTAACACCCGTTTCGTAAAATATGGATTTCCAAAAATTTCGCCTAACGGCGTTAAATCATGCGGAAACGATTTAGGAAAATACTCAACTAGGGAAAACAGTTGAGAAAACATTGGTGGTGTTACTAATAGCATCAAATCTGTAATAAAAGAAATCCATAAGATTGCCCAACATAAAGCAATCATAACATAGTCATTACATAGGTTCCATAAAGGAAATCAATAACATAAGGTCTATGCGAAGCTATTGGTAAACTAAAGCCAGCTTGATCATCTACCCATCTCTCGCCAAAGCTTCACACGTCATCTCACTGCCTAACCTGAGGGGTGTCAACACATTAAAAGAAACAAGTGTTAGCTATAAAGCTAAGTAAGATAACACCAGGTTTAAGCAAAACATTTCATCCATTTAAATCGTCACTTTAAAGCATTACGTTATTTTAATTAGGCATTCATACCACCGTATAAACATATCCACATCACATATAAGCATAGAGTTCATGACCCTAAGCGTGCCTAATCAATTTGATCACTTTGATCCACCTCGTTAAGTTGTAACCGAAGTTACCGTTTTTAAGGAAAGACAATGTCGATCCATGAGTAGCACGCTATGTTCATGACATTAGGTGGGTCATCAGGCCACCCGAAACTACTCGCCACATATGACTTGTTGCAAGGAACCACCCGAGCAACCATTTTAACGTACCTATAACCACCGTAAGGCATGATGTACCTATTACCACCGTAAGGCACGATGTACCTATTACCACCGTAAGGCACGATGTACCTATTACCACCGTAAGGCACGATGTACCTATTACCACCGTAAGGCACGATGTACCTATTACCACCGTAAGGCACGATGTACCTATTACCACCGTAAGGCACGATGTACCTATTACCACCGTAAGGCACGATGTACCTATTACCACCGTAAGGCACGATGTACCTATTACCACCGTAAGGCACGATGTACCTATTACCACCGTAAGGCACGATGTACCTATTACCACCGTAAGGCACGATGTACCTATTACCACCGTAAGGCACGATGTACCTATTACCACCGTAAGGCACGATGTACCTATTACCACCGTAAGGCACGATGTACCTATTACCACCGTAAGGCACGATGTACCTATTACCACCGTAAGGCACGATGTACCTATTACCACCGTAAGGCACGATGTACCTATTACCACCGTAAGGCACGATGTACCTATTACCACCGTAAGGCACGATGTACCTATTACCATGGGTAAAAGCATCTGGAAAGAACTATGATGCATTTTCTAGAACAATTGATGCCCAGAAAAATGCATGGAAATCTGAAGATCTGGAAATGGCAGCTCTCATACCAGATCTTCATGCATTGCCTCCAGCTCTCAGGGTTGAAACTTCTTATGATCAACCTGAAGTTGTTGAAACTGAACCCATTGAGACCACCCCCATTGAGGTTAAACCTGGAGCCAAATAGGCTAGTGCTCCAGTTAAAAAGGCCACTGGTAACAAGCCTTTACCTCAGAAGTCTAAGGAGCCCAAGACTCAAAAGACTAAAACTCCAGCTGAACCAAGGTCCAAGGTTCAGCAGCCTGATGAAAACAATATTTTGTTTAAACTGGAAAGTCAACTCCAACTTTTGTCTTGACAGGTTCAGAGTTGTACTGCCCGGATCAAAAATCTGGAAGGAGGTTCATCACCTCCAGTTTTAAAACAAAATATTAAACCCCCTTCAAAACCAAAACAAAAGAATGTTCCATATGGAACTAAATCTGATAAGAAAAAGGGGAGCAGGTAGTTATAACACGATTTCTATCACTGAATTCAATTCATTAATGGCGGTTTGGATAGTGTGTGTTCTTGGTGTTTGTGTGTGTTTTGAGAGAGAATCAAAGGTAACTGTGTGTGAATTAACAGGTATATTGATTATGTGTAATTGTATGTGTAATTGTTATCAAAGGTTATGATCTCTAAGGTGTGAGAGGGCTATTTATAGTCTAATTACAGAATTATGCTAATTGTCACAATTAGCCCCTCAACCTTAGTGATCATTTATCTATGACTTAACAACAAGAAATTCTTCTAATCTAGATTACAATTTATCACTATTTTTGGATTTCTAACATTCTCCCCCTTAGTGATATATTGTAATGAATGAAGTACGTGTTATATTGTCTTGTAGGAATGAATTTGATGAGCCCGGTGGTGAAGACAATTGGGGTGTTGAAACAAGTCTTCAAAGCTTTCTCTTTTGTCTTTGGAGAACTTGATTCAGTCTTGGTCTTGGTCTTGAACTTCTTGAAGTTAAATCATGTGAGGATTCTCAATGTTCTTTTAGAACAGAGAATAATGAATGCGTGTGAGTCTTGAATAAAAAGTATAATGAAGTCGAACAAATGTGTGTGACTTGAATCTTCGAGAATTGTTGAATCATGAATCAGAGTTGTCTTTTGAAATGCGGAAGGTATGAATCTGGGTTTCGAATGTATCAATCTTCGATTCTTGAGTGAAATTCAACTTATTAATTCTTCAGTTTTAATTCTCGAATGAATTTCATCTTCTTGGAATAAAGTTTCATGAATATGAACTCTCCCCCTTGATGTATGCATTGGAGTTTCTTGATAAAATGTTGTTGTATGACTTGAAGATCTTTGAATGAAGTGTGTTTGATGAAGACTCTGTTAAAGCTTTTACTTCTTTGACTTGAATCTTCTAACCAATCTTTGATCCTTTTTGAAGCTTTGATCTTTGTCATATCAATTCGAACACTTTGGAGAGTAAGCAATTGAATGAGGTTTGGATGAAATTCTTACGAAGTAATCATGCTCCCCCTCAATCCATGATTATAAACATTTTGGAGCATCTTTGAACTTTTGAAGCATCTTGAGTGAAAATCTTTTCATCTTCGGTTTCATTCTTATCTTTGACGTCAATTCAGATTCCCCCTTTTTAAAATCAAAATTTCAATCACCTAAAGTCTAGTGAAAATCTGAAACTATTGTCACATCATTAATAATTTTCTCCCCCTATACACAAACTTTGATAAGCCTGGAACTTTGATAAGCCTAAAACTTTGATAAGCCTAAACCCAATTAAAACAACCAAACATAAACTTTTCTCCTTGTTTCCTTATCAATTAGTGAATCAATCATAATATTTTCTCCTCCTCATAATGACATCATTGGGAACCAATGTCATTATGTACACATTTGATTGATTAAATATCAAAAGAAATCATAGAGAAATTGCAACCATCAAAACATCAACCCAAACCATTAGCCCAACCCAAGAAATCCTAGGGGTGACTAAAATGTAAGATCGAAGTAGTTGGTACAAACGTTATATCATGGTGTTGGTGTTTTCTGTGTTTGTGTGAAGAGAAATGAAACTGGATAAGAATGATCCGTTAGCATGTTCAAAAATCGAAGGGATTAATGAAATGACCGATTGAAATGTATAACATTTTTCGGATTTCCTATGTATCATTGAGATATGCACAAAACAATTCTCTAACATAGTTCGGTCTGTGGCTTTGCAACCACGAGATTGCTTCAAAGAATAAAAATTATGGTTAACACTACCGAAGCATTTGATAACCACAATTTTATCCTTAAAGACTTTTTAGGGAAAAACCGAGGTCACTTAGACTTCTTGTTAACTCAATAATCACATAAATGTAATTATGAGACCTACGTTCAACGTTGGAAAAGATGTTAGCATTGGTAGGATTTCCATTCGATCATCGTGGAATATCAATTAAGATATCACTACGAATGTTCCGGCTATATCACAAAGATAAGCAAGTATATCACAAAGATATGACTCGAATGTGTTCTAATACAAATGAATGATGATCAAATTAATGACCAAACAAGATAGCTCTAGACACATCGTGATCAAAATGAAGTCGGGGACTGGAGCAGAATGTCTCCCTTTTTCAATATCAACATCTTCCAAATGAAGAGTCAATAGAAATTTGGAAATCTCCGTGAGAAATGAAACAAGTATTTGTTAAGAAACACTTGA
This sequence comes from Erigeron breviscapus, assembly GCA_034093135.1. NCBI lineage: Eukaryota > Viridiplantae > Streptophyta > Magnoliopsida > Asterales > Asteraceae > Erigeron > Erigeron breviscapus. Next base: position 124,641,915 of record CM067170.1, on the reverse strand, counting down.
GTGGTTAGGAAAAGATGTGCATTGCTTCACTGGGTCCATGAAGACTTTTTCAATATCGAGAAATCAACAAATGAAATCCGATAGGTACGTGTTTACCCGGCTTTTTGAGAATTTTGGGGAGGGCTTTTGTTTCTTTTAGCCCTTTCGCATATCATATCACCTTAACCTCTCACTTTTCGACTTTACTCCCTCCATCCTATTTGCACAAAACAACATCACTCAAAATACCCTCACTATCTAAAGAAAGAAGTGAATACTCCGGGGTTAGAATTCATCGGCGATGATGAAATTCATGGAGTAAATTTTGAGAATTACTTATCACTCATGTGCAAACTAATCACCGAACTCCATTTGATTAAAAATCATTGGAAAAACATCAAATGTTTGAAAAAAATTTTGGCACACATTTGAAGTTTTGAACGTGTTTGAAATCACAAACTCCTCCTTAATCTATGCAAGAATAGATAAAAAAAATTTCCATAGAAAGGTGGAGCAAAAATGGTTTTTGTGAGATCAAACATTTGAGAGTCTATTGTGAACAAGATCTTTATTTGAAAATCATAAAGTTTTGCTTCAACAACAATGTTAAGAGTAAGACAGCTAGGGAGTACACAAAGGCGTTCAATCCTTCGCATCTTACAACAACAAGTTGGAGGCAATTAAAACATTTAAGCAAATGAAAAATCCAGTCAATTGTACAATATAAGACAACAAGGGAGTACACAAAGGCGTTCGATCCATTGCGTCTCATATCAACAATTGAGAGTTTTGAAAACTTTATTTGAACAACTTGATTGCTATCACACATACATACTCATATAAGACTACTTGGAAGTACACAAAGGCGTTCGATTCCATGTTATCTTATATCAATTTATATGTATAATAACAAAAGCTTAGAATGTAAAAACACTCTACCAATAAATATATCATTTAAGAACGGGTTGCATACATAGTATATGCAAGCCATTGAAAAAAAAATCTTTTTGTTTATTTTTGAAAATATGCATTTTGTATTTTGGTTTTCTGGAATGTGTCAAGAATTCCTTCAAAAAGAGTTAAGGTTTAAGATTTAACATACCTAGCTTGGAGATAAGAAAGTTAAACCTCTTTTCATCCAGTGGTTTTGTGAACAAATCTGCAAGTTGAATGTCAGTACCCACAAAGTAGAGCTCGATGTCACCTTTCTCAATATGATCTTTGAGAAAATGATATCTAACATCAATATGCTTTGAGCGAGAGTGGTTTACTGAGTTGACTGCAATGGCAATGGCACTCTGAGAATCACAATAGATAGGGATATGATCATATTTCAGACCATAATCAGTTAGTTGTGTCTTCATCCATAAAACTTGAGCACAACAACTAGCCGCAGCAACATATTCAGCTTCAGCTGTTGATAGTGACACACAATTCTGTTTCTTGGAAGACCAACTCACAATTTTATCTCCTAAAAATTGTAGAGTACCGGAAGTGCTCTTGCGATCAAGTTTACAACCTGCATGATTTGCATCTGAATATGCAGTTAGATTGAATCCAGTATCCCTTGGATACCAGAGACCTAAATCGGGTGTCCCCTTCAGATAACGAAATATTCGTTTCACAGCTTGATAATGTGAATCAGTTGGAGCAGCTTGATATCTAGCACACATACATGTTGCAAACATTATATCTGGTCGAGATGCTGTTAGGTATAACAACGAACCAATCATACTTCGATATCTCTTTTGGTCAAATGGTTTCCCATTTGTGTCAGCATTTATGTTTGTTCGAGCAGCCATTGGGGTAGATATTGAAGAACATGAAGTCATATCAAACTTTTTCAACATGTCATTTATGTATTTACCTTGTGATATAAAAATACCAGTTGGTAACTGTTTGATTTGTAGACCCAAAAAGTAATTCATTTCCCCAATCATACTCATTTCAAAATGATTAACCATAAGAGATGAAAAGTTTTGGCAAAATGTTTGACTGGTCGACCCAAAGATAATGTCATCAACATATATTTGAACAAGTAGAACGTGCTTACCTTGTTTGCGAATGAACAAGGTAGGGTCAATTGTGCCTTTGGTAAAGCCACCTCTTAGTAAGAAAGTAGTTAAAGAATCATACCATGCTCGGGGTGCTTGCTTAAGACCGTAGAGAGCCTTGTCTAACCTGTAGACATGGTTTGGCCTTTGAGGATCAACAAAACCTTCCGGTTGATCAACGTAAACTTCTTCTTTGAGGTCACCATTCAAGAAAGCAGTCTTCACATCCATTTGAAACACAGTAAAGTTTCTGAATGCGGCATAATAAGCTAAGAATATCCGAATGGCCTCCATTCTTGCTACTGGAGCAAAAGTTTCGTCGAAGTCAACACCTGGTTATTGGCAATAACCCTTTGCAACAAGTCGAGCTTTATTCCTTACTACCACTCCATTCTCATCCTTTTTGTTTTTGAATATCCACTTTGTTCCTATTGGATCATCTTTTCTAGGATTTGGAACTAATCTCCATACCTTCAGTCTTTCAAATTGCGCGAGTTCATCTTGCATTGCCTTAACCCACTCTAGATCACGAAGAGCTTCAGATACGGTTTTGGGTTCGATGTTGCTAAGAGAAAGTGCAACAAGACACTCATTTACTGAGGTACGAGTAGTTACTCCTGCTTGTGGATCTCCAATATTTGATCAGTAGGATGGTCTTTCTGCATACGTGTCCACTTGTGAGCATGAGGAAGAGGATCTTGTTGTTGAAGATCAACTTCACCATCATTAAAACTTGAGTTTTGTTGAGAGATGGAGTCATAACTTGGTATAACTCTTTCCTCATAAGCTGGATGATCAAAATCAAGTGGTACATACACATTTAGAGTGTTTAATGGATTTGTTGTCTGAGTTAATCGAGAAGGTTGTTCTTGAACATTCACTTGAGAAGCATTATCCTGAGAGGATGGTGGAGAAATATCAGTAGAAGAGGATTCTTGCTCTGAAGAACTTGATGAAGATTCATGAATGTTGTCAGGAACTGGATCGTTGTTATGAAAAGGTTCATTGTTTTGAATTGGTTCAACGATGACCTGAGGTTCTTGATCATGAATCGGTTTTGAATTATAGAATTCTTCAAAAAGAATATCTAATTCATCACTTGTTGGAGTTGGAAACTTCTTGAATTTTGAAGCTAAGGTTGAATTCCTTGTAGAAGTACTTGGATTATTACTTGTTGGGAGCAAACCTTCTTGCTCAAAAATCATGCCTGACATCTCATCAAACCAAACATTCATTGTTTCTTGAATTGTGTTGGTTCGACGATTATAGATTCGATAGGCAATTGATGTTTGGAATAACCAACAAAATATCCTTCATCACCTTTCTTCTCGAACTTTCCAAGATTCTCCCGATCATTCAAAGTATAACAAACACACCCAAATATATGAAAGTAGTTGATGTTGGGTTTGCGTTTGTTAATAACCTCATAAGGAGTCTTTTCGAAGCGCTGATTGATAATGGACCGATTCTGAGTGTGACATGCAGTGTCAACAGCTTCAGCCCACATATTGGATGGCAATTTGGAATAAGCAAGCATTGTCCTTGCTGCTTCCACCAGCGATCGATTTCTCCTTTCAACAACACCGTTTTGTTGTGGGGTGCGAACTGCTGAGAATTGATGAGTAATACCTTTGGATTTGCAGAATTCATCAAAAACAACATTCTTGAACTCAGTTCCGTTATCCGAACGGATGTAACGAACTGGAAGTTGAAGATTTACTTGAGTATTAGTGATGAAATCTATCAACATCTGAGTTATTTCATCTTTGGATGCAAGGAACTTGACCCAAGTATATCTTGAATAATCATCAACAATAACCAGGATGTATTTCTTCCCATTTTGGCTTTGTACTTTCATCGGCCCACAAAGATCCATGTGAAGCAAATGAAGAGGTGCTAAAGAATTTGGAGATTTCTTCGGTTTATGAGAAGCTCTCTTAATCTTCCCAACAGCACAAGAAGGACAAACATGCTCACTTTCATACTTATAGTTAGGTAAGCCTTTAACAAGATGCTTGTTGACCAAAATATTGATGGTTTGAAAATTCAGATGCGACAGCCTTCTATGCCATAACCAAGAATTCTTTGAAGCAGCCTTTGAAATGAGACAAATATTATCGGTTGGTTGGTTATCATCGAGATTGACGGTAAAAAGATTATCATCACGGTCACCACGAAGAATATCAACTCCATCTAGAGTTTGGACTTTGCAAAGAGATTTTCGAAACAGAACTTGAAGATTGTTATCACAGAATTGTCCAACACTGAACAAGTTGTGACTTAATCCTTCAACATAGTGAACTTTCTTGATGATAATTCCATTTCTTTCAATATCTCCATAACCTAAGATAGGAGCGAAATTGTTGTTTCCAAAGCGAACTGTTCCCATGAATCTTTCAACAAAATTCTTGAGCAAAGATTTATTTCCTGTCATGTGCTTCGAACACCCGGAATCGAGTATCCAAACACAGATGGTTATTTCCTGCAATCAAAGAAATTTAACCGTTTTTAGGTACCTACTTGAAGACGGGTCCTTTAAGGTTAGTTAAAACAGGCAGGGTATATAACTTAGGAATCGCATTCAAACATGTTTTTGAATCAACATAAGCATTGACAAGCACATTATCAACAAACACATTTGAATAAAAAGTACGAACATTCACATGAGAATTAAAAGTAACATGTCTACAAGCATTAACATCAGTAGATACACAAGTACGAGAATTAAGATTGTTTACAAGCTCACAAGGTCTTGCCTTGGTATTTTCAACATTATTTGACAAAGAAAAATTGTTTTGATTAACATGAACACCCTTCCTCTTATTAACATTCTTTCTCCTCTTTCTTTTCTTCTTTTTCTCAACATCCTTTTGGTTACTAGTGAACTTAGGTACTAAAGTATTAGCAACCCATCTAGTACCACTAGTTAAGCTCTTTCCACCTGTTGAATTGAAATTTAGAAGATTAGAACTAGAAGTTTTAAACACTTTCATCTTTTTGGAATCTTTTGGAGGTGAGGAAACTTCTTGCTTCTTTGGTTTATCATGAGAAAACCATCCATATCTATCCCTATATCTAGTTGTACCATTTGATGTCTCCTTAGTTAGCGAAACTGAGCTATACTTAGACACCTTAGGTATAAAACTAGTTTGAGAGCTAGATTGAGAAGCAGTAGAGTAGTCTTTCGGAAGTTTCACTTTGGTGTACTTTGTCTTGTGTGGGTTCTCAGCTTGTTCCTCTTTGACATGTTTCACTGGGGTAGCAACAAAGGTTTCTAACTTAATGGTCTTTGGTTCAGTCTTGACGAGTTTGGTCTTAACTCGTTCTTTGAGTAATATGAAGTTGGAGCTTTGGACAATGGTTTTTGAGATTCCACTTTTGTTTTCACTTTGATTTTGGTAGATTCAATCTTTTTCTCAGTTTCTGAATCAAAAACATATTCTCCCTCCATGAATTTATCAAAATCATCTTTCGTGAAATCTTTTGAAAAAGAAAATTTCAATGGAGATTGATTAATTTCAGATTTAGTTGAAAATTTTGAAAAATCAGGAATCTTGGTGTCCAACTTCACATCATGGTTAGTCTCGGAAATTAGGTCAACTTGAAACTGACACATCTTTGGTTTCACAAAAAAATTGAGTAGAGGTATCAACACCTATACTGGTACTAGGCTTAGGGTGAACAACTAACTCATCAACATTGTTGCATGTGAAAAACCTATAGAAGTACCATATCAAAACTAAACTATGTGCAAGTTCTTCATTAGAAAAATCAGATTGCACATAATCCTCAGCTATAAAAGTAGCAGTATTTTGACAAGTACATCCAAGAGAATCAGTCAAGGTCTAAGTAGAGGTATTGGTAGATGAATCACAAGTAGTTTGTGTAGAATTGTCTACTAAAGTACTTTGGTCATTTTGAGTAGAAGCAATCTCACAAACTTTTCTTAGTATCAACAACAATACATTTATCCTCTGAATTCGGACTTTGAGACTTGAGATGATCAATAACTTTTTGTTGAGATTCTACCTTTTGTTGTAAACCTTCTATTTGTTTTTCCAAAAATGTGGTTGGAAAATACATTTTAGTTGGTTTAGGTGGAGTACAGACAGATTCTTGGTTTTGAAATTTGATTCAATTTCTTCCAATTTGAAAATTAAAGACTCTTTTGTTTTGTATGAATCATTTATTGCATCATAATTAACCAAAAATTCTTGTTTTGGTATTCTCTCAACTTCATCAGTCTCGAATTCGTCATCCAATGGACGAATAAATTGTTGTATCATACCAAGTCGTAGGAATTTTTCATCATACAAGGTTCAATTTCCTCTTTGGCTTTTTGCAATGGTGTGATATTCTCAAATCCCAACCCTAGAAGAAATTCTGTTTTGTCAATTTTTGACTTGTTGAAATAGGCAGTGAAATTCAAGAGAGAATTTTGTTCAACTTTATATAACTTTTCTTGATAGAAAAGTATATACTTTTTAAGTTCCTCAACTTGTTTTTCAAAATTCTCAATCTCAATGCCTTTTAGAAAACAATTATGATTTAAATCAGAAATCTTCCTTTCGAATTCAACATTGTTTGGTTTAGCTTCTTGGAGTTTTTTATTAAGAATATCAACATCCATTTGTCTTGCATTTGCCCGAAGCCATTCATTGGTCTTTTGAATTTCAAGATCTTGATTGGCCTTTTCAAGATCATGAATGGTCTTTTCAGATTTTGACATTTTTGTAATAACTTAAAATTAGGAGAGACATTCAACTCACATTCTTTAACCAACATCTTATCTTTGTAAGCTTGAAAATCTTGTTTAATAGCTTCATGTTCAAAAAGTAATTTTGAATGTTCTTCAATAAGTTTTGAAAATTCACTTTTAGAAAATGAAATGCTATTTTTCAACTTTTTGTTTTTGTTGGCTAAAGAATTGATATGAGTTGTTAAATCTGATAAAGCTAATCTATATGACTCTTTGTCCTTAATCAAAGAAAAAGTAGAGTCGAGATTTACCTCATCATCTGGGTATTCATCATCAGTGCTTTCTTCTTTAAAGTCTTTGTTCTTGGCCAACCTTGCCATATAGCAAACATTAGCAGAGAGATCTTGATCTTCATCATCTGTGAGTAACAATAGAATTAGAGCTTTAGTGTGTGTCTAGTGTGTGTTAATGGAGGTTTCTAGTGAGAGAAAGTAGAGAGAGAGTAGAGAGATGTCAGGGAAAGATTTGCTTGTATTATGAGGTTAAAGGTTACATATTCACTTATGAAGGGGGTTTATATACATATGATCTATTTACACTATGCCCCCTTGCATTCTAACATGTTTACATTCTAAGTACAAAACAACATAAAGTACACAAATCAACTACTACATATTATATTCTTACAATTGGTATCAGAGCACAATCAGAGTTGCTGAACGATCCACAAGCTTATTACAAGCTTAATTTATGCTTAATTTCAGAATTTGAGCATTTTTCTGAAAGGTTCATTTGCAGAGCTCACTGTTTCAGTGATTCCTGCAAATTAAGTGTGTTTCTGTCCTAATTTTGTTCACCGATCGATTTCATATCAGTATATCTTCCTTCGCTATCAATTTCAGAGGCTAATTTCATCATTTGAAGTGTTTTTGATCGAGCTCTACAAATCGCATGTTCGTGAGGGTTTGAGTTCCAGTTGAAATTAGAATCTAATTTGTTTGAGGATTTGTGCGCATTGATTTTCTGAACATTTTGATATAAAGTTCGAGTTCTAATTCGCAAAAATGAAGAAGATATCGAAGATTTACAATCTTCTCTGCAAATGAGGTGTTAGTTGAACGAAGAAGACAACAAAATAACCGACTATTTTGTCGTGTTGTTGAATTCTTACTTGCACTATTTGCAGAAGTCGTTGGCTAAGTGATATTCTTATTGTACTATTTGCAGAGCTCCTTGCTCGGCAAATACGTGTTTCAGAAATTGGCTAAGTACTGGAACTTCACTTGTTCTATTTGCAGAGCATTTTGCTCGGCAAATAGTTGTTTTTGAGAATTGAGAATTCTTGATTTGTGACTGGTGCTACTTGCATTGTTTGCAGAAGTTTAGCTCGGCAAACAAGTGTTTTTGGGTGGTGTGACTAAGTACAAGTTCTATTTGTACTGTTTGCAGAGTTGTTTGCTCGGCAAATAGTTGAAATTGATTCTTCGACCAAGTGACTTTATAAGTTGTACTGTTTGCAGAGATTTAAGCTCGGCATTCAATTGTTTTTAAGAATTTGGTCACTTACACTATTTGCAGAGAACTAAGCTCGGCATTTAGTTGTTTTTAAGAATTTGGTCACTTATACTATTTGCAGAGAACTAAGCTCGGCATTTAGTTGTTTTTAAGAATTTGGTCACTTACACTATTTGCAGAGAACTAAGCTCGGCACTTAGTTGTTTTATGAATCCAAAATTCAACACAAAACACAACAGATTCAAATCCCTGAAATTATGCGCCAAAACTCAAAATTCAATCTCGAGATTTAGATTGAATTGGAACTTGAAACTTGACAGGATTATGTTATCAATAACCACGAATCTATTGATGAACAAACAACTGTGATTTTATGAGATTTGATGTGTGAATTTTGAAGAACCAGTAGGTGAAATATTACGAACAGAATTTGAGATTTAAATTGATTTTGATGAAATTGTGATTGAATTCAGTTATGGATCGTCATCAGATTGATGTTTTTCTCTGATACCACTTG
>CM067170.1:124596534-124632151 GCA_034093135.1 Erigeron breviscapus | reverse complement strand
TTTTATAAAAAAATAGTGTGTTGAATCTTATTTTAAAAGCTATATTATTTCAACGATTGTTTAATTTTTGAACAAAGTGGTATAGGAAGTTTACGCATTAAAAACACACTTTTGATGACTTTTTGCTCGCTTGACTTATTTGACTCATTTGTTCTAGCCATTTATCTATTTTGATAGCACATAACTGGAATTGACCCATTTATAAGCAAATGGGTCATAATTGTCACCTCTGTTGTTCATTATGGTGTATATATAAGATATCATATTATTATTTTTTCTTGGATTTTATTCCTTTACAGTTGTAACAGTTTCAAAAATAATGTCTTTTTATTTGGCTTATTGTTTTTGGATTTCTTGTTGGTGTTCTAATTGTTCACTTTTTTGGTACACTTCTGGGTGCAGATATGCAGGGCACTTGCTTATATTCATAATTGCATTGGGATATGCCACCGTGACATCAAACCACAGAATTTACTTGTAAGATTCTTTTTCAGATTCCAAGGTTTGATAATTTATGCATCATACACTTTGTTTTTTTATTCATTCCATGTGCACTTGTAAAATCTCTTTGTGTTTCATGTGACCTTGTTGCGGGTCAAGTCATTTGAAATAACAAATGCATCTTCTTTCTTTAGTTACACATGGTGTTTATTTTTCTGATTATATATGGTATGCGTAGGAACAAATACCTACATATAAGATATTCTCAAGATTACACCAAATAAACATCTAGCTTAACTATTTTAAAAGATAAATTTGCTTGTCAAGGCGCATTTGACTGAAAGTGGAAAATATCGGTGACAATATGACAAGATTTTTTTTAGTTGTATTCTTCTATTTAAACCATTTAAGGCATGGTAACAACTTGACGAGGTTATGATAATAAAGTTTAGACCAAAAAGGAACTGGTTAGCATATTAATTGATTTTTCTTATTCTTGACACTTAAATTGCTGTAATACTTTTGGAGATCTAGTGCTGTCTTTTTACATATGCTGTTACTTACAGGTGAATCCACACACACATCAGCTGAAACTTTGTGACTTTGGAAGTGCTAAAGTTTTAGTAAGTTTTTGAATCTTGCATATATTTTTCCATGTGCTATATATACCTTTTGAGTGTATTTAACTCTTTCTATGTTCAGGTGAAAGGAGAGCCGAATGTTTCTTATATCTGTTCAAGATATTATCGTGCTCCAGAGCTCATTTTTGGTGCCACAGAATACACAACAGCTATAGATATATGGTCAACAGGTTGTGTGATGGCTGAACTACTACTTGGCCAGGTACTTCTTGTTATAAACTATACCATCTACATATACTTAAATCATATTCTAACCTAAGTTATTGGCAGCCTCTATTTCCTGGAGAAAGTGGTGTTGATCAATTGGTTGAGATTATCAAGGTACATTGAAGCCATTTTTGTTCTTCATTTAAATGGTTAGAGATTCAGATTCACAAAAGTACATAACTACTTTTGAAAAACATATGTAACCAATATACGTTTTACTGAATGCATGTAGTCTGATTGTTCATACAGGTTTTGGGAACACCTACAAGGGAGGAGATAAAGTGCATGAATCCAAACTACACCGAGTTTAGGTTTCCTCAAATAAAACCTCATCCATGGCACAAGGTATGCCTTGAATGCGTATTATGCATCAATGGATCATCTATTACTTAAAATGCCAACCTACCTGATTTAGTGATTTAGTGGTACTTGAAAAGGGCTTATTTATATGATGGCATGTAGATGGCAATAGTATGTATGTGCTCGAAATCCTGTAGGGTCGGGATTTTTCTAAAAAAATTCTGATTAGCTCTGGCATAAAACAGAAATGGCAAAATGAGCAGGCCTTGTGATAGACAAAATGGTTACTTTTTTTACGCGTCGATGCGGCTATGGTCGAAACACTTTTTTTGGTCAGAGTTGACTAGTTTTTCTTTCGATGAACTGTTAATGTATCAAAATGATTACAGAGGTTATATTATAGTACTATACGACTGTCAATAAGCTTGTTTCTTGAGTTAAATGATTTAGGAGGTTCTAATACCTAAAAATTCGCTCAGGCGACTTTCTACGTGGTCATTTTAGAGCTAGTTTTCTAATCTAACCCGCGTGATCAATCAACATAATACGAATTGATCTTTCATAAAGAAATGGGTTGAACTTTCCAGCTATAGTAACTCACTTGCTGCAACGAAGGCCTATTACTTGTATTGCATTCAAATTGGGTATACCAAACATACCAATTTGGTATAGTGTGTGACTGTGCAGAGACTACTGTTTTAGCCTACTATGCAAATTATCAGCATTTGGTTCACCAAGTATACCTACTAGGCAGCTTATTTACCTGAAATCTGATGTATTATGGCCAGGTTTATAAGAAACTTACTGTGGTAATGTGTTATGATCTCTCATCGGCCAATTATGGGATTGGTTGGTGGTTTATAAGTCTAGGTGTCCCCTACTCCCATCCTCCTTTGAGCTAGCTTTTGGGAGTGAGTTCTATTCCTAGCTTATTGCTAGGAATAGAACTCACTCCCAAAAGCTAGCTCAAAGGAGGATGGGAGTAGGGGACACCTAGACTTATTACGGGATGGGTTCGTATCAGAATGTAGGAAAATAAGTGTAGGGTATCCATCCTAAAAGCAACCAAATAGATAAAAATAACAAAAACTCTCTGCCTACATTTTGAGAACTGGATGGGCCTTCGGTATATAAACTGAGTATTAAATGGGATCAGACTGCTGATGAATTAAAGATTTAAAATCTCAATTTGTTTATTATTGAATTTCAATATTGGAAAATCCAAGGGTCGAGTTGAAAACTTGATCTACAAACAAAAAGAGAGATAGAAGAGTTGATTCTGATAAGTGTTAGGGCGGTGGTGGTATCTTAGACGGAAAGAAGCGGATGATTTGTTCCATAGCCCTTCTATTCTGCTCAAATTCTACTTGAAATTATGCAAAAATGATTTTTTAAAAGCCTAACTTGATTGTCACGCTTGGATCTCAGGTTTTTAAACCAATTATGAGACAGGCCAATTTTCTGGCGATTAAACCTGCATTTTAGGTCTTAATTCTGAAAAGATTTTTATGCATCATCAAAATGGCTAAATCAGTAGAAATCTAGGAAAATAATAACTTCATAAGATTATCTTTGTTAAAAAGTAGAATCTTTAATCTTATCATCTAGTCACATAAATATAATAACGGCAACATCAACATCAACAATTACCCAATTCCATTGTTGTGAGGGGTATTTAAACATGAATAAGATGGTGATATTGATTTGGATTCACAGAGTTCCATAATCTGTTCTTGTTATCAGGTTTTCCAGAAGCGTTTACCTCCTGAAGCAGTGGATCTAGTTTGTAGGTTTTTTCAGTATTCACCCAACCTACGATGCACTGCTGTAAGTTGAAATTTCAACTGTATGTATATGAATTAGTTATGGTCCTTTAGTAGTAATTTTCTAATTTACTTTGTGCAGTTGGAGGCTTGTGTTCATCCCTTCTTTGATGAGTTGAGGGACCCAAGTACCCGTCTTCCGAATGGCCGCCCCCTTCCTCCACTCTTTAATTTCAAACCTCAAGGTAATTTACATTTATAACCCAATATATCATATATGCCACACAAAGATGATGCCATAAGTACATTTACCGTTTCGCTTAACACTACGACTTTTGTGTGTAAAAAAAGAAGATAAACATAGTCACTTAGGTTCATTGTTTCCACGTACGAAGATAAACATAGTCTCATAGGTCCATTTTCTAAATCACATTTGACACTCTAATTTTTCAACCAAACCAGACCTAACCTGTACAAAAAAGTACCTATTTTGACCTTTTACGCGATGTGTTGGACCCGGCTTATTTGCCTCTTCTAGTCATAGGGTCAACAAATCTGTAAGTGGTTAGATCTTGAACAGATTGTCATTTACCTATTCGTCTATTTAACATATACCCTCTAGAAATAAATCCTCCATCACATTGTATCAGAAATCTGAAGCTTTGTTTGAATCAAGTTATATTTGAACTATGTCTCCTAAAGTTAAATAGATTATTTTTCCACTTTTTGTGATTTTGTATGGTTTGAGTGTTGCAGAACTTGCTGGCATTCCTAAAGAGACTGTTCACAGGCTTATTCCAGAGCATGCTCGTAAACAGAACTTGTTTATGGCTTTAAACATCCAATGAGTTTGGGAGATTTTGTGTGCTGCTGTCTTACACCACTATGCACGTTTACTACATACTATCTGTTGCTTATTACTCAGTTTGTTACATATGAGCTTGTTATTATGATATGAGGCTTTGTTGGGTATAAAAGTGAGCCCTAGTTTTTATTAGCGATGAATACGTATGTGTCTTTTACGGTCGTTAACGGTTTTTTTAATCATTTAACGTGCTCTTCTTTGTTGAGATTTGCCATGGAGTTGGTGTTTTTTGAGCATCAAACGTCCACAATTCCTAAAGTTGTAGTGAATTTCACTGCACTAAGAAGCTACCGTGTAGTTGTTGCAACAGCTGTAAGGCCTTTGCACCGGCAAAAGCACACCTTTTGTATTTTTGCACGGATGCATAAGTTATCATTTCCTTGTATAGACAGTCACATAGATAAGATGTCAAGACACTCAAATACCCAATCAAGCGTAAAGCCGGCTATTGTGGTCTGTTTGCAAAAGTTGATAATGGACTTGACTATCAATCTAGATGGACTTTACTCCTAATTACGTAATACTGATAGTTTTTGTGGGTATTACGAGTACTTCCAAAGGTCATATGTCACTAGAAACCCAAACTTTAAACACGAAGGAAACACGGTCAATGTTGGTGTTTCAAATGACTTTTAAGTGTGGGATGCAGGTTGTCTAGTGAATTTCGGAGTTCTTGGAAGCCCAGTCAATGTTGGTGTTCCGAATGGCATATAAGTGTGAGATGCAAGTCGTCCCATTAACTTTGGTCTTCTTGTGCCATATTAAAAAAATGATCATGTAGAAAAAAAAAATTCATTGTTGCATATATTAATCATTTATTATTAGTAGGTAAAAAGTTATAAGCGACCAGCACAAAATGAGTTCATCTTTATACACTTTTTAAGTATTCTTCAAGGGTGCACTTAATATTATATTAAGATATTCTATTGACTTACTCGTATAAGGCAACTGTCATTTGTTAATATCAAGATCTAGTAAACTACAAGCAATACATATTCTATATGATCGGGTGATAAGATTTGTCGCTTATTGATATTAAAATCTATTACCATAGACACTTCCAATTTCATAGGAAAGGAGTAGTGTAAAGAAACCACTTCCTTAACATATTTTGATGATATGATTACCAGAATTAATAAGCAACGATTATTATGAATATGAATGAAGAATATTATTATTACAACCAAATCGAAATAATCATCAATATGATGATTATATACAAGAATATATATATATATCGATGTGATATATATATCAGATTAAAAAGAATAATTTGAGAGAGAAATATAATCGGAGAACAAAATAAACTTGTGTGAAAAACTGATTAACCCTAAAATCTATAATAGGGTATATATATAAACAGAAGTTCCAATCAGCCCCTTCTACTCTTCCTTCTTTCTTCTTTTAGTCCTCCAGAATGTCTTGAATACTTTTGTCCATCTTTAGCCCTTCATGTATCAATTTGATCAACTTTAGTCCAGAACCTATACTTTACAAAAAACAACTTATAAATATAAAAGATCAAATATGATCTTGATCTTGATAACATCCCCCCTCAAGATCATCATTTGAACATGTTAAGCATTCCAAGTTTATTGCACATGAAGGAATGTTGTTTTGAACCTAAACTCTTTGTGAGTAAATCTGCAACATTAAGCTCTGACTTAATTTTGTTTGCCTTAATAACCCAGCACAAATTTTCCCCTCACAAAATGCAAATCTATTTCAAAATGCTTTGTTCTTTCATGAAACACTGGATTTGCAGCTATTTGCAGTGCAGATTTACTATCACAAAATATATTCACAGGAATTTGAGTTTTAAATCCTAAATCATTCAAAAGGTTCAAAATCCATATACTTTCACAAGTTACAGAAGCTAAAGCCCTATATTCTGCTTCAGCAGAGGACTTAGCTACTGTATTTTGTTTCTTACTCTTCCAAGAAATCAAAGTTTTACCCAGAAAAACTGCATAACCAGTGATTGACTTTCTGGTAGTCAAACACCTAGCCCAGTCAGAATCCACATAGCCCATAATATCCAATTAAGTACCTCAGAACTCTAAAGGCTGCATTTAAATGATCTTGAGTAGGAGCATGCATAAATTGAGACAAGCATTGTACAGCATAACTAATATCAGGTCTTGTTAGAGTCAAGTAAATCAATTTACCAACAAGTCTTTGATAAGCAGTAATGTTTTCAAGAATTTTTGATGGATAAGCTTTTAATGTTAAGTTTGTTTCTAAAGGAGTAATTGCAGGTTTACAACCAAGTAACCCAAAGTCATTTAATAACTCAAGACAATACTTTCTTTGAGACAAACAAATACCATTACTGCTATCTAAAACTTCAATACCAAGAAAATATTTAAGTTTCCCCAAATCTTTAATTCTAAATTTAGAATTCATAAATGTCTTAACCTTTTCAATTTCAGAAAGACAATTTCCTGTAAGCACAATGTCATCCACATAGACAAGTAAAGCAACAAAAACATTTTTACTTGTTTTAGTGAATAAAGAATAGTCAGACTTGCTTTGAACAAAACCAAACTCAAAAAGTGCATTACACAGTTTAGAATTCCACTGTCTAGGAGCTTGCTTAAGACCATAAAGAGATTTATTTAGTTTGCAAACTAAATTACTGTTCTTACAATATCCTTGAGGAAGTTGCATATAAACTTCTTCATTTAAATCCCCATAAAGAAAAGCATTATTCACATCTAATTGATAAAGAGGCCAGTTATTAGAAACTGCTAAAGTAAGCAAACACCTTATAGTTACCATTTTTACCACTGGTGAAAAGGTTTCATCAAAATCAACTCCAGCCTTTTGACTATATCCTTTTGCAACTAACCTAGCTTTATACCTTTCAATTTCACCATTAGATTTATATTTAATCTTATAAATCCATTTACACCCTATTGGTTCTCTACCAGCAGGTAAAACAGTAAGATCCCAAGTATTGTTTCTATGAAGAGCTTCCATCTCTTCATTCATAGCAACAATCCAATTATTATCCTTAACAGCCTCATAATAAGAAGATGGTTCAACAGTTTTATTCAAAGAAGTAGCAAAACAATGAAGATCATATGACAAATTAGCATAATTAACTACTTTGTTTAAAGGAAATTTAACTTTTCCTTGTATTTCAAAATCTGTTAACCTTTTTGAAAGAGTAGACTGTCTACTTGACCTTCTAAGATTATCATTACTCAAAACATTTTGATCAAGAGCAAGAACATCATCAACATGTATTGAGGAATCTGAATTGTTACCCTCAGAACTTGAACTATGAATACCCTCACTTTCTGTGGTGGTTGCAGACTCAACATTCCTGGTAATCCCTTCAGGACTGCCAAAGGTTTGTTGGTGCCCACCTCCAACCACAGAATCATTCTGCAAACCTTCCTCCTCATCATATGGTACAGCATTCCTCTCCACATAAATTGGTGTGTCATAAGTGTCAAAAAAATTTAAATGATCTACATGTTTGTTTGTATTAAAAAACTCAGAATCTTTGTTCATAGTGAAAGGAAAAATGTTTTCATAAAACCTTACATCTCTAGAAAAAATATGAGTTTTTGACTCAAGACTAAACAATTTATATCCCTTTTTTGAATTCAAGTAGCCAAGAAAAACACATTTGTCAGCTCTAGTCTCAAACTTATCAGAAATGTTTAATTTTGTAGCAAAACATAAACAACCAAAAACTTTTAAATGATTTAAAGAAGGTTCAGTTCCATACACCAATTCATAAGGAGTTTTGCCTTTTAAAATTGAGGAAGGTGTTCTATTAATGAGATAAGTAGCAGTAAGTACACAATCACTCCAGAGATATAATGGTATTCCCCCTGAAACATAAGAGACCTAGCCACATTAAGAAGGTGTCTATGTTTCCTTTCAGCAATGCCATTTTGTTGAGGGGTATAAGCAATAGAGGTCTGATGAATAATTCCTTTATGAGTGAACAAATCAAACATTTGTTTATTTACAAATTCTGTACCATTGTCACTTCTGACAATTTTAACCTTGACTTTAAATTGAGTTTCTATCATGTTAAGAAAAGAAAATAAGTTTGTATAAACTTCAGTTTTATTTTTTAACATGAATGTCCAAACAGCTCTTGTAAAATCATCAACAATTGTTAGAAAATATTTGAATCCATCTTTACTAGTAACCTTATAAGGACCCCAAACATCTAAATGAATTAAATCACCCAAACTTTTACTTTTATGTTCACTCAAAGGAAAAGGTTCTCTTGATTGTTTTGCTTTATGACATACATCACAAGGACCATGTATTCCAGCAGGTATGTTCAATTTTTTTATTAAAAACAGATAATGCTTGGTCTGCAGGATGACCAAGTCTCATATGCCATAATAATTTAGATGCACAAGGAATACTAGCAGCAGAATTACATACCACAGAAGAGCAATTTGACATGTCATCATCTAAAACATACAAACCACCCTGTTCACTACCAGTCCCCAGAAGAGTCTTTTGATGTAAATCCTGAATATAGCATTTAGAAGGATCAAACCCCACAAACAAGTTATTATCTCTAGACAACTTGTGCACAGACATAAGATTCACACAGTATTCTGGTACAACTAACACATCATACAAAGTGATTCCATTTTTAAGTTGTAAATTACCAATTTTCTGAACAATAGCTGATGTACCATTTGGATGTCCAATTTTAAGTTTAAGATCAGAAATATCAACTACATCAGTTAAATATTTTTCAGAAACTGTCATATGTTGGTTTGCACCAGAATCAATTATCCATTTTAATATTGCTTTAATCAACACAGAATTACAACTCATGAACCAAGAATTACTGCACAATGGTATACCTGCCATATTAGAATTGAAACCAGAAGAAGCAGGTACAGAAGAAGAGGTAGAAGGCTTGTTCTCAATCAAAGATAACAATTTTGAAAGTTGTTCATGAGATAAAGAAGGTACAGAATTAGTAGCAGAAGTAGCAGAATGCACATTAGAAGCATACTTAGCAGAATCATTCACATAAGAATGCACATTTGAATTGTTGTTAACAAACTTATTTCCATATTGATTTGTCCTCCTATTTGCAAGTTGAAAACATCTCTCAATTGTATGTCCAATTTTATGACAGTGAGTACATTGCAGATTAGGATTGGGTGGTCTAAAAGTTCTAGCATTATTATCAAAAGTTCTTTTTGATTCAAAATTATTATCAACAGTCCTTTTAGTATCAAAATTAGAACCAGAATTTCTAGATATGTTATTCCTGTTGAAATTACTTTTAGCAACAAAAGCAGAAGTATGACTATTAGCAGTTTTATCAGACAAACCACCTCTATGAGATTCTTCCCTAGAAATAATAGCAAAAGCAGTTTTTACAGTAGGTAAAGGATCTCTTGTTAAGATATTACTTCTAACAGCCATATAAGTATCATCTAAGCCCATTAAAAATTGCATAAGTCTCATTAAATCAGTGTGACTTTGAATGTCTTTAGCAGCATCACAAGAACAAGCAGGTAATTTAACAATAGCATCAAATTGTTTCCACAAGGAAGTAAGCTTATGATAATATTCAGACAAACTACTTCCACTTTGAGACAAAGAATTAATTTTATGATGAAGATTAAACACAACAGATCCATCAATTTTGTCATAAGTTTCTTTTAATTCTTGCCAAACAGTAGTAGCATTTTTTGAGAATATCTGTCCTAAATAAAGATCTTGAGATACACAACCAAGAATCCAATTAAGCACAACAGCATTACATCTATCCCATTGACTTGCTAAAATAGGATTATCATTTGATTTCAAACAAGTACCATCAATAAATCCTATTTTATTTTTAGTTTGTAAAGCAAGTTCCATAGCACAAGACCATACTTTATAGTTATCAGTACCAAGAAGTTTAAAACCAATCAAAGGAGTGCTAACAGTATCACTAGCATGCAAGTACAGAGGATCACCAAAATCCAATTTGCTAATTTTAGTTTCAGGTTCATTAAAGAAATCAGAATGTTCAGAATGAGAATCTTCATTATCATTATTATTATTGTTGTTATTATTATTATTATTATTATTATTATCATTATTATTATCATTATTAGCATCCATTGCAATTAAACAAAACAATTACCAGAAATAACAAGTAACAAACAGAATCAGCAGATACCAAACAAATAAGATATAACCAACCACACTTAAACTCAGATAATCAACAATCAATATCAGAAAGAACACAAATAAGAACAGATAACAAACCAATAATCACCAGAAATTAAAAAATAAAATTATATATATATATATATATAAATATTTTGTTGAAAAATACTCTTAATCCTCACAAAAGTGTCAGGGACAGGATTCCTAACCTCTCACGGAGGCAGGTCAAGTTTAACACAGTTGTTTTTACGAGAATAAGAGGAAAAAAAAATTTTTTAAAAAATAAAAAACAGATAAAAGAGATAAGAGATAGGAACAACAATACAGTGCTATAGGCAGAAAGAGGAACCCTAATTCACTCTTGATTCACTTAGTCAAGAGATAAATCAGGATCTGAAGAAGAAAACCCTAATTTTTTAGGGTTAATCACCAGAAGTTGCAGCGGAATGACCAGAACAGGTTTGATTTAACAAACCCTAACTCAATCGAACAAAATACCCAAAAAATCAAATCTAGGGTTCCAGATGGAATACGCCCTAGATCTAATCGATTAAATCAAGAATCGAACCAAATATCACCGATTAATCGATGATTAGCTCTGATACCATGTAAAGAAACCACTTCCTTAACAGATTTTGATGATATGATTACCAGAATTAATAAGCAACGATTATTATGAATATGAACAAAGAATATTATTATTACAACCAAATCGAAATAATCATCAATATGATGATTATATACAAGAATATATATATATATATATATATCGATGTGATATATATATATATATCTAGAATAATATTGAGAAATATACAAGAATATATATATATATATATATCGATGTGATATATATATATCAGATTAAAAGAATAATTTGAGAGAGAAATATAATCGGAGAACAAAATAAACTTGTGTGAAAAACTGATTAACCCTAAAATCTATAATAGGGTATATATATAAACAGAAGTTCCAATCAGCCCCTTCTACTCTTCCTTCTTTCTTCTTTTAGTCCTCCAGAATGTCTTGAATACTTTTGTCCATCTTTAGCCCTTCATGTATCAATTTGATCAACTTTAGTCCAGAACCTATACTTTACAAAAACAACTTATAAATATAAAAGATCAAATATGATCTTGATCTTGATAACAAGTAGACACTTTACCGGCATCAACACGAACATCGTCTCGCTATTAGGCACCGCATGGGTGGGCAGTGAATTAGATGCCATGGTACCGGTTTCCTTACCAAATTATTTAACCGTTACATGTATTTAAGAGAGTGGTGAGAAATATGTAAGCATTCCTTACGAATGAATAAATATATGCGCATGAGTGGTGGTTGGAGAATAATAGGCAGACGTGGTGGTGTGCGCATAGGTGCCTAATGGTGACCAGGTTTCTCCGCGAGGCAATCTTTCTCGTCTAAGAGCCCTATAATCAAATGCCCATGAATAAAGTATGCTTATCAATAAGGGTGGATGGAGTATCTGCCTACTACCCCACTCTCTACTCACTTAGCAAAGGACAAAAATCAACAAAAGACAAAAGAAGGGAAAAATAATAAAGAAAAGTATCTCAAAACAATAGGCATCAAAATAGGCACCATGATCCCTAATTCACTTCCCACCTCACAAGCGCCTAATAGGCGTGACGTTATTCATGCAGACGCCTATTAGATGTCTATTTTTTTTTGCCTATAACATACTGCCTACTTTAAAATGTCTCGATTCAAAGATTTATTCACATAAATGAAATTTGTATCCTCTAAGTATATTTAGAACATTTGGACACAAGACATTCTTATAACCTTAAACCATAACTTATAACCATTTGCAACAATATAAAAATAATAGCCTTTTACTATAGTTAAATAATACGTGGCCATTTATCTCATATTATCAAACAACCCGGTTTAAACCCCCGAAAAAAAAGAAGAAACGAAGTTGTTGATCAGAGTGGTAATAAAAGTAAAAAGTCAAAGTTAAATCAGTGATATTTCCCAATGATGATAAAAAAAAAAGAAACAAAAAAGGACCCACCTAACCCCTTTAGCTCTCCAATCCCCTACTTTATCTTCTTTCACAATTTCTCATTTCCATTCCTCCTCTTCTCCCAAATTTCCCATTTTCCCCTAGGGTTTAAGCGGCTGAGCTGCACTTGAGCCACCATTTTCTATCTCTAATCTCAACCACCGGAAAATGGCGTCATCATCATCATCAGTCGCTCAAATCCACCCACTGGGCTTCACATCCTCATCTTCCCGAACCTCCAAACAAATCTTATTCTCTCACGGCCTACGCTCCTCTGTTTCATTTTCTCAAACACTAAAACTCAAATCCACCACAAAAACCACCCTTAAAGCCACCCGCCCCCTCCGTGTCGTGGCGGAGAAAGTCGTCGGAATTGACCTCGGGACAACTAATTCAGCCGTTGGCGCTATGGAAGGAGGTAAGCCGGTTATCGTTACGAATGCGGAAGGACAGCGGACCACGCCGTCTGTCGTTGCGTATACGAAAACCGGTGACAGGTTAGTTGGACAGATTGCTAAAAGACAGGCGGTTGTGAATCCTGAAAATACTTTTTTTAGTGTGAAGAGGTTTATTGGGAGGAAGATGAGTGAAGTTGATGAGGAATCTAAACAGGTTTCGTATACCGTGATTCGAGATGAGAATGGGAATGTCAAGCTTGATTGTCCTGCTATTGGCAAACAGTTTGCTGCTGAAGAAATTTCAGCTCAGGTATATCTATCTTTCTGTATCTATGTATCGTATTTCGATTGAATTTTGATGTGATGTGTTGTTATATTTAGTTGTATTGAATTGGTGATTATTGTATATATGATTATATGTTGGGTATATATGTGTTGTGAAACCAGCTGGGTTGGATCAGTGGTTAGAGCCCTTGCCTCTGGAGACAGAGGTCAAGGGTTCGATCCTCATGCCCAGTAAGGCTGGAGGTCCTTTTCTACCTATGGTAGAACATGGAAGCAGCCTCTCTACCTTTGGTAGGGGTAAGGCTGTCTACATCTCAACCTCCTCCATACACCGTCGAAGACGGTATTGGGACCCAAAAACCCGTGGAAGACGGCATTGGGAGTTACTTACTTATATATGTGTTGTGAAATGTTATAATGAGAACTACAAAAAGGTTGAGAATTGGGATAACTGTTAATTTACGTGTTTTTTTCACGATTGAGGATGGTTAAGTTGAAAACCAAGTAATTACCTTTGAACTAGAAGTTAACATATTTTCTAAGACATTTTCAAAAATTGTAAATTGCTCAGTTCCAACATGTAAATTGGTCACATTTGAATCAAGCGGAAATGAGTAGTTCGTTCCTGACCTTTTTTTGTGCACCAGATAAATAAGAGTTATATTAAAAAGGCAAGTTAAAAAGAGAGGGGGTATAGTCATGAATCATATTTTGGACTCAGCCACTATGTATCGGTTTTTTACGTTTTTTTGACATAAACTTGTTCTTCTATAACTGACCCCCATATGTATATTGATTGGAATGAAGTGATAATCATGTTATTAGTTTGATTGTATTGAATTGGTGTATGTTTTTTATTCTGTTGATGATTAGGTATTGAGGAAGCTTGTGGATGATGCATCCAAGTTTTTGAATGATAAGGTTACAAAAGCTGTTGTGACTGTTCCTGCTTATTTTAATGATTCTCAAAGAACAGCTACTAAAGATGCAGGGAGAATTGCGGGGTTGGAAGTTCTTCGGATAATCAATGAACCTACCGCTGCTTCATTGGCTTATGGTTTTGAAAGGAAGAATAACGAGACTATATTGGTGTTTGACCTTGGTGGTGGTACTTTTGATGTTTCAGGTGAGGGGAGTTGGGATAGTCCGACAAAGTATTTCCTTTAAAAACTGTTTGTGAATTTAAAGTTAAGCTGCTGTATAACTAGGCCATAGTTCTGCTGCTGATTGCTTTTATCTTTTACTCTGTTCACTTGTTATCTAGCATGAAATGTATAGTTTAGCTTACTTTCTAGTAGGTACATGCTCTCATGTCCTGAGCTTTGTCATTTACGATTCATGATTTTAGATATGTGCGCGTAAATTTTTGTGTATTACATCAACTTAAACTCATACAAGTCCTCTTGATTCTTTGTAGGATAAAGGTATCTTTTTCATCCAAACGAATTCTTTTTTTTGATTATCTGATTATCTTGAGTTTGGTTGTTTAGGTCTATTCAATTGAAGTCTCATTTGCATAGGTTATCTATCTTTACTTGTTTACAGTTGCTATTAAATATGTTTTTTGATGTGTGTATATCATTTTGCCGATTGTAGTTCTTGAGGTTGGTGATGGAGTTTTTGAGGTGCTTTCTACTTCTGGAGACACACATCTGGGTGGTGATGATTTTGATAAGGTTGGTATTCTTTTAGATAAATTGACATTCGTCTGTATGTTGTTTTTTATTGTATTTTAGGTTATCCTTAAATCTATTTGTACTTAATACATTCATATAGAGAATAGTTGATTGGCTTGCTGCAAGCTTCAAGAAAGATGAGGGCATAGAGCTACTAAAGGACAAACAAGCTTTACAACGTTTGACTGAGACTGCTGAAAAGGCTAAGATGGAACTTTCGACGTTGACCCAAGCAAATATTAGGTATATGGATTATTTGAAAAACCGCGCTTGTTTAATCTACTTTCGTCAGAGAAAATTACTCATTTATGGTTTCTTTTTTTCCTAGCTTGCCTTTTATCACAGCCACAAATGATGGCCCCAAACACATTGATACCACTCTTACAAGGGCGAAGTTTGAAGAACTATGCTCAGATCTACTTGATAGGTATATATATCTCTGACTTGATGAACAGTATCTCTTGCTAATAAACTGTTTATGCTTTTTTACGCCTTTTACTTGTAGTAGTTGGAGCCTGTGACTTCGATTCAATTACTCACGAATGGGTATAAGCAATATTAATTTTATGTTCAATAGGTCAACTGAGCATGTTAAAGAGTTCCAGTTTAAAACGAAATTAGTTGAGAGTCACCCAAATTGTTATTTGTTAACCTTTGATGCCTCACTACTAATAAATCTAGAAATAGTGTAGTATTTTTTAATCAAATCTAACACGCTAATTATTTATAATAAAATTTGAACAGGATGTTCTGGGCCAACCAGACCTAGTAAATACAGGATATTTACTTAGAGCACTCACAACACCCCCATCCTTGACTCGTCCCTGGCCCGTCCTTCTAAGAAGGACGAGTGCACACCGCTAGGTGTGACTCGTCCTTGACTCGTCCCCGACTGGGGGGACCGAACTCGTCCTCCTATTTTATTTTTTTAATTTAAATCCGAGTTTAAGGTAGAATGAGTGTTGGATTGAAATAAATGGTGGGCCCTCGACTAGTCCTGGCATTGGGGTGTTTTAGGGGATTAGTCCTTGGGCTTATATGGAGCTGATGTGGTGCTGACAGGGACTAGTCCTTGAAGGATGAGTCAGGGGCGCTGTGAGAGTTCTTATCGACATGCTACCCATTTTGTTTGTCTTATATCCTGTATCTTGAAAAATTGTCTGATTGGTGAATTCGTATTATATGTTCTCTCCAATAATTCAAGTGATTTAAAGATAAATGATGATGAACCGATAAGTTTGGGTTTTTATTTCAGGCTTAAAAAACCAGTTGAGAATTCCCTGAGAGATGCCAAGCTATCGTTTAAGGACCTAGATGAAGTGATACTTGTTGGAGGTTCAACACGTATTCCAGCTGTTCAGGAAGTTGTTAAGAGTTTGACTGGAAAGGAACCAAATGTTACTGTAAATCCTGATGAAGTCGTTGCTCTGGGAGCTGCAGTTCAGGTATATCCTTCTTCCTTTATTTGTCTTTTTGTTTCTTTTATCATCTTGTATGAATAAATTAAAAAGTTGAAGTTTCTCCGAGGAGATGTTTGGATATAAGCATTTTAAAAGTGGCGGTGATGTGTAATAATTAGAATCAGATACTCAAGATGCGTTTGGTATGTAGCTGGGTTTAGTAATGAGTATAGGTTTGAAACAGAAGATGGGGAAAGAATTATGGTTATTGGAAATATTATTTATTCTATGTATTATTATATGATTGTAGTTACCATTATAAGATGAAAAAAAACTAAATAGAAAGATGAAATATAACAATAAAATTTAGAAATAGTAAGGTATGGAAAGCAGAGTTACATATAGAAAAAAAGGGATATATGAAAATGGAATCTTTTGTTCAGTCATATTTTCAAAGCCACCAATTTTGCTAGCACTCCAAAAAGTGTATTATTATGGGTTTACTACCTATTTTCAAACCAATCACAACTAAAGAAATATTTGTTATCATGGCAAAAGTGCAAAACCTAAAATCCATACTAAAACCATCCCAGAGAAACACACCCTTAGTTGTAATGCATAAGATATTATTTGGATGTGCTTTTGTAGCTTGAAATGAAATAGCCAGTTTTTGAGTGTTTGAAAAACTAATCGTTCAACGAGCTAATAGATAAAATGATCAAAAAAGACAATTTTTCTGATAGATGTACAGTTTGCACACCACTTGGTATGTTGATTAAGGTCTTTGAATATTTGTCCATTTCTAGGCTGGTGTTTTAGCTGGAGATGTGAGTGATATTGTTCTACTTGATGTGACACCGTTGTCCATTGGGCTAGAAACCCTTGGTGGTGTGATGACGAAGATTATACCTAGAAACACAACTCTTCCGACTTCAAAATCAGAGGTTTTCTCAACAGCTGCTGATGGGCAGACAAGTGTTGAAATTAATGTTCTTCAAGGTGAGAGAGAATTTGTTAGAGACAACAAATCTCTTGGCAGCTTCCGACTAGATGGAATCCCTCCTGCTCCACGTGGAGTTCCACAGGTTGAGGTCAAATTTGACATTGATGCAAATGGTATCCTGTCTGTCACCGCCCTTGATAAAGGCACAGGAAAGAAGCAAGATATTACCATTACTGGTGCTAGCACATTGCCTAACGATGAGGTATGTATCTATTATTTTTAGAGATGGCAAGATGGGCAGGTTTGGTAACTGTTCAAAACTGGTTTTATTAAATGACTTAAACCAGCTAAATTTTAATGAGGTATAAACAGCTAATTTTTAACATGTTTATTAAATAACTTTTGAGATTTTTTAGCTAGTTTACTATATATAACCCGTTTTTTTTATTAGCTATTTTTGTACATTTGACCAAGTTTGATCTTGTATTGATTATTAGAACCTTAATTTACATGTTTCTATATTGCCAGCTCTACTTTTTCCTTATATTAGCAATGATATACTATCTTGTAACTTTTCATAATCAACAGGTACAAAGAATGGTCAACGAGGCCGAGAAGTTTGCAAAAGAAGACAAGGAAAAACGAGATGCCATAGACACAAAGAACCAAGCAGATTCAGTGGTTTACCAGACAGAGAAACAGCTGAAAGAATTGGGAGAAAAGGTTCCCGTCCCTGTTAAAGAGAAGGTTGAGGAAAAACTTAATTTGCTCAAGGAAGCCATATCTGGTGGGTCAACACAGACCATAAAAGATGCCATGACCGCCCTTAACCAAGAAGTTATGCAGCTTGGTCAGTCACTGTACAACCAGCCTGGTGCACCGGGTGCTGGACCCACACCTGGTGAAGCCCCAGGTGCCGAGTCTTCTGAATCATCAGGTAAGGGACCTGAAGGTGATGTGATTGATGCCGATTTCACTGACAGCAAATGATGTAACCAATATATATAGTTGAGATGATCTTTCAAGTTTTTTGGTATGTTAATTCTCATTGAAGTTGTGTATAATGGTTTATTGTGGACTGCTTCATCTTTTTTCTTTGAATTCGACATCCTGCTTTAGAGCTTGAAAAAGTACTTCATAGCAATAGAATTTAATATAGGCGGAACCTTAACGAGTCTTGGTGCATTATATGCCATGGATTTTGTTCATTTGGGGATATGATTATATGCCATGAATTTTGTTCTATTTTGGTTTTGTTCTTGTGTAGTTGAACCTGTTCAATAAACCTTGAATATCCTTTCAAAGATAATATTCAACTCCTATTTTTTTATTTTTTTTTTATAGAAAATTGTTTGCTTGATTTGGTAAAGCCTAAGTAAAGCAAGAATCGTCCTTTTTTCCAAGAAATGCAAGCTCTAAAACCGAACTTTATTCTTATAGGAGCTCATATCAGTACTACATGAATCAATAAATTTACCACAATTATGTTTTACATATCTCTAAAAATATATAAAAGAGAAACCTTAATTATAAAATGGAAAAGTTTGTATCCTTCGATGAAGTTCAACTTTTAATTATAACCGTTAGATCAAAATGCTGATGTCATATACCTTTTATAACCTTTTTAGAATTAATTTTAATATAATAACTTTAAATATGCTCATTAGTTATGGAAAGTAATTTCCTATTTTATAATTACGATCATAGTGCCCGCGCAATGCGGCGGGAAAAATTTACAACGTGTGATATGCCGTGATGACGACAATTTACAAAGTGATATTTATTTTCCGTTAGTTAGAACCACCACAGCCACCAAGATCAGTGACCACCAAGGTTGAAAAATCGGGAAAATCGGATTGGTAATTTCTATATAAAAATAATAATTTATAAACTATATGTATAAATACATTATAAACATAAACAAAATAAAACATAACCAATTTATTATATGAAAATTATAAAATTTGTAATTTTTTATACTTTTTAATAACAAAAAAACAAAGTTAAATGGATATACTGTAAAATATAATGGACAAAGTAGATAAAATGGAGGGGTCAAAACGAAATTAACATAGATTTTTATCATGGAATACGGCTGTAAAGCAAAGCAATGTTTGTATTCTTGAATTCTTGCAGTCTTTATCATCTTCTCTCTCATCTATTCAATATCAATACTTTATACATTACATGTCTTCATCAACCATGGATACACAAATCGGTCCCTCTCTTTCTCTGTCCATATCTCTTTCTCTTATATCTTCATAATATACCTTTTCTTTGGCCGGAAACACATGGTTTGGCCGGGTCTGTACTGTTAACCACCGTTGACCGCCGTTTGACCGTCGCTGACCAATTTCTGGGTCCGTTCCGGCAGAATCGTCTCCTCAGGCCGCCGATCCCGATCCGGCAAACGGAAAGTCAAAACCCGAACCACCGGTTCTCGGTCCGACCACCGGTTTCCGATTGAACCGCCGGTGACCGTTTTAACATCTAAACCGAACCGTTTTTCTTACCGACGGTGCTGCCATTACAAATACTCTTATCTATTTCATATTATCTTCATCTTAAGAAACCCACCACCCACCACCGCCGGCCATCACCAACCACCACCGCTGCAATGGGCTTGTTCGCGATTGAATTCTGATTCGATTGCAATGGGTTTCGTCTCTTAATTCGAAAAAGCGAAAGAGTAATCACGTTTTTCACTTTTCCGGCAAGTTTTCGAATTTTCCGGCGAACCTTGAATCGGTTTTATTTTGTTCCTGAGCATTTTGGTGACAATTTCGAGTTCCAATTCGAAGAAACGGAGGAGCAATCGTAGATCTAAGTTTTCCGGCGAAATTCATGAATTTTCAGGCGGTGGTGGTGATGTAATGGCGGCGGTGACGGTGATGGCGGTACGTAACGGCGGCGGTGGTGGAGGTGGCGGCGGTGGCTGGAGGTTGTTTTAAACGGTGGTGGTGGTTGTAGATGGTGGTCGGTGGCCTTTAGTGGTGGTGATTGGAGAGGTTTGGGGGTAAAGAGGTAATTATCTATAAAAGGAGAGGGGTATATTAGGTACTTCAAATCATGATTTGAGATTTTCAAAAAAGGTGTCCTGTTTTATAATGTGCTTTAATGTATTATAGATAGAAAGTAATTAATTTATTGATATAATTATAGAAAATAATTAAATAAAAATGACAACATCACCGTTTTTCAACATATTTTATTTAATATTGTTAAATTAATAAAATGATACAAATGTAATATGAAGATTAGGTATGTGGATAATTGATCACTAGAATCTCTGTTCTTTTTTTATATCTACATCATGCAATTCTTTTTTTACATATATTTTAACTCATTTAATTATATGTAAACAAATATAACATTATTGTTTTTCAATACTTTTTATTTCACTCCATAATTCCGAAGGCAACTAGACGAAAGGTCAGGGCAGAACGTTCCCCGCAGGTGAATATTCCTCCGTTCTCTCTTGACAATTTGTCAAAATATAAGATTATGAAACATTAGTATTTTATTAGTTTTATATGTTTATCCGCATATTATGCGAGATATAATCTAGTTTGTACAGTATTTGTAAAGTTGTATATATATTGTTGTGTATTATCAAAAATTGTGTGGTACATATAAAATTCTGTGGTACACTTATCATTTTTTTTTCCATAGATTATATATTTATAAAAAAGAAAATACAAACTTTATGACTTTGACAAGTCATTTCTCTACATTTTCTCTTTATCAAACATACTCCTTAGGGTGGAGGGAATGGTCCACTAGTTGGTTAAGTTACCCAATTCTTTATCTAATCAATACCTTCCAACTCACAACTACCCAATTCTTACTCAAATCACTTGCAATACATACTCAATTTATTAAACTTACCCAATTTCATTTTCTTTTTCATTTTTTTTATTACACCAATAATTAAAAATCATATAAACATAAAACATAAAACATAATTCCATTAAAATAAAAAAAACACAATACATAAATAATACTAAAATACACATAATAAAAACACAACACATAATTAATAGTAAAAAACATAAATATTACTAAAAAACACATAATAAAAACATTTCATAAACTACTAAAATAGATAACTAACACTCGGAATAGTCCGAGTCAACAGTGTTGTCACCGTCGTTGCGGTGAATGTAGCGGTAGGGTATGGGAGACCTGGCCTTACTAGGGAACTCGGCGAGTTGGACGAGTTTTTCGGCTAACATCAGCTGCTTGACCTGCTTGACCCGTTCGACCATTAAACCCCTGGACCCATTAGGCCCATCTTCTCCTTGATGATTCATATCCTCATCTTGTTTCATATCACGATACAAAAAGTTAGAACCCCAGATTAAGAAACCAATCAAGTGTTAATAAATAAAAGTTTAAACCGGAAATGGGATTGTCGGTTTATACTAACAACTAGCCACTTTTCATTGATACATAAGATAAACCCGGCAGGGTGTTAATCCGGCACAATGCCGGATATACTAGTTTTACAAAAATTTTGCCAAAAAAACTTGTTTGACAATTTTAAGGGAAAAGATGTCTATTTACCCAAAAAATTCTTATAACAATGGCCATAAAATCTTAAATTGGTCAAATGCCAATAAAACTTATAGCAAACTTATTTAAGCTTATACCTTTTATTATAAGAAGTTAATGGTTCAAGTTTCTTAGTAGGTATTTATAGACTTCTCTCATCCAGTCATCCCCTTTGAAGGGTGTTAGGCTTCATGCACGGTGAACCAGTGTCACCCCTAAATGTGTTCAATGCTTCCTAGTGGCTAGTGCACATGTGTATTACTCTACAAGAAAGAATGCATACCATGTTATCATAAAATAAGTATGCTTACCACTATTAGTGCCTCCAGTCAACCAATTTCCATCATCAACAAAAGCCAAATCGCAAACTTCAGTATAATCTGGATGTTCAGGAACAATGAGTCGTGATGGAATCGCAGTAAAAACTGCACGGCGTTGGCGAGCATATGGCCGGCGACATCTGGATGGCTGGGGACGTGTGACGTGGAGAAGAAGACAGGGAGAGTAATTAGGGTTTTTTAAAAAGAAAAAAATGAGTTGTGCTTTTCTGTTTTCATTAATGACAAGTTTACTTACCATAACTTTTAATGTAATACCACACTTATGCATTAACTTGGACAATGTGTGTATATTGTGATAAATTAATTGAATTATATGGAATGTTTATCAGGTATGGAAAAATGTACCTGTGGTGGGAGACCATCAAACATGTCAGACCTCATTTGGGAGAAAGCTCTAAATGAAACCACCTTTTCTGATGTATGTTTAAATAGAAAACAACACATTAGTTATCATTTACATCTATTTAGAAGGATGAAAGGGAAAAACTGTTGTTTAACATATTATGGATCATGTCTTGTATGTAGACAAGTATTTCTCCTACAGAAACCAAGTGGTGGTAATAGTAACGGTATGTAGGTCGGTTTTGTCACCCCTCCCATGTTTTGGCACCCAAAATTAGTTAGCTCACCCGTCTTCAAATTATTGTCCACCCTAAGGGAGGAGGAGTGATAAGAAGATGGTGGAGGTACTGCACGGTTCTGCGCGAGAACACTGCCCCACCCATGTTTGGTACCACAAAATTCCATCCGCAAGCAGTGTAGTCATCCCGTATGCCATCCTCCATCTCTCTCCTCTCAACCATATAATATAAAAAAAATCAAAAATCAGAAAATGGGATGGGCAATGATGGAAGATGGATTCCTTGTAACTAGGGATGATGGGGGATGTATGAAAGATTGATGACGTGGAAAAGAGAGTAGTGTGTGGGTTGAAAAACGAAAGTTAAAGGTGTTTTGGGTTTCTTAAAGATAGAAAGTTTAAAAGGGGGAAAGATAGTTTGTTTTATAAAAGAGTAAAGATAGTAGGTTATTTTTATGTTCATAATAATAAGGAATAAGTGAATAACATAACATTTCCATTTAACTATAAGTTACTACAAAATGCATTGATAAAAGATTTAATTGTGAAACATTTGACAATTTGATTGTTTAATCTTTAACCTTTTATCGCATGGTTTAATCCCTTAACAATGGTTGCTTTTGGTTAAAAAATGGGCAAAAAGCTATTATTAACCTTCTACCACAAGTTAATCCATTTTTGCTACAAAACTATATTTTACAACGATTTGCCACCTAAATTTATGCATGGTATTCTTCAAACTTTGACCAATCCTTAATGGGTTTGAAACAAGTTAACATATGTTAATAGACTAAACCATGAGGAAAAAAAACGTCAAAAGGATAAAATCACCTGATTTCAAAAAGTTTAAAGATCAAAACATTAGTAAACTTTTATTTGAAGTGTACATTTATTTTAAGGGTGGGTGCCAAAAAATACATGTCACGGTAAAAATATACTCCTCTGTCTTGAAATAATTCTCCACTAGAACATGTTTCAGAAAAACGTAAGCACTTTTTGCTGACACGAGTGTTTATCATTTTTCAGTAACTTAAATTTATTGAATAACATAATGTCAATTTCAATTAGATATAATGTGGGAAACGTATTCAGTTAAGCTAATCAGTTTTTACTAGCGAACAAACAGCTTAAAATAAATAAATAATATAATTATTTTGAGACTTAGTAATTAGTAGTATTTATAATGAGAAATCTTGTACCTTTATAATGGGCATTGGAGTCACTAGAATATAAATTCCGCAAAAAATCCAAGGAGTTGAGGAAGTAGTGTCCCGTTGTTAATTGAAAAGGAGACAGATCCCCACCAATTATGTGGTTCCATGACTTATAATAGTCCAATGGATCTTCATCATCATCATCATCAAATTTTAACTTCGTTCTCTGTGTCATATCATCCACACCATCATATATAAGGTGTACCCAGGATTCATATATAAGCCGTGGATTACACTTTTCTAGATTTATACTAATCTCATCACCAGCTTCCATCTCATTCATCCCAAGCATCCAATGGCTTAAAAACTTTAAAGACTTTCCACCTGCATTGACTGACTCAATACAATGATTGTATATCCAGGTGTGGTTCTTTGTTATATTACTAATTCTGATCATTGGCAATTCAAAATACGCGACCAGAATGCCGTCAACACATAAATTAAGCCCTCTAAGCTTGTTAAAAATCGACGGGATGGTAAATGATGTTGAAGTCTTAAAATACATTTTCCTATACCATCTTGGTGCCAAATGATTGCCATAGGTAGATGATTGTAAACGATTCGCCTGAAAAATTGTGCTGAATATTCCAAATTCATAATACATCTGCCAAATATGACAAGCTTAATTAGCAGAAATAAATATATATACGTATTTACTTAATGACAGATAATTACGGAGTAATTAAGTAGACATTACCTGGACTTGAGATTCCTCTTGTCCTCCATAGTTATAATTAGTAACCATGCAGCTATCTTTAATAAACTTCAGATTTGGCCACCCCAAATTACGTAATAGCTTTTTTTCAACACCAGCCATAGGTTGGATCTTGATCATGCCTTCAACTTCAAACGACGAAGGTGCTAATACGTTCCTGTCTGCTATTAAATTGAGTGGGACCATTTCACGATTAAACAGAATTTTTTGTAGCGAAACCTTATAACCAGGTTTCCAATAACTACAATGGAGGTTCAACTGTGTTAACGTGTGAGGAGGATACTCGACTAATGTCAGCATTAGACAGTTGTTCATACTAAGTGTTTCAATCCTAGGAAGGGTTCTTACACAATTGGGCAGGGAAACGATTGGATTGCCATCTAGACATAAATCTTTTAACATGGATAGGCAACTGAAATCCATGGGAAAGGATTCCGTGGACAAATTATTGGATGCAAGCGACAAGCTTACTACTGAGTTCGGCAAAAATATTGCAGAGAGCTTTAAATTACTCGGTAACACCTCCAAATTGGCACATGATGAAGTTTTTGAATCTACATCGATGGCTTTATCCTCGAGAATTTCCAGTGAATCTGTATCCATCATCTCAATCGGTAGTTCATGAAGATCACAACCATCTAATTTTAATGTTTCGACCTTCTTTAAGCTACCTATGGATTTTGGAAGCTTTTCAAGTTTGTGGCAGTCACTCAGATCAATGTGGTCAAGCTCAGCACAATTCTCAATTGATTCACAAACCTCAGTCAAACGTATGCACTTTCTAGCTATTAACCTCTGAAGCATAGGAAGTTCAAGAAAGCCACCGAGACTACGAAGCTGTTTAGAGAAACTTAAAGTGAGAAATTTCAATGATCTAAGCAACCTTTTTCCTTTTGAGCACGATCCAGATACCTATTGTGATGGAGAAAAGTTACACTTTAATATACCGTGTTATCCCAATCCGAGAGAGTACTAGAAATTATGTTAATGTACAAGTTGTTGGTTACCTTTTGCCTCTTCCCAGGTTGTTGCAAGGTACCATCAGACATGTCAAAAGATTCAATATTGCTATAAGACAAGTCAAGAGCAACCAGATTTTCCATCGGTAAGTCTGAAGGTATAGACTTCAAAGGGAACCCATGCATACACAACCATCTTAATTTCCGAGGAAAAATCTTGTAAGATCCGGTGAGTTGCACATAATTGAGGTGTAGTAGCATTAGATTAGACATCTTGCTCAATGCATATGTGTCTAACTTAACTGATCCAGAAAACTTCCCCATCTCAAGCATTTTCATGTTTAGAACAAGGCCCTTAATCTTTCCCGTACCCTAAGAAGAAAGTAAAAACTTAAGATTAGCAACCTTGTGTAGCTTTATATGGATAACAGTAAATACTTACATGGCTTCTTACCTTATTTTCTTCCAACACATTGAATGACTCCTCATGACACCATAATCGACTATGCTCCTCTGGCTTTCCTAGTGATTCTTGGCGTACTGAATCTCTTCCCATCTCTTGAAGCAATTGATGCATCATTAAACAGTTACCTGGGCCGATCGTGAGAAGGCATCTGTCAATGAGATTACTGATTCCTTTCCGTGCACGGATACCACATGAGTTTAATATTGTTTCAGCAAAAACTCTATCTTCATGAACGAAAAAACAAGCAATATGCTTAAACAATTCCTTATCATTGTTGGATGGCATATAGTCAAAGCTCATTTGCAAGGCCTTTTGAATACGGGAATCAGGTTCTTCCTTCAGCCCTATTATGCAATCCTCCCACTCAGCTACAGATTTGTTACATAGAGACCCACCCAAAACTTTAAGAGCCAATGGATGTCCTCCACAATATGCCATAAGCTTTTCCGACACTTCTCCATAACCTTCTTTGGGTCGGTCACTCATGAATGCGTGATGACTTAAAAGCTGTGATGATGCTTTCTTATGTAAGCCTTCAATTAAGCACTTCTTATGGTTTCCTTGAACTATTGGGTTGATCGCTGCATATTGGTTTACCAATGACACATCTTTGGTTGTTATTATGATTTTGCTTCCTGGATAAAATTCTGGCTCCCCAAGTAAAGCATGCAACTGGTCGACACTATCAATGTTATCAAGAACTATAAACACCTTTTTACGAGTTACTGCTCTTTTAATCATTGAGAGGAAGGCTGAAGTATCATGAACGTGAAACTGACTTGTTTTTGAAATGTCACCATAAAGTTGTTTTTGTAGAACAAGT
Organism: Erigeron breviscapus; assembly: GCA_034093135.1. NCBI lineage: Eukaryota > Viridiplantae > Streptophyta > Magnoliopsida > Asterales > Asteraceae > Erigeron > Erigeron breviscapus. Next base: position 124,605,386 of record CM067170.1, on the reverse strand, counting down.
AGTCCATGAGCAGCACATGTCTCACCGATACTTTCAATAAAACTGCTGCTTTTTTTGAATAAATGACAATATGACCCATGGACATATTTGGCCAAAGATGTCTTCCCTATCCCACCCATACCAATGATAGTGAGGATGTCACTAGTATGTGAGGATCCATCTGTCAACCATGAACTAATGAAATCAATGGAATCTTCCATCCCGAAAAGTAATGGTAGAGTATGCGTTAAGTGTCCACCTATTATACGGTGGATATCCGCAACAATTTCTCTGATAAACTCCGCCTCTCTCCTGAAAAAGGTGTCACACAGAACCACAAAATAAAAACTAGATCTGGAGATTCAGATGATATCATTATACAGTATTCTACTATTGATACTTTTTGCCTCAAAATCATGCAACGGCATCTGCCATATTTAGCATGAATTCTAAATAACCTTAGGTCCATGTATGACAAACAGCCAACAAAGAAAAGTTTCGATTATTCTAGGACAATTTACCACCAAGGTGGCTTAGTGGTTAGGTGTCTTGATGTCTTCACGGGAGGTTTCAGGTTTGGACCTCCCTAGATAACCATCTTGGGGGTGGCCAAGGAAAGGGTTCAGAAATGGTCACAGGAATACCTTGTTTAGGCCGCGTACATTTGAGTGAAAGTTGAACCCACAACCTTCAGGTTGATGGGGGCATACCAATTTGATAGGCTAAATCCCCTTTGATAATAGAAGTTAAAATACTTACTTACCATCCAAATGAATCAATTGCTTAAACTATTCTTCTAATCAAAGCATGACAAAATAATAGGAATGATCAATCTATGTATATGAATTATTTTAAGACCAGTTAACTGAAAATCAGTTGAATTTGATGCATCTCCATCATCAAGAGGCTACCTGTCCTTGACGCCCTTGCCTTTCAAACCGGCAACTTGGGTAAGTGCTTTAATCCATCGATCCATCTTTTTAGTCCATTGACTTCTTTTCTCTGCATTTGTTTCAGCCTCCATCCTCTGTTTATGACTCGCTATTGCATCTCCATAGCTGTTTTGTTGTTTCTTGATATCGGTGGGCTCAACATGATAGAATATGGGAATGACAATATGGTCAGAGATCAAACGTTGATGAAGGATCAACGCAAGTTCATCAAGACACCATGTTGATGTAGCGTAATTCTTGGACAACACGATTATAGAAACTCTTGATGACTTTATGGCATTCACCAATTCTGGTTTCAGGTCTTCTCCAGTTTCAATCTCCTCCTCGTCCAAAAAGGTAGTTACATTAGCTTCTACAAGGGCGTTGTAGAGATGATCGGTGAAATTATTACGAGTGTCAGCACCTCTAAAACTTATAAATACATCATAACTTTTGTGATTATGATCGTATGTTGAATATCCTTGACGTACAAGTTCACTCATGATGAACCTCTATTAGTGATTTGAGCTACAGCTGCGGTTCACATCATTGAATCTGTGGAGAAAGAAACAGAGTTTTCAAGATGCGGCAATGAGGTCGGAAGTCGGAACTATACTTCTTCTCTAACCCTAAGGGCACATTTGGTAGAGGGAGATTCAGAGAATGAAATAAGGAATAGAAATCTAATGCACTATTCGACAGAGACAAAGAAATTAACACGAGAAATGAGTGCAGAAAACTATATTTTACTATAATCACACCATGAGCAAACTAATACCTTGCCAACACATAGAACCACAATCCCACATTCAGGGTGTGTTTCAAAAGGACATTTTTTGCACTTGAATAAGCAAATGATAAGCACTGTCTAAAAAGTGTTCGGTTGAGCTTACTGTATATTGATAACTAGATAAGCTAATATGCATATTTTGTCCACTTCTTCTGGCTTATTTCATGAAAATATATATATAGGGGTTAGGTATTGTAAAACAAGTATTAAAGTAAAACAAATAAGACAAGATCTTGACCCTTAGATCATGGTTAAATTGATGCACGAAGATTCACGAAACAATTGATGCACGATGAATTTCATGATGCACGGTGATTTTCAGTGAAAAGAAACTTATTGTTTTATTTGTTTTACTTTAATACTTGTTTTATTTTACCTAAAACCTATATATATATTTAGCAATTTATAAGCATCAAAAGAAGGTAACCTAAAATAAGCTAAAAAGCAATCAGAAATGCTGGTTAAAATTGAATACATATAAGAAGGCTTGTTTTGAGCTTATTCTAATTAAGAATAAGCAACTTATGACTTAATTCTGAAAAGCTAGCAATTTGGTTCTTAGTGTTTGGATTAGCTTACAAGTTGTTTTTCAGTTTTCGGGTGCTTAGGTTAGCTTATCATAATACAAAACTAAATTAATTGAAATACATAAATTTACGAATAAAATCAGAAATTAAAAGGACATACTAGTATTTTTATAGTAAAAACACATTCGAGACAAGCAAAAATAAAGGAGAAAACACATTAGTAAATTACTTTACTTACTTTGAACAGCCGCCGGAGAAGAAGCTGCCGGACGAAAAATCAACGCTGATGAAAGGTTGAGGAAAAGTTATGGTTTGAGGGGTTTGAAAGAATTTTTGTGGCTAGGAAAAAATAAATAAATGTGTTTTTGTACGGTGAGTGACTGAGCTGTGTCTTTTTGAGAGGTGATAAATCGGGGAAGGTTCCTTTGCTTGCTTTCATTTTTACTTGTTCAAAGATAAATTATTCATATATGCAGTTTGTAGATATTATCATTATATATATAAAAGTTAAATGAAGCGGTTGGAAAATTTGGCGATTTTTAGCCTTTCATTTATGGTACTTAATAGGGTTAATTAAGTTCTTTTAGTATAATGTATTACATACATATTCTCCTCAAAAGCTTTTGGTAACCCAAATACACCACACGCCCAAAATAACTAATACCCAGTATCATAACTCCATCAAAATTTTATGGGGTTCCCTTCGTGCGCACACGCAACGCCGTCGCCATTTGCAGGTTAATCTTACCATCACCAACGCCTCCACCGCCGCCTTCCATCTCCACCACTGCCTCCATCTCCACCACCGCTATCAACACCAGCGGCGCCGTCCATCACCACTGCTGCCCTAAATTGTCATCACCATCGCAAAGAGCACTGATCTCCGGCCGCCATAACCAAGATCAGCCCCGCCGCAACCATCGACGCCATGGACAACCATCACCACCTTCATTTATGATTGGGGTCCCTGATTTATAGAATCACTCCTCCTGTATGTACATGATACGTATATGTGTATTTGTTTGTTATATATGTTTGTTATTATTGTAAGTTATCTTTTTTACGACACGATGAGTATGTATATTGATGGGTGCTTTTTCAAATAAAAATCCTTTTTATAATTATTGTATAGTATTAGTATTGTTTTTATGTTGTTTTGATATGGTTTTTAATTCGTATTTGGCGTTTAGGTGCTTCAGGAATAGATATGGCAGGGAAATCAAGCAGGGAGCTGCCCACCAATGAAGCAAGGTAAATATTCTTCAATAGATGTTCTTTTTATCATTTCTTCAATAGAAAGTTTATAATTGGATGCATTTGAGTAGTTAGTTCACAAATTTATAGTGTTGGGTAATTTCATCAGTGAAGCATCCAAATCCAGCTTCTATGAACTTATTTGATCATGTGCCAACTACTTGGATCAGGAACCAAATTGCACAAGGCAAGGTGAGTAAAAATTTAGTTTGTTCTCTATCAATCTATCGATATATGTTTTCTTTCTATTATATATCGATTGTCTTTTGTACTTAGTCATCAGTTCAGGCCTTCCCAGAACCTTCTTCACCAGGTACCTTTTACACTTTGATTGATAATATCATTAGTATTAGGCAGTGTTTGGATCACCATGTAAAATCACCATATAAAATCACTACTACAAACAGGGCTATCCTTGACCCGCTTTTTATGACCCACGCTAATAGATGACGCGCAAAGTGAGAAGTCATAAAATAAGGGTCATTACGAGTAAATTTATGACGCGTTTTCAGAAGCGTCATAACATATGGGTCATAATCTGTTAAAATTTAGTTTCCAATTTTTTTCCCTCCCTTCCCTTTTAACTTTTCATTATATCCCGCCCAAAATTTTCCCCAAAATCAAAATAATTGTATATCTCTCTTTTCACTTCCCAAATGAATAAAATTAACCAACTAACCCTATCTTTCTTTTACCCCTTTCTCTCATTCCCCTTCAGAAATTTAGATCGACCAATCACTTCCCAAATGAATAAAATTAACTCTTTTGCCTCCATAGAATTCATAAACCCTAATACCTTCACTCTCTTGTTTTCCCCATTTCTTTTTTGCAGGTAGCAGCAGCAGCAACAACAGCCGTCTCCATGGTATCTACCTTCACTCCCTCAAACCCTAATTCCTTTCTCATATCTCCATCATAACTATTTTGTATATATGTATCTATCTGCAGGGTATCGATCTTGTTGCAGGTCCTTTTGGTTATAGTGTTATACTAAGATTTTGATTCAAGGAGTACTTTTATGGTATGAACTTTTTTATAATGATATATATTTGTTTATTCTATGAATGGCCACGGGGACTTGAGTTTTCAATGGGGTAATGGTGGATTAATTGCTTTTGAATTTGTGTTTTACTATAATACAGTCATGTTTTGGGGCCCTGCTCATATGTGCCTATTGCACTTGCTAAAGGTCGGCCGTTGTGCTTATGATTGATAAAGTTATTGGTAAAGGTCCCTACAATCTTGCCTTTGTGTACTTTTTTTTATTTTATTTTAATTGATAAAGTTGTTTATTTGGAAGGATTATCAGCAACAAATATGATGATGAGCTCCTTCAATCTGAGATATAAACGTTAAATTTGTGTGTACGCTTTGGATATTTTATGATAGTGTGTATATTTTGTATAACACTATAACCAAATTTGTATGTATTTTATCCCGGTCCAAGGTGGCTAGTAACTTGTGAAATCAACACCAGGTCCTACTCTTCGCTTTTTGACTTTATTTTTTGATGTTTAGACTTTAGATAATAAGATTGTGTTCCTGATTATTGTATTCATATAATCAGTCTCATGTGGTGCAGCTGGTTAACGATAGGTGACATAAGATCACATACTTACCCCTTTTAAAAGTCCCGTTTCACAAGACCTTTCTAATTGTTTACTGTAATACAGAAGTTTTCTTTTTTGGTCATTTTAGTATATGGTTTGTTAAGCAAATGGTAATCTGATGATTATGAGTTTTAACAGCAGAAACATATCAAACATTCTGCGTTTCATTGTAGTTGAATTACATTCTAAACACCCCTAAAGCATATGTTTCAGATGACTTGAATGCTTGGGAATTTGCAGGTATATGGATGCTGTTTTGACCATCCCGAAAGAGACCCTTTTCCCTATGTGTGGGATGAACCTCGGTTTCCACAGGGAACTCATTGGGCCTGCCATGTATTTTGGGCTCATGGGAGACGTTCAGCCTATTGGTCGGTATGATGACATGTGGGCTGGATGGTGTGCTAAGGTATAGTTGTCTTTCATCGTTTCATAACATAGAACTATAGAAGTGAACATCAATTTGATCCTTTCTACTTGAAACCTCAAATTAATGAACCAGCAAACTTGCACGAATGAAAAAAAAAATTCCAAAACGAAAAAGAAATAAAAGGAAAGAAAGGAAAAAAATTATGCAGCAACAAACTTGAAATAATGTTTGCCGTCAGTAACTTTTATCATGGCTTTAGCCGATTCTATAGCTGTTTGGGTCCATATTCGACCGTGCTAATTTAGTCTTGATATCATTGTATTGACCAAATTATTGTGAGCTTGCAGGTGATATGTGACCATTTGGGACTAGGGGTGAAAACAGGATTGCCATACATTTGGCATAGCAAAGCCAGCAACCCATTTGTCAATTTAAAGAAAGAATACAAAGGCATCTATTGGCAAGAAGACATCATCCCATTTTTTCAAAAAGTCACTCTCCCGAAAGAATGCAAGACCCCACAATGGGATTCTATACCAAATGGCCAGTGAGTGGATTGCTGCATGTATTCTTCAATGGGATTCTATACCAAATTGCCAGTTCTGGAACAGCCAATGGGCTGCTATCAAATTGGTACGTGATTGATTATTATAAAGAACTCCAACTCATTTAGTTGGTATGTTATACTTAGAATAAGATGGTCTTTCTTGCTCTTGTGACAGGAGCGTGCACCTAGTTCTCTTACTCTTGGAACTTCTGATGATTCCAATGTGAAAGAGCGTCGCCCAGATACAACTGATGACAAAAAAGATTGGAGGAAGGTTGCTACTGAAACCGAGAGTGTTCGTCGTTGGCGTGAAGAAGAAAGAGAATTAGGAAAATTAGGAGTTTGTAATGGTTAACTTTAGAATTGTAAATGAGTTTGTATTTGAATTAAACGCGTTGTTTTGATATATATGAAATGCGTTATTTTGATATTTGTGTTTTTAATTTTGTATTATCAGGTTTTTAATTGTCATTTAATAGAACATTAGGAACTGAAAAAAATTATTTTTTTTAAAAAAAAAATAGGTTATGACGCGCAAAAACGCACGTCATAAAAAAGGGTCATAAATGCGTGTCATAAGTGCGCGTCATAAGTGCGCGTCATAGACGGATGACGCCCAAATGCGGGTCATGAAAATTTATGACCCCCTCCTTCCTTGACGCGCATTTGCGCGTCATCTGAGCCATTTATGACGCGCATTGCGGGTCATAAATAGCTGTTTTTCTAGTAGTGAATGATAGAGCACCATATGTATTTTACAGTCCTTTCATACTTGGAAACCGGCTTCATCTATAATGGCTTCGCCCTTAACAGCCTTAAGACCACAACAACCTATTACTAATGATTTCACTTTTCAAAGTCCCCTGCCAAAAACCCCACAGGGTTGGCCTTCCCAGAACCCACAAGTGCATCCACTGGAAAACTTTGGACAAGCTCAGCAAAATCATCCATTCATGGGATTCCGACCACAAAACTTGGCTCCTATGAATCAGCAATTCTGTGACAATGGCCCATATTCTTGGGGCGGGCTGGTAGGTTCTAACCTATTTGTACATCAACACGTGCATGATCCATTTTCCCAGGCTGCTTTGCCTAAGCCTAACCTTCAAAATTCAAGAAAACAAGATAGTGATCCCGAGTATGATGACTTGATGGCCTCTGTTATGCTTGCTCTATGGTAAATTATATCATTTTAGGCTATTTTCCAACTTATGCATGTTTTTTCGTCTTTAAAGGTGAGATTTCAGGTTTGGCTCAGTAGTTCTTTATAATAATGGCATTCGTTTCTGAATATTTATCTGTGCAGAATGTGCCCCCTAGCTTTTTTCTCCGAAGAAGTTATTCCTGTGTCACACCCGCCCTAGACAGGGCGTGACGTACATGGATTCATAACACAAGATATATTGAACGACACAAAACGTTGTCGTTTTAAAATACATTTATATAAAAGCATTGTTCACAAATTTATATTACAATTTATGAAAGATATTATTCTTGAAAACATTTATTTAATATTAAACAATATTAAACAGTAGACAGAGACTTTAGCAAATTGACTTGTCTTTACTAGAGTCTGAGGGTAGGCCATGGTCCAGTATGTTGTATGCAGCGGAAAAATGTCCCATGTATAGAGTATCGTCTAGTTACCTAAGAATACATGCTAAAATACGTCAACATAAAGTTGGTGAGTTCCATAAGTTTTTCATATATAAAATATAGTTTCGCAAAATACCAGAGTTCAGTATGACCATTGCCTTACCGCAATGTTATACAATATCAGCAAAGAGTATCATATGTTTTTAATTAAAATACAGAGTATGAACCACAAGATTTAAAGTAATCATTTGATCACACAATGGATCAAACATAATGCAAGAGTAGATACTGTATGTATCCAATTATAAGCCCATGAACCGAAACTCGACAGTGTTTGTAGCCTCAAGAGTAGATACTTTATTTAAGAGTATCCTTATCAGCTGTATATTACATCCGTTTAAACCAGTTGGCGCGACCAACCCGGATGGGATGTCAATCCCAGATAGTACTATCCAATATACCCCCGTTTATGTTTCCATAATTAATCGTTCATGATAGTGAGGACTTTGAGTGAACAGAGTAACATAGAATCATCCATGTAACAGTTATAGAGTACTTGTGTTCATTATCAAGCAAATAGTTTGTATTTTACCCCGAAGGTAAAATAAGAAAGTGGAGTTATATGATATATCCTATTATATAAAATTTGTAATCCATAGATGTATATAAGCAAATAATTTGTATTTTACCCTGGAGGTAAAATAAAGAAAGCTGAGTTACAAAATATATACTATAATATATAATTTTGTAAATATAAATATAAGTATAACAAATAGTTTTTATGCATGTATCTAAGCCCCAAATATAAAAGAGTTTGAAAAGGGGATTATGGAGACTCACATAGTATATTATATATCATATAGTTTTGCAATTGTTCTTCAAAGTTTCGTATATATATAAAATAAAATAATTATTATGCATGTATCTCAGTCCCCGAAATAAATCATATAAAAGAATTAAAAAGGGGAATATGGAAACTCACATAGTATATTATATATCATATAGTTTTGCAATTGTTCTTCAAAGTTTCGTATATATATAAAATAAAATAATTATTATGCATGTATCTCAGTCCCCGAAATAAATCATATAAAAGAATTAAAAAGGGGAATATGGAAACTCACATAGTGTATATATATCATATAGTTTTGCAATTGTTCTTCAAAGTTTCGTATATATATAAAATAAAATAATTATTATGCATGTATCTCAGTCCCCGAAATAAATCATATAAAAGAATTAAAAAG
>CM067170.1:124567852-124595534 GCA_034093135.1 Erigeron breviscapus | reverse complement strand
ACAAATTCTAAGGTTGTTGATCTGGGGATAAACAAGTTTGCTAATAATGAGGACTTAGTATTCAAGAAGCTCAATGAGCTGGTCGAGGGCTGTAACAATCTGGCTGTTTCTCTAAAGGAAGCCTTCGACCTTACTCAGTCAAGAGTCACTACTTCAATCTCTAACCTGCTGGGAAATACTGTAAGACAATTAGAGGTTGATTTGAAAGAGATTGAAAGGCAGGTAAAGGAATTGGTTGAAAAACCTGGCCTAAATGTGACTGAGCTTGGGCAGCAGTTGATGACTTCAGTTGGTCAGAGAATTGATGATACACTGGGTGCAAGGGAAACACAATTGATTGAAAAGGTGATAGCTGAGATCACCAAGCTGGCCACTCCTCAGGTTGATCTGGCCCCACTCACAAATGAGATCAACCAGTTGAGGGGCAGCATTGATAATTTAAACACCCAGGTATCCATTCACTCTCAGTCTATTGACAAACTGACAACTGAAGTGGATAATTTGAAGAAAAAGAATGAAGAGGTGAAGGACAAGGTGGTTTCTGGTCTGGATGAAGATTCGAAGACCTTGAATGAACTGAAAACTGGTCAGGAACAAGTTGCAGCAAATGTTCTGACCCAGTCAAAAGAAACCAACCACCTATGGAGATCTTTCAGGATGATGTGCACCATATTCAAAGAATGCAAGAACATGCAATCGTGGCAGCCTCTTGACCGGTTTCCAGCTCACCATTCTGAATGGGAAGTTATTAGGGCAGGTCTAGATGCTGCCAAGGGGGAAAGAAGTGTAGTTCTTGCACAAATTCAAACTGAAAGTAATCCATCTGGAACTCAAACAGGTAGTGAAATGATTGTGGCTGCCAGTACTGAAGCTGGTAAGCAAAGAATTGATGAAACTGGTGATGTAAGTGATAGGGGGAATGTTGTTGACAAAGGCAAAGGTTTAGCATCTGATGTATCTGCCCAGCCGGCCACTGATGTACCAATGTTGGAAACTGGCAATGCTGATGTACTTCCTCCAGTTTCTGAAAGTGATAGCAAGCGTCTGGCAAGACTTGGTAATGAAATAAAAGAAAGAAAGAAAATGAAACAAGCCAACCAAGTTGAAGCCAGAGAGCATCTTGCAAAATTAAGATTGCTTGATATTAGTGATGCTCATTTATTGGGAATCACTAAGGAGGAGTATGCCAGAGTAAAGAATGATCCCAGGATAGTTGACATGTTGAAAGAAATGCTTGATGTTGAATTAGACAGACACTATCCTGATGATGAAGCTGAACTGGATGCCAGAAATTTTAATATATCAGTGGAGAAGGCAAAGGAGAACAGGGCCAGTGGGATTTTGAAAAGGATTGAAAATATAAAGAAGGTTGTGAAAAGGGTTTTGAATCCACCAAGAAGGAACCCTCGACCAAGAAAACCACTGACCAGAGATGCTGACCTTAGAACATTCATAGAACCAACTGGCGATGTATCGAATGATGACATCAAGTCTGCTGTACTGGCTGCTGGAGCTGGGAGATTAAAATAACAAATGAATCTGAAGCAAGAGAGTATTACTCCCAGATCATGGCAACCAGAAGACACCGTGGGGTAATTAATGGTGTGTCTGTTACTATCAAGCCAGGCACCAAGCACTTTCATGTTGAAGTTAGTTATGCCAGAGGGCCACTGGTTAAAACTGACAATCCTGGTGCAATGCAATATGGGTTCTCTGAATGGGTGGAAATGGTGAACTTTTTGGAAGCAAAGGCGCAAAAGAATAGGTTTGAGAAAGCATGGGTCAACTTCTTGAAGGGCAAGATTCAACACAAAGAGAATCTGGAGCTGAAGTTGAACATTGATCCTGAAGACTCACAACCTATCTCTTCAGTGTCAAAGAGAAGACGAACTGGCGAAGGGCCATCTAATTAAGTTCTGTTTTCAATTTATCTACTTGTAATTTTATTTACATTCTGTAACTTGTGTAAATTTCATTTCTTTGTATAAATGAAGTTACCAGTTTGTAACCACAAGGTAGATAATAGATTAGATCTAACAAACTTAAAAAGAAAAACCCAAGGCATTTATTGATCTATAAAAATGCCTTGAAAAACTTAGATAGATTTAATCGAACAAGTCTCTCCAGTTCACACTTGTACAGATACAAGAACTGAAAAAGACTTGGCAATATTTCAGGACAAATAGGGGGAATTTGTTAGGACCAGTTTCAGTGAAACTGGCCAGTCTCCAGTTGCACCTGGAGACCAAGAAGATTTGTCCAGAAATATATTGAAGTCCAGTTGCATCGTACAGTCAACGCAACTGAAGACTTCCTCCAGTTGAGAACTGACCAGTTGAAGAATCCTTCCAGTTGGAGTCAAAGACAACAAGTGGAAGATAGAGAATGACAATGGCAGCGAAGCCCAGTTGACATTCTAGTCAGTTACAAACTGGAGACCGTCAATGGAAAGCTCTTACAAAGCTTTACACTGATTACGAGGAATTGACTTTTATGCTTTATGTGCTATTACCCGGATAATAAGATTTATCTTATTATTTAAGTACAAAAAGGTACATAAAGCTGGTTGAGTAAAGTTGCTTTATACTGCAACTTTACACAGCATTTTAAGGAATTAAATGCTATTCCTTAAATGTTCTCAACCATATTTGTACGGCCAAAGTTAACATCCCAATGTTAACTTTGTCTATAAATACAAGTCATTGCACAACAAGAATAAGTAAGTGAGAACACTTCACACTTTGCATACCTGCAATATTCTTGGTGAACTTGTGCAATATTCTCTCAATCATAAAAAGGAACATTTCACAACTTTAAGTGTTTCGATTGTTCAGAGAAATTCCAAGTGTAGATCAATTGTAGTTCATAGGTTGTTAGGATATTTACATACTTGTATTATCTTGGTTCCGCAACAACCTTGTAATTTATTTAAAGTTAATAAATAAATTACACTTGAAAATTACATATTGTCTCACCAATTTACTTTACAAGTATTTTATATTATTGCATTGTTTTTTACTTATTGTCACTTAAATAAGTAATCTATCTAGAACTTGGTATATACTCTCTGTAACTGGTCGTCTCCAGTTCAGCGTTTATATTGCAAAGTAACTCCACCATCGACATAGAGGTGTCTTCAGGTAGTACCATCTATTGAGTTGGGACTAACATTAAATATTCAATCCATGTAAACAATCCGATGAGATAGACAATACAATATATAGAGTATGTATGAAATCAAAGATTACAGCGGAAAATTAGAGAGAAAACACATTGAGGAAGAATCACTCATTCGATAATATTTACAAATGAAATGTAAATACAGTTTATATACAGATGAAAATTCTAACCACCTATCTCTATTTTGTATCTATATATTTAACTAAACTAACTTAAATATTTACACTAACTACCCTTGCACTATTATAATGTTACAACTTGAGACTAAAACCTATATCTTTCATATACCCCCTTCAAGTTGGAACATCCTTTAATCCTATTTTATTTTATGACTGAGAATAGAATGCTGAGCATAACCCAAAGCCTTTGTCATCAAATCTGCCAACTGCAGATTTGTAGGAATGTATGCAGTTTGCAAAAATCCATCTTGAACCTTGTCTCTTGTAAAATGGCAGTCGATATCCAAATGTTTGGTTCTATCATGATAGCAAGGGTTGGCTGCAATTTGTTGAGCAACCTTATTATCACAAAATAGAGTAAGTGGCACCTGTACATTAATATGCAAATCCTTAAGCAAATATGTAAGCCAGATCAATTCACATGTAGTAGATGTCATACTCCTGTACTCTGCTTTAGTAGATGATCTAGAAACTGTGGCTTGTTTCTTGGTTTTCCAAGACACTAAAGAATGGCCCAAGAAAATACAATAGCCAGTAAGTGATCTCCTTGTCATAATGCAAGAAGCCCAATCAGCATCACTGAATCCTGTGACCTTCAAATTAGTCTGCACAGGATAGAATAACCCCTTTGAAATACTTCCTTTCAAATATCTCAGCAAATGTATAGCAGCCTTCATGTGAGGTTCCTTTGGACTAGACACAAACTGACTCAAATGTTGCACTGCATAAGAGATGTCTGGCCTAGTCATAGACAGGTACAACAACCTTCCTACCAGTCTTCTATATGACTCAGAATCAGAAAGTAAGTCTCCCTTATCTAGAGACAAATTAAGATGTGTAGGCAGAGGAAAAGATACAGGCTTTGCAGCAGTCAATCCTGCATCTTTTAACAAATCCAAAGTGTACTTCCTCTGATTCAAATATGTGCCAATCTCAGTCCAGCACAACTCAATACCAAGAAAGTATTTTGCTAATCCTAAATCTTTAATTGTGAATTTCTCATCCAAAGATCTTTTAACTTGATCAATATCCTCATCACAACTTCCTGTGACCAAAATATCATCTACATATACCAAAACAACAGTAAAACCACCCCCTGACTCCTTCACAAATAAGGAATAATCATGTTTTGATTGTACAAAACCCAAAGAAATCAAAAACCTGGACAATTCTTGATTCCATTGTCTGGATGTCTGCTTAAGCCCATATAAAGATTTTGTTAGTTTACAAACCTGATTAGGCAAAGCTTTCTTATACCCTTCAGGTGGTTTCATGTAGATTTCTTCTTCAACAAACCCATACAGGAAAGCATTATTTACATCCAATTGATGAAGAGGCCAACCTTTTGAAGTGGCAATGGCAATTAAAACTCTAACAGTAGCAGCTTTGGCAACAGGGGAGAAAGTATGCTTGTAATCAACTCCTTCTTGTTGATTAAAACCCCTAATCACCAACCTAGCCTTATATCTTTCTATAGTGCCATCAGATCTATATTTGATCTTATACACCCATTTGGAAGATATAGCTTTATGTCCAGCAGGCAATGTAGTCAATTCCCAGGTATCATTTTGTTTTAAGGCCATAAGTTCCTTATTCATTGCCTCTACCCAATGTGACTCTTTTTCAGCCTATTGATAACTAGAAGGTTCTGTATGTGAAAATACATGAGCCAAAAATGCCACATAGTCCTGTGGATAATGTTCAAAATCTGAACATTTAAACAAAGGGTAAAGAGGACCAGAACCAGTTTCCACATTTGTGAAGGAGGCAGAAGCTCCAGGTTTATTTGGAACAACAAAGTCCTTAAGCCAAGCTGGAGGTTTAGGATTCCTTTCAGATCTCCTTGTAGAATGATTAACTGGGATAACATTTTCAGTAACATGAACTGGTACATGCTCAGTAATATCACCAATTTCATATGAGGTTTGATGATGAATAATATCATTCTCAATTGAAATTTCAGTAGGAACAGATGAAATTGGTAAATGATCACTATCATCATCACCAAAATTGGGCAAAACAGCAGCAGGAATATTATATATTCCTTGTGAACTAGTATGTTCCTTAAAAGGAAATATATCTTCCTTAAACAAAACATCTCTGCTCGAAAAGACTTCCTTTGTTTCCAAATTGTACAAACAATACCCCTTTTGATCAGGAGGATACCCTATCATAATGCACCTTATTCCTCTAGGATCAAACTTGTCTTTGTGTGGCCTAGTGATAGTAGCATAAGCTAAACAACCAATTACTCTAAGATTATCATAATCTGGTGGTTTACCATACAATAACTCAAAAGGAGTCTTCCAATTTAGAATCTTCATAGGCATTTTATTTATGAGATAAGTTGCAGCCAATACACAATGCCCCCAGAATTTGATAGGCAAATTAGCATTCAATTTAAGTGCTCTAGCAGTGTCTAACAAATGCCTGTGTTTTCTTTCTACCACTCCATTTTGTGTGGGGTATAAACCATTGACTTTTGAATAACAATTCCTTTAGCCTTAAGATATCTCAAAACCTCCCCATTTATTACTTCAGTCCCATTGTCAGTTCTTAAAATTTTAGGAGTTTTTATAGAAGTGATTTTGGACATAGGAAATGAAACTAGACAGAATAGAACAGACCTGATCTTTTCTATGAACTAAATAAGTCCAAGTAGACCTTGTATGATCATCAACAATGGTATAAAAATAATGAGCACCATTAAGTGCAAGGGATTTATAAGGACCCCAAAGATCAATATGCAAAAGCTCAAAAGGAGTAGAAGTTCTTGAAATACTTCTAGGAAATGGCAATCTATGTGCCTTAGAAACAGAACAGGTATCACAAAAGAAATGTGCTACATCCACATGCTCTCACAAGCATCAATATGAATCATTTTAGACACAGAGGTATGACCAAGTCTTGCATGAAACAAGTCAGCAGAGACATTATTTTTGTTACTAACAACTTGATTAACAAAACTATTAACAAAAGGTAAAACAGAAGCAGAAAACTCTGCAGAAGGTTGACTTGCAGATGGTTTGCAGATATAAAGCTTGTTGTGGCCCTTTCCAACTGTCACCAATTGGCTAGTTGAAAGGTCCTGAAAAGCAAACCAAGAAGGACCAAAAAGAGCAATCAATGGTTTGGAATTTAGAAGTTGTCCAACAGAAATCAAATTAATTTGAAATTCTGGAACATAAAGAACATTAGTGAGAGTGAGTGATGGACTGATTTTGACATTGCCAACTTTGGTAACCAATTTAACACTGCCATCAGGTAATTTTACTTTAATGGGAGTAGTAAGAACCCTAATGGACTGAAGTAAATGTAAATGAGGAGTCATATGGTCAGTGGCACCAGAATCAACTATCCAATCAATCAAGATATCTATGGCAACTCTACAGGCTAAAGCATAAAATCTCTCATAAAAAGTGTAGATGCACGTTTCGTGCATGACTTGTTGTCCGTCGCAATACAATTCTATGGGCCGTTCGTTATGAAGAGAAGATGTCTTCAAGGTCATGATGACGTCATCATCACTTCGTGATGACGTCAGCACGAAGTAGCAATTCGTGTGAAGAGATCCAAAGCCCACGAAAGTGCTTGAAGTCCGGCCCATTCCACAGCCTATATATAGAAGACTTAGGTTATTGTTTAGGGTTAATGATTTTAGTCTAGACAGAGAGTCATTCATAGGATCGGTGTAGAGATCTATACACCGTGTCCGCCCATGTAATTCATTATTATTGTCGTCTCTTTGATTGTAATCCGTAATCATTGAGATGTTTTCTATACGGATTTATCAATGTATTGTAATCGAGATGACTGATTAATAAAGGAATTCGTTTTATATCTCTTGTTCTTTGTTAATTCGTGTATTATATGTCCATTAATTTACAGAAACCTCAAAGTCGATTATGAATGGATTCCGCACGTTTGTAGTCGAATTGATCATGATTTGATCGATCCTAACCGCACTTTCAAAAAGAGGCATTAATACCTGCATGGGGGGGTCTAGAAGGCCCTGCCACATCAACATTAGAGCTCATCATAATGTTCTTATCCTTGAACATCTTCATCATCTCAGAGCATACAGCAGCCACCAATTTCTGGTTTAAATCACTCTTTCCTTCATCATGCATTTCATTCTCATGATGCAAATCAAATGGGGAATCAGTCTCCACTTGGGCAGACATTTTAACCCCTTTCTTAGTCTTTTTACCCCTATACCAATCTGGATATCCCAATCTCTCAAAACATTGTTCAAAAGAATGTCCATCATGCTTACAATAGGTACAATGTTTCTGCTTATCAAATCTGCCTTCCTTTCTATACCCTGGATTAGACTTAACAGCATTTTGATTAGCAAAATAAGCTGATGGTTCAAGCATAGTTGTGGTCACTTGTTTCTGTTTCTCAACTTGCTGAACTATGTAGTATGCTTTGTTGATAGTAGGCAAAGGATCCATGGACAGAATCTGGTTTCTTACAGACTCAAAATCATCATTTAACTTCATTAAAAACTGCATTAGCCTAGTCCTACTCTCAATCTCCTGATATTTCTTAGTGATACCACAACTACATTCAGCCATTTTTCCACAACTACAAGCAGGTATTCCATTCAAACTAGTCAACTCATCCCAAAACCTTTTCATCTTATTATAATAAGCAGCTATTGAAAGATTACCTTGATTAACTCTGCTCAAATCCCTTTCAACTTGATAAATCAAGGGCCCATTACTCTGGCCATACCTTTCAGTGATCTCCTTCCACAATTCTAAGGCAGATTGTGCATACAAAAAAGCTTCAGCAAGCGCTGCAGTCATGGAATTCAATATCCAACATGTCACCATATAATCACATCTGGTCCAGCGACTAAAAGTAGCATCAGTTTCAGCAGGCCTCTCACAAGTACCATCAATGAAGCCAAGTTTGAGTTTCGCACCAAGAGCCATCTTAATTGTACGACTCCAACCATGAAAATTACTTCCATTAAATGGTGTAATGGTTAAGGTCATCCCTGGATGATCAGAACTAGCCAAGAATAAAGGATCATTTATCATTGTTGATGAATTTTGAGTTTCAGGAGGAGTAATTGAACCTGGAATCGCCATTTGAAAGAAATTAGGGTTTTGAAGAAATTGATTGAAAATTTGGGGTTTTCAGAAATTGATCTGAAAATTTAACAAAGAAAAGACTGAAAATATCGGTGAACACAAATTGAATGAAAAAATGATCGGAAATGATCAGAAATGAAAAACTGATTGGAAATCAAAGAGAAAACAGAATCACAGTTTTCCGATGACTCAAGATCGGAACCCTAAGTGATTTAGAAGACGAACAAGAGTGATTTCCTGTGCTCTGATACCATATGAAATCAAAGATTACAGCGGAAAATTAGAGAGAAAACACATTGAGGAAGAATCACTCATTCGATAATATTTACAAATGAAATGTAAATACAGTTTATATACAGATGAAAATTCTAACCACCTATCTCTATTTTGTATCTATATATTTAACTAAACTAACTTAAATATTTACACTAACTACCCTTGCACTATTATAATGTTACAACTTGAGACTAAAACCTATATCTTTCATAGTATGCCACGTAACTAACTTAGAGAAATATCCGTAAGAGATGCGGGAAGTCAATGAGAGAGTGAGAGTGGGAAGATCGAGCATCTCAAAGCTATATATGTTATCCATATAAGAGGGTTTTAGTTGTTGTTTATCCTTTTAATTTAACCATGTTCATATTAAGCGTAACTACTCATCCGTTTTAAATGGATGATTTTAGAGTTGTGATTAAAAATCTTATTATCAAATGGACCAAAACTTTAACTCACTGTATAATGTACAAATAAATTTGGTTAAAGTTTACTTAAAAGGAAGAGTTTAAAGTATTTAATTAGTGAATTAGCTTTTGTTATTCAACTAACTTGTACATCTTCATGATCTTCATTCAAAGTTTAAAATATATGATGAAAACTAATATGATTGAATACTTCATTTATATATTTAGTTATTAAACCTCCGTATAATTTCATAAAGTTTGAAAGTTTCATCACATTATCCATCAAAATGTTTGTATAATTCTATTTGTATCTATCTTGGTGTAATTTATTTATTTGAATTTGAATTGACTACATGTGAATGTATGTGTAATTTAATTAATTTGAATTCGCTTAACAAACTTCCACAATCTAATGGTTAATGTGATCAAATAGTACTCGCATGTCAACGTTGATTTTTTCAACATATAATATATTTATTCAATATATATATATATATTATATATATATATATTATATATATATATATTATATATATATATATATATAATATATATATATAATATATATATATATAATATATATATATATATAATATATATATATATATATTATATATATATATTATATATATATAAATTATTTATAACACAAAATATATATATATATATAATTGAAGTTGTTCAGAAACAACAAAAACAAGATATATCCGATATTATCTCAATGTATTATTAATTACGATTAAAGAGTTAGATACGATAAGAACATATATAGAGCCTAAAGAATATATATCATTTATATATTTAGTTATTAAACCTCCGTATAATTTCATAAAGTTTGAAAGTTTGATCACATTATCTATTAAAATGTTCGTATAATTCTATTTGTATCTATCTTGGTGTAATTTATTTATTTGAATTTGAATTGACTACATGTGAATGTATGTGTAATTTAATTAATTTGAATTCGCTTAACAAACTTTCACATATCTAATGGATAATATGATCAAATAGTATTTCCCACATGTCAAAACTCGTCCAACAAACTTTTCGATTTTAAAGATTAATTACACGGCTGAGATTGACTATCTACTTTAATCTAAAGGTCATAAATTATTTAAAACAAAAGCACCGGTAACAATATATTTAAAACCAAACATGTAATAAAGCATAAATATATAATAAAAGATATAAAGCACCGGCAACAATATATATATATATAATTGAAGTTGTTCAGAAACAACAAAAACAAGATATATCCGATATTATCTCAATGTATTATTAATTACGATTAAAGAGTTAGATACGATAAGAACATATATAGAGCCTAAAGAATATATATCATATAACAAGACTCAAATGAACAAGTGAGTTACGATCATACATTTGGATACTGAGCTAATTTTGCCACTCCGGCCTTTAAGCAATCTAAAAAAAACTTTAATTAAGGTGTTCCAATAACACACTTGCTTCTAAATTTGTAGTAGGAATTAGTAAACAAGCTCATCCGATGGGGCTTTCGAAGTTGATTTGTAAGCGAGATTTTAGTTTTGAAGTCTATGTGAAGATTTTATTCCATCTGATTGTTGTTGTATATGAATATGAATGCTAAAATATGTCTTTTTCTTGAAATGACCGAGTTGGTTAAACTGAGTGACCGGGTACAGTCTAAAAAAAACTTTAATTAAGGTGTTCCAATAACACACTTGCTTCTAAATTTGTAGTAGGAATTAGTAAACAAGCTCATCCGATGGGGCTTTCGAATTTGATTTGTAAGTGAGATTTTAGTTTTGAAGTCTATGTGAAGATTTTATTCCATCTGATTGTTGTTGTATATGAATATGAATGCTAAAATATGTCTTTTTCTTGAAATGACCGAGTTGGTTAAACTGAGTGACCGGGTACAGTCTAAAAAAAACTTTAATTAAGGTGTTCCAATAACACACTTGCTTCTAAATTTGTAGTAGGAATTAGTAAACAAGCTCATCCGATGGGGCTTTCGAAGTTGATTTGTAAGCGAGATTTTAGTTTTTCAAGTCTATGTGAAGATTTTATTCCATCTGATTGTTGTTGTTCCATTTGGACCTATTTTGTTTATTTGCAATGTCGTTGATGTCTGGTAACAATTTTATTGTTAAAGATTTTTCTAAAACCTTTCTTGCTCTAAATCTTGAAGAAAATGTTTTCTTACCCCAGTATAAATTCTTAGATCGTCACTACGCCAGAATATAGAGAATGAAATATCATATTCTTATTTGGTGAGAAAGATATATTGTTGTGTCATATTTTTATTTTGGGATAGAAAAGAAAAGATGATATAAGACATTTCGATTTGAGGTTAACTAATCTTACTAGGACATTGTGTGCTTTCGTGGTGGAGGTTGGCGTGTGGTATCACAGGGTAACCACAACACCGGGTGGTTCGAGGTCACAGAATTCCGGGGTGGGGGTCTCAGTGCCGATGGGTATCAATAATATGTTTGTTTTCTGTTTGCACAACATCTTTGGCAATAGGTCAATATTGAGGACAAGTTTTCATTGTCCTACAAAACAATCTTTGGCAATATGTGAAACACAATCTACACATTTGAAATACTTTAAGGTGAATTAAAACAAAAAAAATTATTATACAGTATCAAATAATGCATTCAATAAATATAATTGATAGTAATAATAATTTAATTAATGTACTAGCTTTTCATGTGTTTGTTAATTTATGTTTTAAACTTTCTAATTAAAAACATAAATAAAATACATTAAGTAGGATCATAAAATTGAAAAATATATTAAGTAAGATCATGATATGGACAAATCTATTATATATATATTATAAAAAAAAAAACGTTATTTTTGAAAATTTTGAAAAATATGTAATATTTAATTTAGCACCTCTTAAAATACTTTCACATACACTACACCCTTAACATTAATGATTAAATTACACTACCAATCTTTTATCTTTTAATATATCTCCATTAACTCTTTACATGAATTACTTTTACATCAATCATCTACACCACTCGATGCCGCATCCACCACCAACAGTTGCCCTCACCACCACACCGTCGTCGCCACGAACACCGCTGCATTACGCGGGTACTGTGCTATTAATATCTAAACCATATTAATACTATATTATAAAATATTTAAGTAATGTTTTAAAATTTATATTTTTAAATATATACTCGTACCAGTCGTATGTAATTTAAATCACTGACGATATTATCATGTCATTTGTTTCTTTTTCGGCATGTTTGTCGATAATCATAGATTAATAATATCACGAGAATTATAGATAATCTTTTTAGCCTTACTAGAGTGAAACCCCGTGCGATGCACGACCGGATAAGTTGATTAGTTTGATGTCTTTAATGAAGTTTGTTGATCCGAGGTTAACGAAGTAGTGTAACATCTTGCTGTTAGCTTTACAGTATCACCCAGAAGCACTGGTATTGTTAAAGAATCTTCCTGAATTTGTGCTAACTCCAGTCTCCATATGCACAAACAATAATCAAAATCTAAAGATCTTGCAAACAAAAAATGCAAGGATGAATCTTTTTAACAACAATAAAATGTAACAAAACAACAATCATTATAATTGTTTACATGTACATAAGCGATAAGCTATTGATGGAGTTTCCTCATTCCATAAAGTCGTTTCTCCAACTGCATACCACGCATTCTCCTCTCTTCTTATTTCCCTTGGACTACATATATATAGATACAAAATTAGGCACAAACCACAATGACACACAAATCACATAAAACCAGATTTTAGTAACACAAATTGATCACCCGAGAGGCCAAAAACATAAAGTAACAGTAATACTCCAAATTCATATATAAACATAATCATAATAAAGCGTAAGCGAACAGTAACAGTAGAATTCTCATAGAGTAAGTATCATATATTACACACACAATTAACTCGACTTTAGCCAAAAATGGATCACCTGAGAGGCCAAAACATTTAAAAATGAAATGAAGTAATTGGATTCTAGTAATTAGATAAAAGATATGAACCTGCTCATAAGTTCTCGATGCTCTGTCGAGTTTCTATTATCATCATCATCAAAGGTATAGAATACATCTGTTTTAACCACCAAAGGATCTAACCACCAACAGTTGCCCTCACCACCACACCGTCGTCGCCACGAACACCGCTGCATTACGCGGGTACTGTGCTATTAATATCTAAACCATATTAATACTATATTATAAAATATTTAAGTAATGTTTTAAAATTTATATTTTTAAATATATACTCGTACCAGTCGTATGTAATTTAAATCACTGACGATATTATCATGTCATTTGTTTTTTTTTTTTTTTTTTGTTTTTTTTTTTTTTTTTTTTTTTTTTTTTTTTTTTTTTTTTTTTTTTTTTTTTTTTTTTTTTTTTTTTTTTTTTTTTTTTTTTTTTTTTTTTTTTTTTTTTTTTTTTTTTTTTTTTTTTTTTTTTTTTTTTTTTTTTTTTTTTTTTTTTTTTTTTTTTTTTTTTTTTTTTTTTTTTTTTTTTTTTTTTTTTTTTTTTTTTTTTTTTTTTTTTTTTTTTTTTTTTTTTTTTTTTTTTTTTTTTTTTTTTTTTTTTTTTTTTTTTTTTTTTTTTTTTTTTTTTTTTTTTTTTTTTTTTTTTTTTTTTTTTTTTTTTTTTTTTTTTTTTTTTTTTTTTTTTTTTTTTTTTTTTTTTTTTTTTTTTTTTTTTTTTTTTTTTTTTTTTTTTTTTTTTTTTTTTTTTTTTTTTTTTTTTTTTTTTTTTTTTTTTTTTTTTTTTTTTTTTTTTTTTTTTTTTTTTTTTTTTTTTTTTTTTTTTTTTTTTTTTTTTTTTTTTTTTTTTTTTTTTTTTTTTTTTTTTTTTTTTTTTTTTTTTTTTTTTTTTTTTTTTTTTTTTTTTTTTTTTTTTTTTTTTTTTTTTTTTTTTTTTTTTTTTTTTTTTTTTTTTTTTTTTTTTTTTTTTTTTTTTTTTTTTTTTTTTTTTTTTTTTTTTTTTTTTTTTTTTTTTTTTTTTTTTTTTTTTTTTTTTTTTTTTTTTTTTTTTTTTTTTTTTTTTTTTTTTTTTTTTTTTTTTTTTTTTTTTTTTTTTTTTTTTTTTTTTTTTTTTTTTTTTTTTTTTTTTTTTTATTATATATAATAAAACTCATTAATAATTTATGAGCCAGGTGATCCATACATTGTTTAGTCCATTTTCTAAAATGATTTGTAACTACTTCAATTTTTTTCTTAGCAAAATTAGAACCATAATAATTTATATTGTTGGATAAAAGAATTTGTAGTATGGATGCATCCAAAATTATAAGTTTGGCAATTGTTAACCTTTTACTTATGACCCATTTTAACTAAGCTTTATTTCAATCCATTTGGCTTTTGAGATATACACAACTCATAAGTAAATGGTTCAAAATAGCCATTTATAATAATAAGAAACAAAATAAGTTACATGACAATAGCTTGAAAAAGAAAATGATTTATGCTTTACCAAGAAATTCCACGACCTTGTCAGCCCCAAATGTATATGACATGCCCCTGTCATTCTCACCCCAGCCTTCCAAATCTCCATCAGGATCAACCCATAACAAATCATACAGAAATCCCTGATCTAGCACATTAACAGGATGGGCTACATTCCGGATCTAGTCCAAGTTTTTTAAGTCAGGAGAGAGTGCTCCATGCACCCTGCACATCCACATTAGCATTCATTTAATAGTTAATGAAAGTGACTTTAAATCGTTTGTGGTAAAAGAATGATCATATAAAAAACACAGAGACTATTAAGAGGTGTTTCTCCCTTCGTCCTGTCCAACTAAAACTGACAATTTTCGTTTTGACTCCTTTGTATATGTAACACCCCAAGCCGAGGCTCGAAATATTACGGAAATCATATAGCACAAGGTGGAATTACAATAGAACAAGAACTAAATGCAAATAAAGGGTTCAGTGAATCCTTACAGGAAGATAAACAAGTATCAAAATACATAAAGAGCAAGTCATCATCAAGATTACAACATAACATCAAAAAAAATAGCTAACGGATCTAAGAACAATGCAAAAGAAGGCAAATGGATCCTTGATCCATATAAGTCCAAGTCCGGGTTCAACAGCAAGCAAACAATCAAACTCCACGCCCTGGAATAACCTGATAACCTGAAAAGTGTACTAAGCATAGTCAACACAAGGTTGGTGAGTTCGCAGTAATGGTCCATAAGAAACCATCGACAGTAATCAAAATATACTATTAGAGGCGAAACATGACTTACAGTGAGCCTTTATGAAAAACACAACAACATCCACCACAAGATTACACACAACAAACAAAACGCGTAATAAACATTATACCCAAGTAACGCACATAACATCAATTCCAAAACAGATATCATATCCTCTTCAGTGGGATTGATACACATCATAAGTCATATCCTCTTCAGTGGGATAGATACACAGCATAAGTCATATCCTCTTCAGTGGGATCTAAACATTACATATGCTCGCATCCTCTTCAGTGGGTTTTATACGATACATATGCATCAACCAACATCCATACATCACAAGTCCATCAATCATCAAACATCAAACTAAAGTAAACTATACGTACATACACTTAGGAGGATTCTACTTTCTTCGAATCCTAGATGCTTATATATAGGGTCACCCGCAGCCTTCCCACCACATCTAGAATTCTTTGAAAGCACAACCGACTTCCATGTATGCAGGTCTATCCTATGTAGTAATAATAATAATAATAATAATAATAATAATAATAATAATAATAATAATAATAATAATAATATAAACATATCACAACAATAATAATAATAATAATAATAATAATAATAATAATAATAATAATAATAATAATAATAATAATAATAATAATAATAATAATAATAATAATAATGACATAATAATAATAATAATAATAATAATAATAATAATAATAATAATAATAATAATAATAATAATAATAATAATAATAATAATAATAATAATAATAATAATAATAATAATAATAATAATAATAATAATAATAATAATAATAATAATAATAATAATAATAATAATAATAATAATAATAATAATAATAATAATAATAATAATAATAATAATAATAATAATAATAATAATAATAATAATAATAATAATAATAATAATAATAATAATAATAATAATAATAATAATAATAATAATAATAATAATAATAATAATAATAATAATAATAATAATAATAATAATAATAATAATAATAATAATAATAATAATAATAATAATAATAATAATAATAATAATAATAATAATAATAATAATAATAATAATAATAATAATAATAATAATAATAATAATAATAATAATAATAATAATAATAATAATAATAATAATAATAATAATAATAATAATAATAATAATAATAATAATAATAATAATAATAATAATAATAATAATAATAATAATAATAATAATAATAATAATAATAATAATAATAATAATAATAATAATAATAATAATAATAATAATAATAATAATAATAATAATAATAATAATAATAATAATAATAATAATAATAATAATAATAATAATAATAATAATAATAATAATAATAATAATAATAATAATAATAATAATAATAATAATAATAATAATAATAATAATAATAATAATAATAATAATAATAATAATAATAATAATAATAATAATAATAATAATAATAATAATAATAATAATAATAATAATAATAATAATAATAATAATAATAATAATAATAATAATAATAATAATAATAATAATAATAATAATAATAATAATAATAATAATAATAATAATAATAATAATAATAATAATAATAATAATAATAATAATAATAATAATAATAATAATAATAATAATAATAATAATAATAATAATAATAATAATAATAATAATAATAATAATAATAATAATAATAATAATAATAATAATAATAATAATAATAATAATAATAATAATAATAATAATAATAATAATAATAATAATAATAATAATAATAATAATAATAATAATAATAATAATAATAATAATAATAATAATAATAATAATAATAATAATAATAATAATAATAATAATAATAATAATAATAATAATAATGAGGGGGTATAATAACAAAAATAATAATAATAATAATAATAATAATAATAATAATAATAATAATAATAATAATAATATGTCGCACAGCTCTAACACGACGTCACAATAATTCATAAATTCATCAATACAACGATAAAAGTATGAATAAGTGCGTATCACACAAGTCAAGTATATCAAGGCATTCATGTCTATCTCAAATGTAATCCCAAAGTCCATCATTTACTCTAAACAACGCGTACATACACTTCGGAGGATTTTACTTTCATCGAGTTCTAGATGCTTATGTATAGGGTCACCCGCAGCCTTCCCACCACATCTAAAACCTTTTGAAAGTAAACCAACCTCTATGTATACACTACTATCCTAATTTATTTAACAATATCACAATCTCATACAAACCCATCAAACACTAAAGCAAAACTATCCATCATTCATCCAATGTCACCAACTAGACATTTTGTACGTGAGTAAAATCGAACAACACCAACAATCATTTACAAACACAAATAAACAAGTAATCACATAAGTTTACACTTTTCAGCCCGAATCTCAAGCGAGTAGGGAACTACGGAACTCACCTTGATTTCCAAGCAAACGACAAGTTAATATTGAGCTATAAATGTCCAACGACCGCCACGTGCCCACAACCTATCAATATATATCATGGTGTCATCAAAATCAACTCTATAACCCTACACAAGTTGGTTAAGTAAGTTTGAGTCGCGCCAAAATCCCACAACGCCTTAATGACTCTCCCGAGCATGAACTATAACACTTTGACCCGACATTTTTAGAAATTGAAAAGGATTCAGATCAAAAGGACTTTACCATGAGAAATTAGACTCTCTCACGATTCCAACGATAGGTCATATGACTTATTTGGAGTTACGGATCAAAAGTTATTAACGTTTGAAAACTGATGTGCAAAACAGGTGAAACTCGCGGCGCGAGGAGCAGGAAAGCTCGCGGCGCGAGGCGGGACGCGAGAAAGTCACTGACTTCGACTGGACACGGGCTCGCGGCGCGAGGAGCAGGAGCTCGCGGCGCGACTGGGCTCAGACCTGGAGATTTTTGAGTACAAAATGCGATCCAACTTCACCCAAACCCCATTTTCGACCCCCAAATCGACTAGCGATGATCCAAGACCCATTTTGAAGCTTAAACAAACATGTTTTAACATAAATAAACATAACCCCTATCTTAGATTCGATTCAAAACATCAAAATCACATCCAACCCTTCAAACCCTAATTAAACCCTAGTTTGACCCAAATCAAGATTTAAGCCGATTTAGGACTTGCAAACTTTCAAGATGACTAGAAATGCATAAACAAACATAAGTAGGTACAAAAGGGATGAATTAGACTTACCGAAACTCCTCCTTGAGCTAGAACCCGAAATTAGGTCAAAATGGGTAAAATGCAAGAACTTGGCTTTTGATTCTTCAATATGACGAAAGTGAGATGAAGATGGCTATGATTTCTATGTTATAACCGTTCCAACACTAATTTGATGCAAGAAGAGGATGAAGAATGAATTGGTTTTCTTTTGTTTGAGAGAAATAGAGAAGGAGATAGATAGATAGAAATGAGAATGAGAGGGGGAGAAAGGGATAAGGGGGGGAAATGGGTCTTGGGGGCTGGTGGGTCATGGACTACCCACGGGCCGACCCGTTTCCCTTCACAAACCACAACACAAACGCTACACGTTTAAATATCGACTAACCCATATTATCGACCCGAATATACCACATCGCCATTTAACTCACAAAACGACCCAATTAATTCATTAACTTAAATTGTTAGTCATACTACACGTAAAGTCAACGGGTCAAAATTCACGGATGTTACATTATTCCCCCGTCAAAAGAATTTCGTCCCGAAATTCAATGAATCACTAATCGTTAAACAATTGTGGGTACTTAGGCCTCAACTCTAGCGATCTCCACCACACATCAACCCATTCTTGTCTTCGGCGACTTCATAATGAAGTCAATCACAATTTGTTTTCCTTCAAATCTCTCTCCCGTCTTTCACTACACGCTTATTCGCATCTCAGAAGTCTATAAGGGCTTTGACTACGCGCGCGATGTTAGGAAGTTAAGCATATACGAAATTTAAGTTATCGAGATGGGACAAGCCCGGTAAGTCACCCGGAGAAACCTCGGGAGACTCAAGATTATCAGAGATGACGTTAGTTTTCAGATTCTTAAGACGGTAGCTCTAAGGACGCTTGAGTTTGACAATTTGCATGAAACCCTAAAAACCCTACCGTTAAATATTTCTACATTAGTAACCCTACTACACAACTAAGAACCGTATTAACCGTTGGTATTCAAATTGTACTCACTTAATCGTCGAGAACCTTAATATCATAGAGCACAACGTACATGAAGAGTTTGTCGTCTTTTAGAGTCAATATGTACACACAGGGTATTTGACCAAATTTGGTTAGTGAGTCGTTAAGCACCCGAAATCTTAAACATATAATTCCAAAACACACGAATGAGCGTAATTCAAAGGAGTAACGTTAGGATAAATGGGATCACAGTCTGTTCCAATATCGAATAGTGTCATAACATAACGACTGTTAAGAAGAATGTACCTTAACCAACGTTTGGATCATTTTGGCTTCCATTGCCAATTCCCGCAAAAGCTCGGCCACGAGGATGAACTTGATGGCCTTGCTGGCCACGGTTTTGGTTCGGTCCGGTAATTTGGAGTTGATTCGGATGGACCGCCACTTCAACTTGTTGTCCAATCCATTGCGGACAATTATTTCGGTAGTGATCAGGGCTTCCACATTTAAAGCACGTACCCCATGGAAAGTTGCCTTGAGGATGAATAGTTTGAAGGGGTACTACATTCAATGGCGCCGCTTTCGGTGCTCTACAATTCTTGGACATGTGCCCAACTTGGTTGCAATTAAAACACGCCCTGCATTGAACGTTGGTGGGGTGGTGATTGTTGCATCTCTCACATAACGGATGAGGTCCTACATAAGCTTTCTTCACCGGTCCCACCACCGCCATCACTCTACCCCTATTAGCATCTTTGGGATCAAACCTTCCCACTTTCTTCACCCCACTTGATTCTCCCACTTCCTTTCTCTTGTTTGTTGAGGAGTTACTCAAAACACCGCTCCTCAACAAGTCTTCCGTCACACTACCGGCCCGGTTGACAGCATCGGCTAAAGAAGTAGGCATGTTAGAATTCACATAGGATCGGACTTGAGGATTCAAGCCCAATACAAACTTCTCGATGGCCCGAGCCTCAGAATCCACCAAGTGAGGAATGGAGGGTAGACAACTCTTGAAATCGTCTAACATAACTCTTGTAATCGGCTCCCTCCATATTGAGATTAGCAAACTCAATGGTCAAGTTTTGTAGTTCATAGGGAGGACAAAACTTTTCCTTCACTTTGTTCTTGAAATCGATCCATTCCAAGTTATAAGTCCGCCCCAAAGTTATCTCTTGGTTCCACCAACTCAAGGCGTCATTTTTAAACATGCCGGATGCATAAGAAATCCGGTCGTCATATGTGCAATGACTTCTTTCAATCACTGCCTCGATCTCCTCAAACCACCTTATACACTCTGTGGGACCGCCTCTTCCATTAAACTCCGGTGCCCCACAGCTTTTGAAGTCTTTAAATATACACCCCTGACGGTACTCTCCATGTTGATTATACATGGGTATACGGTTATCAACTCTCACGGGTTCCTCTTCTTCGTTTTCTATGTCCTGAGGTTGAGCATTTTCATCATTCATATTTTCTGGGGCTTCATTGTTTTGAGCCACATTGTTCTGCCCAAGACTTGCCGTGACTTGAGCAATAATGGTCGGCATGATATTGGCGATCGTTTGAGCGATCACCTCAGCCATGTTTGGTTCAGGAACTTCACCACGACCCCTTCCTTGGCCTCTACCATGACCTCTACCACGGCCCCTACCACGGCCCCTACCTCTACCTCCTTGTACCTCCGGCTACCTTGACTCCTACCACGGCCCCTACCACGGCCCTCTACCACGGCCCCTACCACGGCTCCCTACCACGACCCCTTCAGGCCCCTACCACGACCCCTACCACGGCCCCTACCACGGCCCCTACCACGGCCCCTACCTCGGCCAAGTTTGGCTCAGGAGCTCCACCACGACCCCTACCCGGCCCCTACCACGACCTCTACCACGGCCCCTACCACGGCCCCTACCACGGAGCTCCACCACGACCCCTACCCGGCCCCTACCACGACCTCTACTACGGCCCCTACCACGGCCCCTACCACGGCCCCTACCACGGCCCCTACGCACCTACTTCCGGTTGAGCCACGGCCCCTACCACGGCCCCTACCACGGCCCCTACCACGGCCCCTACCACGGCCCCTACCACGGCCCCTACCACGGCCCCTACCACGGCCCCTACCACGGCCCCTACCACGGCCCCTACCACGGCCCCTACCACGGCCCTTACCTCGGCCAAGTTTGGCTCAGGAGCTCCACCACGACCCCTACCACGGCCCCTACCACGACCTCTCCCACGGCCCCTACCACGGCCCCTACCACGGCCTCTACCACGGCCCCTACCACGGCCCCTACCACGGCCCCTACCACGGCCCCTACCTCGGCCTACCACGGCCCACCACGCCCCTACCACGGCCCCTACCACGGCCCCTACCACGGCCCCTACCACGGCCCCTACCACGGCCCCTACCACGGCCCCTACCACGGCCCCTACCACGGCCCCTACCACGGCCCCTACCACGGCCCCTACCACGGCCCCTACCTCGGCTAAGTTTGGCTCAGGAGCTCCACCACGACCCCTACCACGGCCCCTACCACGACCTCTTCCACGGCCCCTACCACGGCCCCAACCTCCGCCCCTACCACGGCCCCTACCACGGCCCCTACCTCGGCCAAGTTTGGCTCAGGAGCTCCACCACGACCCCTACCACGGCCCCTACCACGACCTCTACCACGGCCCCTACCACGGCCCCTACCACGGCCCCTACCACGGCCCCTACCTCCTTGCACTTCTGGTTGAGCTTCCGGTTGCGCCACGGCCCCTACCACGGCCCCTACCACGGCCCCTACCACGGCCCCTACCACGGCCCCTACCACGGCCCCTACCACGGCCCCTACCACGGCCCCTACCACGGCCCCTACCATGGCTCAGGGACCACCACGACCCCTTCGGCCCCTACCACGACCCCTACCACGGCCCCTACCACGGCCCCTACCACGGCCCCTACCTCGGCCAAGTTTGGCTCAGGAGCTCCACCACGACCCCTACCCGGCCCCTACCACGACCTCTACTACGGCCCCTACCACGGCCCCTACCACGGCCCCTACCACGGCCCCTACCTCCTTGCACTTCTGGTTGAGCTTCCGGTTGAGCCACGGCCCCTACCACGGCCCCTACCACGGCCCCTACCACGGCCCCTACCACGGCCCCTACCACGGCCCCTACCACGGCCCCTACCACGGCCCCTACCACGGCCCCTACCACGGCCCCTACCATGGCTCAGGGACCACCACGACCCCTTCAGGCCCCTACCACGACCCCTACCACGGCCCCTACCACGGCCCCTACCACGGCCCCTACCTCGGCCAAGTTTGGCTCAGGAGCTCCACCACGACCCCTACCCGGCCCCTACCACGACCTCTACTACGGCCCCTACCACGGCCCCTACCACGGCCCCTACCACGGCCCCTACGCACCTACTTCCGGTTGAGCCACGGCCCCTACCACGGCCCCTACCACGGCCCCTACCACGGCCCCTACCACGGCCCCTACCACGGCCCCTACCACGGCCCCTACCACGGCCCCTACCACGGCCCCTACCACGGCCCCTACCTCGGCCTACCTCGGCCAAGTTTTGCTCAGGAGCTCCACCACGACCCCTACCACGGCCCCTACCACGCCCTACCACGGCCCCTACCAGGGTGTACCAACGGCTAACCCTCCACCCAATCAACTTCCATTAAGCATATCGGTTCCCTATTATACACTATGCCAAGCTATTAACACGAATGATTCAAAGTATAATCCGAATTTGATATACTCTCTAGTTATTGACCGGGTATGTATACAGGGTGTACCAACGGCTAACCCTCCACCCAATCAACTTCCATTAAGTATATCGGTTCCTTATTATACTCTAAGCCACACGTGCGCAATCCACGATGTCATTAACTTTTTATAATGTTGGGCGACCATAAAAGAGTTGATCGGGTTCTTTTAGGGTTGCCACAATATTATACTAAGTTAATACCATAACTTCATTTTGCTCTAAGCATCCAACTAACATCAATCAGTAACAACAATCCGTATCAATGACAATCAAATTTAATCAATGCACACATTAACCACATTGTACCCATTTCACATTCATCACGTTGAATTCAAGCCATCACATAAGTGGTCTTAACTACGAACTCACAATATACACTTTCTAGGGTTCACATAATTCACATTGCACACAAATTCCTAACCATGCATGCTATATGAAGAGTTTTAACTTAAGCCGTAGTCTAGGTCAAACCGCCTAATTCTCTACGACCACGCATGGGCCACCATTCTGTAACACCCCAAGCCGAGGCTCGAAATATTACGGAAATCATATAGCACAAGGTGGAATTACAATAGAACAAGAACTAAATGCAAATAAAGGGTTCAGTGAATCCTTACAGGAAGATAAACAAGTATCAAAATACATAAAGAGCAAGTCATCATCAAGATTACAACATAACATCAAAAAAAAAATAGCTAACGGATCTAAGAACAATGCAAAAGAAGGCAAATGGATCCTTGATCCATATAAGTCCAAGTCCGGGTTCAACAGCAAGCAAACAATCAAACTCCACGCCCTGGAATAACCTGATAACCTGAAAAGTGTACTAAGCATAGTCAACACAAGGTTGGTGAGTTCGCAGCAATGGTCCATAAGAAACCATCGACAGTAATCAAAATATACTATTAGAGGCGAAACATGACTTACAGTGAGCCTTTATGAAAAACACAACAACATCCACCACAAGATTACACACAACAAACAAAACGCGTAATAAACATTATACCCAAGTAACGCACATAACATCAATTCCAAAACAGATATCATATCCTCTTCAGTGGGATTGATACACATCATAAGTCATATCCTCTTCAGTGGGATCTAAACACTACAGGAGCTCACATCCTCTTCAGTGGGATTTATACACTACATATGTCATATCCTCTTCAGTGGGATCTAAACATTACATATGCTCGCATCCTCTTCAGTGGGTTTTATACGATACATATGCATCAACCAACATCCATACATCACAAGTCCATCAATCATCAAACATCAAACTAAAGTAAACTATACGTACATACACTTAGGAGGATTCTACTTTCTTCGAATCCTAGATGCTTATATATAGGGTCACCCGCAGCCTTCCCACCACATCTAGAATTCTTTGAAAGCACAACCGACTTCCATGTATGCAGGTCTATCCTATGTAGTAATAATAATAATAATAATAATAATAATATAAACATATCACAACTCTTTACGAAAATCAATCAGACGTGTCCAACAACTCATCATTTAACCATTCAGTCAAGCATTCAATCGACGACCAATAATTCATAAATTCATCAATACAACGATAAAAGTATGAATAAGTGCATATCACACAAGTCAAGTATATCAAGGCATTCATGTCTATCTCAAATGTAATCCCAAAGTCCATCATTTACTCTAAACAACGCGTACATACACTTCGGAGATTTTACTTTCATCGAGTTCTAGATGCTTATGTATAGGGTCACCCGCAGCCTTCCCACCACATCTAGAATTCTTTGAAAGCACAACCGACTTCCATGTATGCAGGTCTATCCTATGTAGTAATAATAATAATAATAATAATAATAATAATAATAATAATAATATAAACATATCACAACTCTTTACGAAAATCAATCAGACGTGTCCAACAACTCATCATTTAACCATTCAGTCAAGCATTCAATCGACGACCAATAATTCATAAATTCATCAATACAACGATAAAAGTATGAATAAGTGCATATCACACAAGTCAAGTATATCAAGGCATTCATGTCTATCTCAAATGTAATCCCAAAGTCCATCATTTACTCTAAACAACGCGTACATACACTTCGGAGGATTTTACTTTCATCGAGTTCTAGATGCTTATGTATAGGGTCACCCGCAGCCTTCCCACCACATCTAGAATTCTTTGAAAGCACAACCGACTTCCATGTATGCAGGTCTATCCTATGTAGTAATAATAATAATAATAATAATAATAATAATAATAATAATAATATAAACATATCACAACTCTTTACGAAAATCAATCAGACGTGTCCAACAACTCATCATTTAACCATTCAGTCAAGCATTCAATCGACGACCAATAATTCATAAATTCATCAATACAACGATAAAAGTATGAATAAGTGCATATCACACAAGTCAAGTATATCAAGGCATTCATGTCTATCTCAAATGTAATCCCAAAGTCCATCATTTACTCTAAACAACGCGTACATACACTTCGGAGGATTTTACTTTCATCGAGTTCTAGATGCTTATGTATAGGGTCACCCGCAGCCTTCCCACCACATCTAAAACCTTTTGAAAGTAAAGCCAACCTCTATGTATACACTACTATCCTAATTTATTTAACAATATCACAATCTCATACAAACCCATCAAACACTAAAGCAAAACTATCCATCATTCATCCAATGTCACCAACTAGACATTTTGTACGTGAGTAAAATCGAACAACACCAACAATCATTTACAAACACAAATAAACAAGTAATCACATAAGTTTACACTTTTCAGCCCGAATCTCAAGCGAGTAGGGAACTACGGAACTCACCTTGATTTCCAAGCAAACGACAAGTTAATATTGAGCTATAAATGTCCAACGACCGCCACGTGCCCACAACCTATCAATATATATCATGGTGTCATCAAAATCAACTCTATAACCCTACACAAGTTGGTTAAGTAAGTTTGAGTCGCGCCAAAATCCCACAACGCCTTAATGACTCTCCCGAGCATGAACTATAACACTTTGACCCGACATTTTTAGAAATGGAAAAGGATTCAGACCAAAAGGACTTTACCATGAGAAAGTAGACTCTCTCACGATTCCAACGATAGGTCATATGACTTATTTGGAGTTACGGATCAAAAGTTATTAACGTTTGAAAACTGATGTGCAAAACAGGTGAAACTCGCGGCGCGAGGAGAAGGAGCTCGCGGCGCGAGGAGCAGGAAAGCTCGCGGCGCGAGGCGGGACGCGAGAAAGTCACTGACTTCGACTGGACACGGGCTCGCGGCGCGAGGAGCAGGAGCTCGTGGCGCGACTGGGCTCAGACCTGGAGATTTTTGAGTACAAAATGCGATCCAACTTCACCCAAACCCCATTTTCGACCCCCAAATCGACTAGCGATGATCCAAGACCCATTTTGAAGCTTAAACAAACATGTTTTAACATAAATAAACATAACCCCTATCTTAGTTTTCGATTCAAAACATCAAAATCACATCCAAACCCTTCAAACCCTAATTAAACCCTAGTTTGACCCAAATCAAGATTTAAGCCGATTTAGGACTTGCAAACTTTCAAGATGACTAGAAATGCATAAACAAACATAAGTAGGTACAAAAGGGATGAATTAGACTTACCGAAACTCCTCCTTGAGCTAGAACCCGAAATTAGGTCAAAATGGGTAAAATGCAAGAACTTGGCTTTTGATTCTTCAATATGACGAAAGTGAGATGAAGATGGCTATGATTTCTATGTTATAACCGTTCCAACACTAATTTGATGCAAGAAGAGGATGAAGAATGAATTGGTTTTCTTTTGTTTGAGAGAAATAGAGAAGGAGATAGATAGATAGAAATGAGAATGAGAGGGGGAGAAAGGGATAAGGGGGGAAATGGGTCTTGGGGGCTGGTGGGTCATGGACTACCCACGGGCCGACCCGTTTCCCTTCACAAACCACAACACAAACGCTACACGTTTAAATATCGACTAACCCATATTATCGACCCGAATATACCACATCGCCATTTAACTCACAAAACGACCCAATTAATTCATTAACTTAAATGTTAGTCATACTACACGTAAAGTCAACGGGTCAAAATTCACGGATGTTACAGTATAAACTTCCAATTTTGGGATTTCCAAACTTCAAATTTCTCAATATAGCATTTCTTATAAGACCATGTGATCACCACTTATATGTCACTTCAAGAATGCTATAGATACTTAAATAAGTGAGGCACCCTTAAGTTACAATATATGCACTATTTGTTGTTATTATTAAACAAAATTGAATGAAAAAGCTATGCTTATACCTTCTCATAGAACCACAAAGTGCTCAGTTAAAGGCATT
>CM067170.1:124522852-124562852 GCA_034093135.1 Erigeron breviscapus | reverse complement strand
TCTACTCTTGAGGCTACAAACACTGTCGAGTTTCGGTTCATGGGCTTATAATTGGATACATACAGTATCTACTCTTGCATTATGTTTGATCCATTGTGTGATCAAATGATTACTTTAAATCTTGTGGTTCATACTCTGTATTTTAATTAAAAACATATGATACTCTTTGCTGATATTGTATAACATTGCGGTAAGGCAATGGTCATACTGAACTCTGGTATTTTGCGAAACTATATTTTATATATGAAAAACTTATGGTTATTCAATAAATTTAAGTTACTGAAAAATGATAAACACTCGTGTCAGCAAAAAGTGCTTACGTTTTTCTGAAACATGTTCTAGTGGAGAATTATTTCAAGACAGAGGAGTATATTTTTACCGTGACATGTATTTTTTGGCACCCACCCTTAAAATAAATGTACACTTCAAATAAAAGTTTACTAATGTTTTGATCTTTAAACTTTTTGAAATCAGGTGATTTTATCCTTTTGACGTTTTTTTTCCTCATGGTTTAGTCTATTAACATATGTTAACTTGTTTCAAACCCATTAAGGATTGGTCAAAGTTTGAAGAATACCATGCATAAATTTAGGTGGCAAATCGTTGTAAAATATAGTTTTGTAGCAAAAATGGATTAACTTGTGGTAGAAGGTTAATAATAGCTTTTTGCCCATTTTTTAACCAAAAGCAACCATTGTTAAGGGATTAAACCATGCGATAAAAGGTTAAAGATTAAACAATCAAATTGTCAAATGTTTCACAATTAAATCTTTTATCAATGCATTTTGTAGTAACTTATAGTTAAATGGAAATGTTATGTTATTCACTTATTCCTTATTATTATGAACATAAAAATAACCTACTATCTTTACTCTTTTATAAAACAAACTATCTTTCCCCCTTTTAAACTTTCTATCTTTAAGAAACCCAAAACACCTTTAACTTTCACTTTCTCAACCCACACACTACTCTCTTTTCCACGTCATCAATCTTTCATACATCCCCCATCATCCCTAGTTACAAGGAATCCATCTTCCATCATTGCCCATCCCATTTTCTGATTTTTGATTTTTTTTATATTATATGGTTGAGAGGAGAGAGATGGAGGATGGCATACGGGATGACTACACTGCTTGCGGATGGAATTTTGTGGTACCAAACATGGGTGGGGCAGTGTTCTCGCGCAGAACCGTGCAGTACCTCCACCATCTTCTTATCACTCCTCCTCCCTTAGGGTGGACAATAATTTGAAGACGGGTGAGCTAACTAATTTTGGGTGCCAAAACATGGGAGGGGTGACAAAACCGACCTACATACCGTTACTATTACCACCACTTGGTTTCTGTAGGAGAAATACTTGTCTACATACAAGACATGATCCATAATATGTTAAACAACAGTTTTTCCCTTTCATCCTTCTAAATAGATGTAAATGATAACTAATGTGTTGTTTTCTATTTAAACATACATCAGAAAAGGTGGTTTCATTTAGAGCTTTCTCCCAAATGAGGTCTGACATGTTTGATGGTCTCCCACCACAGGTACATTTTTCCATACCTGATAAACATTCCATATAATTCAATTAATTTATCACAATATACACACATTGTCCAAGTTAATGCATAAGTGTGGTATTACATTAAAAGTTATGGTAAGTAAACTTGTCATTAATGAAAACAGAAAAGCACAACTCATTTTTTTCTTTTTAAAAAACCCTAATTACTCTCCCTGTCTTCTTCTCCACGTCACACGTCCCCAGCCATCCAGATGTCGCCGGCCATATGCTCGCCAACGCCGTGCAGTTTTTACTGCGATTCCATCACGACTCATTGTTCCTGAACATCCAGATTATACTGAAGTTTGCGATTTGGCTTTTGTTGATGATGGAAATTGGTTGACTGGAGGCACTAATAGTGGTAAGCATACTTATTTTATGATAACATGGTATGCATTCTTTCTTGTAGAGTAATACACATGTGCACTAGCCACTAGGAAGCATTGAACACATTTAGGGGTGACACTGGTTCACCGTGCATGAAGCCTAACACCCTTCAAAGGGGATGACTGGATGAGAGAAGTCTATAAATACCTACTAAGAAACTTGAACCATTAACTTCTTATAATAAAAGGTATAAGCTTAAATAAGTTTGCTATAAGTTTTATTGGCATTTGACCAATTTAAGATTTTATGGCCATTGTTATAAGAATTTTTTGGGTAAATAGACATCTTTTCCCTTAAAATTGTCAAACAAGTTTTTTTGGCAAAACTTTTGTAAAACTAGTATATCCGGCATTGTGCCGGATTAACACCCTGCCGGGTTTATCTTATGTATCAATGAAAAGTGGCTAGTTGTTAGTATAAACCGACAATCCCATTTCCGGTTTAAACTTTTATTTATTAACACTTGATTGGTTTCTTAATCTGGGGTTCTAACTTTTTGTATCGTGATATGAAACAAGATGAGGATATGAATCATCAAGGAGAAGATGGGCCTAATGGGTCCAGGGGTTTAATGGTCGAACGGGTCAAGCAGGTCAAGCAGCTGATGTTAGCCGAAAAACTCGTCCAACTCGCCGAGTTCCCTAGTAAGGCCAGGTCTCCCATACCCTACCGCTACATTCACCGCAACGACGGTGACAACACTGTTGACTCGGACTATTCCGAGTGTTAGTTATCTATTTTAGTAGTTTATGAAATGTTTTTATTATGTGTTTTTTAGTAATATTTATGTTTTTTACTATTAATTATGTGTTGTGTTTTTATTATGTGTATTTTAGTATTATTTATGTATTGTGTTTTTTTTATTTTAATGGAATTATGTTTTATGTTTTATGTTTATATGATTTTTAATTATTGGTGTAATAAAAAAAATGAAAAAGAAAATGAAATTGGGTAAGTTTAATGAATTGAGTATGTATTGCAAGTGATTTGAGTAAGAATTGGGTAGTTGTGAGTTGGAAGGTATTGATTAGATAAAGAATTGGGTAACTTAACCAACTAGTGGACCATTCCCTCCACCCTAAGGATAGTTGGAAAGAGAAGTAGAGAAATGACTTGTCAAAGTCATAAAGTTTGTATTTTCTTTTTTATAAATATATAATCTATGGAAAAAATGATAAGTGTACCACAGAATTTTATATGTACCACACAATTTTTGATAATACACAACAATATATATACAACTTTACAAATACTGTACAAACTAGATTATATCTCGCATAATATGCGGATAAACATATAAAACTAATAAAATACTAATGTTTCATAATCTTATATTTTGACAAATTGTCAAGAGAGAACGGAGGAATATTCACCTGCGGGGAACGTTCTGCCCTGACCTTTTCGTCTAGTTGCCTTCGGAATTATGGAGTGAAATAAAAAGTATTGAAAAACAATAATGTTATATTTGTTTACATATAACTAAATGAGTTAAAATATATGTAAAAAAAGAATTGCATGATGTAGATATAAAAAAAGAACAGAGATTCTAGTGATCAATTATCACATACCTAATCTTCATATTACATTTGTATCATTTTATTAATTTAACAATATTAAATAAAATATGTTGAAAAACGGTGATGTTGTCATTTTTATTTAAGAATTATTTTCTATAATTATATCAATAAATTAATTACTTTCTATCTATAATACATTAATACATTATAAAGCAGGACCACCTTTTTTGAAAATCTCAAATCATGATTTGAAGTACCTAATATACCCCTCTCCTTTTATAGATAATTACCTCTTTACCCCCAAACCTCTCCAATCACCACCACTAACAATGACCACCATCTACAACCACCACCACCGTTTAAAACAACCTCCAGCCACCGCCGCCACCTCCACCACCGCCGCCGTTACGTACCGCCATCACCGTCACCGCCGCCATTACATCACCACCACCGCCTGAAAATTCATGAATTTCGCCGGAAAACTTAGATCTACGATTGCTCCTCCGTTTCTTCGAATTGGAACTCGAAATTGTCACCAAAATGCTCAGGAAAAAATAAAACCGATTCAAGGTTCGCCAGAAAATTCGAAAACTTGCCGGAAAAGTGAAAAACGTGATTACTCTTTCGCTTTTTCGAATTAAGAGACGAAACCCATTGCAATCGAATCAGAATTCAATCGCGAACAAGCCCATTGCAAGCGGTGGTGGTTGGTGATGGCCGGCGGTGGTGGGTGGTGGGTTTCTTAAGATGAAGATAATATGAAATAGATAAGAGTATTTGTAATGGCAGCACCGTCGGTAAGAAAAACGGTTCGGTTTAGATGTTAAAACGGTCACCGGCGGTTCAATCGGAAACCGGTGGTCGGACCGAGAACCGGTGGTTCGGGTTTTGACTTTCCGTTTGCCGGATCGGGATCGGCGGCCTGAGGAGACGATTCTGCCGGAACGGACCCAGAAATTGGTCAGCGACGGTCAAACGGCGGTCAACGGTGGTTAACAGTACAGACCCGGCCAAACCATGTGTTTCCGGCCAAAGAAAAGGTATATTATGAAGATATAAGAGAAAGAGATATGGACAGAGAAAGAGAGGGACCGATTTGTGTATCCATGGTTGATGAAGACATGTAATGTATAAAGTATTGATATTGAATAGATGAGAGAGAAGATGATAAAGACTGCAAGAATTCAAGAATACAAACATTGCTTTGCTTTACAGCCGTATTCCATGATAAAAATCTATGTTAATTTCGTTTTGACCCCTCCATTTTATCTACTTTGTCCATTATATTTTACAGTATATCCATTTAACTTTGTTTTTTTGTTATTAAAAAGTATAAAAAATTACAAATTTTATAATTTTCATATAATAAATTGGTTATGTTTTATTTTGTTTATGTTTATAATGTATTTATACATATATTTTATAAATTATTATTTTTATATAGAAATTACTAATCCGATTTTCCCTGATTTTTCAACCTTGGTGGTCACTGATCTTGGTGGCTGTGGTGGTTCTAACTAACGGAAAATAAATACCACTTTGTAAATTGTCGTCATCACGACATATCACACGTTGTAAATTTTTCCCGCCGCATTGCGCGGGCACTATGATCGTAATTATAAAAGTATGAAATTACTTTCCATAATAATGACCATATTTAAATTTATTATATTAAAATTAAATCTAAAAAAGTTATAAAAGGTATATGACATCAGCATTTTGATCTAATGGTTCTAATTAAAAGTTGAACTTCATCTAATCCAAACTTTTCCATTTTAGAATTAAGGTTTCTCTTTTATATATTTTTAGAGATATGTAAAACATAATTGTGGTAAATTTATTGATTCATGTAGTACTGATATGAGCTCCTATAAGAATAAAGTTCGGTTTTAGAGCTTGCATTTCTTGGAAAAAAGGACGATTCTTGCTTTACTTAGGCTTTACCAAATCAAGCAAACAATTTTCTATAAAAAAAATAAAAAAATAGGAGTTGAATATTATCTTTGAAAGGATATTCAAGGTTTATTGAACAGGTTCAACTACACAAGAACAAAACCAAAATAGAACAAAATTCATGGCATATAATCATATCCCCAAATGAACAAAATCCATGGCATATAATGCACCAAGACTCGTTAAGGTTCCGCCTATATTAAATTCTATTGCTATGAAGTACTTTTTCAAGCTCTAAAGCAGGATGTCGAATTCAAAGAAAAAAGATGAAGCAGTCCACAATAAACCATTATACACAACTTCAATGAGAATTAACATACCAAAAAACTTGAAAGATCATCTCAACTATATATATTGGTTACATCATTTGCTGTCAGTGAAATCGGCATCAATCACATCACCTTCAGGTCCCTTACCTGATGATTCAGAAGACTCGGCACCTGGGGCTTCACCAGGTGTGGGTCCAGCACCCGGTGCACCAGGCTGGTTGTACAGTGACTGACCAAGCTGCATAACTTCTTGGTTAAGGGCGGTCATGGCATCTTTTATGGTCTGTGTTGACCCACCAGATATGGCTTCCTTGAGCAAATTAAGTTTTTCCTCAACCTTCTCTTTAACAGGGACGGGAACCTTTTCT
Organism: Erigeron breviscapus; assembly: GCA_034093135.1. Taxonomy (NCBI): domain Eukaryota; kingdom Viridiplantae; phylum Streptophyta; class Magnoliopsida; order Asterales; family Asteraceae; genus Erigeron; species Erigeron breviscapus. The sequence continues at coordinate 124,556,803 of CM067170.1, read as the reverse complement.
CCCAATTCTTTCAGCTGTTTCTCTGTCTGGTAAACCACTGAATCTGCTTGGTTCTTTGTGTCTATGGCATCTCGTTTTTCCTTGTCTTCTTTTGCAAACTTCTCGGCCTCGTTGACCATTCTTTGTACCTGTTGATTATGAAAAGTTACAAGATAGTATATCATTGCTAATATAAGGAAAAAGTAGAGCTGGCAATATAGAAACATGTAAATTAAGGTTCTAATAATCAATACAAGATCAAACTTGGTCAAATGTACAAAAATAGCTAATAAAAAAAACGGGTTATATATAGTAAACTAGCTAAAAAATCTCAAAAGTTATTTAATAAACATGTTAAAAATTAGCTGTTTATACCTCATTAAAATTTAGCTGGTTTAAGTCATTTAATAAAACCAGTTTTGAACAGTTACCAAACCTGCCCATCTTGCCATCTCTAAAAATAATAGATACATACCTCATCGTTAGGCAATGTGCTAGCACCAGTAATGGTAATATCTTGCTTCTTTCCTGTGCCTTTATCAAGGGCGGTGACAGACAGGATACCATTTGCATCAATGTCAAATTTGACCTCAACCTGTGGAACTCCACGTGGAGCAGGAGGGATTCCATCTAGTCGGAAGCTGCCAAGAGATTTGTTGTCTCTAACAAATTCTCTCTCACCTTGAAGAACATTAATTTCAACACTTGTCTGCCCATCAGCAGCTGTTGAGAAAACCTCTGATTTTGAAGTCGGAAGAGTTGTGTTTCTAGGTATAATCTTCGTCATCACACCACCAAGGGTTTCTAGCCCAATGGACAACGGTGTCACATCAAGTAGAACAATATCACTCACATCTCCAGCTAAAACACCAGCCTAGAAATGGACAAATATTCAAAGACCTTAATCAACATACCAAGTGGTGTGCAAACTGTACATCTATCAGAAAAATTGTCTTTTTTGATCATTTTATCTATTAGCTCGTTGAACGATTAGTTTTTCAAACACTCAAAAACTGGCTATTTCATTTCAAGCTACAAAAGCACATCCAAATAATATCTTATGCATTACAACTAAGGGTGTGTTTCTCTGGGATGGTTTTAGTATGGATTTTAGGTTTTGCACTTTTGCCATGATAACAAATATTTCTTTAGTTGTGATTGGTTTGAAAATAGGTAGTAAACCCATAATAATACACTTTTTGGAGTGCTAGCAAAATTGGTGGCTTTGAAAATATGACTGAACAAAAGATTCCATTTTCATATATCCCTTTTTTTCTATATGTAACTCTGCTTTCCATACCTTACTATTTCTAAATTTTATTGTTATATTTCATCTTTCTATTTAGTTTTTTTTCATCTTATAATGGTAACTACAATCATATAATAATACATAGAATAAATAATATTTCCAATAACCATAATTCTTTCCCCATCTTCTGTTTCAAACCTATACTCATTACTAAACCCAGCTACATACCAAACGCATCTTGAGTATCTGATTCTAATTATTACACATCACCGCCACTTTTAAAATGCTTATATCCAAACATCTCCTCGGAGAAACTTCAACTTTTTAATTTATTCATACAAGATGATAAAAGAAACAAAAAGACAAATAAAGGAAGAAGGATATACCTGAACTGCAGCTCCCAGAGCAACGACTTCATCAGGATTTACAGTAACATTTGGTTCCTTTCCAGTCAAACTCTTAACAACTTCCTGAACAGCTGGAATACGTGTTGAACCTCCAACAAGTATCACTTCATCTAGGTCCTTAAACGATAGCTTGGCATCTCTCAGGGAATTCTCAACTGGTTTTTTAAGCCTGAAATAAAAACCCAAACTTATCGGTTCATCATCATTTATCTTTAAATCACTTGAATTATTGGAGAGAACATATAATACGAATTCACCAATCAGACAATTTTTCAAGATACAGGATATAAGACAAACAAAATGGGTAGCATGTCGATAAGAACTCTCACAGCGCCCCTGACTCATCCTTCAAGGACTAGTCCCTGTCAGCACCACATCAGCTCCACATCTGCCCAAGGACTAATCCCCTAAAACACCCCAATGCCAGGACTAGTCGAGGGCCCACCATTTATTTCAATCCAACACTCATTCTACCTTAAACTCGGATTTAAATTAAAAAAATAAAATAGGAGGACGAGTTCGGTCCCCCCAGTCGGGGACGAGTCAAGGACGAGTCACACCTAGCGGTGTGCACTCGTCCTTCTTAGAAGGACGGGCCAGGGACGAGTCAAGGATGGGGGTGTTGTGAGTGCTCTAAGTAAATATCCTGTATTTACTAGGTCTGGTTGGCCCAGAACATCCTGTTCAAATTTTATTATAAATAATTAGCGTGTTAGATTTGATTAAAAAATACTACACTATTTCTAGATTTATTAGTAGTGAGGCATCAAAGGTTAACAAATAACAATTTGGGTGACTCTCAACTAATTTCGTTTTAAACTGGAACTCTTTAACATGCTCAGTTGACCTATTGAACATAAAATTAATATTGCTTATACCCATTCGTGAGTAATTGAATCGAAGTCACAGGCTCCAACTACTACAAGTAAAAGGCGTAAAAAAGCATAAACAGTTTATTAGCAAGAGATACTGTTCATCAAGTCAGAGATATATATACCTATCAAGTAGATCTGAGCATAGTTCTTCAAACTTCGCCCTTGTAAGAGTGGTATCAATGTGTTTGGGGCCATCATTTGTGGCTGTGATAAAAGGCAAGCTAGGAAAAAAAGAAACCATAAATGAGTAATTTTCTCTGACGAAAGTAGATTAAACAAGCGCGGTTTTTCAAATAATCCATATACCTAATATTTGCTTGGGTCAACGTCGAAAGTTCCATCTTAGCCTTTTCAGCAGTCTCAGTCAAACGTTGTAAAGCTTGTTTGTCCTTTAGTAGCTCTATGCCCTCATCTTTCTTGAAGCTTGCAGCAAGCCAATCAACTATTCTCTATATGAATGTATTAAGTACAAATAGATTTAAGGATAACCTAAAATACAATAAAAAACAACATACAGACGAATGTCAATTTATCTAAAAGAATACCAACCTTATCAAAATCATCACCACCCAGATGTGTGTCTCCAGAAGTAGAAAGCACCTCAAAAACTCCATCACCAACCTCAAGAACTACAATCGGCAAAATGATATACACACATCAAAAAACATATTTAATAGCAACTGTAAACAAGTAAAGATAGATAACCTATGCAAATGAGACTTCAATTGAATAGACCTAAACAACCAAACTGAAGATAATCAGATAATCAAACAAAAAGAATTCGTTTGGATGAAAAAGATACCTTTATCCTACAAAGAATCAAGAGGACTTGTATGAGTTTAAGTTGATGTAATACACAAAAATTTACGCGCACATATCTAAAATCATGAATCGTAAATGACAAAGCTCAGGACATGAGAGCATGTACCTACTAGAAAGTAAGCTAAACTATACATTTCATGCTAGATAACAAGTGAACAGAGTAAAAGATAAAAGCAATCAGCAGCAGAACTATGGCCTAGTTATACAGCAGCTTAACTTTAAATTCACAAACAGTTTTTAAAGGAAATACTTTGTCGGACTATCCCAACTCCCCTCACCTGAAACATCAAAAGTACCACCACCAAGGTCAAACACCAATATAGTCTCGTTATTCTTCCTTTCAAAACCATAAGCCAATGAAGCAGCGGTAGGTTCATTGATTATCCGAAGAACTTCCAACCCCGCAATTCTCCCTGCATCTTTAGTAGCTGTTCTTTGAGAATCATTAAAATAAGCAGGAACAGTCACAACAGCTTTTGTAACCTTATCATTCAAAAACTTGGATGCATCATCCACAAGCTTCCTCAATACCTAATCATCAACAGAATAAAAAACATACACCAATTCAATACAATCAAACTAATAACATGATTATCACTTCATTCCAATCAATATACATATGGGGGTCAGTTATAGAAGAACAAGTTTATGTCAAAAAAACGTAAAAAACCGATACATAGTGGCTGAGTCCAAAATATGATTCATGACTATACCCCCTCTCTTTTTAACTTGCCTTTTTAATATAACTCTTATTTATCTGGTGCACAAAAAAAGGTCAGGAACGAACTACTCATTTCCGCTTGATTCAAATGTGACCAATTTACATGTTGGAACTGAGCAATTTACAATTTTTGAAAATGTCTTAGAAAATATGTTAACTTCTAGTTCAAAGGTAATTACTTGGTTTTCAACTTAACCATCCTCAATCGTGAAAAAAACACGTAAATTAACAGTTATCCCAATTCTCAACCTTTTTGTAGTTCTCATTATAACATTTCACAACACATATATAAGTAAGTAACTCCCAATGCCGTCTTCCACGGGTTTTTGGGTCCCAATACCGTCTTCGACGGTGTATGGAGGAGGTTGAGATGTAGACAGCCTTACCCCTACCAAAGGTAGAGAGGCTGCTTCCATGTTCTACCATAGGTAGAAAAGGACCTCCAGCCTTACTGGGCATGAGGATCGAACCCTTGACCTCTGTCTCCAGAGGCAAGGGCTCTAACCACTGATCCAACCCAGCTGGTTTCACACACATATATACCCAACATATAATCATATATACAATAATCACCAATTCAATACAACTAAATATAACAACACATCACATCAAAATTCAATCGAAATACGATACATAGATACAGAAAGATAGATATACCTGAGCTGAAATTTCTTCAGCAGCAAACTGTTTGCCAATAGCAGGACAATCAAGCTTGACATTCCCATTCTCATCTCGAATCACGGTATACGAAACCTGTTTAGATTCCTCATCAACTTCACTCATCTTCCTCCCAATAAACCTCTTCACACTAAAAAAAGTATTTTCAGGATTCACAACCGCCTGTCTTTTAGCAATCTGACCAACTAACCTATCACCGGTTTTCGTATACGCCACAACGGACGGTGTGGTCCGCTGTCCTTCCGCATTCGTTACGATAACCGGTTTACCTCCTTCCATAGCGCCAACGGCTGAATTAGTTGTCCCGAGGTCAATTCCGACGACTTTCTCCGCCACGACACGGAGGGGGCGGGTGGCTTTAAGGGTGGTTTTTGTGGTGGATTTGAGTTTTAGTGTTTGAGAAAATGAAACAGAGGAGCGTAGGCCGTGAGAGAATAAGATTTGTTTGGAGGTTCGGGAAGATGAGGATGTGAAGCCCAGTGGGTGGATTTGAGCGACTGATGATGATGATGACGCCATTTTCCGGTGGTTGAGATTAGAGATAGAAAATGGTGGCTCAAGTGCAGCTCAGCCGCTTAAACCCTAGGGGAAAATGGGAAATTTGGGAGAAGAGGAGGAATGGAAATGAGAAATTGTGAAAGAAGATAAAGTAGGGGATTGGAGAGCTAAAGGGGTTAGGTGGGTCCTTTTTTGTTTCTTTTTTTTTTATCATCATTGGGAAATATCACTGATTTAACTTTGACTTTTTACTTTTATTACCACTCTGATCAACAACTTCGTTTCTTCTTTTTTTTCGGGGGTTTAAACCGGGTTGTTTGATAATATGAGATAAATGGCCACGTATTATTTAACTATAGTAAAAGGCTATTATTTTTATATTGTTGCAAATGGTTATAAGTTATGGTTTAAGGTTATAAGAATGTCTGTGTCCAAATGTTGTAAATATACTTAGAGGATACAAATTTCATTTATGTGAATAAATCTTTGAATCGAGACATTTTAAAGTAGGCAGTATGTTATAGGCAAAAAAAATAGACATCTAATAGGCGTCTGCATGAATAACGTCACGCCTATTAGGCGCTTGTGAGGTGGGAAGTGAATTAGGGATCATGGTGCCTATTTTGATGCCTATTGTTTTGAGATACTTTTCTTTATTATTTTTCCCTTCTTTTGTCTTTTGTTGATTTTTGTCCTTTGCTAAGTGAGTAGAGAGTGGGGTAGTAGGCAGATACTCCATCCACCCTTATTGATAAGCATACTTTATTCATGGGCATTTGATTATAGGGCTCTTAGACGAGAAAGATTGCCTCGCGGAGAAACCTGGTCACCATTAGGCACCTATGCGCACACCACCACGTCTGCCTATTATTCTCCAACCACCACTCATGCGCATATATTTATTCATTCGTAAGGAATGCTTACATATTTCTCACCACTCTCTTAAATACATGTAACGGTTAAATAATTTGGTAAGGAAACCGGTACCATGGCATCTAATTCACTGCCCACCCATGCGGTGCCTAATAGCGAGACGATGTTCGTGTTGATGCCGGTAAAGTGTCTACTTGTTATCAAGATCAAGATCATATTTGATCTTTTATATTTATAAGTTGTTATTGTAAAGTGTAGGTTCTGGACTAAAGTTGATCAAATTGATACATGAAGGGCTAAAGATGGACAAAAGTATTCAAGACATTCTGGAGGACTAAAAGAAGAAAGAAGGAAGAGTAGAAGGGGCTGATTGGAACTTCTGTTTATATATATACCCTATTATAGATTTTAGGGTTAATCAGTTTTTCACACAAGTTTATTTTGTTCTCCGATTATATTTCTCTCTCAAATTATTCTTTTTAATCTGATATATATATCACATCGATATATATATATATATATATATATATATTTATATATATCACATCGATATATATATAATCTTGTATATAATCATCATATTGATGATTATTTCGATTTGGTTGTAATAATAATATTCTTTGTTCATATTCATAATAATCGTTGCTTATTAATTCTGGTAATCATATCATCAAAATCTGTTAAGGAAGTGGTTTCTTTACATGGTATCAGAGCTAATCATCGATTAATCGGTGATATTTGGTTCGATTCTTGATTTAATCGATTAGATCTAGGGCGTATTCCATCTGGAACCCTAGATTTGATTTTTTGGGTATTTTGTTCGATTGAGTTAGGGTTTGTTAAATCAAACCTGTTCTGGTCATTCCGCTGCAACTTCTGGTGATTAACCCTAAAAAATTAGGGTTTTCTTCTTCAGATCCTGATTTATCTCTTGACTAAGTGAATCAAGAGTGAATTAGGGTTCCTCTTTCTGCCTATAGCACTGTATTGTTGTTCCTATCTCTTATCTCTTTTATCTGTTTTTTGATTTTTTAAAACAAATTTTTTTTTATTCTCTTATTCTCGTAAAAACAACTGTGTTAAACTTGACCTGCCTCCGTGAGAGGTTAGGAATCCTGTCCCTGACACTTTTGTGAGGATTAAGAGTATTTTTCAACATTTATATATATATATAATATTTTAATATTATATATTTTATTTTATATATATATATAATATTTTTAATTTCTGGTGATTTTGGATTGTTATTGTTCTTATTTGTGTTCTTTCTGATATTGATTGTTGTTATTATCTGAGTTTAAGTGTGGTTGGTTATATCTTATTTGTTTGGTATCTGCTGATTCTGTTTGTTACTTGTTATTTCTGGTAATTGTTTTGTTTAATTGCAATGGATGCTAATAATGATAATAATAATGATAATAATAATGATAATAATAATAATAATAATAATAATAATAATAATAATAATAATGATAATGAAGATTCTCATTCTGAACATTCTGATTTCTTTAATGAACCTGAAACTAAAATTAGCAAATTGGATTTTGGTGATCCTCTGTACTTGCATGCTAGTGATACTGTTAGCACTCCTTTGATTGGTTTTAAACTTCTTGGTACTGATAACTATAAAGTATGGTCTTGTGCTATGGAACTTGCTTTACAAACTAAAAATAAAATAGGATTTATTGATGGTACTTGTTTGAAATCAAATGATAATCCTATTTTAGCAAGTCAATGGGATAGATGTAATGCTGTTGTGCTTAATTGGATTCTTGGTTGTGTATCTCAAGATCTTTATTTAGGACAGATATTCTCAAAAAATGCTACTACTGTTTGGCAAGAATTAAAAGAAACTTATGACAAAATTGATGGATCTGTTGTGTTTAATCTTCATCATAAAATTAATTCTTTGTCTCAAAGTGGAAGTAGTTTGTCTGAATATTATCATAAGCTTACTTCCTTGTGGAAACAATTTGATGCTATTGTTAAATTACCTGCTTGTTCTTGTGATGCTGCTAAAGACATTCAAAGTCACACTGATTTAATGAGACTTATGCAATTTTTAATGGGCTTAGATGATACTTATATGGCTGTTAGAAGTAATATCTTAACAAGAGATCCTTTACCTACTGTAAAAACTGCTTTTGCTATTATTTCTAGGGAAGAATCTCATAGAGGTGGTTTGTCTGATAAAACTGCTAATAGTCATACTTCTGCTTTTGTTGCTAAAAGTAATTTCAACAGGAATAACATATCTAGAAATTCTGGTTCTAATTTTGATACTAAAAGGACTGTTGATAATAATTTTGAATCAAAAAGAACTTTTGATAATAATGCTAGAACTTTTAGACCACCCAATCCTAATCTGCAATGTACTCACTGTCATAAAATTGGACATACAATTGAGAGATGTTTTCAACTTGCAAATAGGAGGACAAATCAATATGGAAATAAGTTTGTTAACAACAATTCAAATGTGCATTCTTATGTGAATGATTCTGCTAAGTATGCTTCTAATGTGCATTCTGCTACTTCTGCTACTAATTCTGTACCTTCTTTATCTCATGAACAACTTTCAAAATTGTTATCTTTGATTGAGAACAAGCCTTCTACCTCTTCTTCTGTACCTGCTTCTTCTGGTTTCAATTCTAATATGGCAGGTATACCATTGTGCAGTAATTCTTGGTTCATGAGTTGTAATTCTGTGTTGATTAAAGCAATATTAAAATGGATAATTGATTCTGGTGCAAACCAACATATGACAGTTTCTGAAAAATATTTAACTGATGTAGTTGATATTTCTGATCTTAAACTTAAAATTGGACATCCAAATGGTACATCAGCTATTGTTCAGAAAATTGGTAATTTACAACTTAAAAATGGAATCACTTTGTATGATGTGTTAGTTGTACCAGAATACTGTGTGAATCTTATGTCTGTGCACAAGTTGTCTAGAGATAATAACTTGTTTGTGGGGTTTGATCCTTCTAAATGCTATATTCAGGATTTACATCAAAAGACTCTTCTGGGGACTGGTAGTGAACAGGGTGGTTTGTATGTTTTAGATGATGACATGTCAAATTGCTCTTCTGTGGTATGTAATTCTGCTGCTAGTATTCCTTGTGCATCTAAATTGTTATGGCATATGAGACTTGGTCATCCTGCAGACCAAGCATTATCTGTTTTTAATAAAAAATTGAACATACCTGCTGGAATACATGGTCCTTGTGATGTATGTCATAAAGCAAAACAATCAAGAGAACCTTTTCCTTTGAGTGAACATAAAAGTAAAAAGTTGGGTGATTTAATTCATTTAGATGTTTGGGGTCCTTATAAGGTTACTAGTAAAGATGGATTCAAATATTTTCTAACAATTGTTGATGATTTTACAAGAGCTGTTTGGACATTCATGTTAAAAAATAAAACTGAAGTTTATACAAACTTATTTTCTTTTCTTAACATGATAGAAACTCAATTTAAAGTCAAGGTTAAAATTGTCAGAAGTGACAATGGTACAGAATTTGTAAATAAACAAATGTTTGATTTGTTCACTCATAAAGGAATTATTCATCAGACCTCTATTGCTTATACCCCTCAACAAAATGGCATTGCTGAAAGGAAACATAGACACCTTCTTAATGTGGCTAGGTCTCTTATGTTTCAGGGGGAATACCATTATATCTCTGGAGTGATTGTGTACTTACTGCTACTTATCTCATTAATAGAACACCTTCCTCAATTTTAAAAGGCAAAACTCCTTATGAATTGGTGTATGGAACTGAACCTTCTTTAAATCATTTAAAAGTTTTTGGTTGTTTATGTTTTGCTACAAAATTAAACATTTCTGATAAGTTTGAGACTAGAGCTGACAAATGTGTTTTTCTTGGCTACTTGAATTCAAAAAAGGGATATAAATTGTTTAGTCTTGAGTCAAAAACTCATATTTTTTCTAGAGATGTAAGGTTTTATGAAAACATTTTTCCTTTCACTATGAACAAAGATTCTGAGTTTTTTAATACAAACAAACATGTAGATCATTTAAATTTTTTTGACACTTATGACACACCAATTTATGTGGAGAGGAATGTTGTACCCTATGATGAGGAGGAAGGTTTGCAGAATGATTCTGTGGTTGGAGGTGGGCACCAACAAACCTTTGGCAGTCCTGAAGGGATTACCACGAATGTTGAGTCTGCAACCACCACAGAAAGTGAGGGTATTCATAGTTCAAGTTCTGAGGGTAACAATTCAGATTCCTCAATACATGTTGATGATGTTCTTGCTCTTGATCAAAATGTTTTGAGTAATGATAATCTTAGAAGGTCAAGTAGACAGTCTACTCTTTCAAAAAGGTTAACAGATTTTGAAATACAAGGAAAAGTTAAATTTCCTTTAAACAAAGTAGTTAATTATGCTAATTTGTCATATGATCTTCATTGTTTTGCTACTTCTTTGAATAAAACTGTTGAACCATCTTCTTATTATGAGGCTGTTAAGGATAATAATTGGATTGTTGCTATGAATGAAGAGATGGAAGCTCTTCATAGAAACAATACTTGGGATCTTACTGTTTTACCTGCTGGTAGAGAACCAATAGGGTGTAAATGGATTTATAAGATTAAATATAAATCTAATGGTGAAATTGAAAGGTATAAAGCTAGGTTAGTTGCAAAAGGATATAGTCAAAAGGCTGGAGTTGATTTTGATGAAACCTTTTCACCAGTGGTAAAAATGGTAACTATAAGGTGTTTGCTTACTTTAGCAGTTTCTAATAACTGGCCTCTTTATCAATTAGATGTGAATAATGCTTTTCTTTATGGGGATTTAAATGAAGAAGTTTATATGCAACTTCCTCAAGGATATTGTAAGAACAGTAATTTAGTTTGCAAACTAAATAAATCTCTTTATGGTCTTAAGCAAGCTCCTAGACAGTGGAATTCTAAACTGTGTAATGCACTTGTTGAGTTTGGTTTTGTTCAAAGCAAGTCTGACTATTCTTTATTCACTAAAACAAGTAAAAATGTTTTTGTTGCTTTACTTGTCTATGTGGATGACATTGTGCTTACAGGAAATTGTCTTTCTGAAATTGAAAAGGTTAAGACATTTATGAATTCTAAATTTAGAATTAAAGATTTGGGGAAACTTAAATATTTTCTTGGTATTGAAGTTTTAGATAGCAGTAATGGTATTTGTTTGTCTCAAAGAAAGTATTGTCTTGAGTTATTAAATGACTTTGGGTTACTTGGTTGTAAACCTGCAATTACTCCTTTAGAAACAAACTTAACATTAAAAGCTTATCCATCAAAAATTCTTGAAAACATTACTGCTTATCAAAGACTTGTTGGTAAATTGATTTACTTGACTCTAACAAGACCTGATATTAGTTATGCTGTACAATGCTTGTCTCAATTTATGCATGCTCCTACTCAAGATCATTTAAATGCAGCCTTTAGAGTTCTGAGGTACTTAATTGGATATTATGGGCTATGTGGATTCTGACTGGGCTAGGTGTTTGACTACCAGAAAGTCAATCACTGGTTATGCAGTTTTTCTGGGTAAAACTTTGATTTCTTGGAAGAGTAAGAAACAAAATACAGTAGCTAAGTCCTCTGCTGAAGCAGAATATAGGGCTTTAGCTTCTGTAACTTGTGAAAGTATATGGATTTTGAACCTTTTGAATGATTTAGGATTTAAAACTCAAATTCCTGTGAATATATTTTGTGATAGTAAATCTGCACTGCAAATAGCTGCAAATCCAGTGTTTCATGAAAGAACAAAGCATTTTGAAATAGATTTGCATTTTGTGAGGGGAAAAATTTGTGTTGGGGTTATTAAGGCAAACAAAATTAAGTCAGAGCTTAATGTTGCAGATTTACTCACAAAGAGTTTAGGTTCAAAACAACATTCCTTCATGTGCAATAAACTTGGAATGCTTAACATGTTCAAATGATGATCTTGAGGGGGGATGTTATCAAGATCAAGATCATATTTGATCTTTTATATTTATAAGTTGTTTTTTGTAAAGTATAGGTTCTGGACTAAAGTTGATCAAATTGATACATGAAGGGCTAAAGATGGACAAAAGTATTCAAGACATTCTGGAGGACTAAAAGAAGAAAGAAGGAAGAGTAGAAGGGGCTGATTGGAACTTCTGTTTATATATATACCCTATTATAGATTTTAGGGTTAATCAGTTTTTCACACAAGTTTATTTTGTTCTCCGATTATATTTCTCTCTATATATATATATATATATATATATATATATATATATATATATATATAATATATATATATATATATATATATATATATATATATATATATATATATATATATATATATATATATATATATATATATATATATATATATATATATATATATATATATATATATATATATATATATATATATATATATATATATATATATATATATATATATATATATATATATATATATATATATATATATATATATATATATATATATATATATATATATATATATATATATATATATATATATATATATATATATATATATATATATATATATATATATATATATATATATATATATATATATATATATATATATATATATATATATATATATATATATATATATATATATATATATATATATATATATATATATATATATATATATATATATATATATATATATATATATATATATATATATATATATATATATATATATATATATATATATATATATATATATATATATATATATATATATATATATATATATATATATATATATATATATATATATATATATATATATATATATATATATATATATATATATATATATATATATATATATATATATATATATATATATATATATATATATATATATATATATATATATATATATATATATAATATATATATATATATATATATATATATATATATATATATATATATATATATATATATATATATATATATATATATATATATATATATATATATATATATATATATATATATATATATATATATATATATATATATATATATATATATATATATATATATATATATATATATATATATATATATATATATATATATATATATATATATATATATATATATATATATATATATATATATATATATATATATATATATATATATATATATATATATATATATATATATATATATATATATATATATATATATATATATATATATATATATATATATATATATATATATATATATATATATATATATATATATATATATATATATATATATATATATATATATATATATATATATATATATATATATATATATATATATATATATATATATATATATATATATATATATATATATATATATATATATATATATATATATATATATATATATATATATATATATATATAATAATATTAATATATTTTAATATATATATAAATAATAATAATATATATATATATATATATATATATATATAAATATATCTAAATAAATAATATCATAATAAAAAATTAATAAAATATAATAATAATAATATATAAATAATAATAATAATAATAATACAATAATAATAATGATAATGAAGATTCTCATTCTGAACATTCTGATTTCTTTAATGAACCTGAAACTAAAATTAGCAAATTGGATTTTGGTGATCCTTTGTATCTGCATGCTAGTGATACTGTTAGCACTCCTTTGATTGGTTTTAAACTTCTTGGTACTGATAACTATAAAGTATGGTCTTGTGCTATGGAACTTGCTTTACAAACTAAAAATAAAATAGGATTTATTGATGGTACTTGTTTGAAATCAAATGATAATCCTATTTTAGCAAGTCAATGGGATAGATGTAATGCTGTTGTGCTTAATTGGATTCTTGGTTGTGTATCTCAAGATCTTTATTTAGGACAGATATTCTCAAAAAATGCTACTACTGTTTGGCAAGAATTAAAAGAAACTTATGACAAAATTGATGGATCTGTTGTGTTTAATCTTCATCATAAAATTAATTCTTTGTCTCAAAGTGGAAGTAGTTTGTCTGAATATTATCATAAGCTTACTTCCTTGTGGAAACAATTTGATGCTATTGTTAAATTACCTGCTTGTTCTTGTGATGCTGCTAAAGACATTCAAAGTCACACTGATTTAATGAGACTTATGCAATTTTTAATGGGCTTAGATGATACTTATATGGCTGTTAGAAGTAATATCTTAACAAGAGATCCTTTACCTACTGTAAAAACTGCTTTTGCTATTATTTCTAGGGAAGAATCTCATAGAGGTGGTTTGTCTGATAAAACTGCTAATAGTCATACTTCTGCTTTTGTTGCTAAAAGTAATTTCAACAGGAATAACATATCTAGAAATTCTGGTTCTAATTTTGATACTAAAAGGACTGTTGATAATAATTTTGAATCAAAAAGAACTTTTGATAATAATGCTAGAACTTTTAGACCACCCAATCCTAATCTGCAATGTACTCACTGTCATAAAATTGGACATACAATTGAGAGATGTTTTCAACTTGCAAATAGGAGGACAAATCAATATGGAAATAAGTTTGTTAACAACAATTCAAATGTGCATTCTTATGTGAATGATTCTGCTAAGTATGCTTCTAATGTGCATTCTGCTACTTCTGCTACTAATTCTGTACCTTCTTTATCTCATGAACAACTTTCAAAATTGTTATCTTTGATTGAGAACAAGCCTTCTACCTCTTCTTCTGTACCTGCTTCTTCTGGTTTCAATTCTAATATGGCAGGTATACCATTGTGCAGTAATTCTTGGTTCATGAGTTGTAATTCTGTGTTGATTAAAGCAATATTAAAATGGATAATTGATTCTGGTGCAAACCAACATATGACAGTTTCTGAAAAATATTTAACTGATGTAGTTGATATTTCTGATCTTAAACTTAAAATTGGACATCCAAATGGTACATCAGCTATTGTTCAGAAAATTGGTAATTTACAACTTAAAAATGGAATCACTTTGTATGATGTGTTAGTTGTACCAGAATACTGTGTGAATCTTATGTCTGTGCACAAGTTGTCTAGAGATAATAACTTGTTTGTGGGGTTTGATCCTTCTAAATGCTATATTCAGGATTTACATCAAAAGACTCTTCTGGGGACTGGTAGTGAACAGGGTGGTTTGTATGTTTTAGATGATGACATGTCAAATTGCTCTTCTGTGGTATGTAATTATGCTGCTAGTATTCCTTGTGCATCTAAATTATTATGGCATATGAGACTTGGTCATCCTGCAGACCAAGCATTATCTGTTTTTAATAAAAAATTGAACATACCTGCTGGAATACATGGTCCTTGTGATGTATGTCATAAAGCAAAACAATCAAGAGAACCTTTTCCTTTGAGTGAACATAAAAGTAAAAGTTTGGGTGATTTAATTCATTTAGATGTTTGGGGTCCTTATAAGGTTACTAGTAAAGATGGATTCAAATATTTTCTAACAATTGTTGATGATTTTACAAGAGCTGTTTGGACATTCATGTTAAAAAATAAAACTGAAGTTTATACAAACTTATTTTCTTTTCTTAACATGATAGAAACTCAATTTAAAGTCAAGGTTAAAATTGTCAGAAGTGACAATGGTACAGAATTTGTAAATAAACAATTGTTTGAGTTGTTCACTCATAAAGGAATTGTTCATCAGACCTCTATTGCTTATACCCCTCAACAAAATGGCATTGCTGAAAGGAAACATAGACACCTTCTTAATGTGGCTAGGTCTCTTATGTTTCAGGGGGAATACCATTAAATCTCTGGAGTGATTGTGTACTTACTGCTACTTATCTCATTAATAGAACACCTTCCTCAATTTTAAAAGGCAAAACTCCTTATGAATTGGTGTATGGAACTGAACCTTCTTTAAATCATTTAAAAGTTTTTGGTTGTTTATGTTTTGCTACAAAATTAAACATTTCTGATAAGTTTGAGACTAGAGCTGACAAATGTGTTTTTCTTGGCTACTTGAATTCAAAAAAGGGATATAAATTGTTTAGTCTTGAGTCAAAAACTCATATTTTTTCTAGAGATGTAAGGTTTTATGAAAACATTTTTCCTTTCACTATGAACAAAGATTCTGAGTTTTTTAATACAAACAAACATGTAGATCATTTAAATTTTTTTGACACTTATGACACACCAATTTATGTGGAGAGGAATGCTGTACCATATGATGAGGAGGAAGGTTTGCAGAATGATTCTGTGGTTGGAGGTGGGCACCAACAAACCTTTGGCAGTCCTGAAGGGATTACCAGGAATGTTGAGTCTGCAACCACCACAGAAAGTGAGGGTATTCATAGTTCAAGTTCTGAGGGTAACAATTCAGATTCCTCAATACATGTTGATGATGTTCTTGCTCTTGATCAAAATGTTTTGAGTAATGATAATCTTAGAAGGTCAAGTAGACAGTCTACTCTTTCAAAAAGGTTAACAGATTTTGAAATACAAGGAAAAGTTAAATTTCCTTTAAACAAAGTAGTTAATTATGCTAATTTGTCATATGATCTTCATTGTTTTGCTACTTCTTTGAATAAAACTGTTGAACCATCTTCTTATTATGAGGCTGTTAAGGATAATAATTGGATTGTTGCTATGAATGAAGAGATGGAAGCTCTTCATAGAAACAATACTTGGGATCTTACTGTTTTACCTGCTGGTAGAGAACCAATAGGGTGTAAATGGATTTATAAGATTAAATATAAATCTAATGGTGAAATTGAAAGGTATAAAGCTAGGTTAGTTGCAAAAGGATATAGTCAAAAGGCTGGAGTTGATTTTGATGAAACCTTTTCACCAGTGGTAAAAATGGTAACTATAAGGTGTTTGCTTACTTTAGCAGTTTCTAATAACTGGCCTCTTTATCAATTAGATGTGAATAATGCTTTTCTTTATGGGGATTTAAATGAAGAAGTTTATATGCAACTTCCTCAAGGATATTGTAAGAACAGTAATTTAGTTTGCAAACTAAATAAATCTCTTTATGGTCTTAAGCAAGCTCCTAGACAGTGGAATTCTAAACTGTGTAATGCACTTTTTGAGTTTGGTTTTGTTCAAAGCAAGTCTGACTATTCTTTATTCACTAAAACAAGTAAAAATGTTTTTGTTGCCTTACTTGTCTATGTGGATGACATTGTGCTTACAGGAAATTGTCTTTCTGAAATTGAAAAGGTTAAGACATTTATGAATTCTAAATTTAGAATTAAAGATTTGGGGAAACTTAAATATTTTCTTGGTATTGAAGTTTTAGATAGCAGTAATGGTATTTGTTTGTCTCAAAGAAAGTATTGTCTTGAGTTATTAAATGACTTTGGGTTACTTGGTTGTAAACCTGCAATTACTCCTTTAGAAACAAACTTAACATTAAAAGCTTATCCATCAAAAATTCTTGAAAACATTACTGCTTATCAAAGACTTGTTGGTAAATTGATTTACTTGACTCTAACAAGACCTGATATTAGTTATGCTGTACAATGCTTGTCTCAATTTATGCATGCTCCTACTCAAGATCATTTAAATGCAGCCTTTAGAGTTCTGAGGTACTTAATTGGATATTATGGGCTATGTGGATTCTGACTGGGCTAGGTGTTTGACTACCAGAAAGTCAATCACTGGTTATGCAGTTTTTCTGGGTAAAACTTTGATTTCTTGGAAGAGTAAGAAACAAAATACAGTAGCTAAGTCCTCTGCTGAAGCAGAATATAGGGCTTTAGCTTCTGTAACTTGTGAAAGTATATGGATTTTGAACCTTTTGAATGATTTAGGATTTAAAACTCAAATTCCTGTGAATATATTTTGTGATAGTAAATCTGCACTGCAAATAGCTGCAAATCCAGTGTTTCATGAAAGAACAAAGCATTTTGAAATAGATTTGCATTTTGTGAGGGAAAAATTTGTGTTGGGGTTATTAAGGCAAACAAAATTAAGTCAGAGCTTAATGTTGCAGATTTACTCACAAAGAGTTTAGGTTCAAAACAACATTCCTTTATGTGCAATAAACTTGGAATGCTTAACATGTTCAAATGATGATCTTGAGGGGGGATGTTATCAAGATCAAGATCATATTTGATCTTTTATATTTATAAGTTGTTATTGTAAAGTGTAGGTTCTGGACTAAAGTTGATCAAATTGATACATGAAGGGCTAAAGATGGACAAAAGTATTCAAGACATTCTGGAGGACTAAAAGAAGAAAGAAGGAAGAGTAGAAGGGGCTGATTGGAACTTCTGTTTATATATATACCCTATTATAGATTTTAGGGTTAATCAGTTTTTCACACAAGTTTATTTTGTTCTCCGATTATATTTCTCTCTCAAATTATTCTTTTTAATCTGATATATATATCACATCGATATATATATATATATATATTCTATATATATATAATATATATATATATATATATATATATATTATATATATACATATATATATATATATATATATATATATATATATATATATATATATATATATATATATATATATATATATATATATATATATATATATATATATATATATATATATATATATATATATATATATATATATATATATATATATATATATATATATATATATATATATATATATATATATATATATATATATATATATATATATATATATATATATATATATATATATATATATATATATATATATATATATATATATATATATATATATATATATATATATATATATATATATATATATATATATATATATATATATATATATATATATATATATATATATATATATATATATATATATATATATATATATATATATATATATATATATATATATATATATATATATATATATATATATATATATATATATATATATATATATATATATATATATATATATATATATATATATATATATATATATATATATATATATATATATATATATATATATATATATATATATATATATATATATATATATATATATATATATATATATATATATATATATATATATATATATATATATATATATATATATATATATATATATATATATATATATATATATATATATATATATATATATATATATATATATATATATATATATATATATATATATATATATATATATATATATATATATATATATATATATATATATATATATATATATATATATATATATATATATATATATATATATATATATATATATATATATATATATATATATATATATATATATATATATATATATATATATATATATATATATATATATATATATATATATATATATATATATATATATATATATATATATATATATATATATATATATATATATATATATATATATATATATATATATATATATATATATATATATATATATATATATATATATATATATATATATATATATATATATATATATATATATATATATATATATATATATATATATATATATATATATATATATATATATATATATATATATATATATATATATATATATATATATATATATATATATATATATATATATATATATATATATATATATATATATATATATATATATATATATATATATATATATATATATATATATATATATATATATATATATATATATATATATATATATATATATATATATATATATATATATATATATATATATATATATATATATATATATATATATATATATATATATATATATATATATATATATATATATATATATATATATATATATATATATATATATATATATATATATATATATATATATATATATATATATATATATATATATATATATATATATATATATATATATATATATATATATATATATATATATATATATATATATATATATATATATATATATATATATATATATATATATATATATATATATATATATATATATATATATATATAAATACATCCAAGTTATATACACATATAATATATATATATATATATATATATATATATAAATTCACTAGACAACCTGCATCCCACACTTAAAAGTCATTTGAAACACCAACATTGACCGTGTTTCCTTCGTGTTTAAAGTTTGGGTTTCTAGTGACATATGACCTTTGGAAGTACTCGTAATACCCACAAAAACTATCAGTATTACGTAATTAGGAGTAAAGTCCATCTAGATTGATAGTCAAGTCCATTATCAACTTTTGCAAACAGACCACAATAGCCGGCTTTACGCTTGATTGGGTATTTGAGTGTCTTGACATCTTATCTATGTGACTGTCTATACAAGGAAATGATAACTTATGCATCCGTGCAAAAATACAAAAGGTGTGCTTTTGCCGGTGCAAAGGCCTTACAGCTGTTGCAACAACTACACGGTAGCTTCTTAGTGCAGTGAAATTCACTACAACTTTAGGAATTGTGGACGTTTGATGCTCAAAAAACACCAACTCCATGGCAAATCTCAACAAAGAAGAGCACGTTAAATGATTAAAAAAACCGTTAACGACCGTAAAAGACACATACGTATTCATCGCTAATAAAAACTAGGGCTCACTTTTATACCCAACAAAGCCTCATATCATAATAACAAGCTCATATGTAACAAACTGAGTAATAAGCAACAGATAGTATGTAGTAAACGTGCATAGTGGTGTAAGACAGCAGCACACAAAATCTCCCAAACTCATTGGATGTTTAAAGCCATAAACAAGTTCTGTTTACGAGCATGCTCTGGAATAAGCCTGTGAACAGTCTCTTTAGGAATGCCAGCAAGTTCTGCAACACTCAAACCATACAAAATCACAAAAAGTGGAAAAATAATCTATTTAACTTTAGGAGACATAGTTCAAATATAACTTGATTCAAACAAAGCTTCAGATTTCTGATACAATGTGATGGAGGATTTATTTCTAGAGGGTATATGTTAAATAGACGAATAGGTAAATGACAATCTGTTCAAGATCTAACCACTTACAGATTTGTTGACCCTATGACTAGAAGAGGCAAATAAGCCGGGTCCAACACATCGCGTAAAAGGTCAAAATAGGTACTTTTTTGTACAGGTTAGGTCTGGTTTGGTTGAAAAATTAGAGTGTCAAATGTGATTTAGAAAATGGACCTATGAGACTATGTTTATCTTCGTACGTGGAAACAATGAACCTAAGTGACTATGTTTATCTTCTTTTTTTACACACAAAAGTCGTAGTGTTAAGCGAAACGGTAAATGTACTTATGGCATCATCTTTGTGTGGCATATATGATATATTGGGTTATAAATGTAAATTACCTTGAGGTTTGAAATTAAAGAGTGGAGGAAGGGGGCGGCCATTCGGAAGACGGGTACTTGGGTCCCTCAACTCATCAAAGAAGGGATGAACACAAGCCTCCAACTGCACAAAGTAAATTAGAAAATTACTACTAAAGGACCATAACTAATTCATATACATACAGTTGAAATTTCAACTTACAGCAGTGCATCGTAGGTTGGGTGAATACTGAAAAAACCTACAAACTAGATCCACTGCTTCAGGAGGTAAACGCTTCTGGAAAACCTGATAACAAGAACAGATTATGGAACTCTGTGAATCCAAATCAATATCACCATCTTATTCATGTTTAAATACCCCTCACAACAATGGAATGGGTAATTGTTGATGTTGATGTTGCCGTTATTATATTTATGTGACTAGATGATAAGATTAAAGATTCTACTTTTTAACAAAGATAATCTTATGAAGTTATTATTTTCCTAGATTTCTACTGATTTAGCCATTTTGATGATGCATAAAAATCTTTTCAGAATTAAGACCTAAAATGCAGGTTTAATCGCCAGAAAATTGGCCTGTCTCATAATTGGTTTAAAAACCTGAGATCCAAGCGTGACAATCAAGTTAGGCTTTTAAAAAATCATTTTTGCATAATTTCAAGTAGAATTTGAGCAGAATAGAAGGGCTATGGAACAAATCATCCGCTTCTTTCCGTCTAAGATACCACCACCGCCCTAAACACTTATCAGAATCAACTCTTCTATCTCTCTTTTTGTTTGTAGATCAAGTTTTCAACTCGACCCTTGGATTTTCCAATATTGAAATTCAATAATAAACAAATTGAGATTTTAAATCTTTAATTCATCAGCAGTCTGATCCCATTTAATACTCAGTTTATATACCGAAGGCCCATCCAGTTCTCAAAATGTAGGCAGAGAGTTTTTGTTATTTTTATCTATTTGGTTGCTTTTAGGATGGATACCCTACACTTATTTTCCTACATTCTGATACGAACCCATCCCGTAATAAGTCTAGGTGTCCCCTACTCCCATCCTCCTTTGAGCTAGCTTTTGGGAGTGAGTTCTATTCCTAGCAATAGCTAGGAATAGAACTCACTCCCAAAAGCTAGCTCAAAGGAGGATGGGAGTAGGGGACACCTAGACTTATAAACCACCAACCAATCCCATAATTGGCCGATGAGAGATCATAACACATTACCACAGTAAGTTTCTTATAAACCTGGCCATAATACATCAGATTTCAGGTAAATAAGCTGCCTAGTAGGTATACTTGGTGAACCAAATGCTGATAATTTGCATAGTAGGCTAAAACAGTAGTCTCTGCACAGTCACACACTATACCAAATTGGTATGTTTGGTATACCCAATTTGAATGCAATACAAGTAATAGGCCTTCGTTGCAGCAAGTGAGTTACTATAGCTGGAAAGTTCAACCCATTTCTTTATGAAAGATCAATTCGTATTATGTTGATTGATCACGCGGGTTAGATTAGAAAACTAGCTCTAAAATGACCACGTAGAAAGTCGCCTGAGCGAATTTTTAGGTATTAGAACCTCCTAAATCATTTAACTCAAGAAACAAGCTTATTGACAGTCGTATAGTACTATAATATAACCTCTGTAATCATTTTGATACATTAACAGTTCATCGAAAGAAAAACTAGTCAACTCTGACCAAAAAAAGTGTTTCGACCATAGCCGCATCGACGCGTAAAAAAAGTAACCATTTTGTCTATCACAAGGCCTGCTCATTTTGCCATTTCTGTTTTATGCCAGAGCTAATCAGAATTTTTTTAGAAAAATCCCGACCCTACAGGATTTCGAGCACATACATACTATTGCCATCTACATGCCATCATATAAATAAGCCCTTTTCAAGTACCACTAAATCACTAAATCAGGTAGGTTGGCATTTTAAGTAATAGATGATCCATTGATGCATAATACGCATTCAAGGCATACCTTGTGCCATGGATGAGGTTTTATTTGAGGAAACCTAAACTCGGTGTAGTTTGGATTCATGCACTTTATCTCCTCCCTTGTAGGTGTTCCCAAAACCTGTATGAACAATCAGACTACATGCATTCAGTAAAACGTATATTGGTTACATATGTTTTTCAAAAGTAGTTATGTACTTTTGTGAATCTGAATCTCTAACCATTTAAATGAAGAACAAAAATGGCTTCAATGTACCTTGATAATCTCAACCAATTGATCAACACCACTTTCTCCAGGAAATAGAGGCTGCCAATAACTTAGGTTAGAATATGATTTAAGTATATGTAGATGGTATAGTTTATAACAAGAAGTACCTGGCCAAGTAGTAGTTCAGCCATCACACAACCTGTTGACCATATATCTATAGCTGTTGTGTATTCTGTGGCACCAAAAATGAGCTCTGGAGCACGATAATATCTTGAACAGATATAAGAAACATTCGGCTCTCCTTTCACCTGAACATAGAAAGAGTTAAATACACTCAAAAGGTATATATAGCACATGGAAAAATATATGCAAGATTCAAAAACTTACTAAAACTTTAGCACTTCCAAAGTCACAAAGTTTCAGCTGAT
The DNA here is from genome assembly GCA_034093135.1 of Erigeron breviscapus. Taxonomy (NCBI): domain Eukaryota; kingdom Viridiplantae; phylum Streptophyta; class Magnoliopsida; order Asterales; family Asteraceae; genus Erigeron; species Erigeron breviscapus. The sequence goes on along the minus strand of CM067170.1, from coordinate 124,532,767 downwards.
GTGTGTGTGGATTCACCTGTAAGTAACAGCATATGTAAAAAGACAGCACTAGATCTCCAAAAGTATTACAGCAATTTAAGTGTCAAGAATAAGAAAAATCAATTAATATGCTAACCAGTTCCTTTTTGGTCTAAACTTTATTATCATAACCTCGTCAAGTTGTTACCATGCCTTAAATGGTTTAAATAGAAGAATACAACTAAAAAAAATCTTGTCATATTGTCACCGATATTTTCCACTTTCAGTCAAATGCGCCTTGACAAGCAAATTTATCTTTTAAAATAGTTAAGCTAGATGTTTATTTGGTGTAATCTTGAGAATATCTTATATGTAGGTATTTGTTCCTACGCATACCATATATAATCAGAAAAATAAACACCATGTGTAACTAAAGAAAGAAGATGCATTTGTTATTTCAAATGACTTGACCCGCAACAAGGTCACATGAAACACAAAGAGATTTTACAAGTGCACATGGAATGAATAAAAAAACAAAGTGTATGATGCATAAATTATCAAACCTTGGAATCTGAAAAAGAATCTTACAAGTAAATTCTGTGGTTTGATGTCACGGTGGCATATCCCAATGCAATTATGAATATAAGCAAGTGCCCTGCATATCTGCACCCAGAAGTGTACCAAAAAAGTGAACAATTAGAACACCAACAAGAAATCCAAAAACAATAAGCCAAATAAAAAGACATTATTTTTGAAACTGTTACAACTGTAAAGGAATAAAATCCAAGAAAAAATAATAATATGATATCTTATATATACACCATAATGAACAACAGAGGTGACAATTATGACCCATTTGCTTATAAATGGGTCAATTCCAGTTATGTGCTATCAAAATAGATAAATGGCTAGAACAAATGAGTCAAATAAGTCAAGCGAGCAAAAAGTCATCAAAAGTGTGTTTTTAATGCGTAAACTTCCTATACCACTTTGTTCAAAAATTAAACAATCGTTGAAATAATATAGCTTTTAAAATAAGATTCAACACACTATTTTTTTATAAAAAGCTAAAATAAAAAATGAATAAGTGTTTAGGTCAACCAAACTCAACCTGATCCTTTACCCAGCCCACCAATTTTGCCACCTCTTACACACAGTCTGCTTGAAAGCGAGGTAGAACATGCCTGATAGGTATACAGCTTGACATAAATTAAGGGCATCCGTTGGCTCATCCTAGTATAATGCCTTGCAGTACGACTAACAGTCTCAGGAACAAAATCAAGAACAAGATTAAGGTACAACTCGTCTTTGTCAGTGGTTGAAAAGAAAGAATGTTTAAGTGCCACAACATTAGGATGATCTAGCATTTGCATAATCTGCAGCTCCCTGTTCTTGTAACGTTTGTCTTGAAGCACTTTCTTAATAGCAACAATCTCACCCGTTTCTCTGCATTTAGCCTGTATACATAATGGCAAAAAGATCTATAACCTTAAATAGAAAGTAGAGGTAGAAACTCTTCTACTTACGAGAGGGTCAATTTTGAGTTATGTTTTATGACTATCTAATAACTTACAAGTAAACATGTCAAATGCATCTTACGGCATGACATTTTACCCAAAGTGTATTTTTGATGGACAAAATCTCCTGTATCCTTCTTTTCGAAAAGGACTAATAACTGTCGAAAATAATTTTTATAATTAAACTTAACACCCTAACTATTTGACACACCCAACTGAGTAGCTGACCCATTTCAACTCACATAATATACTCCTTTGACCCAAACCCATTTTGACCCGATACTAAACCAGTACTAGCCCATTTGTCACCTCGAACAGAAAGTGAACCATCTACCCACTGAAAAGTGCTTACTTGAAAAACAACACCAAAAGAACCAGTCCCAATCACGTGCTCTGCTATGTAGCTCACAGTCTATCACATAGTAAAAAGGAAGTTAAACTTTAAAGAAAGGGTGACATTTTTCACACAACATAAATCCATAATAGACCATGTAACTCATACAAATCATAACTTCTCACCTGTTCAGCTTGACCATTACGCCCGCCAACTGTTGTTCTTATTACATGTCCAGCTTCAGTACCCGTCCCTTGTACTATCTCCGGTTCACTATCCTGAAATAACAAAATTCAATCTATAAGAAAACTTTTAACTCGTGATCTATAGAGTAAAGCTATTTACATTTATTCCAAGATAAAATACTTACACTAATTTTGTCATCATCACGTTCCACCCTGTCCCTCAATCGCATATCAAGCATTCCCCTCCCCAGTCGATCAACAACACTAGATGATTCATTAAAGCCACTAACACTTCTTGAACTGCCTACTCCCCCATGTCCAAGGCTGGCAGAGGCCATATTACCCCAGATGTATATCAAAATATCTGATGAGCGTTACCCTAAAGTGATCCTCCAGCTTATTCCACATACAAACATATGTTCCTGAGAATGTAACAAACCACAGATTATTTTAAGAGGCAAATGATCAAGCATTGAGTCGAAACAAGTAAACTTATAGAGCATGAACATAAGCACGATATTATAGAATAAAGTTTGTCGTCATCACCTAAGAATATTGATGAAAACCATGTTTTGGCTCATAGTTTTATAATCATGTTCCTCTAGTTATTTGAATCATTATGCACTACCAAATCATGTTGTCATGTAATGATGCAACATAATATACATGCATTGCAATGTCATGCAAAGAATCCGTCATGATTGACAATGAGTATCGTTCGATTACTTTTATGTCGCTTTGGGCATTCATCTATGTCATCAATACGGTGCAATTTCCACGAGCAAACATATTAAAGACAAAAACTTGCATTTTCTTTGCTAACAGCCTACTTGAAGTTATACTTTTCTTAATACCCAAAATTAAGAATACACAAAAGCATTTGAATGTGAGACTCAACATTGAGCAAAAAATCTCATTGAGTGTGAAACAGATGGAATTTCATATGATAAAATACGAACATGGTGTACGCAAAATTAGTATTAAAGGATTAAGTGTTCCCCTTTCGGCTAATTTATCTCCAATCAATCAAATACTAACTCCAACTCTGGTTAGAGCTGAAAATAGAAAGAAAGAAAACAAAAAAGACAACTTTTGTGTGTCCAAGTCAGTATCTTTCTGCGTTACCCGGTCCAAGTTTGAGCAGACTCAGACCTCAAAGATTAGTCAGCTAAAGGCCGGATACCACAATTACCAAAAAAATAAACAAAAGCAATTTAGCATATTGAATAATCAAAATAAAATAACCACCTAAAACATTTTATGTTACTTAGTATTTGGCATATTCTTAATACTAATAAAGTTATCCATAATAAGTACGAGAAGTATATAAATATTGACAGTTTCAAAACACAAAATCCTAAAACAACTATTCATCATAACAAAATCATAATAATAATCTTGCTGATATTATAAAATGAAGTTAAAAAAATTACAAAATTCACTATAATTGACAATTTATCAGATCCACACACAATTTTACACCAGATAAATATACACATAATCATAAAACTTCAACCTTTAAACGATCAAGAGAATGGATCAAAGATCACTCACCCTGATGAAAATTGAGCAAATTTTGTGCATTTCTCAAAATTGTTGATCCAATTGACTGGGTTTATTATTTTGGGAATTGGTTTTGTTTACCTTTTAATAAAAATATAATCCTTTTGGGTTATTATTTATTATATTATATGTTTTTATATTTTTATGTTTCTTGAAACAGCAGTTAGTTCAGTGCATTTTTGGTTTGAAAGATAGTGAGGTGAGATGGGCTTTTGCAAAGAGATATAATGAGAGAGAGTGATAAAGGAAGAGTCTTTTGGGTTTCTTTTGTATTGTTCTGTTTAATTTTTCCTGACAAATAGATTGTCAGAAACTTTGTTTTCATTTCCACTCTACTACTCTATTATTATGGCTTCTATTAATTAAAGCTACCTTTTGTTTTCAAATTATTCCTTTTATCTAAAGAAATATAAATACTAATAAAATAATGTGGAGTGTAAAAAAATGTTGTTTTTATAAAGAATAGCACGTCACTCGCATAATGCGACAACGGTGGTGATGACAACACTTTAGTGTCGAGGTTGACAGGTGTTGATGGCGACGACTATCGGTGGTGGTGGCTGTGTCGAGTGATGTATATTAAAATATTTAAGAAGATAAAAGACTTAAAATGTAAAGGGTCTAAAGTGTAAATTATTTCAATAAGGGCAAGTTGAGTACTTTTTGATAACTCTTTCCATTAAAAGAAGCTAATTAAAAGAAATTGAGTCATTTTCAATATAACTTTATTGTAATTATTTTTAAAATAAGTGGACTTAGAATTATTATAAGGATAATGATATATCATTTAAAGTAACTTTCGAATAGACTTTTTACTAAGACAAAATTAAGTGAGAAGATGATGAGAGAAATATGATGAAATCTAAAATTATTTTTTTAGACTAAAGTGAAAAAACGAGAAAAAAAATACTCTGAATTTCTATGCAATAAACAATCATACATTCGGTGCAATCGGCATTTATCAAGGGTAGACAAATCTTGGATGGTCCCTAAAGAATTGTAACATCTCAATCTTTTTTAATTAACGGTTGACTCGAGTCGTTAAGTCAACATAACGTGTCTGTTAAGCTTATGGTAGATTTAATGCTTAAATGTAGTTAATGTGTTATACGTGCGAGACTTGAATGTCTTATTAATTGATGTAGTAATGTGTTTAAAGATGTAGTTATGTGCCTTTTGAGGTGCTTGAAGGGTTCATTGAGTTGTATATAGTCCATAGAGGTGTTTTGGGCTAATAATGTGATGTTTGGAAGTCTAGGGACCAATTTTGACCTAGTGGGAAAGTCAAAAACGGGTTTAGAGTCCTAAGGGTGATCATTAGTTCCTCATAACTGATATTATCACTTTTCTCCCAAGCCCTAGACCACCCCTTGATCCCCAATCGATTTATAAGTCGAAAATCTTTCGAAACGTGTGATTACGGAGTGTTTGATCGAGTTTTCTACATCTCGTTGTGATCTACAGGTAGAAAAGGTATAGTAGCATGGATTTAACATCTTTTCAATCTTATGAGTCATTAGAATGTGGATCTAGGTCATTGGAGGGTCAATTGATGTCGGAATGATGCTTGTTTTAATGTTGCAAACTATGTATGGTTTAATCAAAGGTTGTAATGCATCATTATGGTCTAAATATGAAGGATTTTGATGTATAAAAGTCTTGTAATTGATTTGGAGTCATTTGGATCTGGTTTGGGGGTTTAATCGATCGAAGTTGTGCAGAATCGGGGCTAGTTGCGGCGCAACTAGCTAGCTGCGGCGCAACTAGTTTCCAGAAACATAAGTTGCGGCGCAACATGTAGGTTGCGGCGCAATGGTTGCGGCGCAACTGTAATGCAGAAAGATAAGTTGTGGCGCAATAAGGTCATTGCGGCGCAACAGTGTCTGAGTTTTTAAATGTTATAACTTTTGAACATCCAATGCGTATGTCGTTGACGTGGGTCATGTTTGTAGGAGTTTAGGTTTGAGTTGTGACCTTATTAACGTGAGTATTAGCGTGACTAATGGTCGTTTACTAATTATAGGTAGACGAGAATAGTTGCTTTGCACGGTAACGTAGTTATCTATTGTCGTGCGCTTCTTCGAGGTAAGATACACTACTTTGACACGCTGAGGGTTCAACAAAAGAGGGTTTCATAATTATAACTTCCCAAATTGGTACCTTATGTTGCTTATGGGTATGTGGGGTTTACACGGGAGGTATCGGGGTATGCAGTTGACTTTTGAGACCTGAAATGCAGTCCCAAATCATATGTAATGTAGTATCTTGCAATGTATTGAGATGTAGTAAATGTTGTTGATTGTTGTATGTGCATGAATGTATGGCTTGCTCATCTAGTTCACTAGACTTGTTAAGTTGCCATGACACGTGCACGTTTAAGGGCCCAAAACGTAAAAGCAGTTAACGTAGTAAATGTTGTTGATATGTGCATGATTGTATGGCTTGCTCATCTAGTTCACTAGACTTGTTAAGTTGCCATGACACGTGCACGTTTAAGGGCCCAAAACGTAAAAGCAGTTAACGTAGTAAATGTTGTTGATTGTATGTGCATGAATGTATGGCTTGCTCATCTAGTTCACTAGACTTGTTAAGTTGCCATGACACGTGCACGTTTAAGGGCCCAAAACGTAAAAGCAGTTAACGTAGTAAATGTTGTTGATTGTTATATGTGCATGAATGTATGGCTTGCTCATCTAGTTCACTAGACTTGTTAAGTTGCCATGACACGTGCACGTTTAAGGGCCCAAAACGTAAAAGCAGTTAACGTAGTAAATGTTGTTGATTGTTATGTGCATGAATGTATGGCTTGCTCATCTAGTTCACTAGACTTGTTAAGTTGCCATGACACGTGCACGTTTAAGGGCCCAAAACGTAAAAGCAGTTAACGTAGTAAATGTTGTTGATTGTTATGTGCATGATTGTATGGCTTGCTCATCTAGTTCACTAGACTTGTTAAGTTGCCATGACACGTGCACGTTTAAGGGCCCAAAACGTAAAAGCAGTTAACGTAGTAAATGTTGTTGATTGTTATGTGCATGATTGTATGGCTTGCTCATCTAGTTCACTAGACTTGTTAAGTTGCCATGACACGTGCACGTTTAAGGGCCCAAAACGTAAAAGCAGTTAACGTAGTAAATGTTTAGGTTGATTGTATGTGCATGAATGTATGGCTTGCTCATCTAGTTCACTAGACTTGTTAAGTTGCCATGACACGTGCACGTTTAAGGGCCCAAAACGTAAAAGCAGTTAACGTAGTAAATGTTGTTTAGGTAATGTGCATGATTGTATGGCTTGCTCATTTAGTTCACTAGACTTGTTAAGTTGCCATGACACGTGCATGTTTTGTAGTCGGTTGTTTTGTGTTGGGCAGCCGACGGGTTTCCATTTGGACTTGTTTTGATGATATGACTAAGTAACACCATTGAATAAGGAAACCAACAGATTTTAATTGGTTTGGACTTTTTAAGTTTCTTCCGCTTTCTTTTAACGCCGTTAGGCGAAAATTTTTGGAAACCCATATTTTTAAATGAAGGGTGTTACAAGTTGGTATCAGAGAAATGGTTTAAGTGACAAGACTATAAGTGTCATCTACTTGCCTCTGCAACGCTTGTAGTCTCCAGTTTTGAATGTGACATCCGGCAAATTCGGGGTCCGTTTGACTTGGGAGAAACCACTTTCCTTGACCATACAATATGACGATATATAATGAATATGTATATACTCATATATATAAATATATCTATACTCGAATGTGAAACTATGTGTTAGTTTATTTTTTTTTTTTTTTTTTTATTTTTTTTTTTTTTTTTTTTTTTTTTTTTTTTTTTTTTTTTTCTTCCTATTTTTTTTTCTTTTTTTTAAATATTTTTCTGTTTTTTCACTTCACTTTTTTTTTTTTTTTTTTTTTTTTTTTTTTTTTTTTTTTTTTTTTTTTTTTTTTTTTTTTTTTTTTTTTTTTTTTTTTTTTTTTTTTTTTTTTTTTTTTTTTTTTTTTTTTTTTTTTTTTTTTTTTTTTTTTTTTTTTTTTTTTTTTTTTTTTTTTTTTTTTTTTTTTTTTTTTTTTTTTTTTTTTTTTTTTTTTTTTTTTTTTTTTTTTTTTTTTTTTTTTTTTTTTTTTTTTTTTTTTTTTTTTTTTTTTTTTTTTTTTTTTTTTTTTTTTTTTTTTTTTTTTTTTTTTTTTTTTTTTTTTTTTTTTTTTTTTTTTTTTTTTTTTTTTTTTTTTTTTTTTTTTTTTTTTTTTTTTTTTTTTTTTTTTTTTTTTTTTTTTTTTTTTTTTTTTTTTTTTTTTTTTTTTTTTTTTTTTTTTTTTTTTTTTTTTTTTTTTTTTTTTTTTTTTTTTTTTTTTTTTTTTTTTTTTTTTTTTTTTTTTTTTTTTTTTTTTTTTTTTTTTTTTTTTTTTTTTTTTTTTTTTTTTTTTTTTTTTTTTTTTTTTTTTTTTTTTTTTTTTTTTTTTTTTTTTTTTTTTTTTTTTTTTTTTTTTTTTTTTTTTTTTTTTTTTTTTTTTTTTTTTTTTTTTTTTTTTTTTTTTTTTTTTTTTTTTTTTTTTTTTTTTTTTTTTTTTTTTTTTTTTTTTTTTTTTTTTTTTTTTTTTTTTTTTTTTTTTTTTTTTTTTTTTTTTTTTTTTTTTTTTTTTTTTTTTTTTTTTTTTTTTTTTTTTTTTTTTTTTTTTTTTTTTTTTTTTTTTTTTTTTTTTTTTTTTTTTTTTTTTTTTTTTTTTTTTTTTTTTTTTTTTTTTAATATATATATATATATATATATATATATATATATATATATATATTTACGTATATAACATATATTAATATATATATATACATAGTTATTTAGTGACCATTTAACTAGCACGTTTTCCAAACTCCATATATATATATATATATATATATATATATATATATATATATATATATATATATATATATATATATATATATATATATATATATATATATATATATATATATATATATATATATATATATATATATATATATATATATATATATATATATATATATATATATATATATATATATATATATATATATATATATATATATATATATATATATATATATATATATATATATATATATATATATATATATATATATATATATATATATATATATATATATATATATATATATATATATATATATATATATATATATATATATATATATATATATATATATATATATATATATATATATATATATATATATATATATATATATATATATATATATATATATATATATATATATATATATATATATATATATATATATATATATATATATATATATATATATATATATATATATATATATATATATATATATATATATATATATATATATATATATATATATATATATATATATATATATATATATATATATATATATATATATATATATATATATATATATATATATATATATATATATATATATATATATATATATATATATATATATATATATATATATATATATATATATATATATATATATATATATATATATATATATATATATATATATATATATATATATATATATATATATATATATATATATATATATATATATATATATATATATATATATATATATATATATATATATATATATATATATATATATATATATATATATATATATATATATATATATATATATATATATATATATATATATATATATATATATATATATATATATATATATATATATATATATATATATATATATATATATATATATATATATATATATATATATATATATATATATATATATATATATATATATATATATATATATATATATATATATATATATATATATATATATATATATATATATATATATATATATATATATATATATATATATATATATATATATATATATATATATATATATATATATATATATATATATATATATATATATATATATATATATATATATATATATATATATATATATATATATATATATATATATATATATATATATATATATATATATATATATATATATATATATATATATATATATATATATATATATATATATATATATATATATATATATATATATATATATATATATATATATATATATATATATATATATATATATATATATATATATATATATATATATATATATATATATATATATATATATATATATATATATATATATATATATATATATATATATATATATATATATATATATATATATATATATATATATATATATATATATATATATATATATATATATATATATATATATATATATATATATATATATATATATATATATATATATATATA
>CM067170.1:124462852-124520352 GCA_034093135.1 Erigeron breviscapus | reverse complement strand
CATAAGTACCTCGTAAGATCATAAATAGTACGTAAATAGTTCAAGAACATATGTACAAGTACAAATAGTTTTCATGCTTTTCAGTCCCCGATAAAAGAACTTGAACAAAATGTACAAAAGGGGGATTAGTGAACTCACAGTGATCTGGTACAAGCACAGTAGTATAAGCACAGAGAACAAGCACAGAGATAGATAAGTTATATCTATCAGATTCCAAGTACGTCTTGATGGAAGCCTAAGTACAAGTTATTGATCATACATACGTACACATATTAGTTCATATGATTAATTAATCATTGAAATGTCCTTGATGAACTGATGATTTGGTCCCTTGAAGATCTTTGAACATTTTGACTCAAAAGAGTTTAAATGAACTTTAAGTACATGAACTGGACTCGAACTGAACGTCTTAGAACTCACACATAAGTACTTATCGTGTTAATGAGTTGAACGTGTCTTTAATAATGAACTTTAGCCTTTAGAACTTGATTTAATTGTTCGTAGAACTCGTACTTTGATAATCAAGATAGAACATGTCTTAAATGTACTTAATTAGGGTTTGCACTTTGTACGTTGTCTTAGATCGAATCATGAACTAGCTTTGGTGTTAGTACGTAGCCTTTGATGTGTTTAATCGAATGATAATGAAGTTATGAACTGGATTGATGATTAAGGATCAAGTGTGGTATGATATAGAACAAGTACGTGTTGTTTAATGAGTATACAAAATCGTTCTAGGGTTTCATTTAGGTCATCCTAGGTTTAGATCGTCTTAGGGACTCATTTAGGTCGTCCTAGGTTTAGATCGTCTTAGGGACTCATTTAGGTCGTCCTAGGTTTAGATCGTCTTAGGGACTCATTTAGGTCGTCCTAGGTTTAGATCGTCTTAGGGACTCATTTAGGTCGTCCTAGGTTTAGATCGTCTTAGGGACTCATTTAGGTCGTCCTAGGTTTAGATCGTCTTAGGGACTCATTTAGGTCGTCCTAGGTTTAGATCGTCTTAGGGACTCATTTAGGTCGTCCTAGGTTTAGATCGTCTTAGGGACTCATTTAGGTCGTCCTAGGTTTAGATCGTCTTAGGGACTCATTTAGGTCGTCCTAGGTTTAGATCGTCTTAGGGACTCATTTAGGTCGTCCTAGGTTTAGATCGTCTTAGGGACTCATTTAGGTCGTCCTAGGTTTAGATCGTCTTAGGGACTCATTTAGGTCGTCCTAGGTTTAGATCGTCTTAGGGACTCATTTAGGTCGTCCTAGGTTTAGATCGTCTTAGGGACTCATTTAGGTCGTCCTAGGTTTAGATCGTCTTAGGGACTCATTTAGGTCGTCCTAGGTTTAGATCGTCTTAGGGACTCATTTAGGTCGTCCTAGGTTTAGATCGTCTTAGGGACTCATTTAGGTCGTCCTAGGTTTAGATCGTCTTAGGGACTCATTTAGGTCGTCCTAGGTTTAGATCGTCTTAGGGACTCATTTAGGTCGTCCTAGGTTTAGATCGTCTTAGGGACTCATTTAGGTCGTCCTAGGTTTAGATCGTCTTAGGGACTCATTTAGGTCGTCCTAGGTTTAGATCGTCTTAGGGACTCATTTAGGTCGTCCTAGGTTTAGATCGTCTTAGGGACTCATTTAGGTCGTCCTAGGTTTAGATCGTCTTAGGGACTCATTTAGGTCGTCCTAGGTTTAGATCGTCTTAGGGACTCATTTAGGTCGTCCTAGGTTTAGATCGTCTTAGGGACTCATTTAGGTCGTCCTAGGTTTAGATCGTCTTAGGGACTCATTTAGGTCGTCCTAGGTTTAGATCGTCTTAGGGACTCATTTAGGTCGTCCTAGGTTTAGATCGTCTTAGGGACTCATTTAGGTCGTCCTAGGTTTAGATCGTCTTAGGGACTCATTTAGGTCGTCCTAGGTTTAGATCGTCTTAGGGACTCATTTAGGTCGTCCTAGGTTTAGATCGTCTTAGGGACTCATTTAGGTCGTCCTAGGTTTAGATCGTCTTAGGGACTCATTTAGGTCGTCCTAGGTTTAGATCGTCTTAGGGACTCATTTAGGTCGTCCTAGGTTTAGATCGTCTTAGGGACTCATTTAGGTCGTCCTAGGTTTAGATCGTCTTAGGGACTCATTTAGGTCGTCCTAGGTTTAGATCGTCTTAGGGACTCATTTAGGTCGTCCTAGGTTTAGATCGTCTTAGGGACTCATTTAGGTCGTCCTAGGTTTAGATCGTCTTAGGGACTCATTTAGGTCGTCCTAGGTTTAGATCGTCTTAGGGACTCATTTAGGTCGTCCTAGGTTTAGATCGTCTTAGGGACTCATTTAGGTCGTCCTAGGTTTAGATCGTCTTAGGGACTCATTTAGGTCGTCCTAGGTTTAGATCGTCTTAGGGACTCATTTAGGTCGTCCTAGGTTTAGATCGTCTTAGGGACTCATTTAGGTCGTCCTAGGTTTAGATCGTCTTAGGGACTCATTTAGGTCGTCCTAGGTTTAGATCGTCTTAGGGACTCATTTAGGTCGTCCTAGGTTTAGATCGTCTTAGGGACTCATTTAGGTCGTCCTAGGTTTAGATCGTCTTAGGGACTCATTTAGGTCGTCCTAGGTTTAGATCGTCTTAGGGACTCATTTAGGTCGTCCTAGGTTTAGATCGTCTTAGGGACTCATTTAGGTCGTCCTAGGTTTAGATCGTCTTAGGGACTCATTTAGGTCGTCCTAGGTTTAGATCGTCTTAGGGACTCATTTAGGTCGTCCTAGGTTTAGATCGTCTTAGGGACTCATTTAGGTCGTCCTAGGTTTAGATCGTCTTAGGGACTCATTTAGGTCGTCCTAGGTTTAGATCGTCTATTTCTAGCACAAGACGTCTTAAAGTTCAAGCACAAGATCGTTTTAGGTGTTACGGCACAAGATCGTCTTAAGTCACCACAGACTTTCAAAGTCAAGATCGTTTTAGGTATTAAGGCACAAGATCGTCTTGTTTTAGCACAAGATCGTTCCTAGGTTTGGCACAAGATCGTCCTAGGTTTTCTGTTCAAGATCGTTTTAGGTATTAAGGACAAGATCGTCCCATTACAAGATCGTTTTAGCCACAAAACGGCTGAACAAGCACGAGCATTGTAGAGGAAGTCTAGATCGACTTTTAGGTCTCGTTTGGACATAGCACTAGTACGTATATGCACAATAACAGCAACTTATATCAATTTTAATACTTTTCAAGATCAAATAATGCCTGAACAAGTCATGGCACACAAGAACAAGTTGTACCTTCATTTTCAAAAATGGGTTTTGTAAATTAAAGCATGTTACGACCCAAATTTGTTCACACATATGTTGTTAAACACTTTTAGACACAAACCCATTAAACATTAACATGATTTTCAATCAAAATTGGACCAAATCATCAAGAACATGAACTTGAAAAAGTACACTTTTAATTTGATCAAAAACTCATAAATTGTTGTTGTTACCTGAGATTTGATTCCAGAAATATGTTTTGATTATCACAAGAGTGTTAAAAGTACAAATGATTTTGGTTTAACAATCCAAAATCAAAGGATGAATTTTGTGTGTGCAAATGTGGCTGCAAGTGTGTGTTTCTAGAGTGAGAAGTGAAAAGGAGGAGGAGATGAACAGTGATTGTTTCTCTCACTAGGGTTTCCATCTCTTTCTATTTATACCCTTCCCATAATTAATGAACTCATAAATGCAAGGACTATTTGCGAACATTTTGAACTAGAACTTTTATGAACACGAACATTTATGCACTGCACTTTAGTATTTTATCGAACTTAATTATAAATTCGTCATATAAATCATGGTTTAAGATCAAATTGACCTTCAAATAAGCACATAATTTAGGTCTAAAGTACGTCAAGAACTTAAATAAATTGAACTGTCTAGCCGTTCCAATGGCGAAAGTACGTTTCAAAGAACTTATTTAGAACATTTCTAAGACGGTTGTTACATTCTCCCCTACTTAGAGGATTTCGTCCTCGAAATTAAGAGTCTTGCCGATCAAAAAGATGAGGGTACTTCTTCTTAATGAAGTCCTCGCGTTCCCAGGTATCATTATACCCATGTCTAGCACTCCAACGTACACGAACTAGTGGTACTCTGCTCTGTCTAGTTTGTTTAGCATCTCTGTCAATGATCTCGATGGGCTCTTCAGTGAACTCGAGCCCTTCGTCGATATGAACATCCTTAACAGGAATGACGGTCGGTCGTCAGCCAAGCACTTCTTTAAGTTGGACACGTGAAATGTGTCATGAACATTGCCAAGTTCTAGGGGTAGTTCCAGTTTGTACGCAACTGGCCCAATACGTTCAATGATCTTATAAGGTCCGATGTACCGAGGTGCCAATTTGCCTTTCTTGCCAAAACGGGCAGTACCTTTCCAAGGGGAAACTTTTAATAGAACTTTATCGCCTTCTTGGAACTCTAAAGGTCTACGGCGTTTGTCAGCGTAGGACTTTTGTCTGTCTTGGGCAGCCTTAAGCTTTTCTTTGATAACAGCGATTTTGTCAATAGTGAACTGCACGACTGGGAGCTTCATCCAGCTTCTTTCGCCGGCGTCTAGCCAACAAAGTGGTGATCTGCACTTACGCCCATATAAGGCCTCGAACGGTGCACACTGAATACTAGTGTGATAGCTGTTATTGTACGAGAACTCGATCAACGGAAGATGTTTATCCCAACTTCCTCTGAACTCTAATGCACAAGAACGGAGCATGTCCTCCAAGGTCTGAATAGTACGCTCGCTTTGCCCGTCCGTCTGTGGGTGATAAGCGGTGCTCAAGTTAAGTCTAGTACCTAACGCTTCTTGAAGTGACTGCCAAAAGTCGGATGTGAAGCGAGGATCTCGATCGGACACTATTGATAAAGGGACACCGTACTTGGTCACAATATCGTCTATATAGATCTCAGCAAGTCTCTCCAGTGAGTAGTCATCACGAATTGGAAGAAAACGAGCTGATTTCGTCAGTCTGTCTACGATAACCCAAATGGAGTTATGATTGTTCTTTGTACGAGGCAGTTTCATAATGAAGTCCATAGTAATATCTTCCCACTTCCACACCGGGACTTCTAATTGCTTCAACAAGCCGGAAGGTTTCTGATGTTCGATCTTAACCTTAGAACATGTCAGGCATCTGCTGACGTACTCAAAGATCTCTCTCTTCATCCCAGGCCACCAGTAGTCTAGTTTCAAGTTCTTGTACATTTTGTCTGCGCCCGGATGAATCGAGTACCTTGAACTGTGAGCTTCCTGCATGATGATCTCTCTAACACCATTAACTGCAGGGATCCAAACTCGGTTCTTAAACTTCCTGACTCCTTCGTCATCGACTTCTAGCTCTTGAGCGATTGGGCCTAACCGCTCCGCTTTTATGCTGTCTTTTGATCTCAAGCCGATCTCTTGGCCTTCGATCACAAGTTGTCTTAAGTCTGTACGACCTGCCTCCTTAATGGATAAGATTTTGACTCGTTCTTTCCTGCTTAGAGCATCAGCTACTACATTCGCCTTTCCAGGATGGTACTTGATTTCACAATCGTAATCACTTAGTAATTCTACCCAACGCCTCTGTCTCATGTTCAGTTCTTTCTGGTTGTATACATGCTGCAAGCTCTTATGGTCGGTGAAGATAGTACATTTAGTTCCGTACAAGTAGTGCCTCCAAATCTTTAAGGCAAACACAACTACACCAAGTTCTAGATCGTGGGTGGTATAATTCTTCTCATGCACTTTGAGTTGTCTGGATGCGTAGGCGATCACTTTGCCTCTTTGCATCAGTACGCAGCCTAGTCCTTGATGTGAAGCGTCACAGTATACGACGAAGTCTTTGGTGCCTTCTGGTAAAGCTAGAACAGGTGCTTCACACAGTCTGTCTTTTAGGGTTTGGAACGCTCGTTCTTGTTGTTCACCCCAAATAAAGTCTTTAGTCTTTTGAGTCAGTTGAGTCAAGGGTAGTGCGATCTTAGAAAAGTTCTCGATAAAACGACGATAATAACCAGCTAGTCCAAGAAAACTACGAACTTCAGTAGGAGCTTTCGGAGCCTCCCACTTTTTAATGGCTTCAATCTTGGCCGGGTCGACATGAATGCCTTGTTCGTTTACGACGTGACCGAGGAACTGTACTTGGCGAAGCCAGAACTCGCACTTAGAGAACTTAGCGTACAACTCTTCTTCTCGAAGGAGTTGAAGAATAGAACGTAAATGTTGTTCATGATCAGTCTTGTTCCGAGAGTACACGAGTATGTCGTCAATGAACACTATGACGAATTTGTCTAAGAACGGAAGACAGACACGATTCATTAAGTCCATAAAGATCGCTGGAGCATTAGTCAGACCAAATGGCATAACGAGAAATTCGTAATGACCATAACGAGTACGAAAAGCTGTCTTTGGAACGTCACCATCCTGAACACGGATCTGGTGATAACCCGAACGTAGATCGATCTTAGAGAAGTACGAAGCACCTTGCAATTGATCAAACAGATCGTCTATGCGAGGTAGGGGATACCGGTTCTTAACGGTTAGTTTGTTCAGTTCACGATAGTCTATGCACATTCTCATGGAGCCATCTTTCTTTTTGACGAATAAGATTGGTGCTCCCCAAGGAGATGAACTAGGACGAATAAAGCCTTTGCTCAAAAGTTCTTGTAATTGATTGGACAGTTCTTGCATTTCAGGAGGAGCTAAGCGATACGGTGCTTTAGCGACTGGTGCTGCACCGGGAACTAGATCAATATTGAACTCGACTTGTCTAACAGGTGGGATGCCTGGTAAGTCGTCAGGAAAGACATCTGGGAAGTCCCGTACAATGGGGATGTCTTGAACTTTCTTTTCTTTAGCACTTTTATCAATGACATGAGCCAGGTACACAAGGTGATCTTTCTTGTCCAAGTACTTACGGAATTTCATGGCTGAGACGATTTTAAGTTCGTTCGTGGACTTATCGCCTTGTACGATCAAGATCTCGCCGTTCGGGAGCGGTATATGAACTGATTTCTCGTGGCAACAAATAGTCGCGTGGTGTTTGGATAGCCAATCCATTCCCACGATAATGTCAAAGCTACTAATCTCAACAGGGATTAGATCGATTGTAAAGTTCTTGTCTACTAGGATCAAAGGACAGTCTAAAGCAATTTCGTTAGTGCCGTACATTTGGCCATTTGCGTACTCTACCACATATTTATCATTTAGTTTGCCAGTTATCATGTTAGTCGTCTAATGCAACAAAGCTACGTTCAGCACCGGAGTCAAATAGTACGGAAGCATAATGATCGTTCAGAAGAAAAGTACCTGTCACAACCCGAGGGTTCTGACGAGCTTCCTCAGCGTTCAAAGCAAAAACACGGGCGTTAGCAGGGCCTTGTTGGTTTTGCTGTTGCTGATTGTTCTGATGGTTCTGGTTTCTTGGCCCGCGTGGATAAGCAACACGCTGAACTTGGGCGTTCTGGTTCTGGTTCCTTTGAACTGGGACAGCAGGTGGTAGTGGAGGTCTGGCATTTCTGACTGGCGGGTTCCTGTTGACTGGCGGTGGGTTGTTCCTGATCGGATTCACTGCGATAGCATTACAGTATTTGGCCATGTGCCCAATTCCTTGGCACTTATAGCAGACAGGACAAGCACCAGTGTGATGAAGGTTACAACGGGCACATTTTGGATAAGCTCCAGAATATCTTGTTGGTTCAGGCACTGCGGTCACCGCATAGTTCTTCAAGATCTTCCCCTTCTTACTTGGGGGTTCAACCTTCTTTTCCACCACTTCTTCAGCCTTCCTCTTCCCCTTATCAGCATTCACAGTCAAACCTCCTGACCGGATAATATCTTTGGTCAAGGTCTTAGCCAGTACAGTGGCTCTTGACATGGTCTTGGGGCCTTTACTGGTGAGGTCACGGCGGATCTCAGGAATCAAGCCCCAAATAAAGCGATCAATTTTCTTTTCCTCAGAAGAAGCTAAGTGTGGCACAAGTCTAGCAAGCTCATTAAACCTCAAAATGTACTTCTCAATCTCCAAACCCTCCATCTTCAAATCCCAAAACTCTTGTTCTAACTCCTGCAAGGCATCTTTGGTACAGAATTCAGTTCTCATCATCTTCTGAAGTTCTTCCCAAGTGTGAGCATAAGCGGTCTTCCTGCCAATAGTGGTGACGATGCCAGTCCACCAAGACCTAGCAGCTCCGTCAAATTGGCTGGTCGCATGCTCCACCATCTTGTCTTCAGTAGTCTCAGTGTGGTACAGGGCTTCTTCCATGTTTTCAAACCACATTAATAGTTCTGCAACACCTTTCTCCCCTGTGTAGACTGGGGGTTTGCACTGAGTGAAAGTCTTGAATTGGCACCCTCTGCTTCGGGTGACTCTGCCTTCAGTGGTAGCTCGGGTGTTGATCTGGCTAGCTCCATCAGAATCACCGTTCACTTCCTGGTTCTGTTCAGGTTCTTCTTGAGTCCTCCTATTCTGAGTGACTCTAGTAGTTTCAGTACCTTCAGTTAGTGGGACGTCCATAAGTTGAGCGACTTGAGTAGCAAGATTTGGCATCATCGCATTCATGCGGTCAGTGATGAGGTTTGCTACATCTTCCAAGGTAAAGTTGACATTAGCATTAACACCAGGTTCAGTAGGTTCAGCAGCTGGTGTAGCCTTAGCTTTTTGTCCACGTTTAGGCGGCATTCTTCCTTATGCCCCTAATAAGATAGAAATATGAACTCGATTACGTTTCGCACAAGTCTATAGCTCCAAGCACGTAGTACGTTAATAAATGATCGTCGTTAGCACAATATGAACAAGAACAGTCGTCGGTCGTACGATAAGGACCTATAGTCGTATAAGCTCTAAGGCCTATAATCGAAGTACCAGAACGTATGACTTAAGAGAACGAATGAACTAGAACTGATATGATCGAAGAACGAGATTGCACGTAGTTCTTAGTAGAGCTCTAAGAAATGGATGACGCCTTTAATGACACACCTTGAGTACTAGATACTTTATCCGTAATTAGATGTAGTTGATCAGGTTACATCTAATTAGGGCAAAAAGTGCCTATTACTCAAACCGGTCATACAAAGGATCACCTCAGAGTGGATTCCAGTTATAGCTCGAGTTTTCCTTAGGAGAAAGCTCGGTGTTCACTATAACCATGGCTCTGATACCAACTGTAACACCCCGCTAAAGCGGAATATACGGGATGCACAGATAAGCACAAATGCACACAGTACAAGTTCCAACACAGCCAATAACATTAAAATAGAAGAAGTACAAAAGTTATTACAGAGCTTGGGATATACCCATTAGTTAACAATCAAAGACAGAACAATTGTCTTAAGAACTAGAACTTGAGCTGAAATAGCAAGGAAAGTCTTCATAGCTCCGGATCTCGTACGCTCGATCAATCGCCAAAAGGGAGAGCTTGGAAAGGAAGACTCCTATGCTAACATGATCTACTTAGCCTAGCCTGAAAAGCATGTAAGTTCAAAAGGTCAACTACAAAAGTAGTTGGTGAGATTCACATAAAGTACGTTTAGTTTACATATAATAATATGTAGAGTAAGAACAAGTCATAAGATCTGTACGTTTAACAAAAGTACTTTGTAATAGTAAGAACAGTACAAGAACAATTAATGAACTATAAATGTATTGTCACTGCTAACCCGATTGGCCAGAACTGAACTGTAATGTGAAGACATGTTCACAATAATCAAGTAAGTCAAGTAAGATCCAAATCAGAACAAGAACAGATAATATGCATCCTCCAGAACTGCGGAGAATGAGGGTGGGCCTACCCTAAACAGCGCTGTCCATAATTATCTATGGTTCAATCCCTGAACTGTGGGATATGAATTGATAGCAGTGAATAAGAACTGAACAAGTACAAGTACGAACTAGAACATGTTAAAGATCAAGTACAGTAGTATAGAGGTATTTAAGATCCTGCCCATTCAAGACTTAAATACTCCCTTAAACAGTATAAATGTATTTAAGATCCTGCCCATTCAAGACTTAAATACTCTTTTAAATAATTAGGAATCATATCATAAGTACTTCGTAAGATCATAAAATAGTACGTAAAATAGCTCAAGAACATATGTACAAGTACAAAATAGTTTTCATGCTTTTCAGTCCCCGATAAAAGAACTTGAACAAAATGTACGAAAGGGGGATTAGTGAACTCACAGTGATCTGGTACAAGCACAGTAGTATAAGCACAGAGAACAAGCACAGAGATAGATAAGTTATATCTATCAGATTCCAAGTACGTCTTGATGGAAGCCTAAGTACAAGTTATTGATCATACATACGTACACATATTAGTTCATATGATTAATTAATCATTGAAATGTCCTTGATGAACTGATGATTTGGTCCCTTGAAGATCTTTGAACGTTTTGACCCAAAAAGAGTTTAAATGAACTTTAAGTACATGAACTGGACTCGAACTGAACGTCTTAGAACTCACACATAAGTACTTATCGTGTTAATGAGTTGAACGTGTCTTTAATAATGAACTTTAGCCTTTAGAACTTGATTTAGTTGTTCATAGAACTCGTACTTTGATAAT
The DNA here is from genome assembly GCA_034093135.1 of Erigeron breviscapus. Taxonomy (NCBI): domain Eukaryota; kingdom Viridiplantae; phylum Streptophyta; class Magnoliopsida; order Asterales; family Asteraceae; genus Erigeron; species Erigeron breviscapus. The sequence goes on along the minus strand of CM067170.1, from coordinate 124,509,816 downwards.
CAAGATAGAACATGTCTTAAATGTACTTAATTAGGGTTTGCACTTTGTACGTTGTCTTAGATCGAATCATGAACTAGCTTTGGTGTTAGTACGTAGCCTTTGATGTGTTTAATCGAATGATAATGAAGTTATGAACTGGATTGATGATTAAGGATCAAGTGTGGTATGATATAGAACAAGTACGTGTTGTTTAATGAGTATACAAAATCGTTCTAGGGTTTCATTTAGGTCATCCTAGGTTTAGATCGTCTTAGGGACTCATTTAGGTCGTCCTAGGTTTAGATCGTCTTAGGGACTCATTTAGGTCGTCCTAGGTTTAGATCGTCCTAGAGACTCATTTAGGTCGTCCTAGGTTTAGATCGTCCTAGATGACCAGGCACAAGATCGTCTCAATATTTCTAGCACAAGATCGTCTCAATATTTCTAGCACAAGATCGTCTCAATATTTCTAGCACAAGACCGTCTTAAAGTTCAAGCACAAGATCGTTTTAAATGTTAAGCCACAAGATCGTCTTAAAGTTCTAGTCAGGTCGAGATCATTTCAAGTACAAGATCGTTTGTTTGAGCAAAACCGATCCAAAGGATTAGTTACCCAATAAACGTGCCAACAACATCACAACACCACACTAGATCAAACGGACAAGTACAATATATCAAGATGGCTGCCCTAGGACGATCTTGGGACAAGATCGTCCCATTACAAGATCGTTTTAGCCACAAAACGGCTGAACAAGCACGAGCATTGTAGAGGAAGTCTAGATCGACTTTTAGGTCTCGTTTGGACATAGCACTAGTACGTATATGCACAATAACAGCAACTTATATCAATTTTAATACTTTTCAAGATCAAATAATGCCTGAACAAGTCATGGCACACAAGAACAAGTTGTACCTTCATTTTCAAAAATGGGTTTTGTAAATTAAAGCATGTTACGACCCAAATTTGTTCACACATATGTTGTTAAACACTTTTAGACACAAACCCATTAAACATTAACATGATTTTCAATCAAAATTGGACCAAATCATCAAGAACATGAACTTGAAAAAGTACACTTTTAATTTGATCAAAAACTCATAAATTGTTGTTGTTACCTGAGATTTGATTCCAGAAATATGTTTTGATTATCACAAGAGTGTTAAAAGTACAAATGATTTTGGTTTAACAATCCAAAATCAAAGGATGAATTTTGTGTGTGCAAATGTGGCTGCAAGTGTGTGTTTCTAGAGTGAGAAGTGAAAAGGAGAAGGAGATGAACAGTGATTGTTTCTCTCACTAGGGTTTCCATCTCTTTCTATTTATACCCTTCCCATAATTAATGAACTCATAAATGCAAGGACTATTTGCGAACATTTTGAACTAGAACTTTTATGAACACGAACATTTATGCACTGTACTTTAGTATTTTATCGAACTTTAATTATAAATTCGTCATATAAATCATGGTTTAAGATCAAATTGACCTTCAAATAAGCACATAATTTAGGTCTAAAGTACGTCAAGAACTTAAATAAATTGAACTGTCTAGCCGTTCCAATGGCGAAAGTACGTTTCAAAGAACTTATTTAGAACATTTCTAAGACGGTTGTTACAATCTAATGTCACCAACTAGTACAAATGTTCAATGTTACTTAGTAAGATCCAATTTACTTAGTACAAGATCGTCTCAATGTTACTTAGTACAAGATCGTCTCAATGTTACTTAGTACAAGATCGTCTCAATGTTACTTAGTACAAGATCGTCTCAATGTTACTTAGTACAAGATCGTCTCAATGTTACTTAGTACAAGATCGTCTCAATGTTACTTAGTACAAGATCGTCTCAATGTTACTTAGTACAAGATCGTCTCAATGTTACTTAGTACAAGATCGTCTCAATGTTACTTAGTACAAGATCGTCTCAATGTTACTTAGTACAAGATCGTCTCAATGTTACTTAGTACAAGATCGTCTCAATGTTACTTAGTACAAGATCGTCTCAATGTTACTTAGTACAAGATCGTCTCAATGTTACTTAGTACAAGATCGTCTCAATGTTACTTAGTACAAGATCGTCTCAATGTTACTTAGTACAAGATCGTCTCAATGTTACTTAGTACAAGATCGTCTCAATGTTACTTAGTACAAGATCGTCTCAATGTTACTTAGTACAAGATCGTCTCAATGTTACTTAGTACAAGATCGTCTCAATGTTACTTAGTACAAGATCGTCTCAATGTTACTTAGTACAAGATCGTCTCAATGTTACTTAGTACAAGATCGTCTCAATGTTACTTAGTACAAGATCGTCTCAATGTTACTTAGTACAAGATCGTCTCAATGTTACTTAGTACAAGATCGTCTCAATGTTACTTAGTACAAGATCGTCTCAATGTTACTTAGTACAAGATCGTCTCAATGTTACTTAGTACAAGATCGTCTCAATGTTACTTAGTACAAGATCGTCTCAATGTTACTTAGTACAAGATCGTCTCAATGTTACTTAGTACAAGATCGTCTCAATGTTACTTAGTACAAGATCGTCTCAATGTTACTTAGTACAAGATCGTCTCAATGTTACTTAGTACAAGATCGTCTCAATGTTACTTAGTACAAGATCGTCTCAATGTTACTTAGTACAAGATCGTCTCAATGTTACTTAGTACAAGATCGTCTCAATGTTACTTAGTACATGATCGTCCTAGGGTTTGCACATGAGACCGTCTTGAGAGGTATCCAAGGTCAAGATCGTTTTAGTTCTGAAGTCGTCTTAGGCTTTAGATCGTCTTAGGTTTTAGATCGTCTTAGGTTTAGATCGTTTTAGGTTTAGATCGTCTTAGGACTTAGACCGTCCTAGGTTTAGATCGTCTTAGGGACTCATTTAGGTCGTCCTAGGTTTAGATCGTCTTAGGGACTCATTTAGGTCGTCCTAGGTTTAGATCGTCTTAGGGACTCATTTAGGTCGTCCTAGGTTTAGATCGTCCTAGAGACTCATTAGGTCGTCCTAGGTTTAGATCGTCTTAGGGACTCATTTAGGTCGTCCTAGGTTTAGATCGTCTAGAGACTCATTTAGGTCATCCTAGGTTTAGATCGTCCTAGACTATTTGAAGTCTAAAGTACGTCAAGAACTTAAATAAATTGAACTGTCTAGCCGTTCCAATGGCGAAAGTACGTTTCAAAGAACTTATTTAGAACATTTCTAAGACGGTTGTTACACTTATATTACTTCGTATCCTCCTTAATTACATCTTCGCTCCAACGGTAACTCTGGAATTTCTTCTAATTGCCGCCGAGGCTCCATTTTTACATGGATAGAAGGACCTTCAATTCCTTCACCAATTTGAGGCCTCGGTTCAATTGCCTCTACACTCGCTCACATGTAGACCATATCCAAGGCATCACTTTCATTGGGTATACTAGTCTATAGTATCTTCTATACTATACTTCTCTAACTTACTAGTTTTCTAAACTTCCTTGTATCGAGTGGGTCCTTCTCTTAACGTCGTTGCGAGTGGGTGGTGTTAGTTATTTGGTCTCACCACTTTCAGGTGTTGCGTCGAGTCATCCATGGATCAAGGGAATCGTAAATCTTTGGAAAAGAAGAAGAACCATGCTTTCATCATGTTTGGTCCTCAAGATTGTCGAAATTCACTTGGCTAGCTTCAATGTGGAAGTGGGGAGTAAGAGTTCATAGTGAGAATAAGACGACAACTCAAATTAATATTCTTAGGTGAGTTAAACGGATTGCTTCAACGTCGCTTGTGAAAATTTGCTTCCTTGTACTTTGATTGACACACAACATATCTTCCACGTCCTACGTTATGTACGTGACCCAATAGCATCTTCTATGCTATATAGTTATCCCAAGTATTCCACGTAAGTGAGTTGTATGTTGTTAGGTTACTAACTTTTGAAGAGAAGAGGTGGTGATCATTATTTCGAATCATCAAAAACTTGATGTGCAAAATCGAGTTTAAAATTATAAAACTAGAAATACCCTAAAACTGACTACTACACACTCACGGGCAGTGGACCCGTTCGTATATAGTATAGCAAAAAGGTAAGTCCGAATTCGTTCACGGGGATTGGTTTGTTTCAATTGTCTTTAAAGTAGCTTGGAAAAAGGGTGGAACACTTTGACGTTTAAATTAAAGGAAATGTAAATGACAAAATACTTGAAAGTAAAGAAGAGCTCAAACAATAATAATAAGGATCATCCACCTTGACTTCACTAGACTTCAAACATGATTGCTTTCAATTAAGACCAAATTCATTGAGAGTTGACAAGATAACCGTGAAAGGATAAAATGCTCGCGTGGTACCACCAACCGCTCACAAATCACCCAAACACCTAAGTTGCTAGTCTAATTACCCAAGCCGGTACCACCAATGCCTAGACAACCTTACCAACAAATAGTTTGTTTGATTATCCAATTACCAATTATGCCTATGTGAATTAAAACGTGGTACCACCAACCGTTTCTAAACACGTTGACAAAATGACTCCTTTTATTTAAATGACATTCACTATCATACCATGAACTAGTGATAATTGCTCATAGACAAGCAACCGTTTGAAAATCACATATGTATTCGACTAGTACCACTAACGAAGAACACACACGCAACCAATATCATAAAAATATATATAAAGGAATTAAATCATCAAGATCTCGACACAACGATAATTGAAATCAACTCTTTGAATTAAAACATAGCAATCACATCATTCGTCTAGTTACATCAAGATGGATGATAATAGATCTAGCCAATCATGCTAAATTGAAATTGATAAAAGAAATTATAATAAAACATATTGTACCAATCGTTTGAGTAAATAGAAAATTGCAAGACAATAAGTAGATACGATCCAGATGGGTGCTCGTGAATCTTCAGTGGATCCGCCTAAGAAATCTTGCTTGGAAACCTGATAGAACCCTAATAGAGCAGCTCCTGGAAAGAATAAAGTTCTCAAAAAACCCTAAGGAAAAATCTCCCAAAAGTTCGTCCCTGATGCAGAAATCTGGCCAGCTATTTATATGAAGAGCCGCGTAACGCCCGTATAGGTAACGCCCGTTACCATCCATCGAAATCCATGACGGCCGTCACATATGTGACGCCCGTTACCTTTCCTTTGAAAATCATACGGGTGTAAGGAACCCGTCACAGTGACTTGCCAATTTTGATTCATAACGGCCGTCACACTTTGAACACCCGTTACACTTTGACCTAGGTGCCTAACGCCCATCACATAGTGACGGCCGTTACACCTTCCAAACTCCGCATTCTTCATCTTTCACTTGGTTTCAACCGAATCCTTCTCCCAAGTCTTCCATAAGTCATCAAAATCGACCAATTCATCCGCATAATCGTTTTCCAACCTGAAAACACTAAACATACCTCAAAGCATCGAAAGTTGGAAATAAAACTATATAAACGACGAATAAATGGTCCTAAATTCACGTGGGAAATGGTATAAAATATGACACATCAAATCCCCCCACACTTGAGCATTGCTTGTCCTCAAGCAAATCCAACATTAAAGATAAAGTAATCCTTGACAATGGAGCTAAATAAACAATGACGAGTATCAAAAAGAAGCCACACCAAGCATGTCAAATGACAAAAAGGTTGGGTGAAGCAGTTTTAATCTTAAATGAAAACCCAAAATGTTTGACAATACCTGAACAATCCGCAAGCCATGATAACACAACTAAGCACAAGTGAAACAAATGAACCTATCAAAATCATTCTACTCCAACAAACTTACTTTTGGGGTTGAATATATATGAAGAATCACTCATAGCTCGGTCGTGATGTATGCTATTTTACCATAGGCTTGAACCGGGATCATAGCTCCACCGACGTGGCGTAAGCACCAAGTACATCATCAAAATAGGCATAAAGGTCGGATGTAAAGTTAGGCTAAGGCTATATATGATGGTTATGTACAATGAAGGAATGAAAATATAGGTTAGTGAAGAAATGATAAGTCAAAGTATATGGATATGTACAAAGGAATATGGTAGTGAAGGCAAGAAATGAAAGGGAATAAATCAAAAGTATAAGATATGTATGAAATAGTCTAATCCAAAGAACCCATGTCACTAGTTGCCAACGGTCCAAAACCCTAGAAGTTGTCCAGACAATACCCCCAAAAGATGACTGAAAACCGACACCATTGTGGTGTATGACACTAAACAACTCAATCAACCAATCTCTCCATGCTGGCATAAACAAATGCGCCAACCCACAACTTACAACTTAAAATGATAGCATTAAGATCCTTCCGTTGGTGTAACTTATGTACCAACATACCAAAATGATTTGACCAAAAGTGAGAAATACCAATTGACAGCCCAAACTCTTTTCATTTTTTATTTTTTTTATTTTTATTTTTTTTATTTTTATTTTTTTTATTTTTTTTTTTTTTTTTTTTTATTTTTTTTATTTTTTATGAGCTACTTTTACTCTGACTAATTGGTATTCTCATGATAATATTGAAACAGTGACAAATCATAAATCAATATGCCAAAATGAACGACCCGGACTTTATCCAAACAAACATGACGAAATGAATCCATTCTCAAAAACCGAGAATATCCCAACCCGACATAAAGGACAACTCCAAACCATCCACTAGCATAGGCAACTAATGACCCACCAGGACTAGACTATCGGTATAGTAGGGTGAAATTTATATACAAGAGTGGGTTTATACAAAGGTAAAATATACAAAGAAAGGAAATGGAATGTATGTATGTGTAAGTGAGTATGTATAGTAAAGGTAAAATGTACAAAAGCAAATGGTGAAAAGAAAGAAAGAAAGAAAAGTATAGGTCAAACCTAAATGCCAATTCGTCATCCGATGTACTTATATCACAAAAGTGATCTCACTGCGGTCTCGTCACGATCACCAGGCCAAGTTCTAGAATCAACACATCACCGGCACACTCATATCAAAGCAAAGAACCCGGAAATGGAAGATTAACCTCAAACGTGCACATCTTAGTACAGAGTTCGAAATGGAACCCTTACTCCCGAATAAATCCAAGAGCCTAAGAGAGGGACAAATTCAAGGCAATCAAACCAAAACCGTCACCTAACACAACTATATATGAAATGATGAATCTCACAATTTGGGTGTTTTGGATATATTAGAGCATGCAAGTAATGTTATCAATCCCGAAGGACTAGCCAAATGACCGTTCAGAACACATTTCGCCGATTAAAAATTTTGTCAAGGAAAAATTTTGTAGTAAAATTGCTTATTAAGATATGAATTAAGTGACAAAAGCAATTTACCACAAGGACAAGCTCAACTCAAGTTCAAAAACCATATCGACTTCTATCATCCCACCAAATCGAAAACACCAATCTCAAACATGCACATCATAGTGAAGAGCTCGAAATGGAAACCAAATGGAGACTCCTACCCTCGGATAAAATCCAAAGGCCTATGAGAGGGACACATCAACAAAACCGGTAGAAATCTCAATGGCAAAACAACAAAAGTGATATACCCGGTAGCTTAAACCTATTTGCCACCCCCCACACTTAAGATGGACAATGCCCTCAATGTCCATATTCGGTCAAACCAAAGGGTAAATAGGGGTAAGCGACAAAAATGGAAAAATAAGAACACATACCGGATGATGGACAAACCATGTCAGTAAAGATGTCAAACAAAAATATAGCGCTGAACTTACTGCCAGCATATGCACATGACATCACAGTGAGCTACCAACACGATTCCAAAATCAAACAAACCAACGGGTCTCCCCCACACTTGGGTTTCACAATAGCATATAACCTGCATAACTTGCATCATAGAACAAACACAAAAATTCCCAACATATCAAAGTTCCTACTGTTAAAGCACAAAAGAAAAATAAAAGTACTAAGTCTTTCACCCACAAGGGTGATTACAAACCAAACTATAAAAGAAATAAAAGAACGGAAATTAAATTGTTCAAACAAGCATAACCATAGCCATCAAGCCAATCACTCCGGTGGTGGAAAAACAGATGGGGTGCTATCACCATAATACTTCTCACTGAACAAATCGGCACCATAGTAATCAAAAGCAGGTCCAGAATACCTCTCCCTGCTGTCAGGCACCTGACTCGAGCTGCCAGCACCATCGCCTGAAGGTCTCGGCTGTCTGAGCTGTGGATAGTAGTGATCAAATGCAGCTTGCCCGATCGGATAAAGCTGTGGTGGCACAAACTGCTGCTGCTGTGGCTGAGGCACATCAGATGGACCAGGTGGAGGAGGTGTAGAATCTATCCAGCGCTGCAAGTGTGGCTGGTAGTACTCCTGCTGATAGGCCAGGCGATTAACCTGGCTGCCAATGAAACGGGACCAATCATCCTGACGGTCCATCCTATCGTGCAACCCTGTCACACCGTGAAAAATCTCATCCATGCGCTGCCCTAGACCTGAAAAATCAAAAACAGAGGAACTGGAACCAACTCCTCCAGTAGGTACTGAAGCACTAGGAGTCTCTCTAACTGGCTCCCCATCACCACCATCATCAGCATCCATATCATCATCCTCACTACTACTACTCTCCTGCTGCAGTAGAATACCCATCCGAATCAAAGCTGCCCTATCAAGTAACATACTATGGCAAACAGCCTGAAATCCCGGAATATGGCCAAATGGATCCGGCTGAATCAACCCCATGCGCCTAGCCAAGTGACAAACAAAGTGCCCACCAGCAATATACCCTCTAGTCTTACCATGTCCCCGCTCGTACAAGTAATAAGCTATGCACCTAGCCAGGTTACAAGGAACTTTCTTCAACATACAGTAGAAGAAAAACAAATCTGTGTTGGTGGCATTATTAGGACAGTTGTTTCTATTCGAGATGGTCTCGGCTATCATCCTCAGAACCAATCTATACACCGGGTTTCTCACAGCAGACTGCTTAATGGTGTTATGATACGCATGATCGCTCAAGTCTTCAGAATTCCAAAACTGAGCAGCAGTCATACCTGCAGGCCACTGAACAATGCCCTTGGTAAATGAGGTCCTTCTCACCTCTTCCTCCGAATATAAACCCAATGCAACCCCAAACTCCTGAAATGACATAGTGTGAACCCTAGCTCCCAAAGTAAATGTCATAACTGTGGCCTTACACCTAGTCTCATCGGTGTTCAACCTGAAAGAACTAAAGAACTCTATACACAACTCTTTCCAAATAGTAGTATTGATAGAAAACAAGACCCTCCATTGGGGTGTCAACAAACTATTCAACTCATCAATATCCAAACCCAATTCTTCCAAATTATCAAGATCTAACCTTCGGTTGGCTACAAACGGTCTAGTCCTTAACATTTCCCGGGTAACCTTAGGTTGATATTCTGCAGGTACCTGCTCGGGAGTGCGAATGATAGGGGCATCAGGTTGCCTTGCTTGTGAACCTGAACCTTCAGCTACAGCAGCCCTGTTTGCTCTCATCTCACGTTGTCTCTTGGTGGCCATCTGATTGAAGTGGAGAAGGAGAAGTTAAAGATTAATGAAGAAAAGATGAAAGAAATGAAATAAAAAAAACCCTAGTCCTTTTTGTTCTTCTTTGTTTTATCCGATCGTGTGTGTGTATGATTGTTAAGGTTTGAGATTTCCTGCAAAAGAACCTACCTTATCCACTAAATCGCGTGTAACGGCCGTTAGGGTAGACACGGGCGTTACAAACAAAGTCCCGTGTAACGGGCGTTACAAAAATGAACGGGCGTTACAAAACTTAAAGCACCATGACGGCCGTCACAAACACATGTGCACGTTACAGTAACAAGAGACAATTCCTTCCTAACGGCCGTTAGGAAGGTAACGGGCGTAACACTCCCAGTTCAAAGTCAATTTTTAACGATCACAAGGACTTAACTAACGACAGGACCAATCATGACCACTTACTAACGACACCTGCACTTACCTTTGCCGAATTACTTAACTTAACACTCGAGGTGACCTTCGGACCTGCAATTTCTCAATAAAAGCATGAGAATTCAAACAAAATAAAAATAAAATGGAAAACTAATAAAACAAAAATCTTTTTGGGTTTTTTAAGTTTTTCAAATTTTTATGGATTTTTAAGATTTTACGAAAATGAAATGCCAAAACAAATGAAAAGAAAATACAATTCAACAAAAAGACACGGGTTGCCTCCCGAGAAGCGCTTAAGTTATTCACGAGTCTTTAGCTAGACTCAACTACCTTTCAAGTTTCGGCTTCAAAAATGGGGACCTCCTCAATCATCCCCTCCTCTTGATCTTCTTCAAAATACAACTTCAATCTATGGCCATTAACAATAAAAGAACCATTTCCATCTCTCTTAAACAACTCAACATACCCGGACGGGTAAACATGCTTGATTACAAAAGGTCCTATCCACCTAGAAGTAAGCTTAGGTTGTTTGATTTTAAATTTTGACAAAAATAACAACACCTTAGCTCCAACTTTAAATTCCTTTCTACGGATCCTTTTGTCATGGTAAACCTTAGTTCTCTCCTTGTAAAGCCTAGAATTCTCATAAGCACCTAAACGAAGTTCATCTAGCTCATGCAATTGCAACATTCTAAGGTCTCTAGCTTCCATCATATCTAAATTCAAATTCCTCAACGCCCAATATGCCTTATGCTCTAATTCAATAGGAAGATGACAGTTCTTACCATAGAGCAACCGGTATGGCGTGGTGCCAATCGGTGTCTTAAAGGCCGTCCTAAACGCCCACAAGGCGTCATCCAACTTTTTAGACCAAACCTTGGGATTGTCTCCCACAGTTTTCTCCAAAATCCTTTTCAAAGCCCTATTGGTGTTCTCCACTTGACCACTGGTCTGTGGGTGATATGAGGTGGAAAAACGATGCACAACACCATACCTCTTAAGGACCTTAGCTAATTGATTATTTGCAAAATGGGTTCCTCGGTCACTAATCAAAGCTCTAGGGCATCCAAATCTAGAAAATAACTGTTTGAGAAAATCAATGACTACACGCGCATCATTCGTGGGTAAAGCCTTGGCTTCGGCCCATTTAGACACGTAGTCAACGGCAACAAGGATATATTGGAACTTATTAGACGGTGGGAATGGTCCCATGAAGTCTATACCCCAAATATCAAATACCTCACATACCTGAATGCTTTGTTGAGGCATCTCATCCCGCTTTGTTATGCTCCCCTGTCTTTGACAAATGTCACAAGTCTCCACCAAAGTTTGAGCCTCTTTGAAAATTGTGGGCCAATAGAAACCTGCATCAAACACTTTCTTACCCGTGACCGAAGGACCATAATGACCTCCAGTTGGACCATAATGACAAGAATCCAGAATCTCCCTAGTCTCGGCTCCAGCTACACATCTTCTCACCATTCCATCTGCACAAACACGAAACAAGAAAGGACTATCCCAAAAATAGTACTTGGCATCCGAAATGAGCTTCTTCTTCTGTTGGTGCGTGAAATCATTCGGTATCTCACCTGCAACCAAATAATTAGCAATATCTGCAAACCAAGGAGCATCATCAGAAGTAGAAATAAACATTAAACACTCATCGGGGAAGTGATCATTAATCTCCCCATCCCGAAGTTCCTCCCGGTGAGGATCTTCCAACCGACTCAAATGGTCGGCAGCCAAGTTTTCAGCCCCTTTCTTATCCTTAATCTCTATATCAAACTCTTGTAACAACAAAACCCAACGGATAAGCCTAGGTTTAGCATCTTGTTTCGAGAACAAGTACTTAAGGGCTGAATGGTCAGTGAAAACTATGGTCTTACTTAACACCAAATAAGATCTAAACTTATCAAAAGCAAAAACCACTGCAAGTAACTCTTTCTCAGTGGTGGTGTAGTTCTGTTGAGCCGGGTTCAAGGTTTTACTAGCAAAGTAAATTGGCTTGAAATGCTTCTCGACCCTTTGCCCAAGCACGGCTCCTACAGCAAAGTCACTTGCATCACACATCAACTCAAATTCCAAGCTCCAGTCCGGACCAACCATGATAGGAGAATTGGTCAACTTCTCTTTCAAAACCTGAAATGCACTCAAACAAGCATCATCAAATACAAAAGGGACGTCCTTCTCCAACAAGTGGGTCATAGGACGAGTAATCTTAGAAAAATCTTTAATAAAACGACGGTAAAAACCGGCATGTCCAAGAAAACTTACTGTAACATCCCAAAACTTAATCGTATATGTTGACTAACGTCGTTAGGTCAAATTCTAAGTCCGTGATATGTTATGTGGTAAAATGTGTGTTTATATGTTTATGTGCCCTATATGTGAGATTTAATTATCTTTAATGAGTGACAATAAAGTGGACTAAATGATGTGTAGAAGGCCTATGTAGTGTGTGAAAGTGCTTTAGTGTGTTATATGTATCCCCAATAGGTGTTTTAAGCGAAATAAAGTCAATATGAAGTCCAGGGACTAGTTTTGCCAAAGGTGTAAAGTTAAAAACGGTTTTGATTAGGGTAGCCTAATCTCTGATTAGTTTCAGCCATTTTCCCTAATCTTAAACACACATTAAGCCTCTCCAAACCCTTCTTGATTTCTTAAGCAAAATCTTCAAGTTTTGGGTCATACAATCGAGTGTTTTGTATTGAATCAGATCGGCTATCATTTGTGCAGGTAATCCATGATTTGTTATTTGTATTTTCAGATCTAAAGATGTTTTATAACGAATCAAATCTGATTTTAAAAAGGGTTTTGAAAGAATTAGGGTTTATTATGTGTTTTGATTAATTAAGGTTCAAAATGGTGTTAAATAAGTTTGTAATCGATCTGGATGATCAATGGATGTTTCATAATGTCAAAAACGTGTTTTGGGGTCAGCCTAAGTCGATCGATTTCTGGAAAAATGAAGAACATAAGTCGTTTTATGAATTCTGGTTGAAATTGGATCTTAAATTCGTTTTCGGGGTCTTTGTCCAAACGAATTTTAAATTCGTTTTGCCTAAAAGAGGTTTAAGTTCGTTTAGGCCTGAAATGAGGTTTAAATTCGTTTGTCAAAATGAAGCTTAAATTCGTTTGCTCATAATGAAGTTCAAATTCGTTTTGAAGAGCTAAATTCGTTTAAGAGCTAAATTCGTTTTAAAGGAGTTAAATTCGTTTGAAGTTGAAAGCTAATTTCGTTTGCTCAGAAAGCAGCTAAATTCGTTTTGCCTAAAGAAGTCTAAATTCGTTCAGTGAAGTCTAAATTCGTTTTTAATGAGCTAAGTTCGTTTGGTATGGGCTAAGTTCGTTTTCTGGGATTAAGTTCGTAAGAACAAAACTAAGTTCGTTTTCAAGTCCATTTAAGGTCCCAAATGACTTATATTTCACATATTAATGTACGATAGGTGTCGGGGTGTACTGTTAAGCACTGTTAGCTACTTGGTTGCTCGCATACACTATTACCAGGTAAGATACACTACTTTTGTCACGCTGAGGGTGCAACAAAAATGGTTTCATAAACTATAACCTCCAAAACGGTAATGTATAACCTATATTGTGGTTGGGTTGATATGGGAGGTACTCGGGGATTAATGATGACGATGCTTATGCCTAAAATGCTTCCCCGTACACATGTTTATGATATGATATGCAATGTTGATGATATGCTTAACGATATGATATGATATGACGAACGGTGGTTAATGATATGATGTAATGATGCAAATGATAATATGTGCATGTATATGTGCTTGTTCATCTAGAACACTAGACCTTTTTAGGTTGCCATGACACGTGCACGTTTTAAGGGCCCTAACGTGAAATGATGATAGATGATGACTAGTTTAGGATAACATAAGAAACCTAAACTAAATGTGGTAAATGCTCGAGCTAATTAGATGATAAGTGTTATGCATAACCCGTGCCTGACGGTGGATATAGGTACGCTGAGGTGGTTGCTTGGGTTGCTCCTTGCAACAGTCATACGTGGCGAGTAGTTTCGGGTGGTCTGATGACCCACCTAATGTCATGAACATAACGTGCTACTCAGGGATCGACATTGTCTTTCCTTAACGACGCAGATGGACCGTCGAAAGACTTCTCCATCAAGTCGGGTGTGAGGTTCCCCATGAGGTCGAATGACCGCCTACACACAAACTCATACCCTATATGTAGATGGTAACTTCGGTTACAACTTAACGGTGACCTAGTCACAACTTAACGAGATGAGATGAATGATGAAATTGATTAGGCACACTTAGGGTCATGAACTCTATGCTTATATGTGATGTGGATATGTTTATATGATGATATGTATGCCTAATTAAAATGACTTAAAGTTTTAAAAGGACGATTTAAAGGGATGAAATGTTTTGCTTAAACCTGGTGTTATCTTACTTAGCTTTATAGCTAACACTTGTTTCTTTTAATGTGTTGACACCCCTCAGGTTAAGCAGTGAGATGACGTGTGAAGCTTTGGCGAGAGATGGGTAGATAATCAAGATGGCTTTAGTTTACCCAATAGCTTCGCATAGACTTTATGTTGTTGATTTTCCTTTATGGAACTTATGTAAAGACTTTGTTATGATTGCTTTATGTTGGGCAATCTTATGGATTTTCTTTTATTATTTCTATGATCCGTTAGTAACACCACTATTGTTTCTCAACTGTTTTCCTTGTTGAGAGTTTTTAATAAATCGTTTCCGCATAATTAATGCCGTTAGGCAAAAGTTTTTGGAAATCCATATTTTTACGAAACGGGTGTTACAATTTGGTATCAGAGAAGTAGTTTAAGTGAACCAAGGCCTATTGACCATAGGATTTGGACTTAAACTTAAGATATGCATGCTAGGTACTCGTAGGATGCCTTAGCTAGTGATGACATGTGATGTAGGATGGGTTGGGATGAGTGCGAGTGTGATAGGGCTTACAAGATGTTTACGTTACGATGATATGTTTTAGCCTTATCTCAACGAGCTTTTTGTTTTATTTTGCGCTTATCGACTCCACCATTTTATTGAAGGAAAATGGTTAACACTCGCAACCGCAACATCCAACGTGACGGAGCTACTGCTAGCGTTACTCCACCTATCCATCCGGGTGCAGGTGCTTCTAATGCTGCTAATGCTGCTGCTAATGCTAATGTAAATCGTGTGAACCCCCGCCGTGTTAATCAACCAGGCTCATTGGGTCCGATGCCTCCACCACCTGGTAATCCTCCGAGAGTTAACGATGTAGTGGTGGATCAGATTCCCAATCAGGCGGAGATGTATAATCTTGTGCTAACTCTTCAGGCCCAGTTGGCCCAAACGCAAGAACAGTTGAATCAGGCGTTGGCAGCTAACGCAGAAGGAACTGGTAACAGTCACTCTGTGCCTTCTCACCACACTGAGCCACCGGTCGATGATGTTGTTGTTCCCCATGCTAATGTTAATGTGGTTCCTCCTAATGATGTTCACGCCCCTCGATTCAAGTTTGAAAGTTTCCAAAAGTGTGGAGCTCAGAAATTCTATGGAACACTTAATGCAGTAGGTTGCATGGAATGGCTTGATGATACTGAGATGATTTTTGAAGCTTGTGATTGTCCCGAGGATAAGAAAGTGTTGTGTGCTAGTAGGATGTTGAAAGAAGGTGCTCGGGACTGGTGGAAGAGCATTACCATTTCGATGACTCCAGCTATGGTATCTGCTATTACGTGGCTAACTTCAGACAGAAATTTATTGAAGAGTATATTGGAGTTCATGAGCAGCGCAAAATGGAAAAAGAGTTTCGTGCCTTGACGGCTGAAGTGGGTAAAATCAATGATTATGCTCGTTCCTTTATGGAGAAGATGAAGTTCGTGGGTCATTTATTCCGAACTGATGCAGATCAAGTTGCTTGCTATGTTGATGGTTTGCCTCCGAGTTATTGAGGTATTTGTAGGCAGCACAAGACTCTAACTGAAGCTATCAAAGAGTCTAAAAAGCTTGATGATGATTTTGCTACGGATAAGAAAGTGGGAAAGAAAGATGATGAGAAGAAGTCTGGTAATAAGAGGAGATTCGGTGGATCTAACCGTTTGGTAAGAAATTCAAGGGATCTTCGTCCTCCGACAAGGGAAAGACAGACAAGGACGGAAAATGGTGCTCTAGCTGCAAAGCTATTCATTCTGGTCAGTGTTCTGCTAAGACCCGCAGGTGCAATAGGTGTGGAGCACAGGGTCATACCGTTGATGAATGCACTGACAAAGCAAGATGTTATAAATGTGGAGACACAAAGCACCATATTGCCGACTGTCCGCAAATGAAGAAGGACGAGGGAAAGAAGACGGAAGCTCCCAAAGCCAAAGCCCGTGCTTATCAGATGACGGCTGAAGAGGCCAAAGATGACGACCAGGTAGTTACTGCTACCCTTATTGTTAACTCCAAACCTGCTAATGTATTATTTGATTCTGGTGCGAACAAATCTTTTGTGTCTACTCTGTTTGCTCCTAAGTTAGACATGATTACTAGTTCCTTACGGTGTCCTATAGAAGTAGAAGTGGCTAACGGTGCAACGACTATTATACGAGAGGGTTATTCTGATTGTCCGTTAGAGATAGAGGGTCGGTGTTTTACTGCTAACTTGCTACCAGCTACTATCCATAGTTTTGATGTTATACTCGGTATGGACTGGATGTCTAAAAACGATGCTGTCGTCTTATGTGCAAAGAAAATAGTTCGTATCGCTACTCCCGACGGTAAAGGTGTTTGTGTTTATGGTGACAAGAAGCCGGGAAATGTTAAGGTGATCACTATGATGAAAGCTCTTCGTTGTATCCGGCAAACTAAGTCGCATTTCTTAGCCTATGTTATTGATTCTCGTATCGCGAAGCCTACAGTCTCAGATGTTGATGTTGTTTCAGAGTTTCCTGATGTTTTCCCTGAAGATCTTCCAGGTCTTCCTCCTGATCGTGAGGTTGAATTTTCTATCGACCTTATTCCTGGTGCTACTCCTGTAGCCAAAGCTCCGTATCGATTAGCTCCGATAGAGATGAAGGAGCTGATGACTCAAATTCAGGAACTTTTAGATAAAGGTTTCATTCGTCTGAGTTCCTCTCCATGGGGTGCTCCTATCCTTTTCGTAAAGAAGAAAGACGGATCCATGCGCATGTGTATCGATTATCGCGAGCTGAATAAAAGAACGGTGAAGAATAAATATCCACTCCCTCGCATTGATGATTTGTTCGATCAACTTCAAGGTGCTTCCTATTTTTCGAAGATCGACTTACGATCTGGATATCATCAACTGAAGGTTGAAGAGGAAAGTGTAGCCAAAACAGCGTTCCGAACTCGTTATGGTCATTATGAGTTCCTTGTCATGCCATTCGGTTTGACAAATGCTCCAGCGAAGTTTATGGATCTGATGAACCGTGTCTGTCGACCATTTTTGGATCATTTTGTTATCGTTTTCATCGACGACATCCTTGTGTATTCAAAGTCGGAAGAGGAACATAGAGAGCATTTGAGGGCTGTCCTTCAAGTCCTCAGAGAGAAAAAGCTATATGCTAAGTTCTCCAAGTGCGAGTTCTGGCTAAAGGAAGTTCATTTCCTCGGCCATGTCATCTCCTCTGATGGTATAAAAGTAGATCCTTCGAAGATAGAAGCGGTGTCGAAGTGGGAGCAGCCTAAGTCTCCTACTGAAATTAAGAGTTTTCTCGGTTTGGCTGGCTATTATCGACGTTTTATTCAGGATTTCTCACGCATTGCCAAGCCAATGACTGAATTAACGAAGAAAGGTGTGAAGTTTGTGTGGACTGATGCTCAAGAGAAAGCCTTCACGACGTTGAAAAAGAAGTTGTGTGAAGCTCCGGTTCTAGCTTTACCCAAAGGAACCGATGATTTAGTGGTCTATAGTGACGCATCCATCACGGGGTTAGGGTGTGTACTGATGCAACGAGACAAAGTTATCGCTTACGCATCTCGACAGCTGAAGCCTCATGAGCGGAATTATCCTACTCATGACCTTGAGCTGGCTGCTGTTGTTTTTGCTCTGAAGTTATGGCGACATTACCTATATGGTACGAAGTGTACCCTTTATACGGATCATAAGAGCTTACAGTACGTGTTTACTCAGAAGGACATGAATGTTAGACAACGACGGTGGATGGAGTTATTAAAGGATTATGATTGTGAGATTAAATATCACCCAGGCAAAGCTAATGTGGTTGCTGATGCCTTGAGCCGCAAAGATATGCGAAGAGTAGGTTATGTGCAATGATTACGAAGGTTGAGTCGAACTTACTGGAACCTATTCGATTAGCTCAAATTGAAGCGTTGAAGGAGGAGAATGTGAAAGAGGAGTCTATTGGGAAAAAGAAGAAAAATAGACTTCAAATGGAAGAAAATAGTCGTGGCCTTCGAACCTACAAAGGTAGAATATGGGTTCCTCTATATGGAGGCAATCGTGAGTTAGTGATGGACGAAGCTCACAAGACTAAGTATTCTGTACACCCTGGTGCCACAAAGATGCATGCGGACTTGAAGCCGATTTATTGGTGGCCCAGTATTAAGAACGATGTGATGATGTACGTACAGAAGTGTTTGACATGTGCTAAGGTGAAAGCTGAACATCAAAAGCCTTACGGGAAGTTTCAGCAACTCGAGATCCCTGAATGGAAATGGGATCGCATTACGATGGATTTTGTAACCAAACTTCCGAGGACGCCTCGTGGTCACGATATGATATGGGTTATTGTCAATCAATTAACGAAGAGTGCCCATTTCCTCCCAGTTCGTGAGAATGCTCCTATGGAGAATTTCGCTACATTGTATATTAAAGAAGTGGTTACTAAACATGGTGTTCCGATATCGATTGTGTTTGATCGTGATGCTCACTTTGTATCCAAGTTTTGGAAGAGTTTTCAACGGAATTTGGTACTCAAGTTCGTCTGAGCACAGCCTATCACCCGCAGACTGATGGGCAAAGTGAAAGGACTATTCAAACGCTCGAAGATATGCTCAGAGCATGTGTAATGGATTATGGTGATTCGTGGGATAAACACCTACCTTTTATCGAGTTTGCGTACAACAATAGTTATCATGCGAGCATCGGAATGCCACCTTATGAGATGTTATATGGTAGAAAGTGTCGGACTCCTAGTTGTTGGTTGGAGCCCGGGGAAAAGCAATTTGCTGGACCCGAAGTAGTACAAATTACGGCCGATAAAGTTAATGTTGCAAAGAAAGCCCTGCGTGTTGCTCGCGAAAGGCAAAAGTCATATGCCGATAAGAAAAGGAGGCCGTTTGATTTTAAAGAAGGTGAAATGGTTTTACTCAAGGTGTCGCCATGGAAAGGTGTATTACGATTTGGCAAACGAGGAAAGCTAAGCCCTAGATTCATTGGACCTTTTAAGATCATTAAGAAGGTTAATGAACAGGCATTTCAACTGGAATTACCTCCAGAACTTCATGGAATTCACAACACATTTCATGTGTGTTATCTACGTAAATGCTATGCAAATGAAGCGGATGTTATTCCACTCGAGGACGTAAGTATTGATCCGAACAAGAAGATTGTCGATGAACCCGTTGCCATAATGGGAAGGAAGCAAAAGAAGTTACGACGTAAGACCATCGATCTAGTTCTCATTAAGTGGAAACATACTCACGGCGAGAGTATGACTTGGGAGACCGAGTCCGTAATGCGGGAGACCTATCCCCACCTTTTTGATGGTGAAGTGATTCCGGGGACGGAATCCTCTTAAGGGGGAGGTAATTGTAACATCCCAAAACTTAATCGTATATGTTGACTAACGTCGTTAGGTCAAATTATACGAGGTCGCGTCACTGTTCATTTTCTCCAATGCGATTTTATGATTTACCCAACCAAAACTGGTAAAAATTGTTTCTTTACACTCGTATTCAAACGATAAAGATACCCCAACCCTTAGTTTTAACCAAAAACATCAAAATCAACTTAATATTTAAAAACCTAGTTCGAAAATTTCAAACTCTATTTTCTTGATTTTCTTGTTGCATGGTTAACTATAAGACGATTAGATAGTATACCTAGATTCAGTATTTCACGAGGATCACAAATATATCACTCAAAAACACTCGATCTAATTGTATATATCAAAACTCAAATGGGGTAGCAAAGTGGCTTTTCGGGGTCGTAATACTCTATTTTGATAAAATAAAATGTGAGGTCGTATTAGGGTTAATTTGGTTTATATACCCACTTGACCCGAATGTGTCTGGGTCAACCCATTACAAATACGAGGTCGTAATTAAACTTGGCCCAATTTGACCAATTACGAGGTCGCATTCTGCCATCTTCAATTACGAGGTCGTAAATACCTCCTTCACACTTTAAAATCAAAATTTCATCAAAGTTACTGAATCATTGATCAGCGATTACCACGAACTTTCTGGAAACATGAAAATTTAAAAGATCAAACCTGTAAGCATCAAATTTTCATCTTTTCCTCGATCTTCGTCTTAACCTGAAAAGTTAATAAACTTACAAAAATTCTTTAACTTTTCAATGATCAATCTTTCAAAACTTTCTCGAATGAGCTTTCCCGAATCTGTACCACTTGCAACAATTCATATTTCTAACCAGTTGTAAATACTTATACAAAGTTATAAAATTGATTCGTCATTCTTATATCTCCCCCTCAATTTTATGACTAGGAAATATAACGATGATCAATCAATATAACCACGATCATTCTTATGTACTCCCCCTCAATTCATGACTGGAATACATAACTATGATCAATCAATATAACCACTATCATTCTTATGTACTCCCCCTCAATTTATGACTGGGATACATAACTATGATTAGATATTCAAAGCAATGATCATTCTCATGTACTCCCCCCCAAATTATGACTGGGATACATAACTATGACCAGAGCAATTTGACATATAAACCTAGAACATTCATATAAGCATTTCTATTTCCAAGGTTTATATCCTTTGAAACCTTTCAAATTTAAACGATATATCTATGTCTAAGGCATAAAATATTAACTATGTAGCCTTTCACATTCAAACATAACATTTCTATGTCTAAGGCATAATATAGTCAATAACCTTTCATATTCACTTAACGTTTATGACTAAGATTTTCTTAATCTTCTTCATTTAACTTAAGTCTATATCTAAGGATTTATTAACCTTTTACATTCACATTAAGTCTATGTTTAAGGATTTATTAAACCTTTTACATTCACATTGTCTATATCTAAGATCTTCAACTAATAATGACCTAACAATTAATATCTTGTTAAAATTGCATAGCAAAAACAATTAAAACCTGATATCCTTAGCATTTAATAGCAAGGTCTTGAATATTTCAGTCTTTTGCTTAGAAATCCTTCCTTTGGATTGACTTCTCTGCAAATACAAAAAACAATTAAAACCTGATATCCTTAGCATTTAATAGCAAGGTCTTGAATAATTCAGTCTTTTGCTTAGAAATCCTTCCTTTGGATCGACTTCTCTGCACATATACTGAAAAACAATTTCGAGCCACAAATATAATTGCCATACCCGAAACGTTGATCCTCTGAAACTTCAGATTTGAGAAGCAAACTTCAAACTCTCTGTATCGTCATAAAAATCAACTAATGCACCATAGCTTGTTGTAGTTCTCCCCCTCAACGATAAGTCTCTCCGAATTAAGCATATCTCGAGTCCCTGCTCGCCTTGCCTAACCGGCATGTAATAGAGAGGTAAAGTTTCCAACAATCTATCCTGAACGAGTTGACTCCCATGAAAACCAGAAACTTTGAACCTTGAATCACAAATTTCAGGAACATGGAACTATTTCAAAAGCAATTTGTCTCTAAGTCTTACAGACTTTCCATTAAAGTTCTTTGTGCTAATACCTACACAACTAAGCATAAAATTATGTGATAAAAATGATAATGTTATTCTTCATTATTTCATCACTATAATATATGATAGTAACGACTTAATCTAGAACTACATTCTTCATTTTCTTCTCCAAATTTGTTATTCTTCACTATCATAAGTCATAAACTATGACATTATCTTAGTCTAGAACTACAAATCATCTATCGATAATTATCAAGAATCTTAAGATCTTTGTCTTATCATTCTATAGATATGAATAACCTATTCTAAGGTCTTGTTAGGACCAGTTTCACCTGGTCAGTCTCCAGTTGCATCTGGGGAATCTCCAGTTGCACCTGGAGACCAGAAGATTTGTCCAGAAATATATGAAGTCCAGTTGCATCGTACAGTTAACGCAACTGAAGACTTCCTCCAGTTGACATCTGACCAAGACACCTGAAGACATTCCAACTGAAGTCAAAGACATCAAGTGGAAGAAAGAGAATAACAATGGCAGCGAAGCCCAGTTGTTATTCTATCTCAGATAGAAACTGGAGAACGTCAGTGTGAAGCACTTACAAAGCTTTACACTGATTTCGAGGAATTGACTTTATGCTTTATACCCTTTGCACGGATAATAAGATTTATCTTATTATTTAAGTACAAAAGGTACATAAAGCAGGTTGAGTAAAGTTGCTTTATCCTGCAACTTTACACTGCATTTTAAGGAATTAAATACCATTCCTTAAATGTTCTCAACCATATATGTACGGCCAAAAGTTAACATCCCAATGTTAACTTTGCCTATAAATACAAGTCATTGCACAACCAAGAAACACACTTCATAACTTTGCATACCTGCAATACATTTGGTGTTCTTGTGCAATATTCTCTCAATCGCTAAAAGGAACATTTCACACCTTTAAGTGTTTCGATTGTTAAGAGAATTTCCAAGTATTAGATCGATTGTAATTCATAGGTTGTTAGGATATTTACATACTTGTATTATCTTGGTTCCGCAACAACCTTGTAATTTGTTTATAATCAATAAATAAATTACACTTGAAAATTACATATCATCTCACCATTTTACTTTACAAGTATTTACATTATTGCATTGTTCTTTACTTATATTTGCTTGTCACCTTTATAAGTAAACTATCCAGAACTTGGTATACATTCACTGTAACTGGTCGTCTCCAGTTCAGTGTTTATATTGTAAAGTTATCTCACCATCGACATAGAGGTGTCTTCAGTTAGTACCATCTATTGAGTTGGGACTTACAAGTGGTATCAGAGCAGAAGGCTAATATATTTGCCTAGATCTGCTTAGATGTCTACTACTGAAGGTGAGGATGGTTCTGGTCCAAATGTTGAAAATATCAATTTTAATAATGCTCCTCCTCAATAATAATGCTCCTCCTGTTAATACCAACCCTCCACCTCCTCCTGCCCCCAACCATGTCCATGTACATTATTCCAACACTCCTGTTCCTAAATTCGATGGGAACAGTGAGACCTTTGGTACATGGAAGGCCAGGATGCTTTTGCATTTTGGTGGGATCGATAGATACATGTTGAAAATCCTTAAGGATGGACCATATGTACCTATGTCCCCTGGGGTGAGTATTCTTCTTGATCCTACTGGAAGAAGAGGCTCAAGGGAAAAGCTCGAAGACCATTGGTCTGATGAGGATCGCAGACTGGTGGACTTGGACACCAGACTGAAAAACATGATCCTTGGGGTTGTTCCTGAGAACTTAATTGACACTCTTGTGTTATTCCCCAGTGCCATGGCAATGTGGGAAGAATTGGTTCTCCAATATGAAGGAGGTGATGACACCATTGTCACCAGGAAAGTTGCTTTAAACAAGAAGTATGAAACTTTCTTTGCTTTACCCGATGAGAGCCTGACTGGTACTTATACCAGATTTACCAGTGTGATTAATCAACTGAGAGGGCTAGGTGTAAAGAAGGATAAAGACATTCTTCTTGAGAAGTTTTGTGATATTCTTCCTTCCAAATGGGAAAACATGATTCTTGTCCTAAGACAAGGTAAGACCCTGCACAATCACACTCTTGCATCTCTTTATGGAGCCTTCAGATTCACTGAAGATAATAATGCACAAAGACTTGTGGCTGAGCAGGATGCTTTAAATCATGCCCAGAGTTCAAAGGTTTCTAGTCTAACTGAGAAACCTTGTGCTGCCTTAATATCTGCTGAGAATGTCCAGTCACATTCTATGAAGGAGATGTTGAACAGTTTTCTGAACTCAGGCCTGACCACTGAAATCAGTGATGGTTGTGATGAAACTGACGATGATGACCTGGTCGCCATGATTGCTAAAACCTTTAACAGGTTTAAGCATAAATCTAAAAGATTTAATGGGCCAAATAATGCTTCCAGCTCTCTGGACAAGTCCAATCTTACCTGCTATAAATGTGGTAAGAAGGGACATTTTATGAAGGAATGCAGGTCTAGTCAGTCAAACAACCAAACTGGTCCCCCTGTCCCTAATTTTAACAGTAATCGGGCTGATGATGGCTATAAAGCTAAATACAAAAAGCTTAAAGCCCAGATTGCTCTTCTTTCCTTTGAAAAAGATAAAAACCAGTGCATGATTGCACAAACTGAAGGAAAGTGGGAATACTCTGATGATTCATCAGTTGATGATGAAGAGGAAAGGGACATGTGTTTCATGGCCTTGGAAGATCAACAGCAACAGCAGCATGTGGCAAAAGATGATGTCATTACTGGAAGATGGGTAGACATTATTCTGAAAAAGGTATATGATTATGATAATCAACTGGACCCCGAACTGAAACTGGACCTTGCTGAATCACTAAATGGTGATTTAGTGTTTGTTGAATCTGTTCGATCTGACAGTGAAAGATATCTGGAGACTATCTTAACTGAGCTGAATGTTGTTAGACCACAACTGAACGATTTACAAAGTGTCCAGTTGGCTCTCAAGGAGTCAGCTTTACAAATTGAGGCATTGGAACTTGAAAATCAAAATTTAAATTCTAATCTTGAAAAAGAAAAAATGATTATCAAGTCCTGGGTAAAAGCATCTGGAAAGAATTATGATGCATTTTCAAAAACCATTGATGCCCAGAAAAGTGCATGGAAATCTGAAGATCTTACAATGGCTGCTCTTATACCAGATCTTCATGCATTGCCTCAATCTCTTAGGGTGGAAACCCCATATGACAAACCTAAGAGTGTCATAGCTGAAACCATTGAGACCATCCCCACTGAGGTCAAAACTGGAGCCAAACAGGCTAAAGCTCCAGTTAAAAAGGCAAATGACAAGCCTTTACCTCAAAAATCTAAGGAGCCCAAGAATCCGAAGAACAAGTCTCCAGTTGAACCTAAGTCCAAGGTTCAACTGCCTGTTGAAAATGATTTTTTGTTTAAACTGGACAGTCAACTCCAACTTTTGTCTCGGCAGGTTCAGAGTTGCACTGCCAGAATTAAAAATCTGGAGGGAGGTTCGTCCTCCTCAGTTGAAAAACAAATTATCAAACCACCTTCCAAACAAAAACAAAAGATTGTTCCATCTGGAACAAAATCTGAGAAAAAGAAGGTGAATAAGTATCAAATACCAATTGTCTTTACTCCTGGAACTGGAGCTGATGAAAAAGCTCCAGATCCAGCCTCCAGTTCAACACCACAACAATGAACTGTGACTTCTGTTGAGAAGTCCAGTGAACCCATCAAGAAAAGATGGGTTTACAAAAAAAACTGATGATTTTTGTGGGTGTGCAGGGCGATCGTAAAATGAATATCTGGTATCTGGACAGCGCAGCTGGCCGGACTATGACCGGATGTAAGCCCCTGCTTGAAGAGTTCACTGTCCAAGATGGACCGGCAGTGACGTTTGGTAATGATCAGAATGGAAAGACTGAAGGATATGGTGTGCTCAATAATGGACAGGTCGAATTCAAAAGAGTTGCATTTGTGAATGGTTTGAAATATAACCTGATCAGTGTCAGCCAACTTTGCGATGATGGCTTCAGAGTTTTGTTCGATATTGCTCAGGGCACCATATTTAACAAGGATTGGAAAGTGGTGATGATTGCACCAAGAAAAGGCAATGTGTACGTCATGGATATGGAACCAGTTCCAAAGGAGCAGTGCTTCTATACCAAGGCTGATGAGGACACCAACTGGCTGTGGCATAAGAGGTTATCCCATCTCAATTTCAAAAATATCAACAAGTTGTCTCGCAAACAACTGGTTGATGGGATACCTCAGATTTCTTTCAATAAAGAAAAGCCATGTCCAGGGTGTGAAATGGGCAAGCAGAAAAGGGCCAGTTTCAAAAACCATTGATGCCCAGAAAAGTGCATGGAAATCTGAAGATCTTACAATGGCTGCTCTTATACCAGATCTTCATGCATTGCCTCAATCTCTTAGGGTGGAAACCCCATATGACAAACCTAAGAGTGTCATAGCTGAAACCATTGAGACCATCCCCACTGAGGTCAAAACTGGAGCCAAACAGGCTAAAGCTCCAGTTAAAAAGGCAAATGACAAGCCTTTACCTCAAAAATCTAAGGAGCCCAAGAATCCGAAGAACAAGTCTCCAGTTGAACCTAAGTCCAAGGTTCAACTGCCTGTTGAAAATGATTTTTTGTTTAAACTGGACAGTCAACTCCAACTTTTGTCTCGGCAGGTTCAGAGTTGCACTGCCAGAATTAAAAATCTGGAGGGAGGTTCGTCCTCCTCAGTTGAAAAACAAATTATCAAACCACCTTCCAAACAAAAACAAAAGATTGTTCCATCTGGAACAAAATCTGAGAAAAAGAAGGTGAATAAGTATCAAATACCAATTGTCTTTACTCCTGGAACTGGAGCTGATGAAAAAGCTCCAGATCCAGCCTCCAGTTCAACACCACAACAATGAACTGTGACTTCTGTTGAGAAGTCCAGTGAACCCATCAAGAAAAGATGGGTTTACAAAAAAAACTGATGATTTTTGTGGGTGTGCAGGGCGATCGTAAAATGAATATCTGGTATCTGGACAGCGCAGCTGGCCGGACTATGACCGGATGTAAGCCCCTGCTTGAAGAGTTCACTGTCCAAGATGGACCGGCAGTGACGTTTGGTAATGATCAGAATGGAAAGACTGAAGGATATGGTGTGCTCAATAATGGACAGGTCGAATTCAAAAGAGTTGCATTTGTGAATGGTTTGAAATATAACCTGATCAGTGTCAGCCAACTTTGCGATGATGGCTTCAGAGTTTTGTTCGATATTGCTCAGGGCACCATATTTAACAAGGATTGGAAAGTGGTGATGATTGCACCAAGAAAAGGCAATGTGTACGTCATGGATATGGAACCAGTTCCAAAGGAGCAGTGCTTCTATACCAAGGCTGATGAGGACACCAACTGGCTGTGGCATAAGAGGTTATCCCATCTCAATTTCAAAAATATCAACAAGTTGTCTCGCAAGCAACTGGTTGATGGGATACCTCAGATTTCTTTCAATAAAGAAAAGCCATGTCCAGGGTGTGAAATGGGCAAGCAGAAAAGGGCCAGTTTCAAAACCAGGCAAAACTTTAGCATCACTGAACCTCTTCACATGCTCCATATGGATCTCTTTGGTCCAGTGAATGTTCAAACTAGAGCTGGAAAGAAGTACACTCTAGTTGTGGTCTATGAATTCACCAGATACTGTTGGGTGGTATTCCTTCGATCCAAAAGTGATGCACCTGCTGAAATCATCTCACTCATCAAAAGAATTGAGCTCAAGTATACTCGAAAAGTCTGTCAGTTGCGAAGTGATAATGGTACTGAATTTCAAAATAAGGTACTTGAAACATTTTGCAATGACACTGGCATCTCTCAAAACTTCTCATCAGCTCGCTCTCCAGAACAGAATGGAGTTGTGGAAAGAAAGAATCGCA
Source organism: Erigeron breviscapus (assembly GCA_034093135.1). Taxonomy (NCBI): domain Eukaryota; kingdom Viridiplantae; phylum Streptophyta; class Magnoliopsida; order Asterales; family Asteraceae; genus Erigeron; species Erigeron breviscapus. Next base: position 124,482,163 of record CM067170.1, on the reverse strand, counting down.
CGCTGATAGAAGCAGCCAGAAGTATGCTATCTGAATCAGGTCTCCCCACCAGTTTTTGGGCTGAAGCAGTTGCAACTGCTTGTCACACCCAAAACCGGTCAGTCTACATCAAGAGACATAAGAAGACTGCCTATGAAGTACTCAGGAATCGAAAACCAAATATTGGATATTTCCATGTATTTGGTTGTCCAGTTTTTATACTAAACGATTCCAGTCAGCTTGGAAAGTTTGATGCAAAAGCTGATGAAGGAGTATTCTTAGGTTATTCAGATATTCGAAAGGCCTTTAGAGTTTATAATTATAGACTCCAAAAGGTCCATGAGACAATTCATGTCACATTCGACGAATCAATTGAAGCAATCAACAAGAGACCAAGCCTTGATATTTCTCCAGTCGTTCCAATTAATTTTGGTGAAACTGACCAAGTTCATCAGTCAGTTGCTTCATCAAAAGATGTTTCCAATTACTCACAATTGGAACCAGTTAAGAAGAAGAGCACCACCAGTGACACGTCATTCTATCCCTCCATCAATTTCAATTTACCACAGGAATTGGTGATTGGATCTGATGTACGTGCCACTCCAATATCAGCACCAGTTCAAACCCCAACTTCTCCAGTTCTTCAAGAAATGCCTTTTATTGAAGAATTTCATGATGCAAATCGTGACCTCGTTGACTCTGATGAGGATATAGAAATGGTTTGGACTGATCCTCCTCCAGAAGCTGTTGCAACTGAAGGAGATCATCAGGTGACTTGCACTGATATTGTAGTTCACCAGCCTAGTCAATACACTAGATAGACTCGAGCACATCCAATTGAACAGATTGTGGGAGATCCAAATAGTGGGGTTCAGACTAGAAGAGCCACCAGTGAGCAATGCTTAAACGTCACCTTCTTATCACTAATTGAACCGAAGAAGATTGACGAGGCTATGGCAGACCCAAGCTGGGTAGAAGCTATGCAAGAAGAGCTTATCCAGTTCGAAAGGAACAACGTATGGGAACTTGTTCCTTGTCCTCCAGGTTTGAAGAAAGAACCTATTGGAACAAGATGGGTCTATCGAAACAAGATGGATGAAGATGGCAACGTTGTAAGAAACAAGGCCAGATTAGTTGCCAAGGGTTATTGTCAAGCAGAAGGCGTTGACTTTGATGAAACTTTTGCTCCAGTTGCAAGACTTGAAGCCATCAGAATATTTCTGGCTTATGCAGCCCACCTGCAGTTTAAAGTCTTCCAGATGGACGTCAAAAGTGCGTTCCTTAATGGAACATTGGAAGAAGAAGTTTATGTTAAGCAGACTCCAGGCTTCCTCAATGAGAAGCACCCTCACTGGGTATATAGACTGAACAAAGCTTTGTATGGTCTAAGACAAGCCCCAAGAGCCTGGTATGATACTTTAACTAAACATCTTCTAAAAAATGGCTTTCAAAGAGGTGCAATAGATAATACCTTATTTATCTTGAAAGAAAAAGGTAATATCTTATTGGTACAAATTTATGTTGATGACATTATATTTGGTTCAACTGATGATGCAATGTGTAAAAAGTTTTCTAAAATCATGTCATCTGAGTATGAGATGAGTTTGATGGGTGAATTAACATTTTTCTTAGGTCTTCAGATCAAGCAAACTGAAAATGGAATTTTTATAAACCAAGAAAAATATGTCAGAGATTTGTTAAGAAAATACAAATATGATTCTATCCCATCGAAGAACACACCAATTGCAGCACCACTAAATTTGGACTCTGACCCAACTGGCAAACCAGTAAACATAACTGACTATCGTGGTATGGTTGGTTCACTGATGTATTTAACTGCCAGTCGACCAGATATAATGTTTGCAACATGTCTATGTGCCAGATTTCAGGTTAACCCAAAAGAATCACATTTGCTCGCTGTTAAGCGCATCTTTAGATACCTGAAAGGGTGTCCTAGCCTTGGTCTTTGGTACCCCAAAGGCTCAGGGTTAGATCTAATGGGTTATTCAGATTCAGATCATGCAGGTTGTAAGATAGATAGAAAATCAACAACTGGTGGTTGTCATTTCCTTGGAGGAAAACTGGTAAGTTGGACCAGCAAGAAGCAGACGACAGTCTCTATGTCCACTGCTGAGGCAGAGTACATTTCTGCGGCCAGTTGCTGTACCCAGATTCTCTGATCAAGAACCAGTTACTAGATTATGGTCAAAAGTATACAAGGACCCCAATCTTTTGTGACAACACCAGTGCAATTGCTATATCTCACAACCCAGTGATGCACTCCAAAACAAAGCATATTGACATCAGGTATCATTTCATTCGTGATCATGTTATGAAAGGAGATATTGAAATTCATTTCATCCCCTCTGACAAACAGTTAGCTGATGTTTTTACAAAACCTCTTGATGAGAAAACCTTTAAACATCTCATCAGCGAACTGGGAATGTTGAATCCTTAAAACTGGAGAATTTTATTATGAACGCGTCAGTGACACTGGTGAGGTTCTCCAGTTGAGGAGGTCCAGTTAATCTTTGCTCGCCAGGCTATCGAACGCCTTTGTGATACTATCCTGGCACTAATTGATTACTGGATCACCATTTTGGGGGGAAAGACTTAAAGTAATTTTTCTGACTAAAATTCTTTTTATTTGAAAATGACAACTGGAGAACTCTCCAGGTGATTTTCTTATTAAAACTCTTTTGCTTAAAAATTACAACTGGAGATGTCTCCAGTTGGAAACTGGCACTGGACTAATCCTCCAGTGACCAGGTTCAGTCTTGTCTTAATTTTTCATAACGTTAGAGATACATGGTCAATATTTATGCCACGTGATGGTACTCGAGTGTTTTAACCCACTTGATACGGTCATGTGACGTATTTTGGTAAATGACAACTGTTTATATTGGGAATATAAAAGAAAGTGGGCGAGTGGGTAAGGTAAGCCGTCTTAGCATTTAATGCTAACACGGGTAATTATGATTTTATTTCAAAATTCAAACTTATTTTGTAAAAATATCTACGAAATTGATTTTGATAAATAAAATATAATTTTTGGGTACTACATTGGGATCTTGAATTCCAGTATAAATACCCTTATTTACTCCTTAACACATTTACTTCTCTTTTCATTCTCTTCATTTACTCTCTTCATTTACTCTCCAATCATCAATTCATAAACCCTATTTTTCAATTTCACACCCTGATCAAATGGCACCAAAATCTTCAAGGAGTAGGGATGTCAATCTCCTTACAGTTCCTTATGATCCATCTGAAAACGTGCAAAGAGCCGATGGGGCCCCTCAAAATCCCAAATTGATTAAACTCAATCCAAACAATCCCATGGCCAGTTTGCAAGGGGTTCAAACTCCTGATACTCTTATTGGAAAGATCCAAAAATTCCTTCGGGAATCCCCCATCAGTGAGTGTTTTACCCTGAACCCACGCAGGTTATTTCACGATTACTTGTGTGAGTTCTGGTACACCACCAAACTTTCTAACGATTGTTCATCTATCAATTTCAATCTTAAAGATGGTTCAGTCGAGTGTACCATAAATGTTGAAACGTTGAGGGATGCTTTACACCTCAACTACTGGAGACAGGGTGAGTCACCAGTCCAGATATCCCAAAACATCAATTTTCGCCAAGTGCTCCTTGATATGGGGAATAAGGAGTGCTTGGAGCATGGGGTATTGAAAACAAAAGGGTCGATGACTATGAAGGGCCTCACACCATCCTGGAGGTACTTCTTCATCCACCTGGTTGAAAGCATGGGTGGGAGTTCTGGTGGTTTGGACCAGATTAACTCCACACAAGCAGAGATGGCTTACTGCTTGTGGAACGGACTCAGAGTGGATTTTGCAGATATATTATTTAGAAGCCTGGTACAAAAATTGAAGGGCTCAAGGGGACCATGTATCCCCTTCTCCAGGTTCTTGTCACTCTGTTTCCGTCAGATTCTGGGCAGTGATGAATACAAAAACACTTTATCACTGTACACTGTCCCAGAAATGTTGAGAAATCTGGACTCCCTCGCTTCTATACCTGGGGAGGTCCAGATTCCTCCGAGAATGTTGCTGGCATTCTCTAAAACCGGTGCACCAGCTCAAGGTGAGCCGGAAAGACAACTGGGCGGGCCTCAAAACAATGAGGGACCCACCAGTTTGTCTGCTGGAGTTATAATTGAGGCACAACCCATCCGTCAATTTAACCCCTCTAGTTCCAGCATGTCAGTCCCTCAAACTGTCACTGGAGACCTCCCAACAGGTCTCCAGGGTGTTCCAAAGGCAACCAGGTCACACCGTCGTCGTATTAGGCCTTTGTCAGAACTTGCCACTGACATTAGTAACCCAACCTGCCCTCCAGTTTCCTCCTAACAAGAAACTGGAGATTGTCAAATGGGAAACCCACAAGCAACCACTCTCGAAACTTCTGTAGGAGAGGGTGGTGAAGAGATTACTGGGATAACCCAACCCAGAGTAGAGTCCATGTCAGCACTAAACTTGCAGCGCCAAATTTCTGACACTCTTGCACGAACTGACGAAGTCTCTGGTCAGTCACAACTGGAGACTGAGGTTCCAACCTCTACGGCCGATGATACTACGACTGAGGATAGAGCAGTTGTAGTTAAGGCACAAGTGACCTCTATTCATGGAGAAGTTGCCACGGCAAGTAATCCACCAACTGATGAAACCATCCAGGAAACTGGAGCTGGTCATCAGGAGACTGAACTTGATGTTCAGCCATCCCTATCATTTATGAATCTAGGCATGAATGAGGATGAGTTCCATCTTGAATCTTCGGATTCGGAAGGAACACAAGATGATCAGGAAATGGTTGATGCATCTGTACATGATCAACTCCCTTCATTTCCTGATCAACCCCTAGAACTACAAGTTTCAGTTTCCTACACAGATATGCTCACCAGATCTTCCCCACAAAGAACTTCATCACTAATATCAACCCTTTTTGTGCCTAGAGATAGGCACACCTCCCTACCGACGCCGTTGGTCACACCTGAGCTTTCTCAGCCTGACCAACACTTTGAAATTCCTATGCCTTCTTTTTCACTACCTTTTTTAAGTTCTTCTGCCACTGGAAGAACTGGAGAGGCTTCCATTGTTTTTCCCCCTCCAGTTGCTCCAGTGCAACCTGCTACTGGTCCAGCGATACCTTCTCGTCCATCGCTGGACAGTCAACTGGCCTCCTTCCAAACCGACATCCAAAACCTGATCACAAGGGTGGAGGATGTTCAAAAGGCCATTGACAAAAATGCCAAGTCAATCTCCAGATACAACAAGGACAATGTTACAAACACCAAGGTTGTTGATCTGGGGATAAACAAGTTTGCAGTTAATGAAGACTTGGTATTTAGAAAGTTGAATGAGTTAGTCACTGGCTGCAATAATCTGGCATCTACTCTCAAAGAAGCCTTTGACTTAACTCATACCAAGGTCACTACTTCTATCTCCAGTTTGCTGGGAAATACTGTCAGATCCTCTGAAGTGGATCTAAAGGAGATAGAGAGGCAGGTCAAGGAGTTGTTTGAAAGACCTGGCCTTAATGTAGTTGAAGTTGGACAGCAGGTGGCCAGTTCAGTTGGTCAGATGATTGATGACAAACTGGCCAGTCGAGAAGATGAATTGGTTAAGAAGGTAATGGCTGAAATTGCCAAGCTCCCCACTCCTCAGGTTAATCTGGAGCCTCTGGCACTTGAAGTAAGACAGTTAAGGGGGGCAGTTAATGCTATGAACACTCAGCTAGCTTCTCACACTTCATCAATTGATAAACTGGTAACTGAAGTGGAGAACTTGAAAAAGAAGGATGCTGAAGTGAAGGAGCAAGTGGTTAAGGGTTTGAATGAAGATTCAAAACTGTTGAAAGAATTAAAGACTGGTCAGGAACAAACTGCAGGGAATGTTTTGACCCAGTCTCAAGAAGTTAACCACTTGTGGAGATCCTTCAGAATGGTCTGCACAGTTTTTAAAGAGTGCAAGGATATGCAAATCTGGCAGCCTCTAGCCCGTTTGCCATCCAGTAATGAAGACTGGGCAGCTATTCGTGCTGGTCTAGATGCTTCCAGGGGGAAAGGGAAAGAAGGAATATCCTTGCACCTGCACCTAGACTGCCAGGTCCAGTAAGTGCAAGGTCGTTGGTAGAAAGGAGTGTAGTTGGTACTGATGATGATGACCAGCAAGTAATTGAAACATTTGATGATGTTGGTCATGGGGGAATAAAGGAAAACAAGTTATGCTTGCCACTGATTCACAAGCAAAAGCAACTGGTACTGAGGCCAGTGTGCTAGAAACTGGTAACATTGATCAGCTTCCTCCAGTAACAGATGATGTTAGTAAGAAATTGGCAAGCCTTGGGGACGTAATCAAAGAAAGAAAGAAACAGATGAGGGCCAATCAAGCGAATGATAGAAGAAACTTGGCCCCAACCATACTTGATATAAGTGATGCACGTCTTCTGGGCTTAACACTTGCAGAATATGCCAAAATCAAGGCTGATCCCAGAATTATCAATGCCCTAAAAGAACAACTGGAGGAGTATGAGGCTGAACATGATGCCAGATGTTTGAATATAACAGTGGAGAAGGCTAAGGAAGCCAGAACTGAAGGGGTTCTTAAAAGGATTGAGCATGTAAAGAAGGTGGTCAAACAAGTGTTGAATCCACCCAAGTCAAGAGGTAAACCTAAGCAACTGCCAAGAGATGCAGACCTTAGGACCTGGGTGGAAACAACTGAACCTTCTAGTGAAGATATCAAAGCTGCTGTACACAAAATGAGCACTGGCCAGATCAAACTGGCCAATGAATCTGAAGCACGAGCATACCTGTCTGAAGTGCAACAGCGGAGATATAACCCTGGTAAAATTACTGATGTGAAAGTTTCAATCAAACCAGGTACTCAACACTTCACTATTGGGGTTCAACACTTTAATGGACCCATGAGGCAAACTGAGAATCCTGATGTGAATCAATATGGGTATTCTGAACTTGTGGAGATGCTGAACCTGTTGGGGGCTAAGCAACAAAAAAACAAGGTTGAAAGGGGCTGGATGTTTGTTCTTCAAAGTCTGCTCAAGTTTAAAGAAAATGTTGAAGAGAGACTGAACATGGATCCTGAAGATAGTCAGCCCATTTCCATTGTTAAGAGAAGGAGAACTGGCGAAGGGCCATCTGATTAAGTTCTACTTCTAATTATCTTCTTGTATTTTGTTTACTTTCTTGTAACTCTTGTAAATTTCATCATATAAATGAAGTTGCCAGATTGTAACAATAAGATAGATAATAGATTAAATCTAACAAACCCAAAAGAAAATACCAAGGCATTTATTGATCTATAAAAATGCCTTGGAAAATTTAGATAGATTTAGTCACTTAGGTCTTTCCAGTTCACACTTGTATAGATACAAGAACTAGAAAGACTTAGAAATATTTCAGGACAAATAGGGGGAATTTGTTAGGACCAGTTTCACCTGGTCAGTCTCCAGTTGCATCTGGGGAATCTCCAGTTGCACCTGGAGACCAGAAGATTTGTCCAGAAATATATGAAGTCCAGTTGCATCGTACAGTTAACGCAACTGAAGACTTCCTCCAGTTGACATCTGACCAAGACACCTGAAGACATTCCAACTGAAGTCAAAGACATCAAGTGGAAGAAAGAGAATAACAATGGCAGCGAAGTCTAGTTGTTATTCTATCTCAGATAGAAACTGGAGAACGTCAGTGTGAAGCACTTACAAAGCTTTACACTGATTTCGAGGAATTGACTTTATGCTTTATACCCTTTGCACGGATAATAAGATTTATCTTATTATTTAAGTACAAAAGGTACATAAAGCAGGTTGAGTAAAGTTGCTTTATCCTGCAACTTTACACTGCATTTTAAGGAATTAAATACCATTCCTTAAATGTTCTCAACCATATATGTACGGCCAAAAGTTAACATCCCAATGTTAACTTTGCCTATAAATACAAGTCATTGCACAACCAAGAAACACACACTTCATAACTTTGCATACCTGCAATACATTTGGTGTTCTTGTGCAATATTCTCTCAATCGCTAAAAGGAACATTTCACACCTTTAAGTGTTTCGATTGTTAAGAGAATTTCCAAGTATTAGATCGATTGTAATTCATAGGTTGTTAGGATATTTACATACTTGTATTATCTTGGTTCCGCAACAACCTTGTAATTTGTTTATAATCAATAAATAAATTACACTTGAAAATTACATATCATCTCACCATTTTACTTTACAAGTATTTACATTATTGCATTGTTCTTTACTTATATTTGCTTGTCACCTTTATAAGTAAACTATCCAGAACTTGGTATACATTCACTGTAACTGGTCGTCTCCAGTTCAGTGTTTATATTGTAAAGTTATCTCACCATCGACATAGAGGTGTCTTCAGTTAGTACTATCTATTGAGTTGGGACTTACAGGTCTTTCATTTATCTCCTTCATTATACAAACTTATAGACTCAGTTTACAAAGTCACTTGTCTTTAACTTAGCAAAGACATCTAACTTAAACCTAATCGTCTATACTTTTGCATATGAGATCTTGATAATGCAAAATCCTAAATCCATATGAAATACTCTTATAATTGCCTCATTATACTAGTATTCATCTAGGTTAAACAATTATAAATACTCCTATGATCGCCTCATCAAACTAGTATTTATCTTTGTTCAGTATGGATTTGCATGATCCATATCTTGCTTCCATGGTGAAATCTTGCTCGACAACCTACAAAAACGAATATTTGTCCGCTGTCCTGCACATCTCAACACACACATCAAATCTTCTCAAAGTAATAATCATACAATCTGAAGAAATGAATAAAAAGCAAGATAAAATGAATATACTTAACAATCTATTATTAACCTAAGTTATGTTAAGGTCTATAATTCACCGTTAAGCACTTTCATTCTTCGCACATAACATATCAAAATTATTTAGAATCTCTGTTCCAAATCTTTTTGATTCAAAAATCTTTCAAAGATTAAATTCAAAACTATGAACAACTCTGTGTTCATTCTAATGAAAAGCTTCTTTCTAAGATATAAAATGATTCTTTTAAAGATAAATTCAAAACTATGAACATCTCTGTGTTCACTCTTAAGAAAATCTTCTTTCTAAGAATCAATGCAAAGGCATTTACTAAATATCTGTTTATTGAAATTAACAACTCTGTGTTCTTTTCCTTAAACCTATATTAAGTTAATGTAACAAACTTTCTTTTAGCTTTTGATCATTTCACTATCGCTAAACTACCCTACTCGTTTATTCAGTGTTCCATAAGAACGTAGTTGAGTCCTCTTGGAAACTAGATTCTATTCTGACTCTGTCTCTCGTGCAATAGGAACCTTTTATTTTACAACAACAACAACAAAACCAAAATTCAACATTTCACGAAAAACACAAACACACACACACACACACATACACTGAACATAAACGAATACAATAGTTACAAGAGCTAAAGTTACTGCTGATTAGATCAGATTAGCATGTTACATAAGCCTACTAGTGAGAAATAATTCTCTTATTATTAGTTATGAACAGTGATCCAAAAACGATTACCAATATGTTTGTCCTCTTAAACACTCGGTACTTCCAGTTTCCTTTGGTTTTGTGGCACTTTCGTATTACTTGAGCCAAGGACAGTCACCATGTAACCTAGTAAGTTACTCATGCCACAATTTTAGTTTGCGAACTTATGTGCCCCATATTCAGATACACTCTCACAATCGAAATAAGCACTAAGATTAAGACATTTGGTGAGTAAAGTGAGAAAGTCTTTAAGAATCAAGTCAGCGGTGACAGGTCGGTGATTCCTCACGCGCAAAGCGACTTAACTTGACTCACGTACGGAAATATACTCAACATTGCATAATGCCAAGTACTTGCATATTTGTGACATTATTTTTTAAGCACTTATGAAAACCCATGACTTTCGATGAGACCCGTGTAGCGAACTTTCTGACAACCTATCCCAAGTTGGAAGCTTTAGGTAGGTTAGGTATACAAAGACACCCCAAGGACTTACTTGTTCGAATCTCAAAGGCCACATTAGCTTCATATTTTCAACATATTTATTTGATATTTGCATATCTTTGTCACAAATATACATCCAAAAAGGCAATACATACACATATATGTATCCGAGACCTTCTTTATAAAGACCAAATATACATAATTACAATGCAAGATCTTTCATAAGATTTAAAGGACTTGTCTATTTTAAGAACAAGCATTCTCAGCCATATATCTGAATACGTTTCCCACAAGAACATTGTATACATTTAAGTTCAGATTAAAAGGAAACCTTGGTACTTTGTGCTTATCGATACATCATATAATGGTATCACTGAACTGAGCATTTTAAAGTACAATTAAGTAGGCTTAAAAGCTAAAGTATCGTCACGTCTAAAAGACCCGATACCCTTTTGTTATCGTCATGTCTAAAGGTCTTGATGCAGTGACCTTACTCTTTTTATTATTTTCTTTTCTTTTCTGATTTTTCTGATTTTTATTTTGTTTTTCTGACACTATATGACACACATACATTACTACACAAACACTGACTCATTTTACAAAGTTCCTTTCGAGAGACACTGTCACTATAGATTTCTCATTCCAATCAATTGGACTAACAACTCAAAACGAGTTCGGTCGAAAGCCTTAGTGAACAGATCAGCTAAATTAAAGTCACTCGGCACCTTTTCTAGGACTATTAATTTCTTTTCAGCATAATCACGTATAAAATGAAACCTTATGTCTATGTGCTTAGTCCTACTGTGCTTAACATGATTATTGGTAATGGATATGGTGGATTCATTGTCTATCTTTATGGGAGTACAAAGAAAATTCTGACCGTAATCACGCAGTTGTTGCTGAATCCATAGAACATGTGAACAACATCCACCAGCTGCCATGTATTCCGCCTCGCAAGACGAGATCGCAACAGAAGTCTGCTTCTTACATTGCCATGAAACCAGTCTTCCCCCTAAGAACTGACATCCACCTGAAGTCGATTTCCTATCAAAATTGCAGCCTCCATAGTCAGCATCTATATAAGCTACGAACTCAAAATCTCCCCCAATCAAATACCAAAGACCTAGAACTGGTTGCCCTTTGAGGTAGCGAAGAATTCGTTTAACAGCTTTCATGTGACTTTCCCTGGGACATGACTGAAAACGAGCACACAAACAAACCGCAAACATGATATCTGGTCTTGATGCAGTAAGGTACATCAAAGAACCTATCATGGCCCTATAACGAGTAGGATCAACTTCTGGATCATTGAAAGAAAACATTCCAAGTTGATGGTTCTTTTGTATAGGAGTATCCATAGGTGAAGTATCTTCCATGCCAAATCTTTTCAAGATATCTTGTGCATACTTCGTCTGATGAATGAAGAATCCGTCCTTTTTCTGTTCAACTTGGAGACCTAAAAAGAAGTTCATCTCTCCCATAGCGCTCATTTCAAAAGTCCCTTTCATAATTAGCTCAAATTCCTTGCACATCTTTTCGTCTGATGATCCAAAAATAATATCATCCACGTAAACTTGTACAAGTAGGAAATCCTCTCCCTTCCATTTGGTAAACAACGTACTATCGATCAATCCTCTTTCAAAACCATTCTCAAGAAGATGCTTTGACAGTTTGTCGTACCATGCCCGCGGAGCTTGATGTAATCCATACAAAGCCTTATTCAATCGATAGACTCTATCAGGATGATCTGGATCTTCAAACCCTGGTGGTTGGGTAACATACACTAATTCCTGGACAGTACCGTATAAGAACGCACTCTTGACATCCAACTGATATACCTTAATGTCCTTGAAAGCAGCAAATGCTAGAAACAAACGAATAGCTTCTAGCCTAGCAACCGGTGCAAACACCTCAGTGTAGTCTAACCCATCCTGTTGAGCAAAACCTTGAACAACTAACCGAGCCTTATTTCATGTCACAATGCCTTTTTCATCCTTTTTACACCTGAAAACCCATCTGGTGCCGAAAGGATACTCTCTCGGAGGTAAATCAACAAGCTCCCAGACTTGGAGTTTGTCAAATTGAAGTAGTTCCTGCTGCATTGCTTCAACCCAAGATGGATCTTTTAAAGCCATTTGAATATTATTTGGTTCTTCTTGAGATACAAAGCAGCTGAACATACATTCATCAACTATACCGGTTTCTTTCATCTCTGCGAACAAACCAGATAGCTTATTAATTTGAGCTCTTGTCTTAACCCTTGCACTTGGTTCACCAATAATATCCTCAACTGGATGATACTTGTTTACTCTATGCTGTGTAGCTTTATCAACTTGAAGATTTACTCCTAAATTTGAACCTATTTCTCCATAAGGAAGTGGAGTAACTGGTTCTATTTCTTGTTCACTTGTATCTTCAGTATCCCTTGATGAACCATCTGCATTATTGTTACTAGAAGTTGACACAAGCTCAGTATCAAGATCTTTACTTAATACCTCATTATTCTTTGATGCTTTATCAGTCGCGGATTCAGAAGGTGTAGTAGACTTTGCTTCGAAATTCTGATCACGTAGTAATACTACATCATCCACCTCTGAACTACATGCACCAAAAGAAATAGGACCATTAAAAGAGGTAAACACATCATCATAATTAAACAGGATAGAAGACCCTTGATGTACAGGGGGATTATAGCTAGAAATAACGACATTGTAACCAACATCAACTATTTCAGACTTATATTGTACACCCTCCTATTTGGAGATCCCGGAATGTAACCAAGAAAAATTCCCTCTTCAGCCTTTCGGCAAATTTAGGTTGGTCACGAACTTTTAAAAATGTGCATGAGACTCCAAAAGGTTCCAACCCGGTTAAATTTGGTTTTCTATTGTTTAAAAGCTCGTAAGGTGTCTTATTAAATCTTTTAACAATTAAAACCCTATTTAACACGTGACAAGCAGTGTTCACTGCTTCCCCCCAAAACATAGTAGGAAGCCTTGAATCAGCTAGCATAGTCCTGGCGGTCTCTATCAATGTCCTGTTTTTCCTCTCTGCTACTCCATTCTGTTGAGGCTCATTGGGTGCACTGAATTGATGCTCAATTCCTTTGCTCAGACAATATACTTCCATAATCTGATTCTTGAACTCTGTCCCGTTATCACTTCTGATTCTTTTCACTCTTGTGTTGTACTGATTTTCAACTCTTTCCAAGAACTCCATGAGGATTTGAGCAGTTTCATCCTTGGTCTTCAAGAAAAATACCCACGAGAATCTAGAGTAATCATCAGTAACTACTAGACAGTAGTACATAAACCCTATGCTCCGAACATTTACTGGTCCAAATAAATCCATGTGTAGTAGCTGAAATAGAGCGGCAATAGAATTCTGAGTCTTCGGCTTGTGTGGCTTTTTAGTTTGTTTTCCTTTTAAACACGACACATATTTATCCTCTACCATAAATCTCTTATTTGGAACACCGAGAACCAATCCATTGCTTGTAATATAATTCATTTTTCTTAAATGGATATGACCCATCCTTCTATGCCATAGCAGAGACTCATCTTCAGAAGCTTTGGAGAGCAAACAAACTGGCTCCACTGAATCAGTTACACCTAATTCAAGACCATAGATGTCCCTCTTTCTTGGAGCCTTCAATAAAATCCATTCCTCTGGAATAACATATCCTGGTTTCAAGATAAGAGCTTCCCTTTCTGTAAAGTGAACAGGATTCCCTTTATCACATATTTGAGATACGCTCATCAGATTATGCTCCAGCTGCTCAACAAAGTTCACATTATCCATTTTAATCTTCCCATTGACGACTTTTCCAATACCAGAAATACTTCCGCCCTTGGGACCAGCAAAACTAACATAAGACCCTTTAACAGGTGTAAACTCGTTAACAGTCTCTTGTCACCAGTCATATGTCTTGAACATCCACTATCGACAAACCATAATCCTTTGGTTCTCCTTAGTGGTTCCTTATGTTCAACACCTTCAAGATGTGCCATCAAGCTTGTCTCAGCTTCGACGACATCTTGGCCTTCAGCTCTTACTGGTTCTGATGATTCAGGTTCCTCTTCTACCTTCTGAAAACTATCATGATCATCCGTGCTGGCATATAGTGTATAGTCGAATGAATTATCAACAAGATCATCCATTCCTCCATCAAAGTCATGAATTTCTGCCAAGAATGCATGATTCTGATCATCGGTACTAGTTGAACCCCAATTATATGTACCATCAGATTGAACAACTAAGGCTCTTGAGTTGTCCGCTTCTCCTGAGCTTCGGTTCCCAGTATTAGCATACTGATGTCCGGAATTCTGACTCACTATAGAACCACTTTGATTGAAGTTCTGACGGCCGATAGCTGAATTGTTATCCCGTCTTGGCCTCTGACACTCTCTTGCAAAATGTTCAAAACCATCACAATTATAACACTTCACCTTGGTTTTGTCAAACCCTACTTTGCCATTCACAACCTTCCTTCCGGTTCTATCTGTGAAACGCTGAACTCTCAATGTTAACATAGCTAATTGCCAGTTCAGATCCATTTCTTCCAAGTCATCTGGATCAACTTGCTTGTAATCTCCCTAACCAAATCAGGATCAGTTAGTTTTTCTCCAATTAACTTTTCATGAGCAGACACAAATGAAGCGAGCATGCCCAATTGTCCCTCAGCAGATCTAATGCTCATCGGCATCCCTGTGTAACTCGAGTTTGGAGAACTACTATTCTGACTCCCATTATGCACTATCATGGCCGATTCTGGAGAAGTTACATACATCAAGTTGCTATCAGAATCCGTTGACATCTTCTTTTCATCATCTCCACTGTAGAAGGCAGTAATCCCTCCACTAGAAGATTTTGTAGAAGGAACGCTTGATTTGCTATGATAAGTTCAGGACGCTGAACAAAATCACTGCTACCTGCTTCCTTCGACTTTCGTTTCATATCTTGACCTCTCAGCTTTCGAATGATCTGATCCAGAGTCCATGTGCTAAATTCGGAATTTTGTTGGATTGAAGTTACAAACCCTTCCCACTTAACTGGAAGAGCTTCCAACAACTTCTCGATGACATCTTCTGGATCAGGTTTGTACCCAAAATATGCAAGCTCAACCAACAAGTGACTGTAACGAGTCAAGATCTCATCAATTTTGAAGCTAGTAAAGACATAATACTGCTTCTTTAGTAAATCCTTTCTACTCTTCTTGAGATCATCATCACCTTCACAATGCTCTTTGAGTGCATCCCATAAGCCTTTTGCACTATCATACATTTCAAACAAGTGCAAGAATTCCCCTTGGAGAGCCATTCGGAGTGATCCTAAAGCTTTACTTTCTGCTTCGTAATCTTTCTTTTGATCAACAGTCATTTGCTCATACGAAGCTGCTTTTCCACCACTCGAACCAGTAGGTTCTTTGTCATTCAGCACAATAGGATGAACATAGCCATTAACGATACATATCCACATTCTCACATCCATTAACCTGCAGTATGACTCGAATCTGCCCTTCCAACTGAAATATCTATCAAGGCTTATCAACTTGGGCGGTGAGTTGGCCTTTCCGGTTTCGTGATCCATTAAAATTAGTTGATTCAGCAGAGATTGATAATTTGCGGGTAATTGAGACGTCATTTTCTCCGAGCTAGCAAAATTCACGAACTGTTTACAAGAACGAGGTCGTAAAAGTTCACGAGGTCGCAAAGAAGAAACGATGTCGCAATTAACAAACTCGAGGTCGTAATTGAACTGGCGAGGTCTTAAAGAGCTCACGAGGTCGCAAACGAAACACGAAGTCGCAATTGAACTAGCGAGGTCGTAAATAACTACCCAGGTCGGAATACGAGCTGGATGAGGTAGTACGAGCCCGCGAGGTCGCAACAGCTGCTGGAATCCTTAGATCTCTTGAATTCGAAACCCTAAACACCAACAAAAACACCTTCGACTGCTGCAAACCCAAATAGAGGTCACAAACAAGATTTCCGATCGTAAACTCGTGAAAGAATCACGTCTAAACGACCCTAAATCAATATTGTCTATCACCAACAAGTTATAACCTTCCGGTATTTAAACCAAGAGGCTCTGATACCAATTGTAAGTCCCCTGGTACGGATCGTTAATAGCTTGATCCAGTTATCTTGAGGTGCGGAATCCCTCACAATAACTTGGTGATCAACAAAAGCCCCTAGATCATCTACGGCCTCGCAGATCTTCTTCGGGCTAGCGGAACAACCTTTGACGACTATTAACCTGCAATACCTGCTTGATAATTCGACAAATGTTCAACCCTAAACTCTGTTAGGGTTCTGTTCTTTATATGAACACCAACAACATGGGCTTCAGCGTTAGCCTCGCAAATCCAGCCCAGCTCGACATATTTGCGATGTCGTAAACACGATTGGCCTCGTATTTGGCCCTGCAAATACGGGGTCGTATTCCTATAGGTCACCTCGTAATTGACCCTGCAATTACGAGGTCGCATTCCATACTTAGCAGATTTATTACACATTCAATACTTAAACTTAATCTAGTATTCAATGCATAATACTAAGTTCATTAATGACAATCACATTACAAAGACATATAACAATATAAGCCCAAACAACCTAGACTGCTATTGACATAGACGTGCACTTACAGACTCCCCCTTGGCAATAGCTTCTTTGATGGCCACCCCAGAAAATACACAAGGAGGTTTTAATCATGGTCCTGATCCTAATATTAATGATCAAAATAATGAACCACCACTTGTTAATAACACTAATCCACCACCTCCTCCTCCTACTCCTGCTTCTCCACATGTGCATGTGCACTACTCAAACAATCCTATTCAGTGGGAATAGTGATGAATTTGGTACGTGGAAGGCTAGGATGATATTGCATATCACTGGTATTGAGAGAAACATGATGAAAATTTTAAATGAAGGACCTTATGTCCCCACATCACCTCTCAATGCTCTTCTTGATCCAACTGGATCTAGAAGAGGCGTGAAAAGAGGGAGGAACATTGGTCTGAAGAGGTCGTAGAGAAACGTTTTCTGGTCAGATCTTCAGTGAGGCTCCAGTAATCGGGTCTGGAGCGAGACCAGCAAAACAAGTTTTCTTAACAAACCTAAATAAGGTTCTAGTAGTCCAGTCTGGAGCCAGTCCAGTAAGTCTGGACTAAATCTGGACCTAACAAATTCCCCCTATTTGTTTAGAAATAATGCAAGTGTTTTCAGACTTATAGATATACAAATTTGTATGCCTGGAAAACACTTGGTCGATTTAAGTCTAAAAATCTAAGTTACTGGAAAACACTTTATAGATCATGAGTGTTTTCAGTTTCATCTTTTAAGTTCTAACTTAGACTAAATCTGGTCATTTACTTATAAAAATAAAAAATTGCAACTATATTATCTTTCATCAAAAGGAAAATAATTACAACTTTCATAAGTCACTAATTACAATAAGTATAATGATAAGAGTTTAGGCCCTTCTTTTCGATGTCCTTTCTGGAGCATCTTCAGTAGCCTTCCTCTTTGGAGATGGAGATGATGGAACAGACACTGGTGGTCTCAGACCCAACACAGCTTCCATTCTTGAATTCTCTTCCAGACTTTCTCAATCCTCTTCATAAAAGCTTTCACATCTGGAGAGAGATCAGTCTTACCTTTGAAGGTCAATCCAATCTCCTTTAGTTCAGTCCATCCAAAAGCTTGGACTGAAGTATCCTTCCTTTCATCTGTAAAGTTACCCTCTCTGGTCAACTTCACATTAAACCTGGTCATACCTTGATGATTTTCAGCCAGTTTAATTTCAGCATTCACAATCCTTCTGGCATTGGCTCTGAAATTCATCATTTCTTCAAATTTTGCCTTCTGCTTAGCCAACTGAATCATTTCTTCAGTATCCCTGGATACACCACTCTGTTGTCCTTCAGTGGACTGATGTTCTTGTCTATTAATTCTCAGAGTTGTATCCAGAGGAATAAAGGTGCTTAGATCACCATCTTTTATTGCCTTTAATTGTTTGGCAGTAAGCTTGGGCAGACCAGTCATTCTCTTCCTGTATTCCAACTCCAGAGCACCAGCATTTTTTCGTATCTTTTTCTGGAGGCTTACCAGCTCCTCCTTTCTTTGTCTGATCAACTCTGGAATTGTAACACCATAGATCAGTGAGTCATATACCTGCTCTTCTTCAGCATAGAACGAGCGTATATGGACATCATCCAGTGCATCAAAACACTGATGAACTCTGGGATCCTCTTTCATCCTTTTAAAAACTTCAATGTTTACACCTAACCTGCCAGCGTTGTAGGAGTCCAGAGTACCCATTGTAGCCATATCCCTATGATGGGCCAGCAGTTCATCTCTTTGATTGTTCTTGAAAATTTCTATCATGATACACTGTTGTTGTAATTTCCTAGATGTTTCATTGTCAACATCTACAATTTGTTCTTCTTCTTCACCAGACACAACCTTCTCTTTTCCTTTAATCGCTTTCAGTGTGGAAGGAATATCTGGGAAGCTTTCGAACTGGGGCTCACTGGCTTCAGTACCAGTAGCTTCTTGTATTCTTTGAACCATACGTGCATTGGCATCAGTACCAGTCACTTGCCTTCTTTGCACTACACTTTCAGTTGCTACTGCCCTGGCAACTTCTTTCTTTTTTCTTATCAACCCTTCTTGAACACCAGATGACAATTCTTCCCCCTTGGAATGATCTCTAGTCCTGGACTTCAGATCATTCCATAATTCTTCCATCATAAGTCTGTCAAATGGGCCAAAGGTTCTTCCTTGTTCTGGCAAAGAAGCAGTCATATCAGTTTTGAGTGCCTGGACTTCCCTTTTAATATTTTCAATTGACTCTGGCAAGTCCTTTGGCAGCTCAACTTCAATCATCTTAACAACTTCTGGCAACATCACATCCTGAAATGATCTAAGGATTGATCCAGATATTTCGTCTGAGATCTCTTTCAGCATATCACCCCTGACCTTTCTTACAACTTCATTACTAAGGGTGTTGACCAGATCAGTCTGATCAAATGTTGGCCTGCTCTCCAGTGCACCAACTCTTGTCACTATCTTTTCCATCTCTTCTTTAAGACCTGCCAGTGGTTGTACAACCTTATTCTCCACTGCAGTCTCAACAGAATTCACAATCTTTCCTTCCAACCCTTGTACTGCCACCTTTATATTTTGAGAGTTGATATTCGTGGCCAGTACTAGCTCATCCAGTTTATCAAAGACCATCTTTTCATTCCCAGCGAAGAGGTTCATTTCTGATGCTAAGTTGTTGGACAATAATGACTTGAAATCAGAAATAACCT
>CM067170.1:124413249-124461852 GCA_034093135.1 Erigeron breviscapus | reverse complement strand
ATAACAGGCACTCTGGGAGGCAACAGTGGTCTCAACGGCACACTGATAGCAACAGAATGAGCTGGTGCTGTAGATACAACCGGAATAGCAGCAGCAGTTGAACTTGGAGGATCAGGAATCGAAACTGATGTAGCTTCAGTGGTACGTGCACGCTTAACTCTTTGATAAGTAAGAGTAGCATCCATTGATCTTTTAGAACTCCTAGTATCACTTGAACTTGGTGCATTGACCGGATCATCAATATCGTCAAAAAGGCTGGCTAGTTCAGGATTAAATCGAGCCTCAACCTCAGGAGGAAGTAACACATTTGCATCATACTTATCATGACCAGATTGAGCCGTATCAGAGACTATCGGAACAGCATGACATGCCTTGCTTCGACGTTCTCTACGTAACTCAGCAGATACACCTTCTCGAGAAAAGTGATATGAATGATCACTTCCTGAAACAGGTACATCATGAGCCATCTTAGTTCGATGCTCATTACCAGAATCAGCAGCAACACTATCATAATCATCTGTGTCTGCTTCAACAATATCATCACCATCATCGTCCTCACTATCAGAATCATCAGAATCACCATCAGAACTGTCATCTGAACTCTCTTCATCCTCATGATCAGAATTGTCTTCATCATCCACTAACATATCATCCTCAAAACGAGATCGATAATTTGGATTAATCAGATGACCAAACAATGGTGGATCAGTAAGGCCTTCTACGTTGCGAGTATTTGCTTCTAAATCAGCGAAAAGACGCAAAGGCCAAGCATGTAGATTATAACGAGGTCCTTGATCGAAAACCAAGTTCGGACAGAAGTGTCTGACAATGGCCATAACAAAGCGAGGATAAAGTAAAAATCTCTTTCGTCCTCTGGCACTAAGTTGTTCAAGAAATTCTTGATAAAAGTAGACAGAAAATGGATACGGGCGATTGTAGACCAATGCAACCATCTGCGATGCTATTTGAGCAGAAAGTTGATCAAAGCCCGCTTTACGATTGCTTAAACAAACTAGCAAAGCATACGCCAGATATCTCCATCGTCCTTTAATTCCACTTTTGTCAAAAGGTAATTTTATTGCACCAACGTAACCCATCCTCTGAAAACATGGATAAAGAAGCTGAAACGAATATGTCATATCTACCGCTTCCTCTGGTTCTTCCCCTAACTGCAAAATATGACGAAGATTTGCAGCGTTGAATGCAAAAGTGATCCCAGCAACTGTAGCTTGAATAAAACTATGACCATCAACCATTACTTCATGAGCAGTACTCCAGAATTCATCTATGTACTGTCTAATAAGTCGTGGTGAATGAGTGAACACAAATGATAATCTTGAACGAGCTATAAATGCAAACATTTGATGATAATGATCACAGTTACGTTGATCTGGATCAAGGTTGAGAGCCAGATTATGCTTCTCAAAGAATTATCGTGGTGCTAAAGCCATATCTGCAAAAATCACATTATCAAAACAGATATAAAATAAACATAGAGAATGATTTGCAGACTTGGAAAAATGATTTACGAAGATAGTATTAAATTCGTAAGAACAAAGTGTACGAAGATATAAGTTCGTAAGAACTAAATGAACGAACATAAGGGTTAAGTTCGTAAGTTAAAATAACATACGAAGATAAACTTTAATTTCGTAAGTTGACAAAGTAAGTCCTAAATTCGTAAACACTTGTAGAAATCCTAAGTTCGTAACTTATAAACCTAAACTTAAGTTCGTAAGTTATAAACGAAGGCTAACTTCGTTTGCTTGAACACTAAATTCGTTTGCTACTTCCGAGCAACAGTTCATCAACAATTTAAATTGATTAACTTTTTGTTTTTGCCCAAAATCGTTTTCAAAAATTTGTATCCATTAATTATAGCATAACCCAGTTCGATTATAACAAGAATTTAAGATATAATAGAGGATTAATCTCAAAACGAAATTAAAACCCTAAAATCAAAATTCTTATGAACCTGACTGAGTGCGTGCATAAATTGGACAAAAGAACCAATTATGATTAGTGATTTGCGAAAGATAATGGTCAATAAGTTACCTGAATCACTAATAACAATGATAATCGAATCAACAAGTCTAAAATCGACTGAAAACTGAAGATTTGATTGATGATATTATGGGAGTGAAGCTGCTCAAATTCGTTTATGTAACAATAAAACGAAGGCAACTTATATTTATATAGATGGTAAAAACGGTATAAAACGGGTCGGGTAGGAAACCGGTCACAGGTATGTTCGTACGAAGTTAATCTTCGTAAGAACCAATCGGATCAAACATATTCTAACTTCCAGAACGAAGATAAATGTTATCTTCGTAAGAACTATTTGAACGAAGATAATGATATCTTCGTAAAAATTAACTCTGGACTTAGAAAATTTCAGAATATCCATCACGAAATGTACCACGATACGACCCTTTACCTAATCCTGTACATAGCAAAAACTCGTTAAAATCAACCTGTTCATGCCTTGTACCACGAATTTCCATCATATAAAATCATCATCATAATGTAAGTATTCAACGAACATTACAATCGTGAGTAAAAAATCCCTAATCCTTCAAACCAAATCATCAACAAACCTGAAAATAATCAATTAACATATGAACAATGTTACCAATCATGACCATGTAACGAAGAACTTTCCACTAATCATTGAGATGCTTAACGACAAATGATCTTGAAACACTTAAGTCCCATACGAAATGCCGTCTACAAAACAGTCAAACAATGAGTAGTCCAAAAATTCAATTAAGAACCTTATAAAGTTTCCGGAATCATGTCATAAGTTAAGGTACGAAGATTAAAAGTAACAGATCTGATTATTTTCACTAAATACATGAATCATAAGGTAAATAAATACACCAAAATCAAGTTCATGTATTCTTCCTTCACATGCTCATATCTGCATCACAAAAATTGTCATTACACAGCAAGGATCTTATCTCTAGGATATCATCCATATGAATAACAATGCATTTGCAGAATATAGCACTCCAATTTTATCCTTTTAACCTGAACACTGCACACTTACTGAAAACTCATTAACGCATTAAGAGCATAACATTATAATGCAGAAAATTTCAAGCTAAAATCATTCAAAAAACAGGGTTAACAAATACGAAATAACAATGAATCTAACAAAAGATCAAGGGAGGTCATTTCATCGTCAAACCCTAAAATGTCACCAAGTTATTAATTAAATTCTTAACTTGTAACAACTAAATTGTGAGATTTCAAATAACATTGACTTTTCACAAAACACTTAAAAGATCATTTTCTAAACTTAAACAAATTAATGTCCATATCAGAAAATCTTCTTTTGAACTAAATCACATAACCTCATCAAGAATTCAAATGAATGAATTCAGCAAAACATATACTCAACAGAATTTAAATAGAATCTCTCGTGCAATAAGAACTTATGAAAATACTTATTTTGACTCAATAAAATAGAAAAATAACTTAGAATAAAAATTACAGAATAATAAACTACTATACACAATAGTTATCTTAATTTATTCATAATTTACATGTGACTAGGGTACTGCTGATCAGATTAGATTAGCATTTACATAAGCTACCAGCGAGAAATAATTCTCTTATTATTAGTTATGAACAGTGATCCAAAAACGATTACCAATATGTTTGTCCTCTTAAACACTCGGTACTTCCAGTCTCTTTTTTGGTTTGTGGCACTTTCGTATTACTTGAGCCAAGGACAGTCACCATGTAACCTAGTAAGTTACTCATGCCACAATTTTAGTTTGCGAACTTATGTGCCCCATATTCAGATACACCCTCACAATCGAAACAAGCACTAAAATTAAGACATTTGGTGATTAAAGTGAGAAAGTCTTTAAGAATCAAGTCAGCGGTGACAGGTCGGTGATTCCTCACGCGCAAAGCGACATAACTTGACTCACGTACGGAAATATACTTAACATTGCATAATGCCAAGTACTTGCATATTTGTGACATTAATTTTACTTTAAAGCACTTATGAAAACCCGTGACTTTCTATGAGACCCGTGTAGCGAACTTTCTGACAACCTATCCCAAGTTTGAAACTTTAGGTAGGCTAGGTATACAAAGACACCCCAAGGACTTACTTGTTCGAATCTCAAAGGCCACATTAGCTTCATATTTTCAACATATTTATTTGATATTTGTATATCTTGTCACAAATATACATCCGAAAAAAGCAATACATACACATATATGTACCCGAGACCTTCTTTATAAAGACCAAATATACCTAATTACAATGCAAGATCTTTCATAAGATTTAAAGGACTTGTCTATTTTAAGAACAAGCATTCTCAGCCATATATCTGAATATGTTTCCCATAAGAACATTGTATAAATTAAGTTCAGATTATAAGGAAACCTTGGTACTTTGTGCCTACCGATACATCATATAATGGTATCACTGAACTGATCATTTTAAAGTACAATTAAGTAGGCTTAAAAGCTAAAGTATCGTCACGTCTAATCATGTAGTGCAGTAACCTTTTTATTTTTTTTATTGACACTATCTATATACGACTTAAAGACAACTCTATTTGTATTTTTGACTCTATCTATGTACGACTTAAACTACAAAGACACAAAAGGCAAAATTTAAGTTCTTTGAGAGAAACTACTCGGCATTCTTCATACCATTGATTTGATATAACAACTCATGACGAGGTCTATCAAAAGCTTTAGTATAAAGATCAGCAAGGTTATCATCAGTACAACCTTTTCCAAATGAATTAACTTCTTTTGAGCACAATCACGTAAAAAATGATGCTTTATATCTATGTGCTTGGTGACTTTAAAGTTTTTCGGATTCTTAGTAATATCTATGGCAGACTTATTATCAATACAAATAGGAGAGTCTGAGATATCCATACCATAGTCGCGCATGTTGCTGTATCCAAAGTACCTGAGAACAGCATTGACCAGCAGCTATGTATTCTGCTTCACAGGTAGACTGTGCAACAGATATCTGCTTTTTGCACTGCCACGATATAATTCTCCCCCCTAAAAGTTGACATCCACCTGACGTTGATTTCCTATCCGAACTGCAGCCACCATAATCCGAATCAGTATAAGCTTTGAATTCAAAGGAACCATGCATAGGATACCAAAGCCCTAGACGAGGCTTGGCCTTCACATAGCGAAGAATCCTTTTTGCAGCCTTCAAATGCGACTCTTTCGGATTAGCCTGATATCTAGCACACATACAAACAGCAAAGGTAATGTCCGGACGTGAAGCTGTCAAATACATTAAGGAACCAATGATAGCCCGATATTGAGTAGCATCGACATCTGGATCATTAGGCTTATCAGGACACAGCCCATGATTAGTCTGAATGGGAGTAATTGCATCTTTAGCATCGGTCATTCGAAACCTTGTAAGAAGATCTTGAACATACTTGCTCTGATGAATAAAGAACCCATCCTTCAGTTGATCCCCCTGTAATCCAAGGAAGAAAGTTAATTCCCCCATAGCACTCATTTCGAACTTAGCCTTCATGCTCTGCTCAAACTCCTTGCACATGTTCTTATCAGATGACCAAAAATGATATCATCAACGTAAACCTGTACAAGCAAGTAGTCCTTCCCTTTCCATTTGATGAACAACGTGCTGTCAATAGAACCTCGAGTAAAACCATTTCATGCAAATGAGTAGACAGTTTTTCATACCATGATCGAGGAGCCTGATGTAAACCATGTAGAGCCTTATCAACGATATACTCTATTAGGGAAATCTGGATCCTCAAACCCCTGAGGTTGATCTACATAAACTTCTTCTCGAATTTCTCCATACAAAAAGGCACTCTTTACGTCAAGTTGATACACCTTTATGCCTTGATAACTAGCAAATGCCAGAAATAATCGAATAGCTTCTAGTCTAGATACAGGTGCAAAAGTCTCATCGTAATCAAAACCTTCTTGTTGCTCAAATCCTCTAACCACCAACCGAGCCTTATTGCGAGTGACTACACCTTTGTCATCCTTTTTACAACGAAAAACCCATCGCGTTGATAAAGGAGATTCACCTGAGGTAAGTCAACTAACTTCCATACATCAAGCTTCCTAAACTTAGCCAATTCTTCTTGCATCGCCTCAACCCATGACGGATCTTTAAGAGCCATTCCAACATTTTTAGGCTCAACCTGAGAGATGAAGCAAAGTACAAGTACCAAGTAATTGCCCCAGAATCCTTAACTTCAGCAAACATACTTGACAAATTTTTCCTATTCTGATTTCTCGTGCGAACAGAGGCAGAAGCATCACCAATGATTTGCTCTACTGGATGATCCTTGTTGACTCTTGTTTGAGGAACCGTGTCAACTGTAAGATCATTTCCCAAGTTAGTCTGCACATGTTGTTCTGGAGTTTTAGGCTCTTCCTGATTTTCACCTTCCGTGTCGTCAGTATCATAGAAAGGATCATCAGGTAGAGGTATATGTAAAGGATCAAGGATCTTTAGGAGCAGTCTCTAAGGTAGAATCTGCTTCTTTGGTCCCACTAGACTCTCCAGAATTCGCAACTGGCATAATGATTGGTGAGGAAACAGGAGAAGAGAGGAACCGGTCCACCTTCAAATGGATCATGTAGAGTAACTACATCTTCCACAATTGGAATGCCTGAAAAAGAAACAGGACCACGAAAAGAGGTAAAGACACCAGCATAATCGAAGTCATTAGCAGGACCAATGTGTACAGCAGGTTTATGACTGACAATACCACATTTGTACCAAAATTAACTTTGCCAGTTTTCTTATTGTACACACGCCGAATTGGTGTACTAGGTACATAACCTAAGAAGAAACCCTCCTCAGATTTAGGATCAAATTTTCCTTGAGGAAGTACTTTCAGAAAAGTACACGGAACACCAAACGGCTCAACATTCTGCAAATTGGGCTTTTTGTTGTGCAACAGCTCATAACAAGTCTTCTTAAACCGTTTAACTGTTAAAACCCGATTCAAAATGTGACAAGCTGTATTCACCGCCTCTCCCCAGAAGGTAATAGGAAGCCCTGAATCAGCAAGCATCGTCCTGGCTGTTTCAATCAACGTCCTGTTCTTCCTTTCAGCGACACCATTCTGTTGTGGTTCATATGGTGCACTGAATTGATGTTGAATACCTTTGGACAAACAAAATACCGTAATAGTATTATTCTTGAACTCAGTACCATTGTCACTCCTGATTCTCTTCACTTTAATCTCATGGACATTCTCGACTTGTTTAATGAAATCCATAAATCGAGCAGCAGTCTCATCCTTGGTCTTCAAAAAGAATACCCATGAGAATCTTGAGTAATCATCAGTGATCACCAAACAGTAGGACATCCCTCCAATGCTTCTTATGTTCACAGGACCAAAGAGATCCATATGAAGTAACTCGAATGGTTTGGATATAGAATTTTGCACCTTTGATTTATGGGGATTCTTATGTTGCTTCCCTTTCAAACACGATACACATTTATCTTCCATCCCAAACTTCTTTACCGGAACACCTTCAACTAATTCAAGACTGACAAGTTCATTCATCTTCCGAAAGTTGATATGTCCCATTCTTTGATGCCATAAGAGAGATTCCGACTCATTGGCCTTGCTCAACAAACAAAGGGACTCCTTTGGATTATCAACACCTAAAACTAAACCATAGATGTCTCTCTTCCTAGGAGCTCTGAGCATAATCCATTCTTCATGAATAACAAAACCCGGCTTCAAGATGAATGCCTCCTTTTCTGTGAAATGAACATTGTTGCCCTTGTCACAGATCTGTGAGACACTCATAAGATTATGAGTAAGTTGTTCCACATAGTTTACTCGTTCTAGAGTAAGTTGTTCATTGACGACATCTCCTTGACCGGTGATGTTACCGCCCTTGGATCCAGCAAAACTAACATATGACCCATGTATATCAACATAATTGGACAAAAGCTTCTTGTCCCCTGTCATGTGCTTGGAGCATCCACTGTCAAGGTACCACAAATGAATTGGTTTCCTAGGAACTCCCTGCACATAAAATGAGATAAGTTAGTTTTCGTTGGGACCCAAACCTTCATTGGTTTGGGTCGACCCTTCTCATCCTTGAGAAGAAGTTCAGTCCAATATCCATTGCTAGAAGCCTTGGATGAAACACGTTTCTCATCTTGTCTTCTCACTGGAGAAGTCTTCGGACCTCTCGTTGGAGAAGATCTAGGAGAATGAGGGCCAAAAGAAGGTCGAACACTTGAGTGAACCCGGTCATAAAATGAATTACAACTTGGAGATGTTTGAGACCGACTCGAACTCCCAGTGGGGGTCGTGAATCTATCTTCTCTAGGTGATATACTCCTAGATTCAGGTGATACTTTCCTCTTTTGAGTTGAATTCCTATGAACATTTCCTGTAAAACCTTTTGGTGAAGATTCTCTGCGTTGAGGTATAGTAAACGGTTTTGGAGAGGATTGAACTTTAGTCTCATTAACCAGTTTATCATTACCCAACCCTCTTTTTCCTTCCGATGCAGAAACCTTTGAAGGAGAACCTGATCTCCGAGGTCTATTAGGACATACACTGTAAACATGACCTTTTTCATGACAAGCAAAACAAGAAAGGACCTTGACCTTTTTCTTTGTATCTACCTTTTTATCGGTACCTACAGATTCAATTTTAGTCCTAGTGTCCACTGTCTTACTTGTTTTTCTAGTATCATCAAAGTCACGTTTAGTTGGTGAATTCCTAGACTTTCTAGCATCATCTATCTCATCCTTACCTATTGGAGACTTCTTAAGTGCAGGCATAAGGATTTGCTTCAAAGTCCTAGTAGCTACTTCATCAACAGCTGATCTATCCTCAGATTTTCTAATTTTAGTCTGCCTAGGCAATGGAGTGAGACGCGACTGACTTAATTTCTTCATGTCCTCAACAGTCACATCCCAGACTTTATCAATCCTTTTAGGGTCAATAGATTCTAAAGGGAATTCTAACTCAGTATATACCCTATGACTCTTGTGAAGAGTAAAGTGTGTAACACTATCTTTCTGACCAAAAGGAATAGACTTATTTTGAACAATACCTTTCAATTTCTCTTCCTTTTTAGGTTGAGACGAACCTCCTACAGACTCTTTTGTTTCCTTAGGCAACTTGGCTTCAGGAATTGAGTCTTTTGGTTTACTAGCTTCAGTACTAGATTGAAGTAGAACTTCAGGAATGTTTGGTTCAACGGAGGTATAATTGTTGTTGAAAGGTGGAGGAACATCGTTATAAGAGATCTTAACTGGGTCTAGACTCTTAGTTGGAGTCCCTCGATAGCTATGGATCGCTCTCGAGATCGTCTATGGTTATGTCGTGAGTGCGGAATCCTCACGAGATAACTGTTTGATTAGTTATCTATTATATTGCTAATTACAAGTATATAATCAGCCTTATATTGCTCTATATTCGTTTGTTATAGATCACAAACGAACTTAGTCGCCTTAGGGTGTGTATACTGAACGTCCATCACCAATTTAGGGTTTTCGTTCGTATTTATATGTTTCTGATGATATTGGGCTTGCTGGGCTTTGTTCTTACGAACTTAGCAGCCCAGCCCATCTTAACGAAGATTATCTTCGTTAGTGCCTAACGAAGATTATCTTCGTTAGTTGTAAATCATCTTTATAGTTATATTCCTAGTATTTCACGTACAAGGAATCCTAACGTATATTATGTTTGTACTTGTATAACATACATAACAAACATAATATATAAACATATATAACACCTAAACATGTAATCGATCATTACCAAAACATTATGTTCATAATCTATCAATTACATATATGAATAAGACATAATCAAATCTAAGTTGCTGTTGTCACATCAACGTGCATCAACATTAAAGAAAACCCAAACAATAAGGATCCATGTATATGAATAATATGCAATCAAAACAACAACCATAGGGTGTTTTAGAAGACTACCTTCTTCCAAGCTTATGAGAAGGTTGATATGAAGGAGATGATGATCTTGAAGTGGCAAGTCTTCAACCTAGAAGAACCTCAAGCTTGTATACCCCAAACTATCAACAAACACCCAAATGTGCTAGGATTTAAACTTGAAAACCCTTCCCTTTTGTCCTCCTTGATGCCGAAATTAAAAGAGAAAAAGAAGAGAGTTTTTGCTCTTGAGAAAGTTGAGAGAGTTCTTGCAAAATGCATGTAAGAAGTGATACTCTCTATGTTGAGTGTTGTGTGTATAATAATAAGAGAATGCATGAGTTTTAAGTGGAGAAAAACTCAAAACACATGGGGGGGGGGGCGGCCCCTAGGTCCATCACATGGGACTTTTCCACCAACTTTTTAAACTTGTATTTTATATAAAACATTTTATATAAAAGTCTTGTAACTTGTTACATACCTTATGTAACATGTTATATATTATACACAACATATATATGTGTTTATTTCACCAAATAAAACACATTCATATTTCTCTCAAAATAAATTATCCATATAATTTATATATATATACATTTCTCAAGTGCAATTATTTAGAAAACCACTTTCTAAAAGTTTCAAGTATTGATATTTATTTAAAGATCATATCTTATAAATAAATATTATAAGTGTTTGTCTAGCTTGTTATTGGGTATGACCCGACTTGGATCATCACGTACTAGCCACGTCAATTTAATATGTGTCTTGGGCAGACGAAATTCCAACAATCTCCCACTTGCACAAGATTCATAGAATATTGACGCAAGCAGCAAATACCGCCTAACAACAGTTTGCTACCCCTAATACGTATGACGAAGTGCCATTCAATAACATCATCCCCTTCAAGTTCCTTACTTGAAATGATTTAGGTGAATCGATCATTTATCCTTTTGTCACAGATGTCATGTTAAATCCTAGAGACACAGAGTGATCATTCTTTATTGATTTAACTTTGTAATAGGCCTTAGACATCTAACTCTCAACGAATAAGAGGGACAAATTCCATCTCGACTACATACGTCTTTCATAATCACCTTATATCATACCTGAGCTTAGTCTTATGTACTGCCATGTTTCAGAACAGCGAAGAGCTAAGTCAAAGTATAATATTCAGTGAATATCAAGACCCAATATGTATCTCAGGTCTGAGGATACAATGATATTCGCCCTTTAACTCAAGATTACTTATGATCAATCACAGAGATTCCATGTAGTAATGCTTGATTGCAGGTCAGTCCAATATTTGTATCCCACAAATATCTATGAACCTTGGTAGCAACACTTTGCTCTATATTCAAAACCTTTGAATATCTACCAATCCAAGTTCATAATAATCTTACATTCATATTTGTTCCCACAAATATGATCGACTACGGACATTTAGAATAATTAACTTATTCATGGATTTAAACATGCAAAAATGGAACATAACACAATTTTAAATGCAAAATACCAATATTCATATAAATGTGTTAATAACTACAAGTGTTCCGATATCCAAATACTTAAATAGATCAAATCCAATCACTAGAATATCGAAGTCCCATGGCACAAGTATGACTCTCATGCTTAGGCCTTTCAAGGAGCTTCGTGAGTGGGTCCGCAACATTTTGATCGGTGTGAACTTTGTGAATACATATCTTTCCCTTTTCAACTTCATCCCTTATGTAGTTGAATCTCCGCTCAATGTGCCTAGTCTTTTGATGTGCACGAGGTTCCTTGATTTGAGCAATCGCCCCCTCGTTATCACAAAGAATTTCTAGGGGTTCTTGAATGGAAGGAACAACCCCTAGATCGGCAATGAATTTCTTCAACCATGCAGCTTCTTGTGCTTGCTAAAGAAGCGGCGATGTATTCAGACTCTGTAGTGGACAACGCAACCACATCCTGCTTTGAGCTTTTCCATGAAACAGCTCCTCCGTTTAGAATGAATATGTACCCCGATTGTGATCGAGAATCATCTCGATCAGTTTGGAAACTCGCATCTGTGTAACCCTTTACAACGAGTTCCTCCTCACCAGATCCATATATTAAGAACATATCTTTAGTGATTCTAAGATATTTCAATATATATTTGACAGCCATCCAATGACTATCTCCTGGATTTTGCTGGTATCTACTTGTCATGCTCAAAGCGCATGACACGTCCGGTCTCGTGCATATCATAGCATACATGATGGATCCTATAGCAGATGCATATGGGATTCCACTCATTTTCTCTTGCTCAACTTTTGAGCTAGGAGATTGAGAAGTACTCAATATAGTCCTCTTTGAATAGGTACCAAACCTTTCTTAGAGTTTTCCATCTTGAACCTTTTCAAGATTTTGTCTATGTATGCACTTTGATTCAAACCTATTAAGCGCCTTGATCTATCCCTATAGATCCTTATTCCCAAAATATAGGCGGCCTCACCAAGATCCTTAATGGAAAAGCAACTTCCAAGCCAGGCTTTTACACCTTCCAAGGTTGGAATGTCATTTCCAAATAGTAGAATGTCATCGACATATAAAACTAGAAAAGTAATGATGCTCCTACTAGCCTTCTTATACACACAAGCTTCATCAGCGTTTTTGATGAAGCCAAATTTCTTGACTTCTTCATCAAAACGACGATTCCAGCTTCTTGATGCTTGTTTCAATCCATAGATTGATTTCTTTAACTTGCATATTTTATTAGGATGTTTTGGATCGACAAAACCTTCAGGCTGATCCATATAGACATCTTCCTCAAGATATCCATTTAGAAAAGCGGTTTTGACATCCATTTGCCATATCTCATAGTCATAATGTGCGGCTATGGCAAATAATATCCTAATAGACTTTAGCATTGCCACAGGCGAAAAAGTTTCATCATAGTCGACCCCTCGAGTTTGAGTGAAACCTTTTGCTACAAGTCTAGCTTTATAAGTACTCAAGTTTCCATGCATATCGTGTTTCAATTTGAACACCCATTTACTTCCAACTACTTTGGAATTAGGAGGTTCAACAACCAATTCCCAAACTTGGTTGTCATACATGGATTGCATCTCAGCGTTCATGGCCTCTAGCCATTTGTCTGAATCTGATTTGGACATTGCATCATGGTAGGTGGTAGGTTCATCAGAAACTACCATGTAGCATTCATCCACGAGAAATCCATATCTTTCAGGTGGATAAGTAGCTCTACCAGATCTACGAACGTTTTGTGTGTCTTGATCAAC
Source organism: Erigeron breviscapus (assembly GCA_034093135.1). Classification (NCBI taxonomy): domain Eukaryota; kingdom Viridiplantae; phylum Streptophyta; class Magnoliopsida; order Asterales; family Asteraceae; genus Erigeron; species Erigeron breviscapus. The sequence continues at coordinate 124,448,673 of CM067170.1, read as the reverse complement.
CCTTTGATCATCTTCAACATCCTTTTGTTGAATGCTAGTGTCACCCAAGTGTGTATCTGTCAGTGGTTCTTGATCTTCTTTAAGTTCCACTGTTCTGGAACTAGTTCCTTCCATAAGGAATTTAGTCTCCAAGAACTCAGCCTTTCGAGCAACAAATACATTTTGCTCATTAGGATTGTAGAAATAATATCCCAAATCATCTTTAGGATATCCTACAAAGATACATTTAGTGGATCGGGGCTCTAATTTGTTGAGGCATCATGTCTTACATAAGCCTCACAACCCCATACCTTTAAATATGACAAAGATGGAACTCTTCCATGCCATATTTCAAAAGGTGTTTTCTCCACTTTCTTGGTGGGAGCCATATTTAAAATTCGGGCAGCAGAGATTATGGCATATCCCCAAAATGATAGAGGTAGTGAGCTTTTACTCATCATGGAACAAACCATATCTAATAGAGTTCGATTCCTCCTTTCAGACACACCATTATGTTGTGGTGTTCCAGGTGGAGTTAGTTGTGAGATAATTCCACAACTTCTAAGATGATCTTGAAAAGCATCACTTAGGTATTCACCTCCTCTATCAGAACGAAGAATTTTTATTGACTTACTGAGTTGGTTTTCTACTTCATTCTTGAAAATTTTGAACATTTCAAAAGCTTCACTCTTATGTTTTAATAAGTATACATAACCGTAATGACTATAGTCATCGGTGAATGTAATGAAGTATCTTTCACCATTCCTTGTCATTGGCTTAAAAGGACCACATACATCCGAATGTATGATACCTAATAAATCTTTTGCCCTTTCATTAGTGCCTTTGAAAGGTGCTTTAGTCATCTTGCCTTGTAAACAAGATTCACATACATTAAATGAATCATTTGATTTTGTTTTCAAAAGACCATTCTTTTGAAGTGTTAGTATGCGATTTTTATTTATATGGCCAAGACGACAATGCCAAATATAGGTTTCACTTAAATCTAATTTAAGTTTCTTGGTGGTAGCTTGGTACATTGAGTTATCATATGTTGTGTTTTCATGAACCAATTCATAAATACCATTTAAAGGCATAGCTTTAAAATAAAATACATCATTCATAGAAACATGGATATCATTGTTAACAAAATTAAAATCATATCCAACATGTCTTAAACGGGAAACAGAAATAATACTCCTAGTCAAACTAGGTGCATACAAAACATTGTTTAATAATATTTCCAAACCATTTGGAAGTTTCAAAAGATAGTCTCCTTGGGCTTCAACATGCACCAATGCACCATTGCCCATAAAGAGACTAATGTCTCCCTTCTTGATGTGCTTCTTTCTTCTGAAACCCTGTAACATATTACAAATATGAGTTCCACATCCGGTATCCAATACCCATATGTAAGAAAAAATAGTATTAAGCTCAATATATATCATAAATATTGTACCTGAGGTTTGCCCTGCATCCCTCTTAGCTTTCAACTCTTTGAGATAGGTTGGACAATTACGTTTCCAATGTCCTACCTCCCCACACTCAAAGCATGGGTCATTGACAGCAACCTTTTGCTTCTTCGCTTTTGGAGTATCCATTTTTCCCTTTCCTTTGCCTTTGAAATTCCCTTTGTTGTTACCCTTTCCCTTAGCAACATTTGCCTTGGGTCCGGAGTAAGCCCTTTTCTTTCCGCCTTCATTGATCATGAGAACGGGTTGAACTTTTCCTCCCATACTAGCCTCGGCCGTTTTGAGCATCCCATGGAGCTCGGAAACGGTCTTGTCCCATCCGTTCATGTTATAATTTAACACGAAAGTTTCAAATCTCTTAGATAATGAGTTAAGGATCATATCCGTAGCTAACTCATTTGAGACGGGACAATTAAGCCTTTCGAGGCGATCAATGTAGCTTTTCATTTTAAGAACATATGTTGAGACGGGTTGTGAATCATCCATGCGACATGCATGAAGCGCTCGAACCGTTTCGAAGCGTTCAACCCTTGCCTTTTGTTGGAACATTTCCTTGAGTTGGGTAATCATGTCGTATGCCCCATGGTGCTCGAACTCCTTTTGGAGTTCGGGAGTCATACTCGCTAGCATTATGCAACTAACTTGCACGGAGTCCTCGACATATTTAGCCAATCATTATAGGCTTCAACATCAGTTTCTTCGGGCTCATCAGGAATAGGATCGTCTAAAATATAGGATTTCTTTTCGTGCCTGAGAACAATTCTCAAGTTACGAAACCAATCCACAAAGTTATTTTGGTTAAGACGATCCTTTTCAAGGATGGATCTTAGTGAAAAGTTATGGACGTTTGGGTTGGGGTTAATTGCATTGTTAGCGGCCATCTACAAGATTAACAAAGTTCTTTATTAGTATTTTCGATATCAAATATAAATTTTAATTGTTAATACCCTTTTATGTCTCATAGACAATTAATAATTAAAACCTAGAATCCAACGTTACATTTAAATGATGGTTAGGTGACCTTATCCCATGATCTAAATTAACAAGGTAGTCAACGTTTGACAATTGCAACTTTTACAATTTCTAGTGGTATGGGACCAGTTTAATATCTTATATTAAATTGGCATGTTTAATCCCATCAACGCCTTTGGTTATCATGCTTCGGTGACCCTAATCACATGGTTTCCAAATCAAGTTGTCCTACTTATACACACATGTAAATTTATTTTATACTAGTGGTTAGGTGACCTTTATCCATAAGTACAATAAATTTACCTTAACTTATAAGTTCCCTCAAAGTAGTTAGGTGACCTTTATCCTACAAAGAGTTCCCAAATAATTAAGTGTTGTATAAAAGGATGGCGTTTAACTTGTTTTTCAAGGGTCGTTTGAGTTTTTATATTCTAGTTAATAACTATGTACCATAATGAATTTTGAAATCCATATTTCAAGGTTCTTTTATAAAATCCATTTTTATAATTGTGACCATTAACTTTTAATAAAACCCATTTTAATTTACCAAGTTAATGTCAATATTAAAACCAATTTTAATCTTTATGTGTGTCTTTTAGTTTGTTGGTTTTTAAGCATCCACATGACAAAATAATAAACAACCATACAAACATGACAAACATAATAATAAGTGCACAACATTAGCCAACTATTTTGACCACACTTGTTAGCCGAAACAAGTGGGTCAAAAGGTCTCAACCTAAGGGACAAAGTAACACAAAATTTTGTGTTAGTTGAGCTCCCACTTGATCTTGCATCCAAATGCTTCAAGTAACCTTTTGTGATGTGATTTGAATGTCTTTCTTCACTCTTCCTTTTGGCCTCCAAAACAGCCCCTAAACTCTTTAAAGCTTTCTTGGAGATTACATTTACAAGAAAAATGCTACTAATCTATTTATTACATACCAAATGGAATAAATAAATTACATAACCAAATGAATGAATAAAATCCTATTTAACTATTACAACCATTGAATAATTAAATAAATACAAACACATCCATACATCCCAATCAATCACAAGGTCTTTTGGCTAAGTTGTGACACTAAAATACACAAAAAAAGAACCCTTTTTGTGTATATATATTGGCCCAAAAATGCAGAAAATTTGGCCAAAAAAATGTTTTTGTCCAAACAAAATCAATTTTTGATGCATATATCCATATAACCGGCTCTGATACCATTGTTGGTCTTGTTGGGTTTTATCAAAGTCATATTATCATTATAATATCAAAAACGCAGCGGAATATTGAACCATTTCAATGTGTTATATGTGGTTAAAAACCAAATTTTAACTTATTAAAGAAAACCCAAACAATAAGGATCCATGTATATGAATAATATGCAATCAAAACAACAACCATAGGGTGTTTTAGAAGACTACCTTCTTCCAAGCTTATGAGAAGGTTGATATGAAGGAGATGATGATCTTGAAGTGGCAAGTCTTCAACCTAGAAGAACCTCAAGCTTGTATACCCCAAACTATCAACAAACACCCAAATGTGCTAGGATTTAAACTTGAAAAACCCTTCCCTTTTGTCCTCCTTGATGCCGAAATTAAAAGAGAAAAAGAAGAGAGTTTTTGCTCTTGAGAAAGTTGAGAGAGTTCTTGCAAAATGCATGTAAGAAGTGATACTCTCTATGTTGAGTGTTGTGTGTATAATAATAAGAGAATGCATGAGTTTTAAGTGGAGAAAAACTCAAAACACATGGGGGGGGGGGCGGCCCCTAGGTCCATCACATGGGACTTTTCCACCAACTTTTTAAACTTGTATTTTATATAAAACATTTTATATAAAAGTCTTGTAACTTGTTACATACCTTATGTAACATGTTATATATTATACACAACATATATATGTGTTTATTTCACCAAATAAAACACATTCATATTTCTCTCAAAATAAATTATCCATATAATTTATATATATATACATTTCTCAAGTGCAATTATTTAGAAAACCACTTTCTAAAAGTTTCAAGTATTGATATTTATTTAAAGATCATATCTTATAAATAAATATTATAAGTGTTTGTCTAGCTTGTTATTGGGTATGACCCGACTTGGATCATCACGTACTAGCCACGTCAATTTAATATGTGTCTTGGGCAGACGAAATTCCAACAATCCGCACGGATCTTCGATCGGGAACAAGGAGGGGTTTTGATCGATTTATTGGCGATTCCCTACCGGTGTAAAGCTTTGAGAAGCTTAACGCCATTGTATCGGAGGTGTTTGTGTTGGCGGTGGAGACTTCTCCATAGAGAAGCCGGCCACCTTAGGTGTTTTGAGGGTGAAGAGAACATGCCTCCATTCGATGGGGATGACCTCTTTTTATAGGAGAAACTTATCTTGGGGGATAAGTTAGGGTTCTAGGGTTTTTAGGGGGATACCCTATCGTTTAGGAAGAATTTGGGTAAATCCCTTTTCTTTAGGGTGAAGAAACAAGAGATTTCCTCCATATTTGGCGGAGCTCCGTTCTGATGGGCGAGCTCCGTAATTCTGACTGAGGTGGTCCATTCTGAAAGGTGAGCTCCGTTCTGACGGAGGTGAGCTCCGTAATTCTGGCAGAAAGCATCCTTAAGCAGCCTCCGTAATAGCAGATTCACATACGGAGGTAGGGCTCCGTATAGGGTATATCATCAGTTTATATTGAGGGTTACTCGACACATCCCAATATCTTATTGTCCTTAGTTTTCTTCTTCCAACTACTTTCGTTTTCCAACATTGCTAGTGATCTCTTCCAAGTTCTAGGGGAGTCCTTATACTTAACCAAAGGTGACCTTCATGTCACACAACCTCCCTTTCGTTGGCCGCTCAATTTTTTTCCTTTTGGTCGATCAACATAGATAGGGAAGACCTTCGATTTCTTTCTCCAAGTTAAGGCTTATGTTATGGGTGAAATTTCAAGTACCAATATCTTGAAAGCCTAAGATCTTGACATATCAGGATCTTGACATTGATGAATATTCTGATGACTTATTAATATCTTGCTAACGTTATGAATTACTTGTTATTATCATTTCCACATGAGTTAAGTGTGCAGATTCCAGAATATTCGATATAAGGCTATGGAAAATATCTCTAACGGTGCAAAAAGGAATTCACACATGGGATTAATCATCAACACGCAAAGAAGACTTGGTCTCGCAACATAATCGGACTTCTAGTTGATTTCAGCATGAGGAGAAATACTTCAACGTTCACTTGACTGGTCAAGATACTCTCCAACGTTCTAATATTGAAGACCTGGAAGATCCCTACTATTTCGCATAGTTAGTTAGCATCTAGGTCTATATATAACGAATGAAGCTGATCGATTTAGGATATACTTTACTCACTAGCAATATCTCTGATCACTTGTATTCACACACTACTCTCTACACTCTCATCTTTATTCTCACACTTAGCAATAATCGATCAACCGAATTCCACCATTGTAATCATTTTAACAATCATTAATAAGAGAACAAAGGCAGGGACGATTGCTTCCTCCCGGGGTTTTTATGCCGGCGATCATAAGGATTAAGGGCTTTTCCTCGATAACAAATCTCGGTGTTCTTGTTCCCTTATCTTTACTTTTATTTTTGTTAATTATTAGATCTTTATTATAATTAGCATTACATTCTGTTCTTTACATTATCTCGATACATTTAAGTTCTTTATTTACGATTATCTTTGTCCTTTAATTCCTTGTTTAGTCGACATAATTCTTTAGCAAATCTTTTCTTTAACACGCATCTTTGAAACTCAACATATTTTACAAGCCCTTAACCTCACGAACGAAAGTTTGGTTACATAATTGATCTAAGTCTTCAAGGGTGATTATCTTGGGTAATTTTTGACCAAAACAATTTGGCGCCCACCGTGGGGCAAAAGGTGCTTTCGATCGATTAAAATTTTCAATTTTTATCAAAAACAATTTTCCGAAATTAATTCCGAAAATGTCGACTCAACCAACTAACTCTTCGCAAACTGCTCCTGCTATTTCTTCTTCTATGATTGGTCATTCTGCAGGAAATAATTCGTATCGAAGAAACAGGAACAATACGGTTCGAATCTCGAATCAAAACAAAGACAAAGGACCTGCTGATCAGGGCACTGACTTTAATGCTGCTGGAGACATTCCTGCGGGAAATTCGTCTCAATTCAACACTGGATCTGGCCAAGCAGGACGATCGAGCTTTTATAATTCTGAAGGCTATCCAGACCCATTTAATATTGGATCTAGAGATTCTGCTCAAAATAATGATTCTGATAACATGCCTAACCTATTTACTATTTTGCAGAATATTAATGATACAATTAAAACAAATCAGGAGTATAATCAGACTCAATTTAAGATCTTGGAGTCCAGATTTCAGAGAATGGACCATCATTCACTCCAAGGAATCTATTTTCAACTCCAGGACCATCTGCAGCCCCTGGATCTGCACCTCCAAGCACGCCATTCCCAACTGCAACCTCGAACTTTGGGAGCAACATTCCACAAAATACTAATGCTGCTGGGGCATCTGCGTCTATGGGTGCAGGTTTACATAATGCTAATAATTTTTTTGGTTCTTTTGGTTTTGCTAACTCATCGCAGGGTCAAACGACGAACGACTACATTGCAAGGGAGTTTCAAAGACTGAAAGACATGATCTCTACTGTTCCTGGGTTTTGTAATCGAATTACAAAAGTCAACCCTGCATCTTATCTTATTAATAGATATGGTGACAGGATCGCTAATGTAGAGATCCCAAAGAAGTTTCAAGTTCCAAATATGAAGCCATATGATGGAACTACAGATCCTCAAGAACATATAGCACTATATTTGGAGAAGATGGAGACTGTGCCCATTCCTTCCAACCTAAAAGAAGCTTGCTTATGTAGAAGCTTTGGATCTACACTTTCTGGATCAGCCTTAAAATGGCTGCAGAGTTTGCCTCCTTTATCTATTAACTCTTTTGCAGATTTAACTAATTTATTTTATAGTCAATTTTCTTGTAGTAGAACTTTTGAAAAATTGACAGATGATCTTTATAAAGTTACTCAAAAACCTAACGAATCCCTTAGAGATTTTATGACCAGGTTTACGAAGGAGTCACTTAATATTCCAAAACTGGATATGTTGACCGCTATTCAAGCTTTGCAAAGAGGCCTCAAACTGGGATCCAAATTCCAGGAAGATCTTATAATGACACCATGTAGAAATTTGGATGAAGCAAAAGCCAGAGCTGCAAGATTTATAAGGCTTGAAGAAAACGAATTGACTTCTTCAAAATTAGAAGCCTTATCATATGATCGTCCAAATCGGAAGGCAGAAACTCCAGTATTCAAGCCAAGAAGCAAACCTTACACAAGACATGTCGATAATCAAGTTAATGCAGTTGAAGAAGATGATGGGGTTGATTATCCTGCTCTTTCAACATACTATTTTTCAGTTGGCACGCCTGGTGTTATAATGGCTCTAAGAGAACATGGAGATAAAGTAAGTGGCCACAAAAGAAGAATGATTCTTATTTCAAAAAGAAGGATCCTAGCCAATGGTGTGCCTATCACGAAGACTTTGGCCATCTCACAGAAGATTGCAAGATGTTGAGAAGGGAGATCTCCACTCTTCTAGCTAAAGGGTATCTCACAGAACTCCTTGGAAGGAAGAAGGCTAAAGATGTTGAAGGCATGGATTTCTCAAAACCTAAGCCAACTCAAAAAGCTGATTCTCCACCGCCAGATGCAAGAGTAATTAATACAATTTCTGGAGGATCAGAAGTATGTGGGACAACATATTCAGCAGCCAAAAGATATGCTAAGCAAAGCAAGACAGATAAAGGAGAAAGAAGTGTGAAGAAGGCATCAATTTCAGATTCAGATTTTGTTTCTTTTGAAGAAGACGACTTTGATGATATACTGTGATACGTCCAAGGTGTATCAATATACCAAAGTATATTGTACACATAACAGTTGTAGAGGGGGTGAATACAACTTTCTTCAATCTTTACAAACTTTTAAATAAAACGTTTTAAAGATTCAGTTTATATGTTAAGTAAGTAAAGAACAGGAATCATTAAAACAGTAAAGCAGTAAAGAAACAAGCATTCTTGAACACAGATTGTGGTTTTCAAATGTAATCCTTTATTAAGAAATAATCTATACAAAGAATTACAGGGTTGTTGCGGAATAAAGATAGCCTATAGATATCTAAACAACCCTTGAAATGACAAACTACAATCAATAAGTTTCAGCTCAAGAGAATCAGCCAAAGCTGATCTCCAACAGACTAAGCTGTGTCTAAGAGCAGAGAAAACTTATGTGAAGAATGATTCTCAGGAATGTCACACATATGCAATCAAGGAATGAGGCTTTTATAGGCGAAAGCCCTTCTTCTCTTGGTATCCAATGAAGCCACGTATTAATCTTCTACTGGATGACAAAGGAATATTTGATCGTGCCTTTCATGGTACTTGTGGTCCCCCACGTACTGGCGCACATTCTTTATCATCCAATAAGAGTATGGACACGCATATGTAAATCTAACCACCAACCTGGATCCTAGGATTCTTCCTAGTCACGTCATTTATCCTTATCTTCAATCCAGGTTGTTATCTTCACTTGATTGTCAGACACAGATTGGGCCGTTTGTCAAAACACCAATCTGCCTAAGTGTTTCCAAGCTGACTGCTAATCCCAAGCTGTCTTCCACTACCAGCTTGGTCTTCTATCTTCAATCCTCCTCTTCGACTTGGATTGAATGCTATAAACATTGTTGATGCAGCTTGAACAACACTTGCTTCCATATGATTACAATTACAAACATGAAGCATGATCTGGGTCAGAGACAGATCGCAAGCTGTGTCAGCTTAGTCTGACCCAGATCAGATTACAAGAACCAAAAGATTACTAAGTGTTTATAGGTCAGATTTGTCATCACCAAATTTACAATGAACATTGGGACTCAACAATCTCCCCCTATTTGATGATGACAAAACCCAACACACTTCTAACTATCAGCTTACAAAGAATCAAAGTAAAATATGACTAACAACTTGTGACCCTTTGAATCTTTTGGGTTCTTTTCAATCTGATATGAAGTTCTAACAAGAAAACTGAATTTGTACAAATACTTGCATATATTGAGAAAAACAAAATGTTACAATCAATACTTATTCCCCAATCATTTCTACTGCTTCTTGTTTAACTTCAAATGATGGGGCAACTTTTACACCTAACTTTCTATCTAAGCCCTCATCAATAAGGAACTGCTCATACCCATTACCATTCTCACCAAAAGCAGCACAAAATCTGTACAAGGTGTATAGGTACATAGCTGGTACCTGTTGCAGTTCAGCAGTCCTTTGGAAAACCAATTCCCTCTTGCATTCACAAAATACATACCATGCTCAGGTTCAGTGATGAACATCCCACATCTTGCATTTGTAACACCAGCAGGTAGAGACAGATCGAGATGACTAAGAATCTTGTCAAGAGCTTCAGGAGATAATTGAGCAAGTAGCTCTGAAGGGTTCAAATTCTTGAGAAAATCTGTGTGATCACCTTCAGGAGCATTGATTTTTCCATGTCTTCTCCTTTTCTTTTTGAGTGGCTCATCTGACTCATCTTCATCATCCATATCATAAGCTTTAGGTCTTGGAAGGCCAGTGATATCAATCTTGAATTTCAATTATAGCCAACTTCTTTCTCAATGGCTTCCAAGACAGTCTCTCTATGAATTCCAGGCATACCAGTGATGATATCATGCAATTCAACCCACTCAGTGTAGCCTAAGTCAAATAGGCTTATCAAGATCATGGGTTTCCCAGCTTGTTTCATACCCTTCTCTTGTGAACCTGATGCTGGGAATGTTCTTTCCTCTTTTTCTTTTGAGTTGAACCTGGGTGATTGGCTCTGGATGCCTTCTATATTTAATTCTTTCAGTCACCTTTCTTTTCTCCAGAGCCTCCCACCTATCATGGGCTTCAACACTTTTCTTCACATCTTTTACCTTCTGTGATGGTTTAGTGTGAACCACCTTCTTCTTGCCTTTGCCCACATCTTTCTTTTTGGATCCAATAGCTGCAAGGTCTTCTTCATCTTCCTTATTCAATGTTTCTTGAAGAACCTTAGCAACTTCTGGATCAGATTCAGTCACTGCCATTTTCTCTCTTTGCAGTCTGTCTTCCTTAACCATTTTGTATGCCACCTCAACTGTTACCCCAAGTTCTGGAGCCTGTTTAATTGCAAGCTCCCAATCTTTTCTTTGTCAGTTAAAATCTTCACACCACTTGACTCAGCTTCAGTTGGCCTTTTCTTTAACATAAATTGAGTCAGAGTGGTTGTGTCTTCACTTGAAGAGGATTCAACAGGTTTTTCTTTGGGAGCTGGGTCAGCTTGAGATGACACAGCTTGTACAGGGTCAACTTGGGAAGACTTTCCTTTTTCAATAACTTTTTCAACTCCAACTTCTTTTTCAACTCCAACATCTTTCCTTATATCTCCCATTACAACATCAGTCTCCCCCTCAATTGTATCACTCTCCTTTTCAGCTTCTTCATTCACATTCCCAATAATTTATTCACCACCATACTCAGATTCTGGTATTTTTATCTCCTTCTCTTTTTCCTTCTCACCTTCCACACTTGAACCATAAACAACCATTCTTCTATCATTGGCCTCCTCCTCAGCTCTAGCCTTCCTCTGTCTTTCTTTCAGTCTATCAAAGTACTCTTCAATTTCCTTGTCAACCTTAGCTTTTTGTCTTTCTCTTTCTAATTCTTTTTCCTGCTCAGCTTCAGCAGCACTCTTCTTAGTAGCACTCTTCTCCCCCTTTTTGTCATCATCAGCAGGGAAAGAGCTTACTGGAGTGGCAAAGAGTCCTTTTAGATCCTGGTTGATCAAGTCAATCTTGATATTTGTTAGACAGCAGGCTCTCCTTAATTCAACATAATCTTCATGGAGGAGTCCAATTTTTGTTTTGACACTCTTTGAGGCTTCAATCAGATCATTCTTGAAATCTGCTTGTGATTTGTTTGCAGATTGAAGCTCAATAGTGACATCTCTTGTGAACTTGGTTGCAGCTTTCTCAATCTGACTCAGAGTGCTCTTGTTTCTCTCATTCTCTTCATTGATTGCCTTTGTAAGACCATCAAGAGACTCTGTCAGCTTGCTCTGGTTCTGCTGCATCAAATCAACTGCCTTCTTCACACTTTCTTCCAGTGCAGTCTGATCTTGACTCAGCTTATCCACCTTCTTGTCCGTCAATTCCTGATCCTTTTGGATCTTTTCCAAGCATTTGGTCAGCTGTAAGCTCTCAACCTTATAGGTTGAAGTGAACTCAGTGAGCTGACCCACCATATCTGAAAATGAGATAGTGGCAGCTTGGGAAGGACTTGCAGTTGGCTTAAAAGCCACTGACTCTGGAAAGAGCAGCCTGCAATCCTTAAAATCAGGGTCATTGGGCTCATATAGAAGGGGGTGGAGGCTAAGGGAGTTTTGGTGAATTTGCTCATGAGAGTGAGTCTCATGAGTAGATTTTTCAGAAATGATGATGTGCTGGTCAGCCTGAGAAAGATTGACGTTTAATTCAGGCTGAGGGCCAATGGGAATGTGTTGATCATGATGTTGATCAACTCCTCCACTGGCATCTTCCATCAGATCATCCCTTGAGGATGGATCCGATCCATTGTTGTCCCTTTAATGATATCATCAACCTTTTGGGAGGCTGATGATGGCGATTTAGGTACAGACTCAGTATGACCTTGGGAGGAGGTCTTTCTTTCAATACCTTCACCCTGTTTGGAGGGTTGGGTAGCAATGGGTGTTCCCTTTAACTCGTCTACACTCTTTTGGGAGAGTGCAGATGGGCGTGGTGAATTCGGCTTATCAGCTTGGGTGGCAGAGTCAGCTTTGGAACGTTCCTTAGCTGCCACTGCACCTTGGGGGATCTCAAGATTTGATGTTGCATTATCAACCCCAGAAGCTGACACAGATTTCCTTTGAGTTCTTTTCTTTTTAGCACTGTGAGGTACTAAGTCCTCAACAATGGGTCTTTTAGAAGCGGATTTTGAATGAGTGGATGAGGGTGTGGCTAGGGTGGCTGATGATTTGGCCAACCCTTCACCCTCTTTAGAAGAAAAGAAGATTGAATAGATTGAGAAGAGTTTGAGGGTTGAGAAGCATGTGTACCTTGGTCCCCCTGATTGGCAGATTGAGTGTCAGACTCAGATCGCGTCGAAGTAGGGACAACTTCCTCATTAGCAGCCTCCTCTCTCTCCCTTTGCCTGCAATAATCAAGGTAAATCTGCATTGCTTGGGTCAGACCCTGCGCAGTTACCTTGGGACTATTGAAAATGTTATTATTTATGGCCTTACATTCCACAGTCTGACCAGTTGCCAAACTGAAATCATTATCAAGAATGGCTTCAATAATGAGTGCAAGAATCCTACCATAAGGTATGGTAAGACTCTTATTATTGACTCGGCCAACTAAGTCTCTAAAAATTATTGCAGCAAAATCTATTCTGGTCATAGTGACCATAGCATGAAAAACTTGCAACTCTAAGGCATTAGGTTGGTCAAAACTGCCAGCTTTTACTTGTAAAGCTTTAGATATTGTGCTCAAAAGATAGTTCCATATACCAGTTAAATATTTCATTTTAACCACTGAACCCAATGGACCAGTATATCCAACATCTTGCAAAACACTTTTGGCTTCAGTGTGAGACACAACACTTTCATAAATATCATCTGGCATATATGACAGTTCAAACGCAGACCTAATCCTCTCTAAAGAAATATATACCTTTTTCTTACCATTGAGGATGGTGCCAAAGATTGTAGGATCTCCTTTCTTGTTTTGACCTACATAACAGCTCGCCCAGAATTCACAAAGAAGGTCCTTAAACAACACATCAGGCTTCTCAATCAACATCTTGCCGAATGGATGGTACCACAAAAATGCAACAATCTCATCATATCCTTTAGCCCAAGAAGGAGGATGAACATTGGCAGAAACGAGACTACCAATCTTGATTTTACCAGTATCAAGATCAGCCGGGACTACTACCACATTATTACCCACCACATAGGGTGTAAGTTTATTTACGCTTACAGGAGCTGGGTATAAGACTTCAGATTCAGATCTGATTGAGAATTATTAGCAGGAGAACAGAAGATGATGATGCCATTTTTTAAAAAGATTTTTAGAAGAAGAAATTAAAGAAATTTATAAAACAGTATACAGATTTGAGAGAAAAAGAACAATTGATTAAAAGAAATGAAGAAGAGATTTAGGGGTTTAGGTTAAAGAGAGTATATATATACTTTATTATAGTTTAACCGTTTGAAAATTGGAGAGAGAAAGATTTTGATTGGTGGATGAACAAGTAGTGGAGGCACTTTTTCAGTAACCACCAGTTACTACACGTGTCAGTCACCAATTAAATAGAAAATGGATAAAGAAATAAACTAAATAAAATATTGTAAATAATAAAACGCACTGAGATATTTAATAACAAAAATAACCACTAAGCTGGGTCAGACTCAGCTTACCCTCTTTTACTTGAAAATACACCAAGTATGAAAGGGTAGTCTGGGTCAGACACAGCTTACCCTCAAAATTGAGAATAACTCTAAGGGGTCAGATTTGTTATTACTTAGCTCACTGCCTCTTACATATTTAGCATACCTAGCTTACTTATGAGATAATTGAACCTTGATTCATCCAATGGCTTTGTAAACAAGTCAGCAAGCTGATTATCTATTGGAATGAAGTGGAGTTCAACATCTTCTTTCATCACATGATCTCTAATGAAATGATATCTTATATCAATGTGCTTGGTCCTTGAATGAAGCACAGGATTGTTTGAAATTGCTATGGCACTGGTACTGTCACAAAAAATTGGAGTTTTTGATGCAGTGACACCATAGTCTTGAAGCTGATATTGCATCCAAAGAATTTGAGAACAACAACTTCCTGCAGCAACATATTCAGCTTCTGCAGTTGATATAGAAACTGAATGCTGCTTTTTGCTGGACCAGCTTACAAGTCTATTGCCAAGCAATTGACAAGCTCCTGAAGTGCTTTTTCTGTCAATCTTACAGCCTGCAAAGTCAGAATCTGAATAGCCATTAGATCAAATCCTGAGTCTTTGGGATACCAAAGACCCAGATTGGGACTACCTTTAAGGTATCTAAAGATTCTTTTCACAGCCTTAAGATGAGATTCTTTAGGACTAGCTTGATATCTTACACAAAGACATGTAGCAAACATAATATCTGGTCTACTAGCAGTTAAGTAAAGTAATGATCCTATCATACCCCTATAAGCTGTGATGTCAACAGATTTGCCATTTTTATCTTCACCCAACTTATCACCAGTTCCCATAGGAGTTTTCATAGGTGAGCAATCACTAAAACCAAATTTGTTTAAGAGATCTTTAACATATTTTCCTTGGTTTATGAAATTCCATTTTTAGTCTGTTTAACTTGTAAACCCAGAAATAGTTTAGTTCTCCCATCATGCTCATTTCATACTTTTTAGACATTAATTCAGAAAACTTTTTGCAAAGTCTTTCACTGCTAGAACCAAATATGATATCATCTACATAAATTTGCACAAGAAGGATATCACCATTATACTTTCTCACAAACAAAGTCTTGTCAACATTACCTCTTTTGAACTTATTAGCCAAAAGAAATTTAGACAAAGTATCATACCATGCCCTTGGAGCTTGCTTCAAGCCATAGAGAGCTTTGTCAAGCTTGAAAACATGATCAGGAAACTTTGAACTTTCAAAACCTGGAGGTTGTTCAACATAGACTTCTTCTTCCAATTTTCCATTAAAATGCATCCATATAAATAAACAAAAAAAAAAAAAACTGGCTACTGAACCATTACTAGACTTTTTTTTCGTAAACCCGTTTTTTTCACAATTTTCCGTGCAATACACGGAAGAATTAGTCCGGCTAGAGAGAGGTCGCAGTCCGTGAACCAGCGGTGACACTACCGGGTATGAGGTCTGGTAAGCAGGGGAGGTGAAGAAAAGGCATAGGGAAAGAGTTCGGGGGAGGGGGTGGAACCGTAGTGCCGTGGTATTTGTCCTTAGCCCTTTCGGCCTATACCCGACCCTGCGACATTTAATCCAGCCCCTGCTTTATTTCTCGTGTAGAAGGCCTGAAGATACGGCAGGTCGGGACGGCTTGTCTTCAGAGAAAAGCTATGACTCCTTCACAGACCATGCCTGAAGATCTGACCAGAATCGTGTTCTACTGGACCTACTCCAGACTTGGAATCTGGAGTCCCTCTGAAGATTTGTCCAGAAATAATGGAAGACTAGTGAGCAAATACTTGTATAGGAAATCTGGAGTATTCTCCAGATTAGCTCACTAAAGACTTCACCCCAGTCCAGATCTACTCTACTGAAGACATTCTGACTGAAGTCAAAGACTGAAGTCTGAAGAAAGAAGACTTAACAAATGGCGGAGTCCACTGGAAGTCTTACCAGATCTGTACACTGGAGGATTGTCAGTGTTCTAGATCCTGCAAGTCTGAACACTGATATCGAGGATTGACTTTTGCCTTTAACACACTTTCCAAAGAACAATCCACTTGTTCTTTACCAAAGTAAACGTGTGTTAAGGTGGTTGGATAAAAGGATACACTTGCACTTGATGTGACTTTATCCTTATTCCTTATCCAATACATTTAATGTTCTTGTCGGATCATTAAATGTATGCAACCATATTTGTACGGCACAAAATTCACTGGTGAATTTTGTTGCCTATAAATACAAAGTCATTTCCTTGACAAAAATACTTTTAAGCATTCATTTTGCATTGAAGTGAATTTGTCCAAATACTCTCGATCTTAAACAGGGATACTTCACAACTTTAAGTATCTCGATCCTAAAGAGTTATTTGACAAATATAGATCATTTGTAACTCATAGGTTGTTAGGATACATACTTAATTGTATTATCTTGATTCCGCAACAACCTTGTATTTTATTTAAACATCATAAATAAAATACCCATGAAAAATACATAATGTTCCACTTTATTTGTTTATTGCTTTAAGTCTCGTATTACTTTGTTTATATATTCTTGCATATTTATTTACAAGTAATACTAGTCCATTCTAGTGATTATTAGACTTGTTGTATTTTACACTTTCCTGGTTAACCATTGAACTTAAGGGACTCACATTTGGTATCAGAGCAGAAGGCTAAACATTGCCTAGATCTGTTTCTTGATGGCTAACCAAGAAAATACACAAGGTTTTAGTCTTGGTCCCGATCCTAATGCAAATATTAATGATCAAAATGAACCACAAACTGTTAATAACACTAATCCACCTCCTCCTCCTACTCCTGCTTCTCCACACGTGCATGTGCACTACTCAAATAATCCTGTTCCTAAATTCAATGGGAACAGTGATGAATTTGGTACGTGGAAGGCTAGGATGGTTTTGCATGTCACTGGTATTGAGAGGAACATGATGAAAATTTTAAACGAAGGTCCATATGTACCTACATCACCTCTCAATCCCCTTCTTGATCCTTCTGGATCTAGAAGAGGAAGGGAAAAGAGGGAGGAACATTGGTCAGAAGAGGAGAGGAGATTGGTGAATCTAGACACCCTTCTCAAAAACATGATCCTCGGGGCCGTTCCAGAAACCCTAATTCCCACACTAGTTCTTTTTCCTAGTGCTAAAACCATGTGGGATGAACTTCTTAACCAACATGAAGGAGGAGATGACACCATTGTCACCAGAAAGGTCTCCTTAAACAAGAGGTATGAGTCTTTTTTTGCTCAGCCTAACGAGTCTCTCACTGGTACTTACACCAGATTTATGAGTATCATAAACCAACTGAGAGGTCTTGGGTTTGAGAAGGACAAGGATATACTTCTGGAGAAATTTTGTGACATTCTACCCACCAAATGGTCTCACATGATCCTAGTCTTACGACAAGGTAAAACTCTGCACACACACACTCTCTCAACTCTATATGGAGCTTTCAGGTACACTGAAGAAAATCAAGCCCAGAGAGTGGTGGCAGAACAAGATGCTTTTAACCATGCCTCCAGTAGTCCTAATGTGGTTAGTCATACTGAACCACATAGTACAGCACTGATATCTTCTGAGAATGTATTTTTTATGAAGAAGATGGTGTCTGAACTCATGGATTCTGGAGAATCCAGTCAAGTCTCTCCAGACTGTTGTGATGAAACTGAAGATGATGACCTTATTGCAATGATTGCTAAAACGTTTAACCGTTTCAAAGCAAGAGCAAATAGGCCATCTGGACAATTTGCATCCAGTTCTTCCACTGACAAGACCAATTTGACATGTTTTAAGTGTGGCAAAAAGGGTCATTTCATGAAAGAGTGCAGGTCCAACCAGTTTGTATCCAAGCCTGGTCCATTCACTTCTAATAATAAGCCTGATGATAGCTATAAAATGAAATATAAAAAGCTTAAGGCCCAAATTGCTCTCATGGCACAATAAATGGAAACCAATAATAAGTGCATGATTGCAACAACTGAAGAGAAGTGGGTTCCTTCTGATGAATCATCTGCTGATGAAGAAGAGGAAAGAGATTGCTGTTACATGGCTCTGGAAGAAGATGAGCACCTGGTGAAGGAAGATGTCACATCTGGACGATGGGTGGACATAGTTATTAAAAGGTTAGTGATTATGATAATGCAACTGACCACCACTGTTTATGATGAGTCTGTAACTCCCAAGGCCAATTTTTACCCAGTTCAATCCCCAGAGGTTAAGACTGGAGCGCTCCAGATGACTGCTCCAGTTAAAGAGGTCTATCGGAATAAACCTTTTCCTCAGACCAATCCCCTACCAAAGCCTTGGACTGGAAAGGCTAAGGTATCATCTGAAGAAAATATTTTGTCCAGGATGGAGAGCCAGATTCAAATTCTGACTCGTCAATCACAAAGTTTTAATGCAAGATTAAACTTTATTGAGGGTACTTCATGTGGCCCTAGACAAAATACAAAACCTTTTGCTAAGAAAGACAAATTTATTTCTCCAGTTGAGAAAAAGAAAAAGGTTTCAAAACTATCAACCCCAGTGGTCTTTTCAACTAAGACCACTGTTGAAGAAAGTGAACTAGACCAGATTGCCCCAGGGACCTATAAGGGAGGGTCCAGTGAACCCATCAGTCGATGGGTTCCCAAATCTAACTGATCAATATCTGGTGTATGTGTAGGGCGATCGAAAGAAATATATCTGGTATCTTGACAGTGCAGCTGGCAGGACAATGACCGGATGTAAGACCCTACTGGAGGAGTTCACCATTTCTGATGGACCCTCCATTACTTTTGGAAATGATGGTTGTGGAAAGACTGAGGGATATGGTGTTCTGAACAATGGACAAGTCAAGTTTAGACGTGTTGCATTTGTGAATGGTTTGAAATATAACTTGATCAGTGTAAGCCAACTGTGTGACGATGGCTATCAAGTCTTATTCAATGTTGCTCAGGGCATCATATTCAACAAGGACTGGAAGGTAGTGTTGATTGCTCCCAGAAAAGGGAATGTGTACGTGATGGATATGGAAAGCTCTCCTTCAAAGCAGTGTTTCTATACTCAAGCTGATGAAGACACAAACTGGTTATGGCATAAAAGGTTATCCCATTTAAATTTCAAAAACATTAATAAGTTGTCCAGAAAACAACTTGCAGATGGGATACCTTCAGTTTCCTTCAAAAAGGAAAGACCATGTCCAGGATGTGAGATGGGTAAGCAAAAACGTACCAGTTTCAAGACCAGATAGAATTTCAGCATTTCTGAACCTCTTCATATGCTTCATATGGACCTCTTTGGTCCAGTGAACGTTCAGACTCGTGCTGGTAAAAGATACACCCTGGTGATTGTAGATGAATTCTCCAGATTTTGTTGGGTGATCTTTCTAAGGTCTAAAGGTGAAGCTGCTGCTGAAATCATCAGTCTTATCAAGCAAATTGAGCTCAAGTACACGCGAAAAGTGTGTCAGTTAAGAAGTGACAATGGAACAGAATTCCAGAATGCAACTCTGGAGTCATTCTGTACTGACACTGGCATCTCCCAGAATTTCTCATCAGCCCGCTCTCCAGAACAAAATGGAGTGGTGGAAAGGAAGAATCGAACGCTGATAGAAGCTGCCAGGAGTATGCTTGCTGAATCTGGACTGTCTACCAGTTTCTGGGCGGAAGCAATTGCAACTGCTTGCCACACCCAGAATCGATCAATGTACATCAAAAGACACAAAAAGACAGCCTATGAAGTCTTAAGAAATAGAAAACCAAACATTGGTTATTTTCACATTTTTGGATGTCCAGTTTACATCCTGAACGACTCCAGTCAGCTAGGCAAATTTGATGCCAAAGCTGATGAAGGGTATTTCTTAGGCTATTCAGCCATTCGCAAGGCCTTCAGAGTCTACAACAAGAGACTGGAGAAGGTCCATGAGTCAATTCATGTCACATTTGAGGAATCAAATGTTGCAATCAACAAGAAGCCAGCCCTTGACACTCCCCCAGTAACTCCAATTGTCTTTTGTGAATCTGATCCAATAAATGACAAAATTGAAGATTCACCAGACTCAGCTTCCAGTCATCCTGATCTGGAACCTGTTCAGAAAAAGAAACTCTCCAGTAGTACTCCATTCTATCCCTCTATTATTTTCAAACTACCCCCTGAAATTAATATTGGTTCAGATGTGCGTACTACTCCCCCAGTATCAGTGTCAGTTGAGAATAGACCAGAAATGTCTTCTTATGAAGAATTCCAAACTGAACCAGTACTTCAAGAAATGCCTTCAAATGAAGAATTTCATGATGTAAATCGTGATTTAAATGACTCAGATGAAGATACTGAAGTAATCTGGCAAGATCCTCCTCCAAAAGCAACTCCAGAGGAGACTCAACTGAATTCTTGCACTGATATTGTTGTCAGTAATAATCCTGGTCAGTACTCCAGATGGACAAAAGCTCATCCTATTGATCAGATCATAGGTGACTCCAGTAGTGGAGTTCAGACCAGAAGAGCCTCCAGTAATCAATGCTTATACGTCAGTTTTCTATCTTTGATAGAACCAAAGAAGATTGACGAGGCTATGGAAGATCCAAGCTGGGTGACTGCTATTCAAGAAGAGCTTCACCAGTTTGAAAGGAACAAGGTCTGGTATCTGGTTCCTTTCCCAGTTGGAAAGAAAGAACCAATTGGAACAAGATGGGTTTTCAGAAACAAAGTAGATGAAGATGGCCACGTAATCAGAAACAAGGCCAGACTGGTAGCACAAGGCTACTGCCAGTTAGATGTCGACTTTGATGAATCATTTGCTCCAGTGGCTAGACTTGAAGCGATCAAAATTTTCTTAGCATTCGCTGCTTATCATCAGTTCAAGGTCTACCAGATGGATGTAAAAAGTGCTTTCTTGAATGGAAAGCTTGAAGAAGAAGTTTATGTCAGACAACCTCCAGGTTTCGTTGATGACAAGCATCCACATTGGGTATATCGTCTGGACAAAGCGCTATATGGCCTCAGACAAGCCCCACGTGCCTGGTATGATACTCTGACTAAACATTTGTTGAAAAATGGTTTTAAACGAGGTGCAATTGACAATACCTTATTCATTCTTCATGAGAAAGGTAATCTGTTAATGGTACAAATTTATGTTGATGATATTATTTTGGGTCTACTGATGAAAATATGTGCAAGAAATTTTCAAAAATCATGTCCACTGAATATGAAATGAGTTTGATGGGTGAATTAACATATTTTCTTGGACTCCAGATTAAACAAAACAAAGATGGCATTTTTATTAATCAGGAGAAAAATGTTAGAGATCTTTTAAAGAAATATGATATGAACTCTTCACCATCTAAACCAACTCCAATTTCTACACCACTGACACTGGACTCTGATCCAGATGGTAAACCAGTGAACACCACTGTCTATAGAGGCATGGTTGGTTCACTGATGTATTTAACTGCCAGTAGACCAGATATTATGTTTTCAACATGTTTATGTGCCAGATATCAGTCTAATCCAAAGGAATCTCATATGCTTGCTGTAAAGCGCATACTGAAGTACCTTAAAGGCGTCCCCAGTCTAGGTCTTTGGTACCCCAAAGGCTCAGGCATGGATCTAATGGGTTATTCAGATTCAGATCATGCAGGTTGTAAGATAGATAGGAAATCCACAACTGGTGGATGTCATTTCCTAGGTGGCAAACTGGTCAGCTGGACCAGTAAGAAGCAAACTTCAGTTTCATTGTCCACTGCTGAAGCTGAATATGTGTCTACAGCCAGTTGTTGTGCTCAGATACTCTGGATGAAGAACCAGTTGCTTGATTATGGTATTAAATATTCAAAGTCTCCAATCTTTTGTGATAATACCAGTGCCATTGCTATCTCAAACAATCCAGTCATGCACTCCAGAACGAAGCACATCGATCTAAGGTATCATTTCATTCGTGATCATATTATGAAAAACAACATTGAACTCCATTTTATTCCCACTGACAAACAACTCGCTGACATTTTTACCAAACCTCTGGATGTCAAAACTTTTGAATATCTTGTTGGTGAGTTGGGAATGTTAAATCCTTAAATCTGGTGACTGCTCAGATATTGAACGCCTTTGTGTACTATCTTTGCATTATTAGATTTCTGGAACAACATTCCAGGGAAGACTTGAAAATATTTTTCTATTAAAAGTGTTTTAAGTTCAGGGGGAATTTATTTTCTCACTGGACAAATTCTTCAGAAAATATTACTGGTGCTTTGTAAATGTGTCCCTCTCACTGGTAACTAGACAGGTTGAAGTGCGTGTTTGAGTTGACTTATGTCTCCTTGTAAATGTGTCCCTCTCATTTGTCTGTATTAGTTGACGTGCAAGTTTGAGGTTACCAGTCTTTCAAAAAATGGTATTCACTGGTACTTTACTGGAGTGTCCCTCCAGTGTACCATCAGTACATGTTCACTGGACTAATCCACCAGTGATACTGGAGTGTCCAGTCAGCCTCCAGATGCACTGAAATATGTCATAATATTTTCTAAATACTTGGTCCTTGTGTGTGCCACGTAAGCAAACTTTTTCAAAGATATTTATCTTATAAATCCTACGTGGCATGTAAATTTTTCAAACGTAATGATGGTCTTTTTACTTTGGGAAAACAAAAAGTACAAGTTGTTACTGTTTGTGGGCTATAAACCGTCATGCATTTATGTATGATGTGATGTAATTAATGCGGATCTCAGAACCCGATCAAAATTGTATTTGATAAATTCAAATTAATCTGTTTGAGTTCCACATTATCTCCCCTATATATATCCACTTTCACTTTCAATTTACATTTACTTCGAACATTTACTCCCAAATCTTCAAATTCCTTCATTCAAT
Source organism: Erigeron breviscapus (assembly GCA_034093135.1). Classification (NCBI taxonomy): domain Eukaryota; kingdom Viridiplantae; phylum Streptophyta; class Magnoliopsida; order Asterales; family Asteraceae; genus Erigeron; species Erigeron breviscapus. The sequence continues at coordinate 124,425,829 of CM067170.1, read as the reverse complement.
TCTTAATTCTTCATTCTTTTCCAATCATTAAATCTCTCATATTAACTGCAAATTCATTAATTTCTTCTTCATAAGCCCTAAATTCATTCAATTTCATTTTCATCTATCAATCAAAAATGGCACCCAAAAATCTTTTATCTGCCGAATATGCTCCGGTTGATAATGTTGTTAAACCGAGACATATTTCTCTTGAGGCAAAAGCCATTCGCATTAATATGAATAACTGGATGGCCAAACTTTCCAGTGTTCATCCTGCTCGTTCTATCATTGGGAGATTGAATACTTTCTTTCTCTCATGCCCTCTGTATGGTGCATTAACCCTAAATCCAGGAAAAATGTACCATGACTACTTATGTGAATTCTGGTACTCCGCTTTATAATGAAGAAACTTCATCAATTTCTTACACTCTTAATGGAGGTACCAGATCCTTAAGTTTCTCGGTGAGTTTGCTCAGGTCTGTTTTACAGTTGAACTACCTTGACCAGAATGAGCTGCCCATCGAACTTCCTTCTGGCATTAATTTCAGGGAAGTGTGCAGGTTGATGGGGCACACAGAAATTGTTGATGACAATGGCCAGTTGTTGAGAAAAGGCACAATTTATATGAGTAGGCTGACAGACTCGTGGAGATTTTTCTTCACTCATTTGGTAGAGTGTCTAGGAGGTAGTTCTGGAGGACTTGATCAGATAAATCAAACGCAGCTCCAGATTGCCTATTGTTTATGGTTCGGAATAAGAGTAGATTTTGCTCAGATCCTGTTTAATGATTTGGTGGATCGGCTGAAAGCAAAAGGGAGAAAACCCCATATTCCATATATCCGTTTTCTTTCCCTTATGTTCAGAAATGGTCTAGGAGACCAATATGATATTGATACTACTCATTTTTCTATGAGTGAGTTTTTAAGGGATCTAAACAACCTACAATCAAGAGATGGTGAGGTAGATATTCCTCCAACCATGTTGACGTTTCAAAGGGTTGAAGAGAATGTGGCACCAGGCAGTGTCCAGATTGTTGAAATACCTGCTGGTGACCAAGATGTTCAGGTTGTAGAGATGGTACAACCAATAAGTCAAGTGGCTCCTGAAGAAGGTGTGCAACCCACTGTTGAGCTTTCCAGACGACCCAGATCACATAGGCGTCTGATGAGAGGTGGAGTCCAGGTAAATCCATCAACCCATCCTGGTGATACAATTAATGTTGATGGGTCTCCTATTTTTAAAGAGGAGAATATTGAATCTATTGTACAAATTGAACAGAGAGTGGATACTGAAGTCCAGGCTGTTGTACAAGAAGAAGTGGCTCAAGTTGTTGAGAGGTGTCCAGACTGAAGAACAAGCATCTGGTGAGCAAGAGGCTCAGATTGATTTGAATGTTCAGGCTGGTGAACAGGCTGGTACATCGGCTGGTGATGCAACTGCTGGTGATATATTTTGGGATGAGGCTGATTCTCCCATTTCTGAAGGTCAAAATTTTGATGTAAACATGAACTTTCTGGGTGAAGATGTTGAGCAAGTTGAAAGTGAACCAGAAATGCCACCACCTCCACCAGAAACAAATATTACCCCTCCAGAAACGGAAATGCCTCCACCCCCACCAGAATCAAGCATGCCACCACCTCCACCACCTTCAATTCCACAATCAACTCCATACTTCACCCCATTCATTCAAACTTCACAATCTCAACCACCTATCGAAACCCCAGTCAACCCTTCTGAACAAGGTGTGCCAGACTCTACAGTTATAAATGCTGAAACTATTGAAACTGAAGAGGTCTGGGCACAAGTACCTATAATGACCAGATTGACTTCTCATCTGGCACCTCCCAGTGGTCTCTCCACTTCTTCTTCAACCGAGGTCCAAGGCCTTCTTAGTAAGGTGGCGGACCTGGAGAGATCACTTCAGTCATCTTCCCATGTTATTTCTGATTTCAAGTCCTTATTGTCAAACAATTTAGCATCAGAAATGAACTTGTTTGCTGGGAATGAGAAGTTGGTCTTTGAGAAGTTAGATGAGCTGGTACTGGCCACCAATCGCAATTCTGAAAACATTAAAGTGGCAGTCCAGGGTTTGGAAACAAGACTGGTAAATTCTGTTCAGACTGCAGTGGATAGTCAAATTGTTCAACCACTGGCAGGTCTAAAGGAAGAAGTTGAGAAGTTAGTTACAAGGGTCAGCTCACTGGAAGGCAGACCCATTCTTGATCAGACTGTTATTGCAAGAACAATAAGTGAAGAATGTACAAGGGAGTTCAGATCCAGTATGCTTAAAGAAATCACTGAAGAGATTTCTGGATCTGTTCTTCGATCTATTCAAGAAGGTTTGTTGCCAGAAGTTGTGAAAATGATAGAAGTTGAGTTGCCAAAGGACTTGCCAAAAGAAGTTGAAAATATGAAAAAGGAAGTCCAGGCACTCAAGAAAATTATGACTGATGCTAATCCAGTAACTGGAAGAACCTTTGGTTCACTGGACAGACACATGATGGAAGAATGTGGAATGATCTCAAGTCAAGAACTAGAGATCCTTCCAAGGGGGAAGAGTTGTCTGGTGACCAATCACAAAGAGCATATGGCACTGAAGCCGGGCTTACTGAAGAGGCTACTGGTACTGAAGCCAGTGAGCCCCAGTTTGAAACCTTCCCAGATATTCCTACTACACTGAAGGCAGTTAAAGGAAAAGAAAAGGTTGTATCTGGTGAAGAGGAAGATCAGACTGAAGATGTTGACAATGAAACATCAAGGAAGTTACAACAACAATGCATTATGACAGTTTGAAACCTTCCCAGATATTCCTACCACACTGAAGGCAGTTAAAGGAAAAGAAAAGGTTGTATCTGGTGAAGAGGAAGAGCAGACTGAAGATGTTGATAATGAAACATCAAGGAAGTTACAACAACAATGCATTATGAATTGAAATTTCAAGAATAATCAAAGAGATGAACTGCTGGCCCATCATAGGGATATGGCTAAATGGGTACTCTGGACTCCTACAATGCTGGAAGGTTAGGCATTAATATTGAAGTTTTTAAAAGGATGAAGGATGACCCCAGAGTTCATCAATGTCTAGATGCATTGGATGATGTTCATATACGCTCGTTCTACGCTGAAGAAGAACAGGTATATGATTCATTAATTTATGGTGTAATTCCAGAGTTGATCAGAAGAGAGGAGGAACTGGTAAGCCTCCAGAAGAAGATTAGAAAAAATGCTGGTGCTCTGGAGTTGGAATATAGAAAGAGATTGATTGGTCTGCCGAATCTCACTGCCAAACAAATTAAGGAAATAAAGATGCTGATATAAGTACCTTCATTCCTCTGGATACTACTCTGAGAATCAATCGCCAAGAACTCCAGTCCACTGAAGGACAACAGAGTGGTGTATCCAGGAACTGAAGAAATGGTTCAGATGGCAAAGCAGAAAGCAAAGTATGATGATATGATGAATTTCAGGGCCAATGCCAGAAATATTGTTGATGCTGAAGTTAAATTGGCTGAAAATCATCAAGGAATGACCAGATTCAATGTAAAGTTGACCAGAGAGGGTAACTTTACAGATGAAAGGAAGGATACTTCAGTCCAAGCTTTTGGATGGACTGAACTGAAGGAGATAGGAATGACCTTTAAAGGTAAGACTGATCTCTCTCCAGATGTTAAGGCCTTTATGAAGAGGATTGAGAAGGTCTGGAGAAGAATACAACAAATGGAAGCTGTGTTGGGTTTGAGACCACCAGTGTCTGTTCCATCATCTCCATCTCCAAAGAGGAAGGCTACTGAAGATGCTCCAGAAAGGACATCGAAAAGAAGGGCCTAACTCTTATCATGTACTTATTGTAATTAATTGTCTTATGAAAGTTGTAATTATTTTCCTTTTGATGAAAGTAATAATGGTTGCAATTTTTTATTTTTATAAGTAAATGACCAGATTTAGTCTAAGTTAGAACTTAAAAGATGAAACTGAAAACACTCATGATCTATAAAGTGTTTTCCAGTAACTTAGATTTTTTAGACTAAAATCAACCAAGTGTTTTCCAGGCATACAAATTTGTATATCTATAAGACTGAAAAAGACGTGCATGTGGCGCAACAAATAGGGGAATGTGGTAGGACCCAGATTTAGTCCAGACTTACTGGACTGGCTCCAGACTGGACTACTGGAACCTTACTGAAGGTTTGTTAGAAAACGTGTTTTATTGGACTCGCTCCAGACTCGACTACTGGAGCCTCACTGAAGATCTGTCCAGAAGCGTGTTCTACTGGACCTACTCCAGACTTGGAATCTGGAGTCCCTCTGAAGATTTGTCCAGAAATAATGGAAGACTAGTGAGCATATACTTGTATAGGAAATCTGGAGTATTCTCCATATTAGCTCACTGGACTTCACCCCAGTCCAGATCAACTCTACTGAAGACATTCTGACTGAAGTCAAAGACTGAAGTTTGAAGAAAGAAGACTTAACAAATGGCGGAGTCCACTGGAAAGTCTTACCAGATCTGTACACTGGAGGATTGTTAGTGTTCTAGATCCTGCAAGTCTGAACACTAATATCGAGGATTGACTTTTGCCTTTAACACACTTTCCAAAGAACAATCCACTTGTTCTTTACCAAAGTATACGTGTGTTAAGGTGGTTGGATAAAAGGATACACTTGCACTTGATGTGACTTTATCCTTATTCCTTATCCAATACATTTAATGTTCTTGTCGGATCATTAAATGTATGCAACCATATTTGTACTGCACAAAATTCACTGGTGAATTTTGTTGCCTATAAATACAAAGTCATTCCCTTGACAAAAATACTTTTAAGCATTCATTTTGCATTTAAGTGAATTTGTCCAAATACTCTCGATCTTAAACAGGGATACTTCACAACTTTAAGTATCTCGATCCTAAAGAGTTATTTGACAAACATAGATCATTTGTAACTCATAGGATAATACATAATGTTCCACTTTATTTGTTTATTGCTTTAAGTCTTGTATTACTTTGTTTATATATTCTTGCATATTTATTTACAAGTAATACTAGTCCAAATCTAGTGATTATTAGACTTGTTGTATTTTACACTTTCATTGGTTAACCATCTCGTAATTAAAGGGACTCACCAACATAGACTTCTTCTTCCAATTTTCCATTAAGAAATGCACTCTTCACATCCATTTGATAGACTTTGAAACCTTTGTGAGCAGAGAAGGCCAAGAACATTCTGATTGCCTCTAGTCTTGCCACTGGTGCAAAAGTCTCATCATAATCAATTCCATCCTCTTGTTTGTAACCAAGAGCTACCAATCTTTCTTTGTTTCTGGTCACAACTCCCCTTTCATCCATTTTGTTTCTGTAGACCCACTTGGTTCCAATCACAGTCTTGTGATGAGGTCTTGGAACAAGTTCCCAAACCTTGTTTCTTTCAAACTGTGTGAGTTCATCTTGCATTGCATTTACCCAAGATGGATCTGTCAGAGCTTCATTAACCTCAGTTGGTTCCACTTTACTCACAAAATTGACAAACATGCAGAAATTGCCTGTTGCCTTTCTTCTTGTTTTAACACCAGAGAGAGGATCACCAATGATTTGGTTAATTGGATGATCTTTGTCCATTTGGTCACATGAGTTGGATTATTTTCAACATGGACAATAGGCTGATTCAGATTTGAAGGTCCAGCATGGTCAGCTTGAGGAATGGGCTGATTAGCTTGAATTGAAGTAGTGGAATCTGAGTCAGCTGGAGCATTATTAGATGGATTAAGAATAACTTCTTCAGTAGGAGTAGGATCAGCTTGCACATTTTCAAAGATTGGAACATCTTCTTCTTCTTCAACAAGTTGCTCCCCCTGAGTTTGAGCATTATCAGCTCCAACTGGAGGATTAGTTGGAGGCTCATTCTCAGGCACAGCCAGTTCTTCAAAATTGAAATCTTCATCTTCAGGAGGAGAGCAATCTGGCTTAGAACAACCTTCATCTATGCTTACATTGATAGAGTTTTCAATAGTTTTGGTTCTTTTGTTGTACACTCTGTAGGCCTTCATCATTGTTGCATATCCAAGTAGGATACCTTCATCTGCTTTCTCATCAAACTTTCCAAGATGGTCTTTCTGATTTAGAATGAAACAAGGACTTCCAAACATTCTTAGGAAACCAATTTCTGGTATTCTCCCCCTAAGAAGTTCATATGCAGTCTTCTGGTGTCTTTTCACAATGAGGGATCTGTTCTGGGTAAAGCAAGCTGTGTGTACTGCTTCAGCCCAGAAATGTGACTTGACATTGTTTTGAGCCATCATGGATCTGGCAGCTTCAATTAGAGTTCTGTTTCTTCTTTCTGCCACACCATTTTGTTGAGGAGTTCTGGCAGCTGAGTAGACTTGTGAAATTCCTTTTTCACTGCAGAATGAGTTAAGAGTGATATTCTTAAATTCAGTACCATTATCACTTCTTAATTGCCTAACAGGCCTTTTGTAGAGATTTCAGCTTGCTTGATAAAATGAATAATGTTGTCAGCAGCTTCACTCTTGTGCTTGAGAAAGAAAACCCAGGTGTATCTTGAATATTCATCAACAATGACCAAAGATTATCTCATTCCAGTAAATGAAGGAGTACTAATTGGTCCAAAGAGATCCATATGAAGCAGATCCAAACATTATCAATGGTTGAGCATGTTTTAGACTTAAAAGTAGCTTTATGTTGCTTGCCTTTCTCACAAGCACCACACAGCTTGTCCTTCCCATAATTGATCACTGGAAGACCAGACACCAACTCTTTCTTACACAGCTTATTGATGTCTTTAAATTCATATGAGACAACCTTTTATGCCACAACCAGTTCAGCTCATCTTGAGTCTTTGACATGAAACAAACTTCTCTTGTAACAGTTGGTTTTCTCATGTCAAAGGAATACAAAGACTCATCCCTTTTTGCAATAAGAACCACATTGCCTTCTAAATCAAGAACAATACCCTTATCAGACCTGAATCTCACTTCATAACCAGCATCACACAATTGACTTACACTGATCAAATTGTGCTTCAACCATTTAATATGACCTTTCTGAAAGTAAGGGGACCATTTGAAAGTATACCAAATCCTTCAGTCTTTCCTTGAGAGTCATCTCCAAAAGTAACATTAGGACCAGCGCGAATCCTAAAGCTACAAGCAGGGACTTACATCCGGTCATATGCTTGGAACACCCACTGTCCAAGTGCCAGGTATTATCGTCATGACTGCCCTGCATTTATGATAAGAGATTAGTTCTTTTTGGGAACCCATCCAAAGATGGGTTCACCAGAGCTGACCTTCTGGTCTGACTCAGATTGGGTAACAGAACTTAGACTCTTATCACATTTGGACACCCATTGTTGCTTGATCTGTCCTTTACCAGATTTGAAATTCTTTTAGCAACATTTAGAGTTTCCTTTTTAACAAAACCTTTGCCTATTCCAGATTTCTTACATTCAGCTCTTAACTTCCTTTGATCAACAACATTAGGATCAGACACATTTTTCAGAAAGTTAACATCATTTGAAACCTTACCATTTCTAGACTCAACATATTTTGAAATCATTTTGTCAGAGTCAGATTTGGTATCTTTTGAAATAGACACAGATTCAGTTTGTGACAATTTTCCTTGAGAACCAGACTTCTCATTCTTTGAAATCTTTATCTTTTCTTTTGGAACACTATGATCTCTAACCTTTCTTTTATTTTTCTTTGAGTTACCATTGTTTGTTTTAGACTTTGAATCTGACACAGATTGGGTAATGGTCAGCTTAGATAAGTCAAGACTTTCTTCAGGTTTTAACTCACAACCTTATCAGCTTCAGACACAACTTCAGCAATGGTCTGACCAATGGTTTCAGGATCATTAAACCCAATACCAGATTTCTGAACCAACTTAATTGGTTTAGATTTTTCCTTTGGTTTGGACTTTGGGTGGTGAAGGAGGCTGATAACAAGGCTCCATAGCACAGACTTCAGCAATGGCTATGGCCCTATCATAATCACCATAAAAAATAGCTTGGATCTGATGAGGTATTTGTACATTTACACACTTAGCAGTCCTTTTAGAACAAATACACCATGACTCAGTTATTTGTTTAATTTTCAAAAACTTTTCTTCTGCAGTTTTAGCTTCTTTAACCAAAATGGAGTTTAATTGTTTTTGAGCTTTAACTTCAGATTCAAGTTTTTCAATGGTGTGATTTTTAGAACTGACATCAAGTTTCAAAACATGTATTTCCTTTTTGAGTTCTTGATTAAAGTATTTTTGTAAAAGAAACCTCGACCCAATCTATTTCAGTCTAGACAGTTTTTCATTATCAGACAGATTGGAAAAAGAAGTTACCTCAGGTGGAGCAGTCTGACTGGTGGATGCCTGGTGAGCTGACTCAGATTGCCGTTGCATCTTGGTAAGATCTTCAGCAAACTTTTGAGTAGATTCTTTAGCCATAAAGCACTTGGCATCTTTATACAGCTCATCATCAGATGAAGTGGCACTTTCAGCCCAGTCTTTGGCTACCAGACTTTTCTCACTTTTGTTCACCTTTTCACTCAGCTCAGCTACTTGTGCTTTTAAGGCTTTGTATTTTGTCTTGAGCTTTGAGTATTTTTCACTTCTTCCACCTTTGGATGACACAGCTTGAGAAGACTCTTTAGATCTGCAATCTCCAGCCATGTGTCCAGTCTTGCCACACTTGTAACAAGTGACTTTGGACATGTCAAATGGCTTCTTGGTCTTATCAGCTTGGCTAGATTTTCCTTTACTTGAAACTTACTAAAGGATCTCCTTCTGATCCTTTCATCCAACATAGCAACCTCATTTGCTAGTTCATCACCATCAAATTCATCACAATCAGATTCAGCACAAACAGAGTTAGGATTAGACATCACAGGAATATCATCATTAACACAAGGAATGATCTCATTACTTATTGAGCTAGGGTGTTCAGTCATAGAGGCAACAAGTGCAGCAGCAGGCTGACTATAAGAATCACCCATAGCAATCAACTTTTCAGCCTCTGAACATTCTTGGTTATGAAGCAAACCAAAAAGTCCAGGGAGATCCAGATCATGATAAACAGAACTTAATTTAACAGATGAAATATAGTTGTTCCATTTGGGTGGTAATGAATCAAGAAATTTACTCTTTAAAACCTCATTTTTCTTATTAATTCCAACAGCAGCTAAATCATTTACCAAAGCATTAAAGCGGGTATGGGTGTCAGTCAAGGATTCATTTCTCAAAGAGAAAAATCTCTCATACCTCCTGGTTAAAGTAGTTATAGTAGATTCCATGGAGGTAGAGCAACCCTCAAATATAACAGTCAATGTACCCCACATTTTCTTAGCTGTAGAACACATTTTAATAGAATGGTAAAGGTCTTTGGCACAGCTTGGACAATGAAATTTCTAGCCTTCACATCCAAGTTTGCCAACCTCCTATCCTCATCCCCCCAATCTGCCTTGTCCTTAACAATAGATTTAACTGTGGCAGGAATGGTTGGTTGACCTTCCCTGACCACAGCTTCTACCACAATGGTTTGTGTAGGAACATAAGGACCATCCGCAAGGATGTCAAGCATATTGTTATCGATGGATTCAAGGAACAAAGACATTCTACCTTTCCACCCACTGAAATCATCTTTATCAAACATGGGTGGTCTGGTTGAAGAACCATTATCAATAGGATGACATAATGCTTTACTATTAAAGAAAATATGCAAGGATCAAGTCAAGTTAATTCTTAACCCCTGCTCTGATACCAATTGATACGTCCCAAGGTGTATCAATATACCAAGGTATATTGTACACAGAACAGTTGTAGAGGGGGGTGAATACAACTTTCCTTGAACTTTACAAACTTTTGAAATAAACGTTTTAAAGATTCAGTTTTATATGTAGAGGGAATAATGTAACATCCATTATTTTTACCCGTTGGACGGTGTATGTATTTTGACTAACTATTTTAATAAACGAAAACTTTGGACATATATGTGTACATTTATCTGTAAATTGGGCCAACTATAAGGTCATATTTGGACTCCTAGAATTAAGTCCATGATTCTAGAATTAAGCCCATATCATGATATTGGCCCATATGTGTTACGGAAATTATATTATATACGATAATTGAGTAACTGTGGTAACAGAGAAAATGTATATACGAAACCTTAAGTATAATGTACGGTTTAAACAGTGTCGGTGGCACAGTGTCGGTGGATAAACTAATAATGGAACAATTAGGACAAAGCCCGACATACTTTATGGAAAGTAGGAATACTCGTGAAAACTATCATAGACTATATTTGGTTTATTAGTGGAATAATGTTATTAATAGACATCCGACAAAACTTTTATAAAAGGTTATAAACCCGTGATTTATTTTGGTTGTTTAGTAATCATGGACCCGGTCAAGTAGTGGATATATATCCCTACTACCTCAGTTATTGATATTTGTATCGTGACTCTATTATTACCCTCTATTATTTCTTTCCTATATTCTTTCTTCTAAGTCAGGAGCCCAAACCCCTCCCCTTCATTTCTTCTTCTTCCTCTCTTGATTCTCTTCTGATTTTGTTTGATACAAACATCAAGATTGGAATAAAGAAATTAACTTATAACAATAATCATCTTCAAAGAATCAAGAATTCAAGGTTTTAATTGGTTCAAAGTGTTCATCATCTCTATTTACTCCAAATTCGAATTTATGCATCAAAAGACTTTTGGTAAGTTATTTCAATCTCTTAAACACTTGTTTTATATAATTATATATCTTAGATAACATATTAACTACAAAACTTTGATCAATTTTAGTGTTCTTGAGCAAAAATGGGTTAAACTAAGTTCATAATGGTAACTTATGATTTTGGAAGTGGGTTTTGGTTTAGAGATGATATATATGCTAGATTATACTTGTATTAAGTTGTGTTAAACTTTGGTAGCTCGATTTTAACGTTTGGTGTGTCGATTTGAGGTCAAAAACCCGTTTTTTTGAGATTCTTTTGTATATCGCGTCGTGAGGAGCTTTGATCGCGTCGTGAGGCTTCAAGTTTACAAGAATTTCGAATGCTGATCAAAATATCGCGACGAGATGACAAAATCGCGCGCCGCGAAGTCATTTTATCGCGCCGTGAAGTCAATTTCTCGCGCCGTGATAAACTACAGAAAAGTCATTTTCAAACACTTATAACTTTTGATCCGTAAGTCCGTTTTTGACAATTCAAGTGGCCACAGAAGCGTAATTGAGTCTATTTTCCAATGGTATATGCCTCTGAGTCCAGAACATAGTTATAACATTTCCAAAGTTTTGATAAAGCAACAGTGGTCAAGTTTCGACTAGTCATTATGAAACAAAATGTAATGATTTCACTTCGGTTGGATCAAAGCCTTATAAAATGGACATAATAAAGCTTTTGATAGAATAGGGCAATATTCATAGGACCTTACCTCTTGAGATGCTTTAGGATTAATGTGATACGTGTATGATAGGTTTCAGCTATCGTGGACATTGATTCTACTTTTCTTTCGACTTGGGAATTTATTGCTCATTTCAAGTGAGTTTCGTAAACCCTCCCTACTCAATTGAGATTCGGGCTGAAAAGTGTACATATACGTATTTGTAGAACGTACTTGTTAAACGTTGTTAATCGTATATGAAATCGTTGTTGATAAACATTGTATTGTATGAAACGTAAACGTTGTGATCATGCCTTTGAAATATATGTAAGTCATGCCGTTATACATGCTGTTGAAAGACACATAAGTCATGCCGTTATACATGCTGTTGAAAGACACATAAGTCATGTTGTTGTACACGCCTTTGGAAGACATGTAAGTCGTGCCGAAACGTGTTGAATCGTGATATGTGTTGATGTTGTGCTAACGTATACCCTTTTAGGGTTTTCTTGATGTGATTAGGTATTCTAATCCCCGTATATCGTTAACGGTTGTATTCCCGATACGTTTATTCCTTGTTATATGTCCCTACGAACTCACCAACTTTATGTTGACGCTCTTTAGTACACTTTTCAGGTAATCAAGTTAATCAGAGGAAAAATGGATGATTGCATTGCTTGCTTGTTAGAATTGGACTAGCTTTGGACTTCTGGATCCGTGATCCTTATTCTCCCTTTATTGGGTTACTTTTAGGATCAACTATTATTGATTTGAACTTCCTTTTATTATTGATTGAACGTGTATTTGATGAATGTTGATGAATTTATACGTTTGTACGAGTTTATGGATCGTTTCGATCTTATGTTTTCATATAGTTGACTCTACATAATTCCCATGTCGTGATGTGCTATTTCTAAGTGATACCCCATGATTCCGCCATGTTGGGGTGTTACAGAATGGTATCAGAGCCGTGGTTGTAGAGAATTAGGTGGATTGACCTAGTCTATATCCATTGCACCCACATTTCATATTAGCATGCATGATAGGAAATTTTGTGTGCAACGTGAACTGTATGATGCATAAAATTGGTTTAAACGGAGTTCGTAGGTTACTTATGATTTGATGACTTGATTGTTATATGACAACTTGATGGACGTATATGATAGTGTCGGGATACACCGTGAATTAGACGAAGATCTCT
>CM067170.1:124369226-124412249 GCA_034093135.1 Erigeron breviscapus | reverse complement strand
AGTACCAGTGATCTGAACCTGGGCATATCTGATCAGACTGCAAGTTTTAACTGACCTCTGGGATGAAGATGAGCCACCTCAAGGGAATCTTGATTCCTTTGCTGATTTTGAGTTTGATGAGGGCTTACTGGAGGAGAATCAGTCTTCTGATTCTGAGCCAACCTTCAGCCTCACAAACGTCCCTCCTCCCCCAGAAATCCAAAATATACTTGTTGAACAACCATATCGCCAACCACCAACTTCTCATGAACATCCATATTTTTCCACCTTAGTCCAGATTTACTGACTTCCAGACTTGAAGACTGGAAAGTCTCTGAAGACTTGTCCAGAATAATATTTACTGGACCCACTCCAGACTTGAAGACTGGAGCGACACTGAAGATTTGTCCAGAAATAATGGAAGACCAGTGAGCAAAATACTTGTATAGGAAAATCTGGAATCCTCCAGATTAGCTCACTGGACTTCACCCAGTCCAGATCTATTCTACTGAAGACATTCTCACTGAAGTCAAAGACTGAAGTTAGAATAAAGAAGACTGACAAATGGAGGAGTCCACTGGAAGTCTTACCAGATCTACGACTGGAGGATTGTCAGTGTTCTAGACCTTACAAGTCTGAACACTGATATCGAGGAATTGACTTTTTACCTTTACACACTTTCCAAAGGACATTCCACTTGTTCTTTACCAAAGTACATACGTGTGTAAAGGTGGTTGGTTAAAAGAATAAAGTCATATTGATGTGACTTTATCCTTGTACCTTAACCAATGCATTTAATGACTTTGTCGGTTCATTAAATGCATGCAACCATATTTGTACGGCACAAATTCACTGATGAATTTGTTTGCCTATAAATACAAAGTCATTTCTTTGTTAAAATTACTTTTAGAATTTAAAGGTAAATTTGTCTAAATACTCTCAATCATAACAGGGATACTTCACAACTTTAAGTATCTCGATCAACAGAGTTTATTTGGCAAATATAGATCATTTGTAATTCATAGGTTGTTAGGATACTTACATATTTGTATTATCTTGATTCCGCACAACCTTGTATTTTATTTAACATCATAAATAAAATACACTTGAAAAATTACATGTTATTGCTTTTAGTCTTGTATTACTTTGTTTATATACTTGCATTTATATTCAAGTAATACTAGTCCAATCTAGTGCTTATTAGACTTGTTGTATTTTACACTTTGGGTTTAACCATTTAGGGAGTTTGGGACTCACAATTGGTATCAGAGCAGAAGGCTAAACAAACTTGCCTAGATCTGCTTCTTTGATGGCCACCCAGAAAATACACAAGGAAGTTTTAATTTTGGTCCTGATCCTAATATCAATGATCAAAATAATGAACCACCTGTTAATAACACTAATCCACCACCTCCTCCTCCTACTCCTGCTTCTCCACATGTGCATGTGCACTACTCAAACAATCCTGTTCCTAAATTCAGTGGGAATAGTGATGAATTTGGTACGTGGAAGGCTAGGATGATATTGCATATCACTGGTATTGAGAGAAACATGATGAAAATCTTAAATGAAGGACCTTATGTCCCCACATCACCTCTCAATCCCTTTCTTGATCCTTCTGGATCTAGAAGAGGAAGGAAAAAGAGGGAGTAACATTGGTCTGAAGAGGAGAGGAGATTTGTGAATCTAGACACCCTTCTCAAAAACATGATCCTCGGGGCTGTTCCAGAAACCCTAATTCCCACACTAGTTCTTTTTCCCAGTGTTAAAACCATGTGGGATGAACTAGTGAACCAGTATGAAGGAGGAGATGACACCATTGTCACCAGAAAGGTCTCCTTAAACAAGATGTATGAGTCATTTTTTGCTCAGCCCAATGAGTCTCTCACTGGTACTTACACCAGATTTATGAGCATCATTAACCAGTTGAGAGGACTGAGGGTTGAGAAAGACAAGGATATACTTCTGGAGAAATTTTGTGATATTTTACCCACCAAATGGTCTCATATGATCCTGGTCTTAAAACAAGGTAAAACTCTGCACACTCACACTCTTTCAACTTTATATGGAGCTTTCAGATACACTGAAGAAAATCAAGCTCAGAGAGTTGTGGCAGAACAAGATGCCTATAACCATGCCTCCAGTAGTTCCAGTGTGGTTAGTCATACTGAACCACAAAATACAGCACTAATATCTTCTGAGAATGTATTTTCTATGAAGAAGATGGTGTCTGAAGTCATGGAATCTGGAGAATCCAGTCTTATCTCTCCAGACTGTGATGAATCTAAAAATGATGACCTGGTTGCAATGATTGCTAAAACGTTTAACCGTTTCAAAGCAAGAGCAAATAGGCCATCTGGACAATTTGCATCAAGTTCTTCAACTGATAAGACCAATCTGACATGCTTTAAGTGTGGCAGAAAAGGTCATTTCATGAAAGATTGCAAGTCCAGTCAGTTTGTATCCCAGCCTGGTCCATTTTTATTCTAATAAAAAGCCTGATGATAGCTATAAATCTAAATACAAAAAGCTTAAGGCTCAAATTGCTCTCATGGCACAACAAATGGAAAATAATAAGTGCATGATTGCAACAACTGAAGAAAAATGGGTTCCTTCTGATGATTCATCTGCTGATGAAGAAGAAGAAAGAGATTGATGTTACATGGCTCTGGCAGACGAAGAGCACCTGGTGAAGGAAGATGTCACATCTGGAAGATGGGTGGACATTGTTATCAAAAAGGTTAGTGATTATGATACTGAAACTGACCATGAACTAAAACTGGACATTGCTGAAGCTCTTAATTCTGATTTAATATTTGTTGAAACTGTTAGATCTGACTGTGTAAATGGTCTAGAAACAGATTTTCTGAAATTACAGTTTTAAAATCAAAATTAAAGGAACTTCAAGATATTGAACTGGCATTTCAAGCCCAGGTTCTGGTAACTGAACAACTGATTCAAGAAAAACAAGATCTTGAAGTCATTTTAGAAAAAGAAAAACTGGTTATTAAATCATGGCTTGAAACCAGAAAGCCATATGATGCTGGAGTAAATCAATTTCCCGCTCAAAAACGTGCTTATTTAGATGGAAATACTCATGTTGCATCATTAATACCAGTAATTGATCGGTTACCAGAGGGATTCAGGCCCATTACCATTTATGATGAGCCTGTAACTCCCAAGGCCAATATTTTTCCAGTTCAATCCCCAGAGGTTAAGACCGGAGCATTCCAAATGACTGCTCCAGTTAAAAAGGTCTATCGGAATAAACCTTTGCCTCAGTCTGCTTCTAAAGAACCCCAGGTTCAAAAGAAGATGACCTGTTCCCTACCTAAGCCATGAGTCCAGTCAACTGGAAAGGCTCAGGTGTCATCTGATGAAAATATTTTGTCAAGGTTAGAGAGCCAGTTTCAATTACTGACTCGTCAATTTCAAAGTTTTAATGCAAGATTAAACTTTATTGAGGGTACTTCATCTGGCCCTAGACAAAATACCAAACCTTTTTCCAAGAAAGACAAATATATTTCTCCAGTTGAGAAAAAGAAAAAGGTTTCAAAACTATCAACCCCAGTGGCCTTTTCAACTAAGACTACTGTTGAAGAAAGTGAACTCAACCAGATACCTCCAGGGACCTATAAGGGAGGGTCCAGTGAACCCATCAGTCGATGGGTTCCCAAATCTAACTGATATATCTGGTGGATATGCAGGGCGATCGAAAGAAATATATCTGGTATCTTGACAGTGCAGCTGGCAGGACGATGACCGGATGTAAGACACTGCTGGAGGAGTTAACCGGACCCTCCATTACTTTTGGAAATGATGGTTGTGGAAAGACTGAAGGGTATGGTGTTCTGAACAATGGACAAGTCAAATTTAGACGAGTTGCATTTGTGAATGGTTTGAAATATAACCTGATCAGTGTAAGTCAATTGTGTGATGATGGCTATCAAGTTCTGTAAGTCCCAACTCAATAGATGGTACTACCTGAAGACACCTCTATGTCGATGGTGGAGTTACTTTGCAATATAAGCGCTGAACTGGAGACGACCAGTTACAGTGAGTATATACCAAGTTCTAGATAGATTACTTATTTAAGTGACAATAAGTAAAGAACAATGCAATAATATAAAATACTTGTAAAGTAAATTGGTGAGACAATATGTAATTTTCAAGTGTAATTTATTTATTAACTTAAAATAAATTACAAGGTTGTTGCGGAACCAAGATAATACAAAGTATGTAAATATCCTAACAACCTATGAACTACAATTGATCTACACTTGGAATTTCTCTAAACAATCGAAACACTTAAAGTTGTGAAATGTTCCTTTTTATGATTGAGAGAATATTGCACAAGTTCACCAAGAATATTGCAGGTATGCAAAGTGTGAAGTATATTATTCTTGTTGTGCAATGACTTGTATTTATAGGCAAAGTTAACATTGGGATATTAATTTTGGCCGTACAAATATGGTTGAGAGCATTTAAGGAATAGCATTTAATTCCTTAAAATGATGTGTAAAGTTGCAGTATAAAGCAACTTTACTCAACCAGCTTTATGTAGCTTTTTGTACTTTATACATAGATAAATCTTATTATCCGTGTAATAGCACATAAAGCATAAAAGTCAATTCCTCGTAATCAGTGTAAAGCTTTGTAAGAGCTTTCCACTGATGGTCTCCAGTTTGTAACTGACTAGAATGTCAACTGGGCTTCGCTGCCATTGTCATTCTCTATCTTCCACTTGTTATCTTCGACTTCAACTGGAATGATTCTTCAACTGGTCAGTTCTCAACTGGAGGAAGTCTTCAGTTGCGTTAACTGTACGATGCAACTGGACTTCATTATATTTCTGGACAAATCTTCTTGGTCTCCAGGTGCAACTGGAGACTGGCCAGTTTCACCGAAACTGGTCCTAACAAATTCCCCCTATTTGTCCTGAAATATTGCCAAGTCTTTCTTAGTTCTTGTATCTGTACAAGTGTGAACTCGAGAGTCTTGTTCGATTAAATCTATCTAAGTTTTCCAAGGCATTTTTATAGATCAATAAATGCCTTGGGTTTTTCTTTTGAGTTTGTTAGATCTAATCTATTATCTATCTTGTGGTTACAAACTGGTAACTTCATTTATACAGAGAAATGAAATATACACAAGTTACAGAATGTAAACAAAAATACAAGCAGATAAACTGAAAGAAAAATTTAAGATGGCCCTTCACCAATTTTCCTTTTCTTTGTCACTGAAGAGATAGGCTGAGAGTCTTCAGGATCAATATTCAACTTTAGCTCCAGATTCTCTTTGTGTTGAATCTTGCCCTTTAGGAAGTTAACCCATGCTTTCTCAAACCTATTCTTTTGTGTCTTAGCCTCCAAAAAGTTCACCATTTCTACCCATTCTGAGAACCCATGTTGCATTGCACCAGGATTGTCAGTACTAACCAGTGGCCCTCTGGCATAACTGACTTCAACATGAAAGTACTTGGTGCCTGGCTTAATTAATACATGAACACCATTGATTGCCCCACTGTGTCTTCTGGTTGCCATGATCTGGGAATAATACTCTCTTGCTTCAGATTCATTTGATATTTTAATACTCCCAGCTCCAGCAGCCAGCACAGCATTCTTGATGTCATCATTTGATACATCGCCAGTTGGTTCAACGAAGTTCTAAGATCAGCATCTCTATGCAGTGGCTTTCTTGGTTGAGGGTTCCTTTTTGGTGGATTCAATACCCTTTTCACAACCTTTCTTACATTTTCAATTCTTTTCTGAATCCCACTGGCCCTGTTCTCCTTTGCCTTCTCCACTGATATATTTAAATTTCTGGCATCATGCTCAGCTTCATCATCAGGATAGTGCCTGTCCAGTTCAATGTCAAGCATTTCTTTTAACATACCCACTATCCTGGCATCATCTTTCACTCTAGCATACTCCTCCTTAGTGATTCCCAACAAGTGAGCATCACTAATATCAAGCAATTTTATCTTGGCCAGATGTTGTCTGGCTTCAGCTTGGTTGGCTTGTTTCATTTTCTTTCTTTCTTTAATTTGATCACCAAGCCTTGCCAAACGCTTGCTATCACTTTCAGAAACTGGAGGAAGTACATCAGCATTTCCAGTTTCCAACATTGGTACATCAGTGGCCGGCTGGGCTACATCATATGCTAAACCTTTACCTTTATCCACATTCCCCCTATCCATCACATCCACATTCTCTTCAACCCTTTGCTCACCAGTTTCAGTACTGGCAGCCACAACTGTTTCTCCACCAGATTGTCTTTCAGTTGGAGTACTTCCAGGTGCAGTTGGTGCAAGGACTGCACTTCTTTCCCCCTTGGCAGCATCTAGACCTGCCCTTATAGCTTCCCATTCAGAGGGGTGAGATGGAAACCGGTCGAGAGGCTGCCATGTTTGCATGTCCTTGCATTCTTTGAAAATTCCACACATCATCCTGAAAGACCTCCATAGATGGTTGGTCTCCTTTGACTGAGTCAGAACATTTGCTGTAACCTGTTGCTGACCAGTTTTCAGTTCATCCAAAATTTTAGAATCTTCATTAAGACCCGAAACCACCTGTTCCTTAACTTCCTCATCCTTTTTCTTCAAATTATCAACTTCAGTTGTCAGTTTGTCAATAGACTGAGTATGATTGGTTACCTGGGTGCTCATAGTATCAATGCTGTCTCTCAACTGGTTGATCTCATTAGTGAGTGGGGCCAGATCAACCTGAGGAGTGGCTAGCTTGGTGATCTCAGACATCACCTTTTCTATCAATTGTGTTTCCCTTGCACCCAGCGTATCATCGATCTTCTGACCAACTGAAACCAATAACTGCTGCCCAAGCTCAGTCACATTCAACCCAGGTTTGTCAACCAACTCCTTAACCTATTTTTCAATCTCCCTTAGATCCACTTCTGATCTTCAAACAGTGTCACCCAGCAAATTGGAGATTGAGGTTGTGACTTTGGACTGAGTAAGATCAAAGGCTTCTTTCAAAGATATTGCCAGATTGTTGCAGCCAGTGACCAACTCATTCAGCTTCTTCAACACCAAGTCTTCATTATTTGAAAACTTGTTAATCCCAGATCAACCACTTTAATATTGGTCAGATGATCCTTGTGGTATCTGGAGAAAGACTTGGTGTTTTTGTCAAGTGTCTTTTGAATATCCTCCACCCTGGTAAGAAGGTTTTGGATATCGGCTTGAACAGACACAAATTGACTGTCCAGTGACGGAGGAGAAGGTGTCACTGGACCAGCAGCAGTTACTACTGGAGTAACTGGAGGAGGCAAATTGAGGGAAGCCTCCCCAGTTGACGTCGCAGCAGTTGAAGAAGTAATAATAGGAGTGGTAGAAGAAGAAGAAACTGAAGTAACAATGTGTTGTTCATGCTGAGAATGCTCAGGTGTGAACAACGGCGGCGGTGGGGGTGGCATTTCTCGAAGGAGTGAGAACTGCCCAGATGGTGATGGTGCCATACGTCTGTTTCCAGACATATAGTTATATGTTGGGAATGGTATTTCAGTAGGCTCATTTACTTGGGATGGTAAAAGTGAAATTGAAGCATCTGGAGGCGAGACTTGAGATGAAGGGTTTTGATCTTGTACAGAAGACTCAAAAATCTCCAAGTCTGATGCAGTACCTTCTGAATCCGAAGACTCAATAAGGATTTCCTCG
Organism: Erigeron breviscapus; assembly: GCA_034093135.1. Taxonomy (NCBI): domain Eukaryota; kingdom Viridiplantae; phylum Streptophyta; class Magnoliopsida; order Asterales; family Asteraceae; genus Erigeron; species Erigeron breviscapus. The sequence goes on along the minus strand of CM067170.1, from coordinate 124,404,595 downwards.
TCATTAACATCCATGTCCAGATCCATGAATGTAACTGAGGGCTGACCAGATGGGTCAGTCTCCAGATGACCTTCTCCAGTTTCCTAGAAGGTTGCATCTGTTGGAGGATCAGATACCGAGGTATCTTCACCAGGGATAGAGGTCACTAGGGTTGCCTCAGTTATAATTGCTGTATCCACAATTATAACATCATCGTCCGTAGAGTTGGGAACCTCAGTCTCCAGCAGTGACTGGCCAGAGACGTCGTCAGTTCGTGCAATAGAAGTGTCAGAAAGGCCGTGGACACTTTGTGCTGACTCATACTCTAATCTGGGTTGGGGTAGCCCAGTTTCATCTTCACCACCCTCTCCTACAGAAATTGTGAGGGTGGCTGCTTGAGATTGTCCCGTTTGACTATCTCCAGGTTCCTGTTGGGAGGAAACTGGAGGGCTGGTCTGGTTTCTACTGTCAGTGGCAAGTGCTGATAAGTCCTAATGCGACGTGTTCTTGTTGCCTTTGGAACACCTGAAAGACCTGTTGGGAGGTATCCAGGGTAAATGGTTGTGGGGACAGACACGCTGGAGCTGGAGGGGTTAGACTGTTGCACGGGTTCGGCAATGGTCACAATTCCAGCAGACGAACTGGTGGGTCCGTCATTATTTTGAGGCCCGCCCAGTTGTCTTTCCGACTCACCTTGGACTGGTGCATCGGTTTTTGCGAATGCCAACCGCATTCTATCTGGAATCTCGACCTCTCCAGCTTCAGATACTAGAGAGTCAAGATTCCTCAACAAATCTGGGACAGTGTATAGTGAATCTGTGCTAAAATAAGCTTCACTGCCCAGAATTTGTAGAAAACAGAGAGAGAGAAACCTGGAAAAGGGGATACAAAGTCCCCTGGTTCCCTTCAGTTTTTGAACCAGGCTTCGGTAAAGGATATCAGCAAATTCCACTATCAATCCATTCCACAAGCAGTATGCCATTTCTGCCTGTGCGGAGTTAATCTGGTCAAGTCCACCAGAACTCCCACCCATACTTTCCACAAGGTGGATGAAAAAGTACCTCCATGAAGGTGTAAGGCCCTTCATGGTCATCGCACCCTTTGTTTTCAAAACCCATTTTTCGAGGCACTCCTTGTGTCCCATATCAAGGAGGACCTGGCGAAAATTGATTTTAGGAGAGATGACAACAGGAGACTCTCCTTGTCTCCAGTAATTGAGGTTTAGAGCATCCCTCAATACATCTGCTGATAAGGTACACTGGACTGTTCTACCTTTTAATGTGAAAGTGATGGAAGAACAATCGGAAGAAAGAGAAGCAGTGTACCAAAACTCACACAAGTAGTCGTGAAACATCTTGCGTGGGTTTAAGGAGAATGAGGGTCCAATTGGAGAATCCCTCAAAAATCTTTGGATTCTCCCAATAAGGGTATTGGACACTTGGGTTCCTTGTAAACTCTCCATCGGATTATTCGGATTTAATTTGATGAGTGTAGTATTACCAGGAGCACCAGATGCCTGTTTGACACCTGGTAGGGGACCATATGGGACAGAAAGGAGATTTACATCTCTTGAACGGGATGATTTAGGTGCCATTTGAAAGTGAAATTGAAATTTGGAATTAGGGTTCTTGATTTAAGAAGCAGAGAGAGAAACGAAGCAATTTTAGATGATTGGGAAGTAAATGAAAGAATGTAAAGGGAAGTAAATGTGATCGGAGTAAATAAGGGTATTTATAAGGAATTCAAGATCCCAATGAAATAACAAAAATTATATTTTATTAACAAAATCAATTTTGTAGATATTTTTACAAAATAAGTTTGAATTTTGAATCAAAAACATAATTCACCGTGTCAGCATTAAATGCTACGACGACTTAACTTACCCACGCGCCCACTAATTTTCATTTTCCCAATAAAAACAGTTGTCATTTACCAAAATGACTTTAAATACGTCAGATGACGATATCAAGTGGTTTAAAACACTTGAGTACCATCACGTGTCACAAATATTGACCAAGTATTTTCTAACGTTATGAAAAATTAAGACAAGACTGAACCTGGACACTGGAGGATTAGTCAAGTGCCAGTTCCCAACTGGAGAGTTCTCCAGTTGCCATTTTCAAACAAAACAAATTTTAGTCAGAAAATTATTTTTAAGTCTTTCCCCCTAAAATGATGATCCAGAAATCGATTAGTGCCAGGATAGTATCACAAAGGCGTTCGACAGCCTGGCGAGCAAAGATTATCTGGACCTCCTCAACTGGAGAACTTCATCAGTGTCACTGACGCGTTCATAACAAAAATCTCCAGTTTTAAGGATTTAACATTCCCAGTTCGCTGATGAGATGTTTAAAGGTTTTCTCATTAAGAGGTTTTGTAAACACATCAGCGAGCTGTTTGTCAGTGGGGATGAAATGTAATTCAATGTCTCCTTTCATAACATGATCACGAATAAAATGATACCTGATGTCAATATGCTTTGTCTTAGAGTGCATCACTGGGTTGTGAGATATAGCAATGGCACTGGTGTTGTCACAAAAGATTGGGGTCCTTGTATACTTTTGACCATAATCTTGTAACTGGTTCTTGATCCAGAGAATCTGGGCACAGCAACTGGCCGCAGAAATGTACTCTGCCTCATCAGTGGACATAGATACTGACGTCTGCTTCTTACTGGTCCAACTTACCAGTTTTCCTCCAAGGAAATGACAACCACCAGTTGTTGATTTTCTATCTATCTTACAACCTGCATGATCTGAATCTGAATAACCCATTAGATCTAACCCTGAGCCTTTGGGGTACCAAAGACCAAGATTAGGACACCCTTTCAGGTATCTAAAGATACGCTTAACAGCGTGTAAATGTGATTCTTTAGGGTTAGCCTGAAACCTGGCACATAGACATGTTGCGAACATTATATCTGGTCGAATGGCAGTTAAATACATCAGTGAACCAACCATTCCATGATATTCAGTGATGTTCACTGGTTTTCCAGTTGGGTCAGAGTCCAAATTTAATGGTGCTGCAATAGGTGTGTTTTTCGATGGGATAGAATCATATTTGTATTTTCTTAACAAATCTCTGACATATTTTCCTTGGTTTATGAAAATTCCATTTTCAGTTTGCTTAATCTGAAGACCTAATAAAAATGTTAATTCTCCCATTAAACTCATCTCATACTCAGATGACATGATTTTAGAAAACTTTTTACACATTGCATCATCAGTTAAACCAAATATAATGTCATCAACATAAATTTGTACCAATAAGATATTACCTCTTTCTTTCAAGATAAACAAGGTATTATCTATTGCACCTCTTTGAAAGCCAATTTTAAGAAGATGTTTAGTTAAAGTATCATACCAGGCTCTTGGGGCTTGTCTAAGACCATACAAAGCTTTGTTCAGTCTATAGACCCAGTGAGGATGCTTCTCATTGATGAAGCCTGGAGTCTGGTTAACATACACAACTTCTTCCAATGTTCCATTAAGGAACGCACTTTTGACATCCATCTGGAAGACTTTAAACTGCAGATGGGCTGCATAAGCCAGAAATATTCTGATGGCTTCAAGTCTTGCAATTGGAGCAAAAGTTTCATCAAAATCAACGCCTTCTGCTTGACAATAACCCTGGGCAACTAATCTGGCCCTGTTTCTTACAACATGGCCATCTTCATCCATCATGTTTCGGTAGACCCATCTTGTACCAATGGGTTCTTTCTTTAACCCTGGTGGACAAGGAACAAGTTCCCACACATTATTCCTTTCAAACTGGACGAGCTCTTCTTACATAGGTTCCACCCAGCTTGGGTCTGCCATAGCCTCGTCAATCTTCTTCGGTTCAATTAGTGATAAGAAGGTGACGTTTAAGCATTGCTCACTGGTGGCTCTTCTAGTCTGAACCCCACTATTTGGATCTCCCATAATATGTTCAATTGGATGTGCTCGAGTCCATCTAGTGTATTGACTAGGCTGGTGAATTACAATATCAGTGCAAGTCTCCTGGCGATCTTCTTCAGTTGCAGCAGCTTCTGGAGGAGGATCAGTCCAAACCATTTCTATGTCCTCATCAGAGTCAATGAGGTCACGATTTGCATCATGAAATTCTTCATTAAAAGGAATTTCTTGAAGAACTAGAGAAGTTGGAGTTTGAACTGGTGCTGATATTGGAGTGGCACGTACATCAGATCCAATCACCAATTCTTGTGGTAAGTTGAAATTGATGGAGGGATAGAATGAAGTTTCACTGGTGGTGTTCTTCTTCTTAACTGGTTCTAGTTGAGTGTAACTAGAAGCATCTTTTGGTGAAACAACTGACTGATGAACTTGGTCAGTTTCACCAAAATTTATTGGAACGACTGGAAAAATATCAAGGCTTGGTCTCTTGCTGATTGCATCAGTTGATTCGTCGAATGTGACATGAATTGTCTCATGAACCTTTTGAAGTCTATAATTATAAACTCTAAAGGCCTTTCGAATATCTGAATAACCTAAAAATACCCCTTCATCAACTTTTGCATCAAACTTTCCAAGCTGACTGGAATCGTTTAAAATATAAACTGGACAACCAAATACATGAAAATATCCGATATTTGGTTTACAATTCCTGAGTACTTCATAGGCAGTCTTCTTATGTCTCTTGATGTAGACAGACCGGTTTTGGGTGTGACAAGCAGTTGCAACTGCTTCTGCCCAAAAACTGGTGGGAAGACCTGATTCAGATAGCATACTTCTGGCTGCTTCTATCAGTGTGCGATTCTTTCTTTCCACAACTCCATTCTGCTCTGGAGAGTGTGCTGATGAGAAGTTTTGAGAGATGCCAGTGTCATTGCAAAATGTTTCAAGTACTTTATTTTGAAAAACAGTACCATTATCACTTCGCAACTGACAGACTTTTCGAGTATACTTGAGTTCAATTCTTTTGATGAGAGAGATGATTTCAGCAGGTGCATCACTTTTGGATCTAAGGAATACCACCCAACAGTATCTGGTAAATTCATCGACCACAACTAGAGTGTACTTCTTTTCAGCTCTAGTTTGAACATTCACTAGACCAAAGAGATCCATATGAAGCATGTGAAGAGGTTCAGTGATGCTAAAGTTTTGCTTAGTTTTGAAACTGGCCCTTTTCTGCTTGCCCATCTCACACCCTGGACATGGCTTTTCTTTATTGAAAGAAATCTGAGGTATCCCATCAACCAGTTGTTTGCGAGAGAACTTGTTAATATTTTTGAAATTAAGATGTGATAACCTTTTATGCCACAGCCAGTTGGTGTCCTCATCAGCCTTGGTATAGAAGCACTGCTCTTTTGGAGCTAGTTCCATATCAATGATGTACACATTACCTTTTCTTGGTGCAATCATCACCACTTTCCAATCTTTGTTAAATATGGTGCCTTGAGCAATATCGAACAAAACTTTGTAGCCATTATCACAAAGTTGGCTGACACTGATCAGGTTGTATTTCAAACCATTCACAAATGCAACTCTTTTGAATTCGACCTGTCCGTTATTGAGCACACCATATCCTTCAGTCTTCCCACTTTGATCATTACCAAACGTCACTGTCGGTCCATCTTGGACAGTGAACTCTTCAAGCAGGGGCTTACATCCGGTCATAGTCCGGCCAGCTGCGCTGTCCAGATACCAGATATTCTTCTTTTGATCGCCCTGCACACCCACAAAAATCATCAGTTATTTTTGTGAACCCATCTTTTCTTGATGGGTTCACTGAACTTCACTACAGAAGTCTCAGTTGATTGTTGTGGTGGTAAATTGAAGACTACATCTGGATCTTTTTCACCAGATCCAGGTGCAAGAGTAAAAACGATTGGTATTTGATACCTGCTCCCCTTATTCTTATCAGATTTAGTTCCAGATGGAACATTCTTTTGTTTTGGTTTTGAAGGGGGTTTAATATTTTGTTTTACAACTGGAGGTGATGAACCTCCTTCCATATTTTTAATCCGGGCAGTACAACTCTGAACCTGTCGAGACAAAAGTTGGAGTTGACTTTCCAGTTTAAACAAAATATTGTTTTCATCAGGCTGCTGAACCTTGGACCTTGGTTCAGCTGGAGTTTTAGTCTTTTGGGTCTTGGGCTCCTTAGACTTCTGAGGTAAAGGCTTGTTACCAGTGGCCTTTTTAACTGGAGCTTTAGCCTGTTTGGCTCCAGGTTTAACCTCGGTGGGGGTGGTCTCAATGGGTTCAGTTTCGACAGCTTCAGGTTGATCATAAGGAGTTTCAACCATGAAGATCTGGTATGAGAGCTGCCATTTCCAGATTTCCATGCATTTTTCTGGGCATCAATTGTTCTAGAAAATGCATCATAGTTCTTTCCAGATGCTTTTACCCAGGATTTGATAATCATTTGTTCTTTTTCAAGATCAGAAATTAATTTTTGATTATCAAATTCCAAAGCCTCAATTTTCAAAACTGACTCCTTGAGAGCCAACTGGACACTTTGTAAATCATTAAGTTGTGGCTTAACATTGTTTAGTTCAATTAAGATAGTATCCAGATATCTTTCACTATCTGCTCTAACAGTTTCCACAAAAGTCAAATCACCACTTAATGATTCAGCAAGGTCCAGTTTCAGTTCTGGATCCACCTGATTGTCATAATCACATACCTTTTTCAAAATGATGTCCACCCATCTTCCAATGATGACATCTTCCTTTGCCACGTGTTGCTGTTGATCTTCCAAGGCCATAAAACACATGTCCCTTTCCTCTTCTTCATCAGCTGATAAGTCATCAGAGTACTCCCATTTTCCCTCAGTTTGTGCCATCAAGCACTGATCCTTTTCTTTTTCCATGGACAGGAGGGCAATCTGGGCCTTAAGCTTCTTATATTTAGCTTTGTAGCTATCATCAGGCCGATTGAAATTAGGGACAGGGGGACCAGTTTGGTTGTTCATCTGACTAGATCTGCATTCCTTCATAATATGACCTTTTTTACCGCATTTATAGCAGGTAAGATTGGTTTTATCCAGAGAGCTGGAGCTGGAAGCATTGTTTGGGCCATTAAATCTTTTAGATTTATGCTTAAACCTATTAAAGGTTTTAGCAATCATGGCCACCAGATCATCATCGTCAGTTTCATCACAACCATCACTGATTTCAGTGGTCAGGCCAGAGTTCAAGAAACTGTTTAACATCTCCTTCATTGAGTGTGCCTGGACACTCTCTGCAGACATTAAAGCAGCACAAGGTCGCTCAGTTACACTAGCAACCTTGGGACTTTGGGCATGGTTCATGGCATCCTGCTCAGCCACCATTCTTGCAGCATTATTGTCTTCAGTGAATCTGAAGGCTCCATAAAGCGATGCAAGAGTATGGCTGTGCAGGGTTTTACCTTGTCTTAAGACAAGAACCATATTTTCCCATTTGGAAGGAAGAATATCACAAAACTTCTCGAGAAGAATATCCTTATCCTTCTCTACACCCAAGCCTCTCAACTGATTAATGAAGCTAGAAAACTTGGTGTAAGTACCAGTTAGACTTTCATTGGGCAGAGCAAAGAACGATTCATACTTCTTGTTCAAGGCAACCTTTCTGGTGACAATGGTGTCATCACCTCCTTCAAACTGAATAACTAATTCATCCGACATTGACTTGGCACTGGGGAACAACACAAGTGTTGGAATTAGATCTTCAGGGACAGCTCCAAGGATCATGTTCTTGAGTCTGGTGTCCAGATCTACAAGTCTACGATCCTCATCAAACCAGTGGTCTTCGAGCTTTTCTCTGGAACCTCTTCTTCCAGTTGGATCTAGAAGAGGACTTACCCCGAGAGACATGGGTATATACGGTCTATCCTTAAGGATTTTCAGCATATATCTCACTATCCCACCAAAATGCAAAAGCATTATGGCCTTCCATGTACCGAAGGTTTCACTGTTTCCATCAAATTTTGGAACAGGATTGTTAGAATAATGTACATGGACATAGTTTAGGGCAGTAGGAGGAGGAGGGTTTGTATTAACATTTTGAACAGGTGATGTATTAGTATTCAAAGGGTTTTCACCTTGACCAGAACCATCTCCACCTTCAGTAGTAGTCATCTAAGCAGATCTAGGCAAGTTTATTAGCCTTCTGCTCTGATACCACTTGTAAGTCCCAACTCAATAGATGGTACTACCTGAAGACACCTCTATGTCGATGGTGGAGTTACTTTGCAATATAAGCACTGAACTGGAGACGACCAGTTATAGTGAGTATATACCAAGTTCTAGATAGATTACTTATTTAAGTGACAATAAGTAAAGAACAATGCAATAATATAAAATACTTGTAAAATAAATTGGTGAGACAATATGTAATTTTCAAGTGTAATTTATTTATTAACTTTAAATAAATTACAAGGTTGTTGCGGAACCAAGATAATACAAAGTATGTAAATATCCTAACAACCTATGAACTACAATTGATCTACACTTGGAATTTCTCTAAACAATCGAAACACTTAAAGTTGTGAAATGTTCCTTTTTATGATTGAGAGAATATTGCACAAGTTCACCAAGAATATTGCAGGTATGCAAAGTGTGTGGTATATTATTCTTGTTGTGCAATGACTTGTATTTATAGGCAAAGTTAACATTGGGATGTTAACTTTGGCCGTACAAATATGGTTAAGAGCATTTAAGGAATAGCATTTAATTCCTTAAAATGCTGTGTAAAGTTACAGTATAAAGCAACTTTACTCAACCAGCTTTATGTACCTTTTTGTACTTTATACATAGATAAATCTTATTATCCGTGTAATAGCACATAAAGCATAAAATTCAATTCCTCTTAACCAGTGTAAAGCTTTGTAAGAGCTTTCCACTGATGGTCTCCAGTTTGTAACTGACTAGAATGTCAACTGGGCTTCGCTGCCATTGTCATTCTCTATCTTCCACTTGTTGTCTTCGACTTCAACTGGATTGATTCTTCAACTGGTCAGTTCTCAACTGGAGGAAGTCTTCAGTTGTGTTAACTGTACGATGCAACTGGACTTCGATATATTTCGGACAAATCTTCTTGGTCTCCAGGTGCAACTGGAGACTGGCCAGTTTCACCGAAACTGGTCCTAACAAGTTCTATTCACTATTGCTCATGGCATTGTATTCAACAAGTACTGGAAGGTAGTATTGATTGCTCCCAGAAGAGGGAATGTGTACGTGATGGATATGGAAAGCTCTCCTTCAGAGCAGTGTTTCTATACTCAAGCTGATGAAGACACAAACTGGTTATGGCACAAAAGGTTATCCCATTTAAATTTCAAAAATACTAATAAGTTGTCTAGAAAACAACTGGCAGATGGGATACCTTCAGTTTCCTTCAAAAAGGAAAGGCCATGTCCAGGATGTGAGATGGGTAAGCAGAAACGTACCAGTTTCAAGACCAGACAGAATTTCAGCATATCTGAACCACTTCATATGCTTCATATGGACCTCTTCGGTCCAGTGAATGTTCAGACTCGTGCTGGTAAAAGATACACCTTGGTGATCGTAGATGAATTCTCTAGATATTGTTGGGTTATCTTTCTCAGGTCTAAAAAAGAAGCTGATGCTGAGATCATCAGTCTTATCAAGCAGATTGAGCTCAAGTACAGTCAAAAGGTATGTCAGTTAAGAAGTGACAATGGAACAGAATTCCAGAATGCAACTCTAGAGTCATTCTGTACTGACACTGGCATCTCCTAGAATTTCTCATCAGCCCGCTCTCCAGAACAGAATGGAGTGGTGGAAAGGAAGAATCGAACGCTGATAGAAGCTACCAGGGGTATGCTAGCTAAATCTGGTCTTCCTACCAGTTTCTGGGCTGAAGCAATTGCAACTGCTTGCCACACCCAGAATCGATCAGTGTATGTGAAGCGACACAAGAAGACATCCTATGAAATATTAAGAAATAGAAAACCAAATATTGGTTATTTCCACGTTTTTGGATGTCCAGTTTACATCCTGAACGACTCCAGTCAGTTAGGAAAATTTGATGCCAAAGCTGATGAAGGATATTTCTTAGGATATTCAGCCATTCGCAAGGCCTTCAGAGTCTATAACAAGAGACTGGAGAAGGTCCATGAGTCAATTCATGTCACATTTGATGAATCAAATGTTGCAATCAATAAAAAGCCAACCCTTGATACTCCCCCAGTAACTCCAATTGTCTTCTGTGAATCTGATGCTATCAACTACAATAAAGATTCAGAAGACACAGTTTCCAGTCATCCTGATCTGGAACCTGTTCAGACTAAGAAACCCTCCAGTAGTACTCCATTCTATCCTTCAATTATTTTCAAGCTACCCTCTGAAATTATTATTGGATCAAATGTGCGTACTATGCCCCCAGTATCAGTCCCAGTTGAGACTGAACCAGTACTTCAAGAAATGAATTCAAATGAAGAATTTCATGATGCAAATCGTGATTTAAATGACTCAGATGAAGATGTTGAAGTAGTATGGCAAGATCCTCCTCCTGAAGCAACACCAGAGGAAACTCAACTGAATTCTTGCACTGATATTGTTGTCAGTAACAATCCTGGTCAGTACTCCAGATGGACAAAAGCTCATCCTATCAATCATGTCATAGGTGACTCCAGTAGAGGAGTTCAGACCAGAAGAGCCTCCTGTAATCAATGCTTATACGTCAGTTTCTTATCACTGATTGAACCAAAGAAGATTGACGAGGCTATGGAAGATCCAAGCTGGGTGACTGCTATGTAAGAAGAGCTTCACCAGTTTGAAAGGAACAAGGTTTGGTACCTGGTTCCTTTCCCAGTTGGAAAGAAAGAACCAAATTGGAACCAGATGGATCTTCAGGAACAAGGTAGATAAAGATGGCCACGTAATCAGAAACAAGGCCAGACTGGTAGCACAAGGGTACTGCCAGTCAAATGTCGATTTTGATGAATCATTTGCTCCAGTGGCTAGACTTGAAGCGATCAGAATATTTTTAGCATTCGCTGCTCATCATCAGTTCAAGGTCTACCAGATGGACGTTAAAAGTGCATTCTTGAATGGAAAACTTGAAGAAGAAGTTTATGTCAGACAACCACCAGGTTTCATTGATGAAAAGCATCCACATTGGGTATATCATCTGGATAAAGCGCATTATGGCCTCAGACAAGCCCCACGTGCCTGGTATGATACTCTGACTAAACATTTATTGAAAAATGATTTTAAAAGAGGTGCAATTGACAATACCTTATTTATTCTTCATGAAAAAGGTAATCTTCTGATGGTACAAATTTATGTTGATGATATTATTTTTTGTTCTACTGATGATAAAATGTGCAAGAAATTTTCGAAAATAATGTCGACTGAATATGAAATGAGTTTAATGGGTGAATTAACATTTTTTCTAGGACTCCAGATTAAACAGACCAGAGATGGTATTTTTATTAATCAGGAAAAATATGTTAGAGATCTTTTAAAGAAATATGATATGAACTCTTCACCATCTAAACCCACTCCAATTTCTGCACCATTAACACTGAACTCAGATCCAGATGGTAAACCAGTGAACACCACTGTCTAAAGAGGCATGGTTGGTTCACTGATGTATTTAACTGCCAGTAGACCAGATATTATGTTTTCAACATGTTTATGTGCCAGATATCAGTCTAATCCAAAAGAATCTCATATGCTTGCTGTAAAGCGCATATTGAAATACCTTAAGGGTGTCCCCAGTTTGGGTCTTTGGTATCCCAAAGGCTCAGGCATGGATCTAAAGGGTTATTCAGATTCAGATCATGCAGGTTGTAAGATAGACAGGAAATCCACTACTGGTGGATGTCATTTCCTTGGTGGCAAACTGGTCAGCTGGACCAGTAAGAAGCAAACTTCAGTTTCATTATCCACTGCAAAAGCTGAATACGTGTCTGCAGCCAGTTGTTGTGCTCAGATACTCTGTATGAAGAACCAGTTGCTTGATTATGGTATTAGTATTCAAAGACTCCAATATTTTGTGTTAATACCAGTGCCATTGCTATCTCGAACAATCCAGTCATGCACTCAAAGACGAAGCACATTGATCTCAGGTATCATTTTATTCGTGATCATATTATGAAAAATAATATTAAACTCCATTTTATTCCCACTGACAAACAACTCGCTGACATTTTTACTAAACCTCTGGATGTCAAAAATTTTGAATATCTTGTTGGTGAGTTGGGAATGTTAAACCCTTAAATCTGGAACCTTGGTATTGAACGCCTTTGTGTACTATCATGGATCCTTGATTTAAAGATTTATAAATCTATGACTGCTTAGATATCGAACGCCTTTGTGTACTATCTTTGCATTAATCGATTTCTGGATCAACATTCCAGGGGGAAGAATAAAAGATATATTATTGTTCTTAAAATGTTTTAATTTTAGGGGGAATTTATTAATTTATTTTCTCACTAGACAAAATTTTCCAGAAAATATCACTGGTACCTTGTAAATGTGTCCCTCTCACTGGTAATTAGATAGGTTGAAGTGCATGTTTGATGTGACTTCTGTCTCCTTGTAAATGTGTCCCTCTCATTTGTCTGTATTAGATGATGTGCATGTTTGAGGTTACCAGTCTCTTTCAAATGGTTTTCACTGGTACTTTACTGGAGTGTCCCTCCAGTGTACCATCAATGCATGCATCACTGGCCTAATCCACCAGTGATACTGGAGTGTCCAGTCAACCTCCAGATGCACTGAAATGAGTCATAATATTTTAATACTTGGTCATTGTGCGTGCCACGTATGCAAAATCTTTGAAAAGATATTTATCTTGATATTTATCTTATTATCCTACGTGGCATGTCATTATTCAAAGAAATGATGGTATTTTTACTTTGGGAAGACAAAAAGTGCAAGTTGGTAATGTTTGTGGGCTGTAAACCGTCACACATTTATGTGTGATGTGATGTATTTAATGCGGATCTCAGAACCCGATCAAAATTATATTTGATAAATTCAAATTAACCGTTTGAGTTCCACATTCTCTCTCCTATATAAATACCCACTTTCATTTTCATTAGCATTTACTTCGAACATATTTACTCCCAAATTCTTCAAATTCCTTCATTTACTTCATTCTTCATTCAATTTCCAATCATAAATCTCTCTCATATTTACTTCATCAAATCTTCATAAACCCTAATTTTTGTTCCATATCATCTATCTATCATATTCAATGGCACCAAGACAATCTAATTCACCGAAAAATCTGCTCGCTGCTGAATATGCTCCCGTTCCAAATATTGTAAAGGCACCTCATATTACATTAGAGGCAAAGGCAATAAGAATAAACATGAATAACTGGATGGCCAAACTCTCACTCTCCAGTGTTCATAATGCCCAATCCATTATTGGGAGATTAAATACCTTTTTTCTCTCATGTCCTCTTTATGGTGCATTGACCCTAAATCCTGGGAGGATGTACCACGACTATCTCTGTGAATTCTGGTACACTGCAGTATATGATGATGAAACTTCCTCAATTTCTTATTCTCTTAAGCAAGGTACCAGATCCTTGGCTTTCACTATTGATACACTCAGGTCTGTTCTTCAATTGAACTATTTTAAACAGAATGAGATGCCCATTGAACTTTCCTCTGATATAAATACAAGGGAAGTGTGCAGATTGATGGGGCACACAGACATACTGGATAAGCATGGCCAGCTATCCAGAAAGGGAACAATCTACATGGGCAGGCTGTCAGACTCATGGAGATTCTTTTTCACTCATTTAGTTGAATGTTTGGGAGGCAGTTCTGGAGGACTTGACCAGATAAATCAAACACATCTCCAGATTGCTTACTGCCTCTGGTTCGGATACAGAGTGGATTTTGCTCAGATTTTATTTGATGATCTGGTAGAGCGTCTTAAGGTGAAAGGTAGAAAAGCATTTGTACCTTATATTCGTTTCCTTTCATTAATTTTCAAAAGAGCTCTAGGTGACCAGTATGATTTTGAAACCACTCACTTTTCTGTATGTGAGTATATGCGTGATCTGACCAACCTTAAATCTCCACCAAATGAGGTAAATATCCCTCAGACCATGCTTAGCTTCCAAAGGGAAGAAAACGATGCTTCATCATCTGATGAGCCAGAAGAGGCTCCAGGTGGGAACCTAGTTGGTGAAGGACCCTCTGGAGTCCTAAATGTTGAAATTATGCAACCAGTAACCCAGGTAGCTCCTAAAGTTCAGCAGACTTCTAATGTTACTCGACCCAGAACTTCCAGACGCCTTAGAAAGGGTGGAGTTCAGGTAAATCCGAATAGAGCTGAATCGAGCCATCCAGGTGACATAATGAATGAAGATGGGTCACTGATTGTTGAGCAGATAGAGAATGTTGTACATGATGTTGAGCAGGTAGAAAATGTACAGGTTGTTGAGCAAGAGACTGGTGAGCAAGATGCTTAGATAGATTTAAATAGAGAAGTGGTCGATCAGACAGTTGGGACGGCTCCAGATTGGGATGAGGTAGATTCCCCAATGTCTGAAGGAAACATGTTTGATGTAAATATGAATTTCCTGGGTGATGAAGTAGAAAATGTTGTCACATCTGTTATTGCTTCAGTCACCCAACCACTTATATCTACTGAAATGCCACCACCACCACCACCACTTTCAATTCCACAAAACACTCCATATTTCAATCCTCCTTCAATTCAAATTTCACAAAATCAACCACCACCACTTGAAACTCCAATTGATTTATCTGAACACCGTGTGCTGGACTCAACTATAGTCACATCTGAAGTTTCAACTGAAGAGGTCCAGGCACAAGTACCTTTGGTGACCAGATTGGCTTCTGGATTGGCACCTCCCAGTGGTCTCTCCACTTCGTCTTCAGCCGAGGTCCAAGGCCTTTTAAGTAAGGTGGCGGACCTGGAGAGATCACTCCAGTCTTCATCGCAGGTTGTTTCTGATTTTAATTCTTTATTATCAAATAACCTTTCATTAGAAATGAATATTTTTGCTGGTAACGAGAAGCTGGTGTTTGAGAAGTTGAATGAGCTGGTACTGGCCACAAATAACAATTCTGAAAATATCAAAGTGGCAGTCCAGGGCTTAGAAGCAAAATTGGTAAATTCTGTTCAGACTGCAGTGAAAGCTGAAGTTGTTCAACCACTGGCAGGTCTGACAGATGAAGTTCAGAAGTTAATCACCAGGATAAGTAATTTGGAGAGTAGGCCAACACTTGATCAGAATGCTGTTGTTAGCACCATCAGTGATGAATGTGCTAAGAAGTTCAGACATGGCATGTTAAAAGAAATTACTGAAGAAATTTTTGGGTCTGTTCTTAGAACCATTCAAGATGGGTTGTTGCCACAAGTGGTAAAGATGATTGAAAATGAAATGCCAAAGCACTTGTCTTTAGAAATTCAAATCATTAAGAAGGAAGTGACTGAGCTAAGGAAGACAGTGAATATCACAACTCCAGTGACAGGAAGGACATTTGGTGCTACAGACAGATATATGCTTGAACAATTATAGAGTGCCCACAAGTCTCAAACTGGTGGACATTCCAAGGGGGGAAAGTCTGAAGCGCAGGTTGTTGAAAAGTATGTTGCCACTGAGTCTGTTCCAGAAGGATTGATAAAGAAAAAGAAAGAAGTGGTTGTTAGTGCTATCGAAAAGGCTTTTGGCACTGAACCCATTGTGCAACAAGAAGAAGTGACTGGTACTGATGCCAGTGCACAAGAAGCACAGAAAGCACTTGGCACTGAAGCCATTGTGCAAGTTGAAGAGGCTACTGGTACTAATGCCAGTGAGCCCCAGTTTGAATCTTTCCCATATATCACAACAACTCTGAAGTCTGTAAAAGGAAAGCAACACATGGTATCTGGAGAAGAAAGTGAAACTGCTGGGAAGTCATCAGAACTTCCTACTAATGAAGACACCTCGAAGAGACTGGAGCAAGAGTGCATTATGATAGAAATTTTTAAGAAAAATCAAAAGGATGAACTGCTGGCCCACAAAAGGGAGATGGCAAACATGGGGACTCTTGATTCTTACAATGCTGGTAGGTTGGGCATACATATTGATGTTTATAAAAGAATGAAGGAAGACCCCAGAGTTCATCAATGTCTGGATGCATTGGATGATGTCTACATTCGCTCCAGGTACTCTGAAGAAGAACAAACGTATGATGCTGTAACGTATGGTGTCAGTGTAGTTGAACTGATAAGACAAAGGACGGAGGAGCTGGTGAACCTCTAGAAGAAGATTAGAAAGAATGCTGGTGCTCTGGAGATAGAGTACAGAAAGAAAATAAAAGGTCTGCCCAAACTCACTGCCAAACAGATCAAAGAAATCAGAGATGCTGATCTGAGCACCTTCATTCCCTTGGATACTTCACAAAGAATCAATCGTGAAGAACTCCAGTCTGCCATCGAACAGCAGAAGGTATCCAGGGAAACTGAATACATGATCCAGATGGCAAAGCAAAAAGCCAAGTATGAAGAAATGTTGAATTTCAGGGCTGATGCCAGAAGGATCATTGGTGCAGAGATTAAGCTTGCTGAAAATCATGAAGGCATGAGCAGGTTTGAAATAAAGTTGACCAGAGAGGGTAACTTTACTGATGAAAGGAAGAGTGCTTCAGTCCAAGCTTTTGGATGGACTGAACTGAAGGAGATTGCCTTAACGTTCAAGGGGAAGACTAATTTGTCTACTGACGTTAAAGCATTTTTGAAGAGGATTGAGAAGGTATGGAAGAGAAAGCAACATATGGAAGTTGCAATAGGCATGAAACCACCAGAGTCTGTACCATCCTCTCCATCTCCAAAGAGAAAGGCTTCTGAAGATGCTCCAGGACAGACGTCGAAGAGAAGGGCCTAACTCTTGTATCATTTACTTGTACTTGTATTTATTTTCACAAAATTGTAACTTATTTTCTGTTGATGGCTGTAAATATAGTTGCATATTTTGTTTCACAAAGTAAATGATCAGATTTAGTCTAAGTTAGAATTAAAAGATGCAACTGGAACACTGATGATCTATAAAGTGTTTCCCAGTAACATAAATTTTTAGACTAAGTCAAAACAAGTGTGTTTTTCAAGCATACAAAAATTGTATAGATATAAGCTTGAAAAACCTTGCATTATTTCTAAACAAATAGGGGGAATTTGTTAGGTCCAGATTTACTGGACTCGCTCCAGACTTGCAGACTGGAAAGTCTCTGAAGACTTGTCCAGAAATAATATTTACTGGACCCACTCCAGACTTGAATACTGGAGCGACACTGAAGATTTGTCCAGAATTAATGGAAGACCAGTGAGCGAAATACTTGTATAGGAAAATCTGGAATCCTCCAGATTAGCTCACTGGACTTCACCCCAGTCCAAATCTATTCTACTGAAGATATTTTCACTGAAGTCAAAGACTGAAGTTAGAATAAAGAAGACTGACAAATGGCGGAGTCTACTGGAAGTCTTACCAAATCTACGACTGGAGGTTTGTCAGTGTTCTAGACCTTACAAGTCTGAACACTGATTACGAGGAATTGACTTTTTGCCTTTACATACTTTCCAAAAGACATTTCACTTGTTCTTTACCAAAGTACATACGTGTGTAGAGGTGGTTGGTTAAAAGAATAAAGTCATATTGATGTGACTTTATCCTTGTACTTTAACCAATGCATTTAATGACCTTGTCGGTTCATTAAATGCATGCAACCATATTTGTACGGCACAAATTCACTGGTGAATTTGTTTGCCTATAAATACAAAGTCATTTCTTTGTTAAAATTACTTTTAGAATTAAAGGTGAATTTGTCTAAATACTCTCGATCATAACAGGGATACTTCACAACTTTAAGTATCTCGATCAAAAGAGTTTATTTGGTAAATATAGATCATTTGTAATTCATAGGTTGTTAGGATACTTACGTATTTGTATTATCTTAATTCCGCACAACCTTGTATTTTATTTAACATCATAAATAAAATACACTTGAAAAATTACATTGTGTTCCACCTTTACTTTAAGTCGTGTATTACTTTGTTTATATACTTGCATTTATATTCAAGTAATACTAGTCCAATCTAGTGCTTATTAGACTTGTTGTATTTTACACTTTGGGTTTAACCATCTAGAGAGTTTCGGACTCACACACCTGGCTCAACACCTGCCTATGTCACTTCACCTCGTTTTTAACCACAGCTTCAACACTTACACCCACAAATTCACCAAGTACCAAAGTCCATCAGTTATGATGATCAAACTGAGAAAGAGTTGGACTCTGCTACTGAGTCTGAGAGTCCAACTGATATGCAACTGGAAAAGGCATTAGATGGGCTTGGTAGCATTCCCTTTGTGGCTTCTGCTTCTGCACAACCACCTCCTCCTTTGAGTGTGGAAGCACAGTTAGAGAAACAAAATACCGAAGTCCAAAGCCTACTTCTCAAGGTGGAGGACTTAACCAAATCTCGAACTGCCAATACTACATCCCTAGCTAAAATGAAGGGTGCTCAGATGTTTCTTGGCACTGAGTTAACCAAGGTTACTGGGAATGAGGGATTAGTATCTGGGAAGCTAAATGAGCTGGTACATTCTTGTAATAAAATTAGTTCAGCCATCAGGGAAGCCTTCAGACTGACCAAAAGAGATGTGCAAGCTTCAGTTGTTGCGAACTTGACATCTAGTGTTGAAATAATGAAACAAGAAGTTATGGCAGTCGGGAAGGAGGTAAATGAGTTGGTGAAGAAGCCCAGTTTTGATGAAAAGGAACTTGGGGTTTCTCTAAGTGTTGTCATTGTTGAGAAGATGAAGTCTGAGCTAACTCAGGAACTTGTTGCTCAAATTTCAGCTTCTGTGGCTGAAAAGGTTGAAGAGAAGGTTAGATTGATGGTCTCTGAACTCACTAAGGATACAAACAAAAGGGTGGATAAGGCTGTTGAAGATGTACAAAAATCAATATCCACTCTTGGTGAATCAGTGAAGGGCCAGTCAAAACAACTGGATGAAATTCTGACCCTTCTGAAGAAGGAAACTGTTGTTATTCCTCCTCCTCCTCCATCTTTCACTAAGCAGATAGAAAGCAGCTGAATGAAGTTGTTAATAAAGAAGCACTGAACCTGAACTCTAATTTCAGATTAAGGTCTCCGTTTGCTCAATTGTCTAAGGGACTGGCTGACTGTCTAAAACAACGAAGTTGGGAACCTCTGAAGAATATGCAGATGGCAATTGAACAATTCGCAAAATTGCCTTCAGAGGTCCCCAAAGGAGGAAAAGATGTGCCAATTGGTCTGCTTGCAAGTACTCAAGAATTGATTGAAGCAACCAAGAAGCAAACTGAGGTGCCATCTGGTAGTGCCTCAGTTCAGGAATTGATTGCAAGTACTCAAGAATTGATTGAAGCAACCAAGAAGCAAACTGATGTGCCATCTGGTAGTGCTTCAGTTCAGGGGGAACAAACAAAGAAATCTAGTGAACAAGTTTCTGAGCCAGTTAAGAAGGATAAGGGCAAAGCCCCAGTGGTGGATGAATCCAAGAAGAAAAATGCTAAGGGTTCTGGTTTAGTTGTTGGTGAAACTGTTGATGAGCAGGGGTATCCACTACATGATCTAACTGCTGATTGCAAGAAGTTAGAGGCATTGCAGAAACAAGTTTCTAATCAATTCATTATCTGGAGAGAAAACAGAGAAAGGGAAAGGGCACAACATCTTTCGATGGGCACCCTCAACCACATTGATGTTGCAGCTTTGGGTCTTTCCTTGGAAAGATATCAAAAGATCAAACAAGATCCCAGAGTGTAGAAGGCCTTAACAGATATGGCTGATTATGAGTTTGGGAGGATGTACTCTGCTTTGGAACAAAAGCTGGAAAGTCTCACATTCAAGATGTCCATTGAGGACTTGGTGAAAAATCGAATGAGTGAGATGGAAATAAAGAAGAAAGAAATTCTGGCTGAAGTTCTGAAGGTAGAAAAACAATTGTCAAGGCCACCTCCAAAAGCCAAAGTGACTGGACCAAGATCATCAAGGAAACATGCTCGTGATGCTGACCTGTCCACATTTAAACCCATTTCTGATGATGCTGCTGAAATCCAAAGGAAACATGAGAAGGATCAGTATGATCATTATCTAAAGCATCGGTCTCATCCAGCCAAAATAGTTGATGTTGAAATAACTAAGGCTGATGGATTGAAGCTATTTGATCTGGTGGTGACCAGAGAAGGAAGGGCAGCAGCTGAGTACAATCAGGTCTCAGTTCATGAATTTGGCTTATCTGAGCATAGAGAAATGATCCAGATTCTGAAGGCGAAGCCAAAATCCGCTCTAATTGGTGCATGGTTATCAAGAATTCAGCAAAAAATGCAAGCCAAGGTAGAGATGGAGACCAGATTGTTTGGAAAGAAGGATCATTCTCCACTGAAAAGGAAAGCTACTCAAGCACCTTCTGGCTCAAGCCCTGCAAAGAAGTAGTCTCCTTTTTCAGTTTATCATTTACTTGTATATTTATTTGCAAATGTAACAAACACTTCAGTTTGTATATATATGTTACATATTGTAGCCAACAAGTAGATGATAGGTTTAAGTTAGAAAAACCACAAGGAAAATTCTGAGACATCAATGATCTATAAGATGTACTTAGAAAACTTTTACAACTTAAACAAAACTTGCATTTCAGACTTACAAACATGTATAGATAGAAGTCTGAGATGCATGCACTATTTCAGAACAAATAGGTGGAATTTGTTGGGTCGAAAATCGACCAAGTATAATTTGTTCAGAAATAGTTGAAGTTCAGTGAAGATACTTGTACATAATTCTGAACCTCTTCAGAATTAAGTTCACTGAAGCTTCACTTCAGTTTCAGATCAGCCCAAACCGAAAGCATTCATTCTGAAGTCTGAAGAAAGAGAATCATCTCAGAAGCAGAGACCAGAGAAGATTCTACCTGATCGAAGACTAAAGCATCTCAGTATAAAGTACTTACAACACTTTACACTGTTACGAGGAAGCCTTTTTTACTTTACCAACCTTTACCCAGTTAATAGCTTTATCTATTAACAAGTACAAGGTTGAGTAAAAGGTTGGGAATAAAGTGTGAAATGTCACATCAAAATAACTTTCACATTTAACCTTAAAAGTACACATGTTAAGGAATTGACTTTAATTCCTTAAATGCTCCCAACCATATTTGTACGGCCTGCTCCACATCAGCGTGAACCTTGCCTATAAGTATAAAGGTGTGAGTCCCTCGATAGCTACAGATCGCTCTCGAGATCGTCAATTGTTATGTCGTGAGTGCGGAATCCTCACGAGATAACTAGTTTGATTAGTTATCGAATATATTGCTAATTATGAGTTTGGGAGGATGTACTCTGCTTTGGAACAAAAGCTGGAAAGTCTCACATTCAAGATGTCCATTGAGGACTTGGTGAAAAATCGAATGAGTGAGATGGAAATAAAGAAGAAAGAAATTCTGGCTGAAGTTCTGAAGGTAGAAAAACAATTGTCAAGGCCACCTCCAAAAGCCAAAGTGACTGGACCAAGATCATCAAGGAAACATGAGAAGGATCAGTATGATCATTATCTAAAGCATCGGTCTCATCCAGCCAAAATAGTTGATGTTGAAATAACTAAGGCTGATGGATTGAAGCTATTTGATCTGGTGGTGACCAGAGAAGGAAGGGCAGCAGCTGAGTACAATCAGGTCTCAGTTCATGAATTTGGCTTATCTGAGCATAGAGAAATGATCCAGATTCTGAAGGCGAAGCCAAAATCCGCTCTAATTGGTGCATGGTTATCAAGAATTCAGCAAAAAATGCAAGCCAAGGTAGAGATGGAGACCAGATTGTTTGGAAAGAAGGATCATTCTCCACTGAAAAGGAAAGCTACTCAAGCACCTTCTGGCTCAAGCCCTGCAAAGAAGTAGTCTCCTTTTTCAGTTTATCATTTACTTGTATATTTATTTGCAAATGTAACAAACACTTCAGTTTGTATATTTATTTGCAAATGTAACAAACACTTCAGTTTGTATATATATGTTACATATTGTAGCCAACAAGTAGATGATAGGTTTAAGTTAGAAAAACCACAAGGAAAATTCTGAGACATCAATGATCTATAAGATGTACTTAGAAAACTTTTACAACTTAAACAAAACTTGCATTTCAGACTTACAAACATGTATAGATAGAAGTCTGAGATGCATGCACTATTTCAGAACAAATAGGGGAATTTGTTGGGTCAAAAATCGACCAAGTATAATTTGTTCAGAAATAGTTGAAGTTCAGTGAAGATACTTGTACATAATTCTGAACCTCTTCAGAATTAAGTTCACTGAAGCTTCACTTCAGTTTCAGATCAGCCCAAACCGAAAGCATTCATTCTGAAGTCTGAAGAAAGAGAATCATCTCAGAAGCAGAGACCAGAGAAGATTCTACCTGATCGAAGACTAAAGCATCTCAGTATAAAGTACTTACAACACTTTACACTGATTACGAGGAAGCCTTTTTTACTTTACCAACCTTTACCCAGTTAATAGCTTTATCTATTAACAAGTACAAGGTTGAGTAAAAGGTTGGGAATAAAGTGTGAAATGTCACATCAAATAACTTTCACATTTAACCTTAAAAGTACACATGTTAAGGAATTGACTTTAATTCCTTAAATGCTCCCAACCATATTTGTACGGCCTGCTCCACATCAGCGTGAACCTTGCCTATAAGTATAAAGGTGTGAGTCCCTCGATAGCTACAGATCGCTCTCGAGATCGTCAATTGTTATGTCGTGAGTGCGGAATCCTCACGAGATAACTAGTTTGATTAGTTATCGAATATATTGCTAATTATGAGTATATAATCAGCCGTATGTGATCTATCTTCGTTTTCTAAATGTTAGAAACGAACTTAGTCGCCGTAGGTGTGTGAGAGTTGAACTGATTACCTCAATTTAGGGTTTCCATTCATATATATATGTTTCTGATCGATATTGGGCCTGCTGGGCTTTGTTCTTACGAACTTAGCAGTCCAGCCCATATAACAAAGATTATCTTCGTTTGTACTAACTTCCATCAGCATTTATGACTAGTTATTTTCCAAGTATTTCATGTACAAGGAACCTAACGTATATTATGTTTGTACTTGTATAACACACATAACAAACATCATATATAAACAACATATATATAACACCAAAACATGTAATCGATCATTACCAAAATAGAGCTTAAGTTCGTTAGGTTAAAGTAAACGAAGATAGCATACAAACACAACTAAGTTCGTTTGTTTACAAGAACGCCTAAATTCGTAAGTTGGAAATAGGTACTAATTTCGTAAGCTCTGCTTCAGAACCTAAGTTCGTACACAAAGAACGAAAGATAAGTTCGTAACACCATTCTGAACAGCATGTTGTCCCAAAATCAAACATTCGATTTTAAAAAATTGATTAACACTTGATATTCCCGAAATCAATTACAAAACATTTGTATCAATTAAATGAAGCATAACCCACTTCGATTTTACAGATGAATTAAAGATCCAACGGGTTAAAATCTAAAAACGAAAGTAAACCCTAGAAACCTAAATTATGTATAAAAACGATTGAGTTCATGCAAAAATTGGGCAAAATAACAATTTAGAATTGGGGATTTGTGAATGACGATGCTCGATAATATACCTGAATCACTGAATTCAATATTAATCGAAACAACAAGCAGAGAATCGAGTGAAATCAAGTGATTTGATTGATGAAAGTATAGAGGTTTATTCAGAAGAAGAGGCTTAAATTCGTTTTTCCTTTTAAAAAAAAAATTATGGCAATGTAAAAGATAAAACGAATTAAGTTGGTATTTATATCGGTTAGGTAAC
The DNA here is from genome assembly GCA_034093135.1 of Erigeron breviscapus. Lineage (NCBI taxonomy): Eukaryota > Viridiplantae > Streptophyta > Magnoliopsida > Asterales > Asteraceae > Erigeron > Erigeron breviscapus. The sequence goes on along the minus strand of CM067170.1, from coordinate 124,380,824 downwards.
CGGTCAAAAATATGTTAGAACGAAGTTAACCTTCGTAAGATCAACTGGAACAAAGATAGAAGTTATCTTCGTTAAAACCAAAGAAAACGAAACTAGATGTGACGAAAAATAAGTCCAATTTTCTTAAGAGCAATTCTAAACGAAGTTAATAGTATCTTCGTAAGAACAAATTTGTACTTAGAAAATTTTTCCAGATTCTTCATCACGAAACTTTCCACGATGCGACCGTTTACCTAATCCTGTACATAGCAAAAACTCGTTAAAAGCAACTTGTTCATGCCTTGTACCAAGAAGTTCCATCTTCGAAAATCATCATCATAATGTAAGTATTTGACAAACATTATAATCTTGAATAAAACAACCCAAGGTGTAAAACCAACCATCAACAAACCTGAAAATAATCAATTGTCATCTTGAAACACTTAAGTCCCATATTAGATGTCGTCTACAAAACAAACAACCAATGAATAGCCCAAAAATCCAATGAAGAACTTAGTAAAGTTTCCGAAATCATGTCATAAGTCAAGGTACGAAAATCAAAAGAAACAAGTATCAACACTGATTATTTTCACTAAATACATGAAATGTAAAGTAAATAAATACTCCAAAGACAGGTTCATGTATTCTTCTTTCACGTGCTCATATCTGTATCACAATATTGTCACTTCACACCAAAAAAAAAATCTTATCTCCATGATATCATCAGTATGAATAACACTGTATTGCAACAAAGATCAGCACTCCAAATTTATCTTCTGAACCTGAACACTGCACACTTACCAAAAACTCATTAACGCATCAAGAGCAAAGGCATAATAATGCAGAAAATTCAAGCTAAAACACACAAAATTAGGGTTAACATGTACGAAATAACAAAAAATTCTAATCAAAAGATCAAGGGAGGTCATTCCATTGTCAAACCCTAAAATGTCACCAAGTTATTAATTAAATTCGTAACTTGAAACAACTTAACCTTGTGAGATTTCAAATAACTTTGACTTTTCACATAATACTTAAAAGATCATTTTCTAAACTTAAACAAATTAATGTCCATATCAGAAAATCTTCTTTTGTACAAATCACATAACCTCATCAAGAATTCAAATGAATGAATTCAGCAAAACATATACTCAACAGAATTTAAGTAGGATCTCTCGTGCAATAAGAACTTATGAAAAAACTATTTTGACTCAATAAAATGAAAAATAAATTAGAATAAAAATTACAGAACAATAAACTAATCTAAACACTAGTTAACTTAATTTATTCATTATTCACATGTTACTTGGTTACTACTGATCAGATCAGATTAGCATTTACATAAGCCCAAAATTTGAGAAATGAATTCTCTTATTATTATGTTATGAACAGTGATCCAAAAACGATTACCAATATGTTTGTCCTCTTAAACACTCGGTACTTCCAGTCTCCTTTTTGGTTTGTGGCACTTTCGTATTACTTGAGCCAAGGACAGTCACCATGTAACCTAGTAAGTTACTCATGCCACAATTTTAGTTTGCGAACTTATGTGCCCCATATTCAGATACACTCTCACAATTGAAACAAGCACTAAGATTAAGACATTTGGTGAGTAAAGTGAGAAAGTCTTTAAGAATCAAGTCAGCGGTGACAGGTCGGTGATTCCTCACGCGTAAAGCGACTTAACTTGACTCACGTATGGAAATATACTCAACATTGCATAATGCCAAGTACTTGCATATTTGTGACATTATTTTTATTTTTAAAGCACTTATGAAAACCCGTGACTTTCGATGAGACCCGTGTAGCGAACTTTCTGACAACCTATCCCAAGTTGGAAGCTTTAGGTAGGCTAGGTATACAAAGACACCCCAAGGACTTACTTGTTCGAATCTCAAAGGCCACATTAGCTTCATATTTTCAACAGATTTATTTGATATTTGTATATATTGTCACAAATATACATCCAAAAAAGCAATACATACACATATATGTACCCGAGACCTTCTTTATAAAGACCAAATATACATAATTATAATGCAAGATCTTTCATAAGATTTAAAGGACTTGTCTATATTAAGAACAAGCATTCTCAGCCATATATCTGAATACGTTTCCCATAAGAACATTGTATACATTTAAGTTCAGATTATAAGGAAACTTTGGTACTTTGTGCCTATCAATACATCATATAATGGTATCACTGAACTGAGCATTTTAAAGTACAATTAAGTAGGCTTAAAAGCTAAAGTATCGTCACGTCTAATCATGTAGTGCAGTAACCTTACTTTATTTATTATATATATATATATATATATTTATTTTTATTTTTATTTTTATTTATTTATTTTTTATTTTTTTTTTTATTATTTTTTTTTATATTTTTTTTTATGACACTATCTATATACGACTTAAACTACTAAGACTCGAAAAGAAAATTTAAGTTCTTTGAGAGAAACTACTCGGCATTCTTCATACCATTGAGTTGATATAACAACTCATGACGAGGTCTATCAAAAGCTTTAGTGTATAGATCAGCAAGGTTATCATCAGTAATAACCTTTTCTAAATGAATAAGTTTTTTCTCAAAACAATCACGTAAAAAGTGATGCTTTATATCTATGTGCTTGGTGACTTTAAAGTTTTTCGGATTCTTAGTAATATCTATGGCAGACTTATTATCGATACAAATAGGAGAGTCTGAGATATCCATACCATAGTCGCGCAATTGTTGCTGTATCCAAAGTACCTGAGAACAGCATTGACCAGCAGCTATGTACTCTGCTTCACAGGTAGATTGTGCAACAGATGTCTGCTTCTTGCACTGCCACGATATAATTCTCCCCCCTAAAAGCTGACATCCACCTGACGTTGATTTCCTATCCGAACTGCAGCCACCATAATCCGAATCAGTATAAGCTTGAATTCAAAGGAACCATGCATGGGATACCAAAGCCCTAGACGAGGCTTGGCCTTCACATAACGAAGAATCCTTTTCGCAGATTTCAAATGTGACTCTTTCGGATTAGCCTGATATCTAGCACACATACAAACAGCAAAGGTAATGTCTGGACGTGAAGCCGTCAGATACATCAAGGAACCAATGATAGCCCGATATTGAGTTGCATCGACGTCTGGATCATTAATCTTATCAGGACACAGCCCATGATTAGTCTGAATGGGAGTAATAGCATCTTTAGCATCGGTCATTCGAAACCTAGTAAGAAGATCTTGAACATACTTGGTCTGATGAATAAAGAACCCATCCTTCAGTTGATCCACCTGTAGTCCAAGGAAGAAGGTTAATTCCCCCATAGCACTCATTTCGAACTTAGCCTTCATGCTCTGCTCAAAATCCTTGCACATATTCTTATCAGATGAACCAAAAATAATATCATCGACGTAAACCTGTACAAGCAAGTAGTCCTTCCCTTTCCATTTGATAAACAACGTGCTGTCAATAGAACCTCTAGTAAAACCATTTTCATGCAGATGTGTAGACAGTTTTTCATACCATGATCGAGGAGCCTGATGTAAACCATATAGAGCCTTATCAAGACGATATACTCTATTAGGGAAGTCTGGATCCTCAAACCCGGGAGGTTGATCTACATACACTTCTTCTCTTATTTCCCCATACAAAAAGGCACTCTTTACGTCAAGTTGATACACCTTTATACCTTTATAACTAGCATATGCCAGAAATAATCGAATAGCTTCAAGTCTAGCTACTGGTGCAAATGTCTCATCATAATCGAAGCCTTCTTGTTGCTCAAAACCTCTAACCACCAACCGAGCCTTATTGCGAGTGACTACACCTTTGTCATCCTTTTTACAACGAAAAACCCATCGCGTTGATAAAGGAGATTCACCCTGAGGTAAGTCAACTAACTTCCATACATCAAGCTTCCTAAACTGAGCCAATTCTTCTTGCATCGCCTCAACCCATGACGGATCTTTAAGAGCCATTCCAACATTTTTGGGCTCAACCTGAGAGATGAAGCAAAAGTACAAGTACCAAGTAATTGCCCCAGTATCCTTAATTTCAGCAAACATACTTGACAAATTTTTCCTATTCTGATTTCTCATGCGAACAGAGGCAGAAGCATCACCAATGATTTGCTCTACTGGATGATCCTTGTTGACTCTTGTTTGAGGAACCGTATCGACTGTAAGATCATTTCCCAAGTTAGTCTGCACATGTTGCTCTGGAGTTTTAGGCTCCTCCTGATTTTCACCTTCCGTGTCGTCAGTATCATAGAAGGGAGTGTCAGGTATAGGTATATGTAAAGGATCATTAGGATCTTTAGGAGCAGTCTCTAAAGTAGAATCTGCTTCTTTGGTCCCACTTGATTCTCCAGATTTGGAAGCAGGCTCAATGAATGGTGAGGAAACCAGAGAAGAAACAGGAACCGGCCCACCATCAAGTGGATCATGAAGAGTAACTACATCCTCCACAGTCGGAACACCTGTAAAAGAAACAGGACCACGAAAAGAGGTGAAGACACCATCATAATCTAAGTCATTAGCAGGACCAATGTGTACAGCAGGTTTATGACTGACAATTACCACATTTGTACCAAAATTAACTTTGCCAGTTTTCTGATTGTACACACGCCGAATAGGTGTACTAGGTATATAACCTAAAAAGAAACCCTCCTCAGATTTAGGATCAAATTTTCCCTGAGGAAGAACTTTAAGAAAAGTACAAGGAACACCAAACGGCTCAACATTTTGCAAATTGGGCTTTGTGTTGTGCAAAAGTTCATAACAAGTTTTCTTAAACCGTTTAACTGTTAAAACCCGATTTAAAATGTGACAAGCTGTATTCACTGCCTCCCCCAGAAAGTAACAGGAAGCCCTGAATCAGCAAGCATCGTCCTAGCTGTTTCTATCAATGTCCTGTTTTTCCTTTCAGCTACTCCATTCTGCTGTGGCTCATGCGGTGCACTGAATTGATGTTGAATACCCTTGGTCAAACAGAAAACAGTAATAGTATTATTCTTGAACTCAGTGCCATTGTCACTCCTGATTCTCTTAACTTTAACTTCATGGACATTCTCAACTTGTCTAACAAAATCCATAAACCGGTTTGCGGTCTCGTCCTTTGTCTTCAAGAAAAATACCCATGAGTACCTTGAGTAATCATCAGTGATCACCAAACAGTAGGACATCCCTCCAATGCTTCTTACGTTCACAGGACCAAAGAGATCCATATGAAGTAATTCGAATGGTTTGAATATAGTGTTGTGCACCTTTGGTTTATGAGGATTCTTATGTTGCTTTCCTTTCAAACACGGTATACATTTATCTTCCATCCCAAACTTCTTAACTGGAACACCTTCAACTAATCTAAGACTAACAAGTTCATTCATCTTCCGAAAGTTGATATGTCCCATTCTACGATGCCAGAGGAGAGATTCAGACTCATTTGCTTTGCTCAACAAACAGAGGGGCTCCGTTGGATTATCAACACCTAAAACTAAGCCATAGATGTCTCTCTTCCTAGGAGCTCTGAGCATTATCCATTCTGCTGGAATAACGAAACCCGGCTTCAAGATGAATGCCTCCTTTTCTGTGAAATGAACATTGTTGCCCTTGTCACAGATCTGTGAGACACTCATTAGATCATGAGTAAGTTGTTCCACATAATTTACTCTTTCTAGAGTAAGTTGTCCATTGACGACATCTCCTTGACCGGTGATGTTGCCGCCCTTGGATCCAGCAAAACTAACGTACGACCCATTTATACCAGTATAATTGGACAAGAGTTTCCTGTCCCCTGTCATGTGCCTGGAGCATCCACTGTCAAGGTACCATAAATGAATTGGTTTCCTAGGAACTCCCTGCACATAAAATGAGAAAAATTAGTTTTCATTGGGGACCCAAACCTTCTTAGGTTTGGGTCGACCCTTCTCATCCCTGAGAATCAGTTCAGTCCAATATCCATTGCTCAATGCCGTGGGTAGGACATGATTCTCGTCTCGTCTTCTTACTGGAGGAGACCTCTGACCTCTCGTCGAAGAAGGTCTAGGAGAATGAGGGCCATAAGAAGGTCGAACACTTGAATGAATTTGGTCATAATATGAATTTTGATTTCTAGGAGCAGAACGAGCAGGTCGAGGAGGTGTTTGAAAACGATTTGAATTCTCATGAACATTTGCTGATGAACCTTTCAGTGGAAATTCACGTCGTTGAGGTATAGTAAACGGTTTTGGAGAAGATTTAACTTTAGCCTCATCAACCTGTTTATCATTACCCAACCCCCTTTTTCCTTCCGAGGTGGAAACCTTTGAAGGAGAACCTGATCTTCGAGGTCTATTTGGACATACACTATAAACATGACCCTTTTCATGACAAGCAAAGCAGGAGAGGACCTTGAACTTTTTGTTTGTATCTACCTTTTTATCGGTACCTACAGATTCATTGGTAGCACTAGTGTCCACTGACTTACTTGTTTTTCTTTGATCTTCCTTTTCAGGATATCGTTTAGTTGGTGATATTTTAGACTTTCTAGCACCATCTTTCTCATGTTTACCTTTACTTGGAGATTTCTTAAGTGCAGGCATTAAGATGTGCTTTAAAGCCTTAGTTGCTTCTTCATTAATGGCTAATTCGTCTTCAGATTTTCTAATCCTAGACTGCTTAGGTAACAGAGTGAGACGCAGCTGACTTAATTTCTTCATATCCTCAATAGCTACATCCCAGACTTTATCAATCCTCTTAGGGTCAATAGATTCTAATGGGAATTCTAACTCAGTATAGATCTTATTACTCTTATGAAGTGTAAAGTGTACAATACTGTCTTTCTGACCATTAGGAGTAGACTGGTTTAGGACAACACCTTTCAATTTCTCTTCCTTGTGAGGTTGAGAAGAAACTTCTTTAGACTCTTTTGATCCCTCAAGCATTTTTGCCTCAGGAATTGAGTCTTTTGGATTACCATCTACAACACTAGGTTGAAGTAGGATTTTAGGAATATTAGGTTCAACAGAAGTATAGTTATTATTGAAAGGAGGAGGCACGTCTTTATAAGAGATCTTAGCAGTGTCAAGACTCTTAGAGGAAGAATTCTCAAACTTTGTCATATGCATTAAAAGCTCAGCATGTCTAGCAGAATCAGATTTAGCATTTAATTCCAAGATTTCTATCCTAGCATCAGCAAGTTCCTTTTCAATGGTAGCACACTTTCTAGCTAACAAGGAGTAAGCTTCACTACTTACTCTTTCTACGGCCACAGACTGATTGACTTTATCTTTCATAGCTCTAATGTCAGACTCTAAAGATCTAATTTTTTCCTTGAAGAATTTTTCTTTATCATTTACAGTTAGACCCTTTTTAATTAACTTATCTCTTTCATCATGAGCAGCATTGACAGCAGATTCTAATTTCTTAATTTGTTCATTCTTTTGTTCAATTTCATCAAACATTCGATTAACAATTTTGCAAACATGAACAATAGTATGTAGAGAATAAGATACCTGTTGGTCTGCCTCTTTGCAATCTGCCATGTAAGCAACAAAGTCATCCACAGTCATGCCAGCCGGAATCTCAAACTCTTGCATCTGCTCTTCAATTGTCTTTTTACCCTTTTCTGTAGCAGTATCTTCTTTAACCTCAGCATCTTTCACTTCTTCAGTAGCTTTCACTTCATCAAGGTTCTTGACATTTTCTAACTCAACGTCAGATTCTGAATCAGAATCATGTACACCAATAGCAACAGATTCCAATTTCGAACTTTTAGTATTTTCATACAATTGCTCTTCACTGTGGTAAACTGTGGTGTCCAAGAAGTCATCAGGAGTATCAACTATTTGAGCCATATCATCAAGGATTCCAGCCAAATAAGCGTTATTGGTCTCATCATGTGGAAGATTCCAAACATAAGAACCATCGGGTTGAACAGCTACTATAGCCTTGTCATTGCCGTTGACATTTGCAGTAGGATCATCAGTCAACAAAAGAGCTCTAGTTGAATTTTGATTGAACGGACTATTACCACCTCTATCTTGACGTGTAGGGGTAATATTGGCCTCTCTCTTAGGCCGTTGACACTCTCTGGCAAAATGTCCAAAACCTTCGCAGTTATAGCACTTCACCTTTGACTTGTCAAAGCCCTGAGTACCTCCAGTAAGCTGTCTGCCTGTTCTTTGCATAAACTTTTGCACTCTCCTGGTGATCATGGCCAGTTGCCATTTCAGATCCATTTCTTCGACATCATCTGGATCTATCTGGACGTAATCTTCATCAATGAGTGCTGGATCTGTGATTCTACCCGCAACAAAAGCTTCATGTGCAACACACATGGCAGCAAATACATTCATCCTACCCTCAGCTGATTTCATATTCATTGGCATGGACTTGTAACCAGCAGAAGAGGATGTAATGTTACCAAACTTCATATTTCCAGTCTTTGCACCTTCATTAGCCTTTTTACCCCTGTTACCGGCATCAGTAGCCATGAATCCGGAAGAATCATCTCCATCCATCAGTGGACCACGATTGTCTGTCTCACTAGTATTACCAACTCCAGAAAAGAAGGCATTAACATCAACTGTTGGATTTTTCATAGTGGCATGATAGAGAGATGGATCTTGTGTGAAGTTGTCTTGAAGATCCTTTGCCTTATCCTTCATTTCTCTATTTCTTAGAGTGGATATTACTCCATCTATACGAAGAGATGCATAATCAGCTCTTTCTTGCAATCCATGACGAAACTCTTTGTAAGTTTTCGGCAAACCATCCAGGAATTTATCCACTATCTCAGTAGGAGTGTATTTAAGATCAAAGTAGGCTAATTCAGCAAGAAGATGTTGATATCTCAGTATAAGATCCTCAACTTGTTCATTCTTTGTAGCATTGAAGCAGTCAAATTGTTTCTTGAGCATTTTAATTCTATTTTGCTTCAATAGTGGATCACCTTCACAGTGAGCTTCAATAGCATCGAACAGTTGCTTTGAAGTCTTGTATTCCTGTTTAGGAAACAGGTGCACCAAATCTTGAGGAATGCACATACGAAGAGTGGAAAGAGTCTTTACTTCAATAGCATAGTTAGCCTTTTCTTCACCTGTTAATTCTCCCACCTTGTATGTAGAAGTAACTCCATTCACAGTAAGAGTGGGCCACTCATAACCTTCAGTGATCATGAGCCACATGTTTAAGTCTTCTCGTTGAATAAAATCTTCAAATCGACCTCTCCACGCCCAGAAGTCAACCAATGAAACTAACTTTGGTGGAGAATTAGTACGTCCTACAAGATGATCATGATAAACAAGAGAATTAAGGTATTGGGCAACAACATTGTTGGTTGAAGATGAGGAAGCCATAAGTGAACAAAGATATTGAAAGTTAATGATTAAACGAAGCTAAGAGTTGGAACGAAAATAAGTTAATTTCGTAAGAACAGGTTCTGAACGAAGATAGCTTAAGTTCGTAAAGTAAGGTTCTGAACGAAGATAGCTTAAGTTCGTAAGGTGAGGTTCTGAACGAAGATAGCTTAAGTTCGTAGGCTAAGGTTCTGAACGAAGATAGCTTAAGTTCATAGACTAAATTCGTTTGATGAAGATTCAAAATGAAAATGAAGATAAATTCGTTTTCTATCTTCGTTTGATGAATATATTATGTTTGTACTTGTATAACACACATAACAAAAATCATATATAAACAACATATATATAACACCAAAACATGTAATCGATCATTACCAAAACATGAAGTCCATAATCTATCAATTACACATATATAAACAAGACATAAAGTAACATAATGTCTTAATCTAAAAGACTAATCAAATCTAAGTTGCTGTTGTCACATCAACATGCATCAACAAAAGGCTTCTCACAACTTGCAAAATGCTTGAAACTTTGGCATTGTAACTTGTGAGATATACTCTAAGTAATTCTTACGAGTATTTCCAAGTTATTAGATCACTTGTATTTCTAGGTTGTTTAGATATTTACACTTTTGTGTTTATCTTTGTTCCGCAACAACCTTTGTATTTGTTTATATCAATAATTCAAATACATTGAAATGTGCATCGTGTCTCAATGCTTGTTGATGCATGTTGATGTGACAACAGCAACTTAGATTTGATTATGTCTTATTCATTTATATGTAATTGATAGATTATAGACTTTGTGTTTTAGTAATGATTGATTACATGTTTTGGTGTTTTATATATGTTTATATATGATGGTTGTTATGTATGTCATACAAGTACAATCATAATATATGTTAGGTTCTTGTACATAAAGTACTAGGAAAATAACTAAGCATAAGATGTTGATGGTTTTTAGTACTAACGAAGATGATCTTCGTTAGGAACGAACGAAGATTATCTTCGTTCTAAGGGCTGGGCTGCTAAGTTCGTAAGAACAAAGCCCAGCAGGCCCAATATCGATTATAAACGTATATAAACGATTGGAAACCCTAAATTGAGTATTCCAGTCGATATATCACACACACCTAAAGCATCTAAGTTCGTTGGTAATCAATAGCAAACGAATATAGAGCAATTACGGCTGATTACACTCTAGTTAATTAGCAATAATATAGATAACTAATCAAACAGTTATCTCGTGAGGATTCCGCACTCACGACATAACCATAGACGATCTCGAGAGCGATCCATAGCTATCGAGGGACTCACAAGTGGTATCAGAGCATTTTCGATATCTTATCGAAGGGTTTGAGATCGTTTGTTTGGTGGTTATTCTCTCAAAAGCCTCCCGAACACTTTTCTGTCGTTAAGTTCGTTGGCTCTACGAACTTAGTGAAACGAAGTTGCTCAACGAAGATAGGAAACGAAGTTAACTCAATTTCGTTCAAAATTTCATCAAACGAAGTTATCTTCATTTTCGTTTTGAATCTATTTCAAACGAATTTTGTCCACGAATTTAACTTATCTTCGTTCAGTTCTTTGTCCACGAATTTAACTTATCTTCGTTCAGATCTTTGTCTACGAATTTAGGCCATCTTCGTTTTGAACTCTCTTTACGAAGTTAAATTTATCTTCGTTCTGTTTCACCTTACGAACTTAGAACTTCTTACGAACTTAGATTTATCTTCGTTTGTAGTTCTATTTTCGTTCCAACCTTATCTTCGTTTGATCATTTATCTTCGTTCCTTTAAGGTTTTTGCTATATTAGCTCATGGCTTCCACATCGTCTGTCAACAGTGCTGTTGCACAATATCTGAATTCTCTGGTTTATCATGATCATCTAGTCGGAAGGACTAATTCTCCACCGAAGTTAGTCTCATTAGCTGATTTCTGGGCGTGGAGAGGTCGATTCGAGGATTTTATTCAAAGAGAAGACTTGATATGTGGATTATGATTACTGAAGGATATGAGTGGCCTACTCTTACAGTCAATGGCGTTACTTCGACATACAAGATGGCAGAATTAAAAGGAGAAGAAAAGACTGCATATGCAATCGAAGTAAAGGCTCTTTCAACTCTTCGGATGTGCATTCCACAAGAGTTAGTGCATTTGTTTCCCAAACAAGAATACAAAACTTCAAAGCAGCTGTTCGATGCTATTGAAGCACATTGTGAAGGAGATCCACTACTGAAGAAAAACAGAATTAAAATGCTTAAGAAACAATTTGACTGTTTCAACTA
>CM067170.1:124300927-124368226 GCA_034093135.1 Erigeron breviscapus | reverse complement strand
ATTGAAAGTTAATGATTAAACGAAGCTAAGAGTTGGAACGAAAATAAGTTAATTTCGTAAGAACAGGTTCTGAACGAAGATAGCTTAAGTTCGTAAAGTAAGGTTCTGAACGAAGATAGCTTAAGTTCGTAAGGTGAGGTTCTGAACGAAGATAGCTTAAGTTCGTAAGGTGAGGTTCTGAACGAAGATAGCTTAAGTTCGTAAGTAAGGTTCTGAACGAAGATAGCTTAAGTTCGTAAGTAAGGTTCTGAACGAAGATAGCTTAAGTTCGTAAGTAAGGTTCTGAACGAAGATAGCTTAAGTTCGTAAGTAAGGTTCTGAACGAAGATAGCTTAAGTTCGTAAGTAAGGTTCTGAACGAAGATAGCTTAAGTTCGTAAGTGAAGGTTCTGAACGAAGATAGCTTAAGTTCGTAAAGCGAACGAACTTAACAACTGTTAGGGTTTTCAGGAAGTTTTTGGGAGGAAAACAATCAAACAAACGATCTCGAACCTTCGATAAGATATCGAATTGCTCTGATACCACTTGTGAGTCCCTCGATAGCTACAGATCGCTCTCGAGATCGTCAATTGTTATGTCGTGAGTGCGGAATCCTCACGAGATAACTAGTTTGATTAGTTATCGAATATATTGCTAATTATGAGTATATAATCAGCCGTATGTGATCTATCTTCGTTTTCTAAATGTTAGAAACGAACTTAGTCGCCGTAGGTGTGTGAGAGTTGAACGGATTACCTCAATTTAGGGTTTCCATTCATATATATATGTTTCTGATAGATATTGGGCCTGCTGGGCTTTGTTCTTACGAACTTAGCAGTCCAGCCCATATAACGAAGATTATCTTCGTTAGTACTAACTTCCATCAGCATTTAGGACTAGTTATTTTCCAAGTATTTCATGTACAAGGAACCTAACGTATATTATGTTTGTACTTGTATAACACACATAACAAACATCATATATAAACAACATATATATAACACCAAAACATGTAATCGATCATTACAAAAACATGAAGTCCATAATCTATCAATTACACATATATAAACAAGACATAAAGTAACATAATGTCTTAATCTAAAAGACTAATCAAATCTAAGTTGCTGTTGTCACATCAACATGCATCAACAAAAGGCTTCTCACAACTTGCAAAATGCTTGAAACTTTGGCATTGTAACTTGTGAGATATACTCTAAGTAATTCTTACGAGTATTTCCAAGTTATTAGATCACTTGTATTTCTGGTTGTTTAGATATTTACACTTTTGTGTTTATCTTTGTTCCGCAACAACCTTTGTATTTGTTTATATCAATAATTCAAATACATTGAAATGTGCATCGTGTCTCAATGCTTGTTGATGCATGTTGATGTGACAACAGCAACTTAGATTTGATTATGTCTTATTCATTTATATGTAATTGATAGATTATGGACTTCGTGTTTTAGTAATGATTGATTACATGTTTTGGTGTTTTATATATGTTTATATATGATGGTTGTTATGTATGTCATACAAGTACAATCATAATATATGTTAGGTTCTTGTACATAAAGTACTAGGAAAATAACTAAGCATAAGATGTTGATGGTTTTTAGTACTAACGAAGATGATCTTCGTTAGGAACGAACGAAGATTATCTTCGTTCTAATGGCTGGGCTGCTAAGTTCGTAAGAACAAAGCCCAGCAGGCCCAATATCGATTATAAACGTATATAAACGATTGGAAACCCTAAATTGAGTATTCCAGTCGATATATCACACACACCTAAAGCATCTAAGTTCGTTGGTAATCAATAGCAAACGAATATAGAGCAATTACGGCTGATTACACTCTAGTTAATTAGCAATAATATAGATAACTAATCAAACAGTTATCTCGTGAGGATTCCGCACTCACGACATAACCATAGACGATCTCGAGAGCGATCCATAGCTATCGAGGGACTCACAAGTGGTATCAGAGCATTTTCGATATCTTATCGAAGGGTTTGAGATCGTTTGTTTGGTGGTTATTCTCTCAAAAGCCTCCCGAACACTTTTCTGTCGTTAAGTTCGTTGGCTCTACGAACTTAGTGAAACGAAGTTGCTCAACGAAGATAGGAAACGAAGTTAACTCAATTTCGTTCAAAATTTCATCAAACGAAGTTATCTTCATTTTCGTTTTGAATCTATTTCAAACGAATTTTGTCCACGAATTTAACTTATCTTCGTTCAGATCTTTGTCCACGAATTTAACTTATCTTCGTTCAGATCTTTGTCTACGAATTTAGGCCATCTTCGTTTTGAACTCTCTTTACGAAGTTAAATTTATCTTCGTTCTGTTTCACCTTACGAACTTAGAACTTCTTACGAACTTAGATTTATCTTCGTTTGTAGTTCTATTTTCGTTCCAACCTTATCTTCGTTTGATCATTTATCTTCGTTCCTTTAAGGTTTTTGCTATATTAGCTCATGGCTTCCACATCGTCTGTCAACAGTGCTGTTGCACAATATCTGAATTCTCTGGTTTATCATGATCATCTAGTCGGAAGGACTAATTCTCCACCGAAGTTAGTCTCATTAGCTGATTTCTGGGCGTGGAGAGGTCGATTCGAGGATTTTATTCAAAGAGAAGACTTGAATATGTGGATTATGATTACTGAAGGATATGAGTGGCCTACTCTTACAATCAATGGCGTTACTTCGACATACAAGATGGCAGAATTAAAAGGAGAAGAAAAGACTGCATATGCAATCGAAGTAAAGGCTCTTTCAACTCTTCGGATGTGCATTCCACAAGAGTTAGTGCATTTGTTTCCCAAACAAGAATACAAAACTTCAAAGCAGCTGTTCGATGCTATTGAAGCACATTGTGAAGGAGATCCACTACTGAAGAAAAACAGAATTAAAATGCTTAAGAAACAATTTGACTGTTTCAACGCTACCAAGAACGAACAAGTTGAAGATCTTATTCTGAGATATCAACATCTGCTTGCAGAGTTAGCGTATTTTGATCTTAAGTATTCTCCAATTGAAATTGTGGATAAATTCTTGGATGGTTTACCGAAGGCCTATAAAGAGTTTTGTCATGGACTACAAGAAAGAGATGACTATGCATCTTTGCGTATAGATGGAGTTATATCTACTCTTAGGAACAGAGTGATGAAAGACAAAGCAAAGGATCTCCAAGATAATTACACTCAAGATCCTTCTCTGTATCATGCCACCATGAAGAACCCCACAGCTGATGTAAATGCATTCTTTTCGGGAGTTGGTAGTTCTGGTACAACAGAGAATACTGATGGAGATGATTTTGTTGGTTTCATTGCTTCGGATGCTGGGAACAAAGGTAAGAAGACTGCTGAAGGTGTAAAGACTGGAAGTTTAAAGTTCGGTAACATTACATCTTCTGCTGCTGGTTACAAGTCCATGCCAATGGATATGAAATCAGCTGAGGGTCAGATGAATGTCTTTGCTGCAATGTGTGCTGCTCATGAAGCGTTTGTTGCAGGAAGAATCACAGATCCTGCACTCATAGATGAAGATTATGACCAAATTGATCCAGATGATGTTGAAGAGATGGACCTAAAATGGCAATTGGCTATGATCACAAGAAGAGTGCAGAAATTCATGAAAAGGACAGGACGACCTCTTACTGGAGGCACTCAGGGCTTTGACAAGTCAAAGGTTAAGTGTTACAACTGTGATGGATTTGGACACTTCGCTAGAGAGTGTCAACGACCAAAGAGGGATGTCAATACTACCCCTACGCGACAAGACAGAAGTGGTAATCGTCCATATAATCAGAATGCAAATAGAGCACTTGTGTTGACTGAAGATACTGCTGCAAATGACAAGGCCATCGTAGCTGTTCAATCTGATGGTTCTTATGTCTGGAATCTTCCACAGGACGAGGCCAATAATGCTTATTTGGCTGAAATTGTTGATGATATGGCTCATATTGTGGACTCTCCTGATGACTTTCTTGACACCACAGTTTACCATAATGATGAGCATTTGTATGAAATGTTCAAAGTTCGAAAGTGGAAAGTTCTGCTGAGGGTGTTTATGATACTGATTCCGAATCTGAAGATAAGTTCGAAGATGATAAGAACCAAGAGGAAGTGAAAGCTACTGCAGAGGTAAAAGCTACTGAAGTTAATGAAGATTCTGCTGCTGAAAAGGTCGAGAAGACAATTAAAGAGCAGATGAAAGATTTTGAGATTCCTGAAGGGATGACTGTAGATGACTTTGTTGCCTACATGGCCGATTGTAAAGAAGCTGACCAACAGGTATCTTATTCCTTACATACTATTGTTCATGTTTGTAAAATTGTGAATAAAATGTATGATGAAATTGAATCGAAGAATAATCAAATTAGGAATTTAGAATCTATTGTTAATGCTGCACAATCAGAGAGAGATAGGCTAATTAAAAAGGATTTAATAGTCAATGATAAAGAAAGATTTTTTAAGGAAAAGATTAAGTCCTTAGAGTCTGATCTAAGTGCAATGAAGGACAAAGTCAAACAGTCGGTAGCTGTAGAAAGAGTAGGTGGTGAAGCTTACTCGTTGTTAGCAAAGAAGTGTGCCACTATCGAAAAAGAACTAGCTGATGCTAAGATAGAGATTTGGATTTAAATGCTAAATTAGATTCTGCTAGGCATTCTGAACTGTTAATGCATATGAACAAATTTGAGGATTCTTCCACTAAGAGTCTAGATCCAGTTAAGATCTCTTATAACGATGTTCCTCCACCTTTCAACAACAATTATACCTCCGTTGAACCCAACATTCCTGAAGTTCTACTTCAATCTAGTATTGAAGCTAGTAAACCAAAAGAGTCTGTAGGAGGTTCTTCTCAACCTAAAAAAGAACAGAAATTGAAAGGTATTGTTCAAAATAAGTCTAATTCTTTTGGTCAGAAAGATAGTGTTACACACTTTACTCTTCACAAGAGTCATAGGGTATATACTGAATTAGAATTCCCTTTAGAATCTATTGACCCTAAAAGGATTGATAAAGTCTGGGATGTGACTGTTGAGGACATGAAGAAATTAAGTCAGTCACGTCTCACTCCTTTGGCTAGGCAGACTAAAAATAGAAAATCTGAGGATAGATCAGCTGTTGATGAAGTAGCTACTAGGACTTTGAAGCAAATCCTTATGCCTGCACTTAAGAAGTCTCCAATAGGTAAGGATGAGATAGATGATGCTAGAAAGTCTAGGAATTCACCAATTAAACGTGACTTTGATGATACTAGAAAAACAAGTAAGACAGTGGACACTAGGACTAAAATTGATTCTGTAGGTACCGATAAAAAGGTAGATACAAAGAAAAAGGTCAAGGTCCTTTCTTGTTTTGCGTGTCATGAAAAAGGTCATGTTTACAGTGTTTGTCCTAATAGACCTCGGAGATCAGGTTCTCCTTCAAAGGTTTCAACCTCGGAAGGAAAAAGAGGGTTGGGTAATGATAAACTGGTTAATGAGACTAAAGTTCAATCTTCTCCAAAACCGTTTACTATACCTCAACAAAGAGAATCTTCACCAAAAGGTTTTACAGGAAATGTTCATAGGAATTCAACTCAAAAAAGGAAAGTATCTCCTGAATCTAGGAGTATATCACCTAGAGAAGATAGATTCACGACCCCCACTGGGAGTTCGAGTCGGTCTCAAACATCTCCAAGTTGTAATTCATTTTATGACCGGGTTCACTCAAGTGTTCGACCTTCTTTTGGCCCTCATTCTCCTAGAACTTCTCCAACGAGAGGTCCGAAGACTTCTCCAGTGAGAAGACAAGATGAGAAACGTGTTCCATCCAAGGCTTCTAGCAATGGATATTGGACTGAACTTCTTCTCAAGGATGAGAAGGGACGACCCAAACCAATGAAGGTTTGGGTCCCACACGAAAACTAACTTATCTCATTTTATGTGCAGGGAGTTCCTAGGAAACCAATTCATTTGTGGTACCTTGACAGTGGATGCTCCAGGCACATGACAGGGGACAAGAAGCTTTTGTCCAATTATGTTGATATACATGGGTCATATGTTAGTTTTGCTGGATCCAAGGGCGGTAACATCACCAGTCAAGGAGATGTCGTCAATGGACAACTTACTCTAGAACGAGTAAACTTTGTGGAACAACTTACTCATAATCTTATGAGTGTCTCATAGATCTGTGACAAAGGCAACAATGTTCATTTCACAGAAAAGGAGGCATTCATCTTGAAGCCGGGTTTTGTTATTCCTGAAGAATGGATTATGCTCAGAGCTCCTAGGAAGAGAGACATCTATGGTTTAGTTTTAGGTGTTGATAATCCAAAGGAGTCCCTTTGTTTGTTGAGCAAGGCCAATGAGTCGAAATCTCTCTTATGGCATCGAAGAATGGGACATATCAACTTTCGGAAGATGAATGAACTTGTCAGTCTTGAATTAGTTGAAGGTGTTCCGGTAAAGAAGTTTGGGATGGAAGATAAATGTGTACCGTGTTTGAAAGGGAAGCAACATAAGAATCCCCATAAATCAAAGGTAAAAAATTCTATATCCAAACCATTCGAGTTACTTCATATGGATCTCTTTGGTCCTGTGAACATAAGAAGCATTGGAGGGATGTCTTACTGTTTGGTGATCACTGATGATTACTCTAGATTCTCATGGGTATTCTTTTTGAAGACCAAGGATGAGACTGCTGCTCGATTTATGGATTTCATTAAACAAGTAGAGAAAAAAAAAAAAAAAAAAAAAAAAAAAAAAAAAAAAAAAAAAAAAAAAAAAAAAAAAAAAAAAAAAAAAAAAAAAAAAAAAAAAAAAAAAAAAAAAAAAAAAAAAAAAAAAAAAAAAAAAAAAAAAAAAAAAAAAAAAAAAAAAAAAAAAAAAAAAAAAAAAAAAAAAAAAAAAAAAAAAAAAAAAAAAAAAAAAAAAAAAAAAAAAAAAAAAAAAAAAAAAAAAAAAAAAAAAAAAAAAAAAAAAAAAAAAAAAAAAAAAAAAAAAAAAAAAAAAAAAAAAAAAAAAAAAAAAAAAAAAAAAAAAAAAAAAAAAAAAAAAAAAAAAAAAAAAAAAAAAAAAAAAAAAAAAAAAAAAAAAAAAAAAAAAAAAAAAAAAAAAAAAAAAAAAAAAAAAAAAAAAAAAAAAAAAAAAAAAAAAAAAAAAAAAAAAAAAAAAAAAAAAAAAAAAAAAAAAAAAAAAAAAAAAAAAAAAAAAAAAAAAAAAAAAAAAAAAAAAAAAAAAAAAAAAAAAAAAAAAAAAAAAAAAAAAAAAAAAAAAAAAAAAAAAAAAAAAAAAAAAAAAAAAAAAAAAAAAAAAAAAAAAAAAAAAAAAAAAAAAAAAAAAAAAAAAAAAAAAAAAAAAAAAAAAAAAAAAAAAAAAAAAAAAAAAAAAAAAAAAAAAAAAAAAAAAAAAAAAAAAAAAAAAAAAAAAAAAAAAAAAAAAAAAAAAAAAAAAAAAAAAAAAAAAAAAAAAAAAAAAAAAAAAAAAAAAAAAAAAAAAAAAAAAAAAAAAAAAAAAAAAAAAAAAAAAAAAAAAAAAAAAAAAAAAAAAAAAAAAAAAAAAAAAAAAAAAAAAAAAAAAAAAAAAAAAAAAAAAAAAAAAAAAAAAAAAAAAAAAAAAAAAAAAAAAAAAAAAAAAAAAAAAAAAAAAAAAAAAAAAAAAAAAAAAAAAAAAAAAAAAAAAAAAAAAAAAAAAAAAAAAAAAAAAAAAAAAAAAAAAAAAAAAAAAAAAAAAAAAAAAAAAAAAAAAAAAAAAAAAAAAAAAAAAAAAAAAAAAAAAAAAAAAAAAAAAAAAAAAAAAAAAAAAAAAAAAAAAAAAAAAAAAAAAAAAAAAAAAAAAAAAAAAAAAAAAAAAAAAAAAAAAAAAAAAAAAAAAAAAAAAAAAAAAAAAAAAAAAAAAAAAAAAAAAAAAAAAAAAAAAAAAAAAAAAAAAAAAAAAAAAAAAAAAAAAAAAAAAAAAAAAAAAAAAAAAAAAAAAAAAAAAAAAAAAAAAAAAAAAAAAAAAAAAAAAAAAAAAAAAAAAAAAAAAAAAAAAAAAAAAAAAAAAAAAAAAAAAAAAAAAAAAAAAAAAAAAAAAACTAATAACAAAAAAAAAAAATAAAAGAAAAAAAATAATAAAAAAAAAAATAATAAAAAAAAATAAAAAAAAAAACTTCCTCAAGGGAAATTTGATCCTAAATCTGAGGAGGGATTCTTTTAGGTTATGTGCCAAGTACACTGATTCGGCGTGTGTACAATCAGAAAACTGGCAAAGTCGATTTTGGTACAAATGTCGTAATTGTCAGTCATAAACCTGCTGTGCACATTGGTCCTGCTAATGACTTTGATTATGATGGTGTTTTCACTTCTTTTCGTGGTCCTGTTTCTTTTACAGGTGTTCCGATTGTGGAAGATGTAGTTACTCTACATGATCCAATTGATGGTGGGCCGGTTCCAGTTTCCACTCCTGTTTCCTCTCCATTCGTTGAGCCTGCTTCCAAATCTGGTGAATCTAGTAGGACCAAAGAAGCAGACTCTACTTTAGATACTGCTCCTAAAAATCTTACTGATCCTTTACATATACCGCTACCTGATGATCCTTTCTATGATACTGATGACACGGAAAGTGAAAATCAGGAAGAGCCTAAAACTCCAGAACATCATGTGCAGACAAACTTGGGAAGTGATCTTACGGTCGATAAGGTTCCTCAGACAAGAGTCAACAAGGATCATCCAGTAGATCAAATTATTGGTGATGCCTCTGCCTCTACTCTCACGAGGAATCAGCATAAGAAAATGTCAAGTATGTTTGCTGAGGTTAAGGATACTGGGGCGATTACTTGGTACTTGTACTATTGCTTCATCTCTCAGGTTGAGCCTAAGAATGTTGGTATGGCTCTTAAAGATCCGTCATGGGTTGAGGCGATGCAAGAAGAATTGGCTCAGTTTCGGAAGCTTGATGTATGGAAGTTAGTTGACTTACCTCATGGTGAATCTCCTTTGTCTACGCGATGGGTTTTTTGTTGTAAAAAGGATGACAAAGGTGTTGTCACTCGCAATAAGGCTCGGTTGGTAGTTAGAGGATTTGAGCAACAAGAAGGTTTTGATTACGATGAGACCTTTGCACCTGTAGCTAGACTAGAAGCTATTCGATTATTTCTAGCATTTGCTAGCTATCAAGGTATAAAGGTGTATCAACTTGACGTAAAGAGTGCCTTTTTGTATGGAGAAATTAGAGAAGAAGTGTATGTAGATCAACCTCAGGGTTTGAGGATCCAGATTTTCCCAATAGAGTATATCGTCTTGATAAGGCTCTATATGGTTTACATCAGGCTCCTCGATCATGGTATGAAAAACTGTCTACTCATTTGCATGAAAATGGTTTTACTCGAGGTTCTATTGACAGCACGTTGTTCATCAAATGGAAAGGGAAGGACTACTTGCTTGTACAGGTTTACGTTGATGATATCATTTTTGGTTCATCTGATAAGACCATGTGCAAGGAGTTTGAGCAGAGCATGAAGGCTAAGTTCGAAATGAGTGCTATGGGGGAATTAACTTTCTTCCTTGGATTACAGGTGGATCAACTGAAGGATGGATTCTTTATTCATCAGAACAAGTATGTTCAGGATCTTCTCACAAGGTTTCGAATGACCGATGCTAAAGATGCAATTACTCCCATTCAGACTAATCATGGGCTGTGTCCTGATAAGAATAATGATCCAGAAGTCGATGCAACTCAATATCGGGCTATTATTGGTTCCTTGATGTATCTGACGGCTTCACGTCCAGACATTACCTTTGCTGTTTGCATGTGTGCTAGATATCAGGCTAATCCGAAAGAGTCACATATGAAAGCTGCGAAAAGGATTCTTCGTTATGTGAAGGCCAAGCCTCGTCTAGGGCTTTGGTATCCCATGCATGGTTCCTTTGAATTCAAAGCTTATACTGATTCGGATTATGGTGGCTGCAGTTCGGATAGGAAATCAACGTCAGGTGGATGTCAACTTTTAGGGGGGAGAATTATATCGTGGCAGTGCAAAAAGCAGACATCTGTTGCACAGTCTACCTGTGAAGCAGAGTACATAGCTGCTGGTCAATGCTGTTCTCAGGTACTTTGGATACAGCAACAATTGCGCGACTATGGTATGGATATCTCAGACTCTCCTATTTGTATTGATAATAAGTCTGCCATAGATATTACTAAGAATCCGAAAAACTTTAAAGTCACCAAGCACATAGATATAAAGCATCATTTTTTGCGTGACTGTTTTGAGAAAAAGCTTATTCATTTAGAAAAGGTTGTTACTGATGATAACCTTGCTGATCTTTATACTAAAGCTTTTGATAGACCTCGTCATGAGTTGTTATATCAACTCAATGGTATGAAGAATGCCGAGTAGTTTCTCTCAAAGAACTTAAATTTTCGGTTTTGTGTCTTTGTAGTTTAAGTCGTGCATAGATAGAGTCATTAAAATACAAAAAGAGTTGTTTTAGTATAAGTTTGTACATATCTAGTGTCTGAAAAATCCAAAAACATCAGAAAAATTGGAAAATCCAAAAATATAATAAATGAAGTACGGTCACTGTACTAAAATGGAAAATCCAAAAACATCAGAAAAATTGGAAAATCCAAAAACATAATAAATTGGAAAATCCAAAAACATCAGAAAAATTGGAAAATCCAAAAACATCAGAAAAATTGGAAAATCCAAAAACATCAGAAAAATTGGAAAATCCAAAAACATCAGAAAAATTGGAAAATCCAAAAACATCAGAAAAATTGGAAAATCCAAAAACATCAGAAAAATTGGAAAATCCAAAAACATCAGAAAAATTGGAAAATCCAAAAACATCAGAAAAATTGGAAAATCCAAAAACATCAGAAAAATTGGAAAATCCAAAAACATCAGAAAAATTGGAAAATCCAAAAACATCAGAAAAATTGGAAAATCCAAAAACATCAGAAAAATTGGAAAATCCAAAAACATCAGAAAAATTGGAAAATCCAAAAACATCAGAAAAATTGGAAAATCCAAAAACATCAGAAAAATTGGAAAATCCAAAAACATCAGAAAAATTGGAAAATCCAAAAACATCAGAAAAATTGGAAAATCCAAAAACATCAGAAAAATTGGAAAATCCAAAAACATCAGAAAAATTGGAAAATCCAAAAACATCAGAAAAATTGGAAAATCCAAAAACATCAGAAAAATTGGAAAATCCAAAAACATCAGAAAAATTGGAAAATCCAAAAACATCAGAAAAATTGGAAAATCCA
Source organism: Erigeron breviscapus (assembly GCA_034093135.1). NCBI lineage: Eukaryota > Viridiplantae > Streptophyta > Magnoliopsida > Asterales > Asteraceae > Erigeron > Erigeron breviscapus. Next base: position 124,357,006 of record CM067170.1, on the reverse strand, counting down.
AAAACATCAGAAAAATTGGAAAATCCAAAAACATCAGAAAAATTGGAAAATCCAAAAACATCAGAAAAATTGGAAAATCCAAAAACATCAAAAAGAGTTGGTCAAACATAAAACGTTTGGGTACATAGTGTCTGAAAATCCAAAAACATCAGAAAAATTGGAAAATCCAAAAATATAATAAATGAAGTACGGTCACTGCACTAAATGATTAGACGTGACGATACTTTAGCTTTTAAGCCTACTTAATTGTACTTTAAAATGCTTAGTTCAGTGATACCATTATATGATGTATCGATAGGCACAAAGTACCAAGGTTTCCTTATAATCTGAACTTAAATGTATACAATGTTCTTATGGGAAACTTATTCAGATATATGGCTGCGAATACTTGTTCTTAAAATAGACAAGTCCTTTAAATCTTATGAAAGATCTTGCATTGTAATTAGGTATATTTGGTCTTTATAAAGAAGGTCTCGGGTACATATATGTGTATGTATTGCTTTTTCGGATGTATATTTGTGACAAGATATGCAAATATCAAAATAAATCTATTGAAAGTATGAAGCTAATGTGGCCTTTGAGATTCGAACAAGTAAGTCCTTGGGGTGTCCTTGTATACCTAGCCTACCTAAAGTTTTCAACTTGGGATAGGTTGTCAGAAAGTTCGCTACACGGGTCTCATAGAAAGTCACGGGTTTTCATAAGTGCTTTAAAGTAAATTAATGTCACAAATATGCAAGTACTTGGCATTATGCAATGTTAAGTATATTTCCGTACGTGAGTCAAGTTATGTCGCTTTACGCGTGAGGAATCACCGACCTGTCACCGCTGACTTGATTCTTAAAGACTTTCTCACTTTAATCACCAAATGTCTTAATCTTAGTGCTTTTTCGATTGTAAGAGTGTATCTGAATATGGGGCACATAAGTTCGCAAACTAAAATTGTGGCATGAGTAACTTACTAGGTTACATGGTGACTGTCCTTGGCTCAAGTAATACGAAAGTGCCACAAAGCAAAAAAAAAAAAGGAGACTGGAAGTACCGAGTGTTTAAGAGGACAAACATATTGGTAATCGTTTTTGGATCACTGTTCATAACTAATAATAAGAGAATTATTTCTCACCCACAGGCTTATGTAATTGCTAAACTGATCTAGTCAGCAGTAACCAAGCATCATGTAAATAATGAATAAATGATGAATAAATTCAAGTTAATTAGTGTATAGCTTAGTTTATTATTCTGTTATTTTAATTCTAATTTATTTTTCTTTATATTGAGTCAAAATAGTATTTTTATAAGTTCTTATTGCACGAGAGATCCTATTCCAATTCTGAGTATATGTCTTACTGAATTCATTCATGAGAATTCTTGATGAGGTTGTGTGGTTTGTGTCAAAAGAAGATTTTCTGATATGGACATTAATTTGTTTAAGTTTAGAAAATGATCTTTCAAGTGTTATGTGAAAAGTCACAGTGTTTGAAATTTCACAATTTTAAGTTGTTACAAGTTACGAATTTAATTAATAACTTGGTGACATTTTAGGGTTTGACAATGAAATGACCTCCCTTGATCGTTTGTTCGATTCTTAGTTGTTTCATAATTGTTAATCCTAATTTTTGTGTGTTTTCACTTGAATTTTCTGCATTATTATGCCTTTGCTATTAATGCGTTAATGAGTTTGTGGTAAGTGTGCAGTGCTCAGGTTAAGAAGATAAAGTTGGGGTGCTGATCCTTGATTACAACACAGTGTTATTCATACTGATGATATCGTTGAGATAAGATCTTTGGTGTGAAATGACAATGTTGTGATGCAATAATAAGCACGTGAAGAAAGAATACATGAATCTGTCTTTGGAGTATTTATTTACTTTAGATTTCATGTAATTGGTGAAAATAATCAGTGTTGATACTTGTTCCTTTGTTTTTCGTACCTTAACTTATGACATGAATTCTGAAACTTTACAAAGTTCTTCATTGGATTTTTAGACTATTCATTGTGTGTTCGTTTTGTAGACGGCATCTTATATGGGACTTAAGTGTTTCAAGATCGTTTGTCGTCAAGCATCTCAATGAGTAGAGAAATGCTCTCCGTATCATGGTCGTGTTTGGTAACGATGTTAATATGTTCATTGATTATCTTCAGGTTTGTTAATGGTTGATTTTAGATCATGGGGTTTTGTTTTTATTCAAGATTATAATGTTTGTAAAATACTTACATTATGATAATGGTTTTAGATGGTGGTACTTTTTGGTACAAGGCATGAACAAGCTGTTTTTAACGAGTTGTTGCTATGTACAGGATTAGGTCAAAGGGGTCGCATAGTGGACAGTTTCGTGATGACGAATCTTGAAAAATTTTCTAAAGTACAAACTTGTTCTTACGAAGATAGTGATTAACTTCGTTCTGACTTGTTCCTACGAAGATAATGATTAACTTCGTTTGGAATTGTACTCAGAGAAATGGAACTTATTTTGTTACCATCTAAATTCGTTTCAATAGGTTATAAACGAAGATGACTTCTATCTTCGTTCCAATTGAGTTTACGAAGGTTAAATTCGTTCCACTTATATTCGACCGATCCTTTTACCCGACCCATTTTGACCCATTTTTTACCCATCCATATATATATCCAACCTTAATTCGTTTTTTTCTCTTTTTATTCCCAAACGACTTTAAGCTGCTTAACCCCAATATATTCATCAATCAAATACTTTGATTTCAGTTGATTTTCGACTTATTATTTCGATTTTTGTTGAAATAAGTATTTCAGGTATCTAATCTAGCATTGTCATTCACATTTCCTCAACTTTTAATTCTAGTTTTTGCCCAATTTCTACATGAACTCGTTCGGTTTTTAAAATATAATTTGAATTCTAGGGTTTAATTTCGTTCTTGATTTTAAATCCATTGGATTCTTAATTCGTTTACAAAATCGATATGGGTTATGTTCTTTTTAAGTGTTATGATTGTTTTGTAACTAATTTCGGGCAAAACAAGGGTTAATAAATGTTTTTGAAATCGACTTATTTGATTTTGGAACCACAGACCGTTCAGAATGACTACGAATTTAGATGATGACAAACGAACTTAGATGATGATAAACGAACTTAGACTTTTTCCTTCAACGAACTTAGAAGTTCTAGTGACAAACGAATTTATTTATGCTTCAAAAGCTATCTTCGTTCATTGTTACCAACGAACTTAACATCTATTTTCGTTTAATGTTATCCAACGAATTTAAAGTCTATCTTCGTTCATTCCTAACTAACGAATTTAAAGTCTAACTTCGTACATTCTTAACTAACGAATTTAAAGTCTATCTTCGTTCATTCTTTACCAACGAATTTAAAGTCTATCTTCGTTCATTCATTACCAACGAATTTAAAGTCTATCTTCGTTCATTCATTACCAACGAATTTAAAGTCTATCTTCGTTCATTCATAATCTAACGAATTTAAAGTCTATCTTCGTTCATTCATAATCTAACGAATTTAAAGTCTATCTTCGTTCATTCTTTACCAACGAATTTAAAGTCTATCTTCGTTCATTCATTACCAACGAATTTAAAGTCTATCTTCGTTCATTCATAACTAACGAATTGATAAAGTGTTGCTGCTGATTCTGGCAATGAAAGGCGAACAAAAAGGGTTCATGATGTTCCGGTTGAGTCTGAAAGTGACGTTGCTTCTGAAGGTGATCGTTCTTATCACTTTTCTCGAGAAGGCATATCTGGTGAGTTACGCAGAGAACGTAGGAGCAAGGCATGTCATTCGTCTCCTACAGTTTCTGATACAGCTCAATCTGCTCATGTTGAACAACAAGATAAGGCTATGGAGCTTGATGCAAGTATTGATCCTGAGGTTGATGACGCATTAGTTCCTTTTGCGTATGAAATTAATTTGACAAGATCGTTTAATCCAAATGAATTTCCAGTTCCTCTCAGAGATGATGATCCATTACAAGTGATTGATAGGCTTGTGCCTGGACAAAGTGTTTGTGAATTTATAGTCACTAGGGATACTCTAAGACCCTCTGTGTATTGGACTCATATCTCAGACAAAGATGCTGCAAAATACAAGACAATAATCTGGAGTTGGTTTTATGATGAAGAACTGAAGCTATTTGTTCTTAAAAGACCAGAAGGTTGTCAGTATTTAGCATGGAAAGAAAGACATTTCAGAAGTTTATGTGAGGAAGATTTACATGAACTAGGAAACAATTGGATTATCAATCCAAGTGAGTACGGTCTTGCTGATGTTCTTGGTAAGAAGCTTCATGAAGATTTCAGGCTGAGATTGAATATGAAAGATTCAGAGAAACCGAAGTTTCATATTGAGCCAAGAAGAAAGAAGAAAGTGGTGAAGCCAGATAAAAGTGTTGAGTACATTCAACGTGATATCAAATGTATGATCAAGGTCCCTGCCAAGAAATGGGCACAAGATGTCTTGGATAAAATGGACAATTGGGAGATTGATCGAGATTCTGGTGAAGCCAAGATGTATGCAGATTCAAAGAAGAAGATTTTGTTGAGAAGAATGTATGATCCAATGCAGTTGGTCAACTTCTCAAGAAATGATCAAAGGAAATTATACGATACTGAATGCTCATTTTTACCATTTTGGAAGAATGAAGAAAACCGATATCGTAAGATTCTCCAAGTCTGCTTACACGAGAATATCCATGCCAATAGCAAGCGGTTGTTATTTGATGGATGACAAGATTTTTGAAGACTAAAGAAATCGAAGATGCTGCTGTCAAGGGGGAGTTTGTTGATGCATGTTGATGTGACAACAGCAACTTAGATTTGATTATGTCTTATTCATTTATATGTAATTGATAGATTATAGACTTTGTGTTTTAGTAATGATTGATTACATGTTTTGGTGTTTTATATATGTTTATATATGATGGTTGTTATGTATGTCATACAAGTACAATCATAATATATGTTAGGTTCTTGTACATAAAGTACTAGGAAAATAACTAAGCATAAGATGTTGATGGTTTTTAGTACTAACGAAGATGATCTTCGTTAGGAACGAACGAAGATTATCTTCGTTCTAAGGGCTGGGCTGCTAAGTTCGTAAGAACAAAGCCCAGCAGGCCCAATATCGATTATAAACGTATATAAACGATTGGAAACCCTAAATTGAGTATTCCAGTCGATATATCACACACACCTAAAGCATCTAAGTTCGTTGGTAATCAATAGCAAACGAATATAGAGCAATTACGGCTGATTACACTCTAGTTAATTAGCAATAATATAGATAACTAATCAAACAGTTATCTCGTGAGGATTCCGCACTCACGACATAACCATAGACGATCTCGAGAGCGATCCATAGCTATCGAGGGACTCACAATGCTACATACTTGATTATATATATTACTTTATATAGTTTCAGCAATTATTGTTTCTCGTTATTTACTTTTAGTCATTTACTTTATTGTTTCTATCCATATCTGGATCGTATTCTGAACTGGTCTATTTCCAGTTAGAATTACTTGCCAGTCGGGTAAACCATCATATTTGGGACTCATAGAACATACATAAGGTTTCCAACTAATGAAGCATATATAAGGCTTCTAATTAATGAAACATAAGGAAAAAATCTCATTTATCCTATTAGCCTCTAAACGAGAGCAATAATGTACGTTACACTTATAAGGATCTGCTAAGTATAAAAGCTTCTGAGAATAAAATAATATCCCATCAGATCTATTATGTCAAATATGAGTTACCATTGCTTTGACATTATGTAACATATACTTGTCAAAAGAATGTCATCTAAATAAGGACAAGTTTGTATTAGTTGTTCTCCCTCATCTTTAGGTAGATACATTAATCCACTTGATGAAAAGAATTACATTATAATTTCATCAAAGTTTATTTGCTTACATCAACCCGTTTATGGATTTTTATCGACTTACGAACTAAGTGTTCTTCACCTTAAGTTAACAATTATAAGGTTGCTATATGAACATGTAAGTTTGTGTTATATGAAATTTGTTTTAATGTCCATCTAAAGAAGCTCTAAATAATAATAAGCTACTAGAACAGTAATGATCCTCAAAGAAATCTTATAAGACAGGCAAGTAGGTTCTTTGATGACTTATTTCCTTTTGAGTAAAATCTTTATGCAATCAATCCGTCTTTTAGTATTTAACATTTTTATTCGAATTTAGTTTAGTTATGAACAACTTTTAAGTAGTTCAACTAAATTCCAAACGTTATTCTAATGTAGTCAAGATGCTAATAACAACCTTATGACATTTAGAAGATTGATTGATACTAAGGGCATAATTAGAAGAGGTATATGATCAGTAAATTTTCCAACATCCATTTCAACTTTAATCAGGTAAGGTATATTATCATCAAGGTTAGTAGATATTTTAGACCTAGATAGATGTCCTCCTGAGTTGATTATTGAGTCTATTAAGAGTTTCAGGTTTATAGATTAGCTCTTGATTAGTTTTCAGGTATATTAGGAGCAACATTAATTTCTAAGTGTGTAGGAGTTGGTGAAGTCTGGTAGACAAGAGGTGTAATCGAAGTTAAATTCGGAGTGAAATTTAATGAGTCTCTCCCCCCCGCCTCTTGTACTTCTAGCAAGTCTAGATAAGAACTTTACAACTCCCACTAAGGTTAGAAATCTTTAGGAAATTCAGCATGCTTAGAGTCAACATATTTTAGGACCAAAACAAAATTCTAAGTAAGAAATCTAAGTTCTTTTATTGAGGATTACATGAAATCCTAAGTAAGAAATCTAAGTTTGCCCATATTCAGTTAGGTATTAATGAAACTTTGTTAGGAGTAGGATTGGATTCTAAGGAGATAAGTTATAATGGAACAATATCATGTACTACAAGAGGTGTAATTTAAGGTAACAAATTGTCACTCCCCCAATAAGGATACATAGTGCTCCCACTGATCTCTGAATTTTTAAGAATTCCATTATGAGAAGTTTCAAGTGATACGTGTGATGTGGGAAACTGTACATATATGTAAGACTTGATTACCTTATTGTCCGGATTTCATAAGAAATTGTAAGGGACAAATTTAGAAGGAATCCTAGTAAATATATATGGATAGATTTCTATAAGACATTTGGTCAGTGGTAGCTAGATACATTAGATACAAATTATGTCTGAATATTCCAATTTGGGATAAGCTTCATTAAATTATGTCTGAAGCTCACTAATTCCCTTAACCATTTAAAACTTAGGGCATTTAACACATGCTTAAAGTCAATAAGAATGAGATTTAATAAAAAAAACATCCTTAATCATGATTGCTCATGAATTTTGGTCTTAATGGATGAAATTCACATGTCTCATTGTCCTTTTGTTGAATTATTCATTTTTATGATAACAAAAGGTTGTGAAAATGCATTATATCAGCTAGTGCTATGATAAGGGTTTCTATCCAGAAAGTGATAACCAATAAGATGAGAGTTTAAGCTAATAGTGACCGTGTTTTGGGTCATTTAAACCATGTAACTGTCAAAGTTATAGCTTTAGTAATTGATACTATATTCCGAGTAATCCAGAATATGTAAGGTATCATAAAGCATAAAAGAACAGTCATTAGGGTTCTTTTAACCTTAATCACTAACTCTTATTGTCGTCATTTATTGATTTCTAGTAAGGAAACACATAGGACCAGATTTAACGCATCATGTGTTAATTGGAATATTAATATTAGCAGACTTAAGTATCATAAATTTATAACTACTTATCTAAGCCAGCTGCTTCCTTAGATTATGGATAGTCATATTGCTTGTGCCTGTGCTAATGGCATAATCATGCAAGGTGACTTTCCTTTCGGAAGATCTTAGAGCTGGAAAACTGACCTTAGAACTATCCTCTTTTAAGTTTAATGGTAGTAAGGTGAATACTATCCTTTTCTAGTACGTATAGTGCTATCAACAAACTCATTTTTCTTTGGTACTTTTGAGTTTTATAGTTTATTTTTAAGACATCTAATTGTACTAATGGAAAAACCATTATTTAAGGCACTAAGAAACTTAACTGATTTCCATGTATAAGCCCTCTAGTTTAAGGGACATGGCATTTGATATTAGGATGTATTCACATATGCTACTTAACCATTTATTTAGAATTTGTACTTGCATGCATTTTAGGAATTATTTTGATTCTTCCATTTTTCACAGAAAACACATTAGTCTGTGAATTTCATAATATGGAATAGCTCGCCTGATAGGAATCACGTAAGGAGTTCTTGTTTAATATAAAAGACATTATTGATGACTTATTCCACTCTTATGCTCAAGTTATCTTCCATAATATTTTTATCAGAAGAGCAGTAGATGTGTCATGTATTGAAGAAAAACAAGACTCCATAAGAGCAAAATTTAGTGAAACTTATGATGAAGCAAAACTCATTTTAGGTTTTGTAATTAGAGTGGATTAATGTTGAGATTTAAGGCTAAAGAAGAATCTAATAGAGCATTATTTGAATTGAAGACGTGATATTCTACTAAAACACCAAAATAGTAGACTAAGTAATATTCTACTTAAATAATTGCGTTCACTTTGGTTATTAACAATTACCTAAGCATTAGGAATAACATGTGCATGGTAAATGTAACACATTACCTTTGGGCAGAAGTGAGACATATAAGTTTAGTGCACATGTGAAGTTTGCCATACATGAATGTAACACATCAACTTTAGGCAGAAGTGAAACTTTCAAGTATTTAGGGCAAATGTCATGTGTATGTCAATAAACCAAAAAAAAAACAAAAAAAAATTTAACAAATATGCAACATAAGTACAACACATCAGCTTCAGAAGTGTAATACCCATGCATTCTAAACTAATGTCATATGTGTATCTATGTCCACAATATAGTAAATGATGTGAGGACATTTCGGACACACATTTATATGACTGAGTTTGTTCATTATGTTAGACATATACATTTCATGACAATGCTTAATTATACTAAATGACAATGTAAGAGTAGCACATTACCTTTGGGCAGAAATGATACCTTGATAAGGCCATTTAGTTAAGCGAGATAGAATCAATCAAAAAAAATTAGTTGAATGATTTGTTATAAATTAGGTTTTATAAAACATTTATTGAGGTTTTATAAAACAACTAACCTTAATGCTAATATTTTGATACTAAGTTCCCGGGAAATAATATTGAGTTCCCCACAAAAACTTCGGTTCACGGTAAACTTAAGTTCGCATAAAAAATTCATAATGTAACAAGAAAATTTTTATGAATGTGATAAAAATTCGGTTTTATTAAATACCTCCAAGATTTATTTTTGCAACTTTAGAATAATAAAGCAAATATTATTATAGCAAAACTTGAGATTAAAGTTATTGGTGTTAGAAAACATTAACACATCCTATTTCAATCACTAAAATTTAAATGACTGATTCAAATTGATTTCCATAAAAGCATTAGGATCTCGAAAAATTACATTAGATTCGAGGTCAAATTACAAAATCTTATACTTTTCTTATGAACATTAAGATGAACATCATGAACAAATTATGAACACGAATAACAATTGACGATGGTCATGAGATACGAACCAAAACCATCAAAACTAATAGATTTCGGGAATAACATAAATCGTGTTCGTTAAGTAACGACATGTAATTAACAATCATTGTTGTTCGTGTGCCGACATCTTAATCCAGTTCATGGCTGTCAGTAATAAATAATCTTTTCTTTGATCATTCATGTTATCCATTCGATTAACCCCATCGTTCGTACAAATCAAGAAACATAAATGAATATTTATGTGGGCATTATAAATAAGACAAACCATTAATTGATGACGGCCGGAGAAAACAAAACTTATCGTTTTGGTTTGCGGCGGCGAGTTCGCACAAAATAAGTCATTAATCAAATTTCACACAACCAATTGTTTTGGTTTCAATTAGTTTTTGTTTGCGGCAGAAAAGAAAACGAAATCGATTTTTCATCGGATTAAGATAAATACCACATGTTGATCAATTATTGTATAAACTAAACACATAATGAATTAGGGATGTGTACCTGATCATCCAGAAGCCGTAGAGGGAAGACGACATGACTCGGTTGAGGGTCGGGTTCCCGTTTAGGGTATGCGCTAAGGATGGGGTTAAGTGACAGAGATAAGGCCACAAGAGTTTAGAGAGAAATTAGACGGGATGATTTTTATGTTATGGTGTTAGGCCCCTAATGATCTCTATATATAAGCACACCCAAGGGGAAACCCTAATTAATAAGTAAGGGTAATTACGTCCATCAAATAATTACCTATTAATTATTTAGGGGTAATTAGGTCATTGATCATTATAATTAGATAAATGATTATAAGGGCCACATATATAAATATATAAATACATAAGTATATGTATTTATTCTAACATTCTCCCATTAAATATATTTATGGTTATTAAATCGGCAAAAACCTGTTTTAAACTTAGAAGAGGTTTTATTCATATAAACCTTTAACTACAAAACTCGAACAACGTTGGCAGTTAGAGTTATTCTTATAAATGTGATGCAATAACATGACTTGAATCTTTGTCAAGACTATTTAAAGAGTCAAATTGTTATCAACTTATTCACAATCTCATTCGAGTCAAAATCTCAAACTCTGAAACTAGCCACGCGTGCATCCAACTTAATTTGAATATAAAGCTTATTTTAAGAGCTCCGAGACCAGCTTTTTTATTCAGCGCGCAGCTTTCTTTGAATTGATCAGATTGTGAAAGATTGTCAGAACAATAAAATCTAATTCAGAACTTATCGTGAAGTCTTCTAGTCCAACTCGACAATAGTACATTTTGTCATAGCAACATAACAACATTTAGATAAGAAAAGTGCTCAAATATGAGGCTTGACCTAGGTAAATAAAAACTTCAATCTCTAGTATCGTAAGAATTTAACATTATGCCTTCAAATGGTAGAAAGCAAAAGTATATTATTGCGCTTTCAAGTGAGGATGGTGCTACGTATACATGTGATGTATCTGTGAAACTCTATGACAATTAAACAATCATTTATATTTATACTATATTATAAAAAGAATAACATTTATTTTTGGAAATATTGAGAAATATGTAATATTTTCACTTAGTACCCTTTAAAATATTTTAACCAACACTACCCCCTTAACATTAATGATTAAATTACACTATCAATCTTTATCTTTAAAATATCTCCATTAACCATTTACATCAATTATCTACACCACTCGACGCCTCATCTACCACCAACAGTCGCCCCCACCACCACATCGTCGTCGCCACGACCACCGCCGCATTTGCGCGGGTAACGTACTAGTCTTCCTAATTTCATTTAAGATCCAACTGGATTTTAGTCACTTCTTGTTTTTATAGAGATGGATTAATAAGGGTTTTTTTCCGAAAGTCTTGAATTTTATTTTAGACATATGTGTATAAAATTAGGAGTAAATTAAAATGTCGATAAAATAAAAAATTCTTAGACCATCAAATATTTAAAAAGCACTCATCTATATTTATACTACTCCGTACTTTATAATGCATTTACCCCTTTCAAATTTCTCAAAAAAGACTTGATATACCCAAACTACCCTTGTTCTTTATTGATAAATTTTAACTTCTCTACCTAATATACCTATAATACCCTTAATGAAATTATTTATAACATACATTATCTTTCAATCATTAAATACCCACTTTATATCAATTACTTTAACATTAATAATCTTTATAATCACACCACCGGCGCTGCCACACGTCTCCGCAACCACCGCCACCGTCACCGTTATTGCGATCACCCCACCACTACCCGTCGCCACCGTCACACCGCCGCATCGCGCGGGCAAATGACTAGTATATATATATGACATTTATTAAGCATGTGAAAATATATAAGACAAGATATATAAGAAAAGGAAAGAAGTCAATAAAATTAATATTAAAATTGGCTAGCTCTTAAACATCAATGAAGTGTTTACAATCTTCAAAAGAAAATTATTCAATTCATCTCAGTTTTATTCTACATTATCAGTATTACTTTTCTGTTCACTATTTTTCTTTTTTTTATAAAAAAATAAGTGTTAGATGTTAATGATTCAAACCCTAGAAGTTACATCCAAGATGGAATGTACACTGGATGTAACATCCCAAAACTTTTTGACGTTGACCGTTAACTTGTCATTTGTGACCGTTAGTTAATGTGTCTTTTATATGTGTTTATGTGATTAAATGATTAACGTGGGATATGTGTTAAAGTGATTAAAAGTAATGAAAATAAAGTTGATAATGATTAATAAAGACATTTAGTGTTCCCGATAAGATATAAGAGTCGTTAAGTGTTCCCGTAAGCGTTAAACGAGTAGTTAAGTGACTAAATGAGTTATAAGGAAGTGTGAGGGCCTAGATGTAAAGTTTAGAAAGTTGTTACAGCATATATAGGGTATATATCACGACCCTAATGCAATATAATCAGATCAAAACCCTAAGAAACTCTTACACACAAAACCCTAGGTCAATTCTTCAAGTTCTAGTCGATTTCGGGGGGTTTCGGAAGGGATTTTGCTTGCTTTTCGATCCGTTAATCAACCCTACAGGTATAATATCATTAATTGAATGTTGATTAAGTTTTAAAGTAGGTTTTGTCCCTGTAGATTTGATGTGACCAATTTATATAGATCGCCCACATCATTATTGGCCTTTTTCGTATGTGTTTTGAGTCGATTTTGTATGCATTTGGCGCGTTTATGGTGTTTGTTAGTGCTTTCAGGTTTGTAGCAGGTTGCGCATCCATTGGATACATTTTCTGACGATTTTTGGCCAAGAAGTTGACCCGAGTGTTCGAGTGATGTTGATAAAGAAGAAACAAGATTTCAGCAAGAAGTCACTGCGCCGCAGTGGGAGGATTATTGCCCCACTGCGCCGCAGTCAGTGGGTGCCAAACCCACAAATATTACAGTGGATTCACACTGCGCCGCAGTCACTGGTCGAGAAGATGACAATACTCTCCAGAGATTTACCACTGCGCCGCAGTGGGAGCGCACCATGCCCACTGCGGCGCAGTGAGTGCACGGGGAGACCAGGGCTACAGCCCCTTTGCATCAGATTGGGGGGATATAAAAGAAAAAAACCCTAATTTCCAAGGCATCCAAGTTTTTCTTTCTAGGAGCTGTTCTACCGCGAGTCTTTGACGGATCATCGCAGATTTCATCAATTGATTCATTGAAGATTCAAGAACATCCATCTAGATCGTATCTAATCTTCTATCTTGCAATTTATATTCAACAATCATTGGTACAATATGTTTTCTTTCAATTTCTTTATTGCAATTCAATTTAGTATGATTGGCTAGATTTCTAATCATCCACTTTGATGAAACTTGACGAATGATATGATTGCAATAATTTAATTCAAGAGTTGATTCAATTATCGTTGTGTCGTGATCTTTATCAATTAATTCCTTGCGATTTATTCTTTTGATTTTGATGGTTTATGTGTTCATCGTTAGTGGTACTAGGTGAATACGTTTATCGTTTCAATTCGATTGTCTATGGTCGTTTGTCACCGGTTCATGGTATGACGGTGAATGTCAAATCTATAATAGGAGTTAATTCGTAAACGTGTTTAGAAACGGTTGGTGGTACCACGTTTTCATTCACATAGGCATAATTGGTAATTGGATAATCAAGCAAACTAATTGTTGGGGAGATTTTCTAGGCTTTGGTGGTACCGGCTTGGGTAATTTAACTAGCAACTTAGGTGTTTGGGTTATTTGTGAGCGGTTGGTGGTACCACGCGAACATTTTATCCTTTCACGATTATCTTGTCAACTCTAAATAATCTGAACTTTATCGTGAGCAGTCATAACTGAAGTCAAGTGGATTCGAAGTGGGTGATCTTTTTTCATATTATTTACACTCTCTTTACTTTTCAATTATCTTGTCATTTCAATTTCTTTAATTTCATATTATCAAGGTGAGGTAGCAATTCGGCTACGGTTCCATCCTTATTCCAAAACCACTTTAGCTGATAACTATTTCAAAACCATTCCCCGTGTTCGATCCTGGACTTACCTTCTAGCTATACTATATACGAACGGGTCCACTGCCCGCAAGTGTGTAGTAGTCAGTTTTAGGGTATTCCTTGTTTTAATTTTTAAACTCGATTTCACACATCAAGTTTTTGGCGCCGCTGCCGGGGAATGTGTGCCGATTTAGTTGTTAATTAGTGGTTTGATCCTTTCTCACGCGTGAGGAAGTTACTTGTTTATTAGTTTAGTTTTCTTTTCTTATCACAGGTGCATTTGATGTGTTTGTGTTAGTTGTGTGTTTGCAGGTATTGTTTTAGTTGATGAACTTGCGTTCTTCGGTTCTCCCTTTGAATAGTCCTTTGTCTACTCCGAGAAGACCAAGAGGGCGTAGGTTTAACTTCACTGAACCCACAACACCAATACCGACACCATTTTCACCTATAGCCAAACCCACTCCTGATTCGGACGAGGAAGGGTTCTATTTGGACGAGTTTTTCAAATTAGAAGTAAAGCAAGAGGAAATGGGTGATGAACAACCAAGAGATCCAAATAACATTCGCTATGGTGATAGGGTCCGAACTATTCCTACGGCCCGTGGCTCCGCCATTAGACCTCCGGGTATTGATCATACTTTCAATTTGAAGGCGAATCATCTAAAGAGCATAGAAGAGCAGAAATTCGATGGAAAAAGAAAATGGGATCCTTACCAACACTTGGATAGGTTTGAAAAGTTGGCTCGGCTTTACCAATATGGTCAAAACCAAATGAATGTCGTGAAGCTTGAGACATTTCCCATTTCGATCACCGGAGATGCTGAAGATTGGTTCAATGATCTTCCCGAGAATTCCATCACTACTTGGGACCAACTAAAGGAAGCTTTCATAGGTGAGTTTTACTCACTTAGAACTCAAAGAAGGTTGGAGAATTTGATTAGGTCCTTCGTGCAAGATGTTGATGAGGATGTTGTAGATGCATGGATCCGTTTCAAGGAAATGTTGAGGAATTGTCCAGGCCATGATTTGACCAAGGAAAAGTATGTTGAGTTGTTCTTTGATGGTTTGGATAAGAAATCTAAAAGAGAGTTGGGTTATGCCTTCGGTGGAAGTTTCAACAAGATTACACCAAATGAAGGATATGAAATTTTGGAACAAATGGTGAAGGATAATGCAACTATGGATGATGAAAGCTTCTTGAACAATGAGAAGAGGATGAATAGAGGAACTAAGGAAGGTAGAGTTGCAAGGACTGAGACTAGTAATAATTCTGGGGTGATTGGAGAGATTCAGGCGCTATCTTCACGCATGGATAAAGGTTTTGCATCTTAAGAGGCTAGATTTGGAGCTCTTGAAAAGGATGTTAAGGTTGTAGCGGATGGTTGTGACCATTGTGGTGACATGCATTATTCTGAGGATTGTCCCAATCGGGGACGCGAGGATGTCAACTATATTCAGAACCAACAACAAGGAAACTTTCAGCGCACCACCAGTTTCCAAAACCGGCCCTCAGGTAACACGTCTTACAACTCTTCTTTTCCTACTAATAATACTTGTTTTTCAGGTAACAGGTGGCAAAGGAACAACTATCAAAATCAGCCACAACACGAGACTCAGCAAGGCAAAGGATCAAGTTCTTCCTCTTCCAATGATGATCCTAATGCCGAGTTGAGAGAGATGATGAAGCAATTGGTTAGCAATCAAGCTGAAACAAACACTAGCATTCAAATGATCAGGGAAGATACTAAGGCTTTGAGCGAGAGGTTGGATCAGATAAATGGGAAGGTGGAGATCAACATGAAGAATCAATGTGTTAACTTTAAGGATCTCGAGAGTAGGATGGCTGCCCTTTCTAGGCCTCCAGGTACTTTGCCTAGCAATACTCAGCAGAATCCCAGGCCTCAGTTCAGTCAGGGGCAGAATCAAGGTCCTAATAATGGACAGAAGTACACTCCACCTCCAGCCCGTAATGAGGAAGCCAAAGCCATCACCACTCGCACTGGTAAGTCTTATGACCCACCTCCTATGCCTAATGTTGTTGTGTCAGATGTGTAGGATTCAGGTAATGATGATGCTGATGTTGATGAGGAGATTGAGATGGAGGATAATCCGACCGTGAAGACTCCGGTTACACCTCCAAAACCGACTGTGGAACCCGAAGTTAAGTCATACAAGCCAAAGATTCCATTTCCACAGCGGTTCAAGAAAGCAAAGTTGAAGGAGCAGTATGACAAGTTTGTGAACATGATCAAGAATGTTCACATTAATGTTCCTTTAGTTGATTTGATTTAGGGGATGCCGAATTATGCCAAGTTCATTAAGGAGCTTGTGACTGATAAAGGAAAGATGGATGAGGTGAAAGCTACTTATCTTAATGCTGAGTGTTCTGCTATCTTGCAGAACCGCATTCCACCTAAGCTCGAAGATCCAGGGAGTTTCCTTATTACTTGTTCTATTCGTACTTTTACTTGTAAGGCACTTACTGATTTAGGTGCTAGCATTAATTTGATGCCTTACTCGGTTTGGAGTAAGTTAGCTTTGGGAGTCCTTAGACCTACCCGCATGAGTATTAGACTAGCTGACCATTCCTTTCAGTATCCCATTGGGATTGCTGAAAACATGACTGTCCGGGTAGGCCATATTGTGTTTCTAGTTGACTTCGTTATCCTCGAGATGGAGGAAGATACGAAGGTACCCCTTATTCTTGGACGACCATTCCTTAATACCGCGGATGCTATCATCCGTGTGAAGGATAAGGAAATTTCTTTGGGTGTGGGTACGGATAGAATTGTGTTTAATGTTGAAAAGTCTATCAAGCATTCATATTCTAATGATGAGTCTTGTTTCAGGATTGACATTATTGATGATGCTTTAGACCGAGAGTTTCAGGAACTAATGGAGACCGACACTGGAGATGAGGAGATTGCTGATTTAGGATCGGGAGATATATCTGATGATGATTTGTTTGCAGAGGTTATGGCGCTTAGCTTGGATGAGACACCTCCCGAGGATGATAATTTTGAGGAGGTTATTGCTGATGGAAGTTCGAGGGTACCGAATTCGGTTGATGTACCACCGACTGATTTGGAGCTTAAGCCATTACCTTCCCATTTGGAGTATGCTTATTTGTCAGGTGAATCTTCCTTACCCGTGGTTATCTCCTCCTCACTCTCGAGTGACGAGAAGGATAGTCTTTTGTCTGTGCTTCGAGCCCATAAGCGGGCTTTTGCTTGGAAGACCACCGATATTCCAGGTATTAGTCCTAACTTTTGCCAGCATAAAATAGATTTTGTTGATGATGTTAAGCCCGTTGTCCAGAGACAAAGGAGGCTTAATCCGAACATGAAAGAAATTGTTAAGAAAGAGGTTATTAAGTTGTTAGATGTCGGGATCATTTTTCCTATTGCTGATAGTCCTTGGGTTAGTCCTGTTCATTGTGTGCCCAAAAAGGGGGGCATGACAGTTATTGAAAATGAGAATAAGGAACTCTTGGCCACTAGGACTATAACGGGTTGGCGGGTTTGTATTGATTACCGTAAGCTTAATGATGTCACCCGTAAAGATCACTTTCCCTTCCTTTCATTAATCAGATGTTAGAAAGACTTGCAGGTAATGAGTATTTTTGTTTCTTAGATGGGTTCTCTGGGTACTTCCAAATACCCATTGATCCCAAGGATCAAGAAAAGACCACCTTCACGTGCCCATTTGGTACTTTTCTTTACCGGCGAATGCCGTTTGGTTTGTGTAATGCCCAGGCACCTTTCAAAGGTGCATGATAGCTATTTTCCAGGACATGCTTGAAACCTCCATGGAGGTCTTCATGGATGATTTCTCGGTTTTTGGGGACTCTTTCCATACTTGCTTGCATAACTTAGAAAGGATGTTAGAACGGTGTGAGAGGGCACACCTTGTTTTGAATTGGGAAAAGTGTCATTTCATGGTGACCGAGGGTATTGTGTTAGGGCATAAAGTGTCTAAGGCAGGGATTGAAGTAGATAGGGCTAAGATAGATGTAATTGCCAAATTACCCCCGCCTTCCAATGTGAAAGGGGTAAGGAGTTTTCTTGGACATGCCGGTTTTTACCGCCGTTTTATTAAAGATTTTTCTAAGATTACTCGTCCGATGACCCACTTGTTAGAGAAGGACGTCTCTTTTGTATTTGATGATGCTTGTTTGAGTGCTTTTCAGGTTCTAAAGGAGAAGTTGACTAATTCTCCTATCATGGTTGGCCCGGATTGGGAATTGCCATTCGAGTTGATGTGCGATGCAAGTGACTATGCTGTGGGAGCCGTGCTTGGGCAAAGGGTGGAAAAGCATTTCAAGCCCATTTACTTTGCTAGTAAAACTTTGAACCCCGCCCAACAAAATTATACAACTACAGAGAAGGAGTTGCTTGCAGTGGTCTTTGCATTTGATAAGTTTAGATCATATCTAGTTTTGAGTAAGACCATAGTTTTTACTGACCATTCAGCCCTGAAGTACCTGTTCTCGAAACAGGATGCTAAACCCAGGCTTATCCGTTGGATTCTTTTGTTGCAAGAATTTGATATAGAAATCAAGGATAAGAAAGGGGCTGAAAATTTGGCTGCCGACCATTTGAGTCGTTTGGAAGATCCTCACCGGGAGGAACTTCGTGAAGGGGAGATCAATGATCACTTCCCCGATGAATCTTTAATGTTTATATCTAATTCTGATGATGCTCCTTGGTTCGCAGATATTGCTAATTATTTGGTTGCAGGTGAGATACCGAATGATTTCACGTCCCAGCAAAAGAAGAAGCTCATATCGGATGCTAAGCACTATTTTTGGGATAGCCCATACGTGTTTCGTGTTTGTGCAGATGGTATGGTAAGGAGATGTGTAGCTGGAGCTGAGACGAGGGAGATTCTTGATGCTTGTCATTATGGTCCAACTGGAGGTCATTACGGTCCTTCGGTTACAGGTAAAAAAGTGTTTGATGCAGGTTTCTATTGGCCTACAATTTTCAAGGAGGCTCAAACTTTGGTAGAGACTTGTGACATTTGTCAAAGACAAGGGAGCATAACTAAGCGGGATGAGATGCCTCAACAGAGCATTCAGGTATGTGAGGTATTTGATATTTGGGGTATGGACTTCATGGGACCATTCCTACCGTCTAATAAGGTCCAATATATTCTTGTCGCCGTTGACTACGTGTCTAAATGGGCCGAAGCCAAGGCTTTGCCCACGAATGATGCGAGGGTAGTCATTGATTTCCTTAAACATTTATTTTGTTGATTTGGTTGCCCTAGAGCTTTGATTAGTGACCGAGGAACCCATTTTGCAAATCATCAACTAGCAAAGGTCATGAAGAGGTATGGTGTTGTTCATCATTTTTCCACCTCATATCATCCACAGACCAGTGGTCAAGTGGAAAATACCAATAGGGCCCTGAAAAGAATCTTAGAGAAGACTGTTGGTGATAATCCCAAGGTTTGGTCAAAGAAGTTAGATGACGCCTTGTGGGCGTTTAGGACGGCTTATAAGACGTCGATTGGCACCACGCCATACCGGTTGCTCTATGGTAAGACTTGTCATCTTCCTATTGAGATAGAGCATAAGGCATACTGGCATTGAGGAACTTGAACTTGGATATGATGGAAGCTAGTGAACTTAGAATGTTGCAACTTCATGAGCTCGATGAGCTTAGGTTGGGTGCATATGAGAATTCTCGGCTTTACAAGGAGCGAACCAAGGTTTGGCATGACAAAAGGATCCGTAGAAAGGAATTTAAGGTTGGAGCTAAGGTTTTGTTGTTTTTGTCTAAGTTTAAAATTAAACCTAAGCTAACTTCTAGGTGGATTGGCCCTTTTGTTATCAAGCATGTTTATCCGTTGGGTTATGTTGAATTGTTTAAGAGAAATGGAGACGGTTCTTTCATTGTAAATGGTCATAGGCTTAAGTTGTACTTGGAAGAAGAACAAGTGGAGGGGATGAGTGAAGAGATCCCCATTTTTGAATATGAAGCTTAAAAATTGGTCGAGTCTAGCTAACGACTCGTAAATAAATTAAGCGCTTCTCGGGAGGCATCCCGTATTGTTTTATTGCATTTATTTTCTTTTTATTAGATAGATTTGATTTTATTTTGTCAAGAAAGTGCAGGTGCAAATTTGGTGTGAAGCGGATTGAGGTAAGTTGTTTTAAATTTGTCTTACAAAATTTTTCTAAGTAAAAAAGGGGAATTCCGGACCAGAGAATCCCCTCTGCACCGCAGTGGGGAGGGAACACCTTTACTGCGCCGCAGTGAGGCCGTTGACTAGTCAGCATGTGGAGCGGGGCTGTAAGTTAGTCAAAGGGGGGGAGATAAGTTTTTTTTTTTTTTACCATAAAAAGTCTATCTCTCTTTCTTTGTTCTTCTTTTTTTTTTTTTTTTTTTTTTTTTTTTTTTTTTTTTTTTTTTTTTTTTTTTTTTTTTTTTTTTTTTTTTTTTTTTTTTTTTTTTTTTTTTTTTTTTTTTTTTTTTTTTTTTTTTTTTTTTTTTTTTTTTTTTTTTTTTTTTTTTTTTTTTTTTTTTTTTTTTTTTTTTTTTTTTTTTTTTTTTTTTTTTTTTTTTTTTTTTTTTTTTTTTTTTTTTTTTTTTTTTTTTTTTTTTTTTTTTTTTTTTTTTTTTTTTTTTTTTTTTTTTTTTTTTTTTTTTTTTTTTTATAATATTTTTCTATTTTTTTTTTTTTTTTTTTTTTTTTTTTTTTTTTTTTTTTTTTTTTTTTTTTTTTTTTTTTTTTTTTCTTCTTTTTTTATTTTTAATTTTTAGGGTTTTAATTTCAGAATTAAATTGTGGGTTTTGTTGATTATGGACTAATGAGGCTGATGGGGTGGTTAATCTTTCAATTAGAACACTTGTTTATCCGAATTTGATTTTGAAATTTAAGTTAGGGTTTTGAAAAATTGGAGTTTTTTGTGATGAACAAGTGTGGGGGAGGACCCATGGATTTTCTTCTCATCTTTATTCTATGACATCAATTGATTGATTGTGTGATGGTGTGCATATGCTGGCAGTAAGTTCAGCACCATATTTGTGATTGGTTTGTTTGATGCACACACAACTCTCACACCTTCCGTTTTGTTACAAGTTTGTTTCTCCCGCCAAGCAAAATGTCCTTTCTTATTAGGAAGCGCCATTTATGACGCGGGGTCAACTTACTTGTTTTAAAACGGAATGTGTCCTTGTTCCGGTATGTGCTCTTATTTTTCTTTCTATGTTGCTTACCCCTATTTACCTTTGTTTGACCGAATATGGACATTGAGGGCATTGTCCATCTTAAGTGTGGGGGGTGGAAAATAGGTTTAAGCTACCGGATATATCTCTTTTGTTGTTTTGCCATTGAGATTTAGCCGTTCTTGTGGATGTGTCCCTCTCGTAGGCTTTTGGGTTTATCCAAGAGTAAGGGTTCTATCTTGAACTCTGAACTATGATGTGCATGTTTGAGATTGGTTGTTTCGATTTGGTAAGATGACGGAGGATGATATGATTTGAAACTTGTGTTGAGCTTGTCCTTGTGGTAAATTGCTTTTGTCACTTAATTCATAATAATTTAATGAGCAATTTTCACTACAAAATTTTTACTTGGCACAAATTTTAATCAGCGAAACGTGTTCTGAACGGTTATTGGGCTGATCCTCGTGGATTGATAACATTACTTGCATACTCAAATTTCCCAAAGACCTAAAGTTGTGAGATTTATCATTCATTTATAGATGTGCTAGGTGTTTACGGTTTTCGATTGATTGCCTTGTAATTTGTCCCTCTCTTAGGCTCTTGGATTTATTCGGGAGTAAGGGTTCCATTTCGAACTCTGAACTAAGATGTGCGAATTTGAGGTTAATTTATTCCATTTCCGGGTTACTTTCTTTGATATGAGTGTGCCGGTGATCGTTACGAGACCGCAGTGAGATCACTTTTGTGATATAAGTACATTGGATGACGAATTGGCATATTAGGTTTGACCCATATTTTCTTTCTCTTTTCACCTTTGCTTTTGTATATTTTTACCTTTACTATTCATGCACTTTCTTTCTTTCCTTTGTAACCCCTGTTGCACTCTTCCTTAGTGCAAAGTACACTTATACATCCCTTTTAACTTAGCCTTTTCCTTTGTATATATCACTTATATATGTAAACGTTACCTAATTATACCTCACTATACCGATAGTCTAATCTGGGGGGCCATTGATTGTCATTGGTTTGTTTGGATGGTTTGGGAGAGCTTCAGTGGATTGTCAGTTGGAATATTCTTGGTATATGGGAATACGTCGATTGGTCAAGTTATTGGGGAATGTCTTGTATTGTTCAAAGGAAGTATATTGTTATAGACATCGTTAATCATTGTAAGAGGGTGTGCACTAGTAGAGTAAAAATGGTTCAAAATAAGAGAAAAAAGTGAAAAACAAAAATATTAAAAAAAAAAAAGAACTTGGGCTACTAGTAGGTACTTCTCATTTTTATATGTCTAAAGAATTGTTGTATCATTTGGATTGGTGAATAGAATGGAAGATGTGGTTGTTCCTAAGTTGTTTGAAGTTGATACACCACAATGGTGTCGGTTTTTGCTTGATGTTTTTGAGGTGTCTTAGCGGGGTAACATCTTAGGGGTTGGTAGTTTGTTGGCAATCAATGGTACGGGTTTTGATTAGACTATTTTGTACATATTTCATACATACCTTGTACTTTTGTTACTTCCTATCACTAACCTAAATTTCCCATACTCCATTGTAAATTTCCATCATATACACCTTAGCCTAACTATACAACCGTCCTATATGCCTATTTTGATGATGTACTTGGTGCTCACGCCACGTCGGTGGAGTTATGATCCTTGTTCAAGCCTATGGTAAGATATGCATCACGACTGCGCAATGAGTGATTATTCATATATATTCAACCCCAATTGTAAGTTCGTTGGAGTAGGATGATTTTGATAGGCTCATTTGTTTCACTTTTGCTTGGTCGTGTTATTGAGGCTGGTGGACTGTTCAGATATTGTCAAACATTTCGGGTTTTCATTAAAGCTTAAAACTACTTCACCCAACTTTTGTCATTGACGTGCTTGGTGTGGCTTCTTTTTTATACTCGTAATTTGTTTCTATAGTTTCATTTCCAAGGAATGTTTTTTGCTTAATTTCTAGATTTGCTTGAGGACAAGCAATGCTCAAGTGTGGGGGGATTTGATGTGACCAATTTATATAGATCGCCCACATCATTATTGGCCTTTTTCGTATGTGTTTTGAGTCGATTTTGTATGCATTTGGCGCGTTTATGGTGTTTGTTAGTGCTTTCAGGTTTGTAGCAGGTTGCGCATCCATTGGATACATTTTCTGACGATTTTTGGCCAAGAAGTTGACCCGAGTGTTCGAGTGATGTTGATAAAGAAGAAACAAGATTTCAGCAAGAAGTCACTGCGCCGCAGTGGGAGGATTATTGCCCCACTGCGCCGCAGTCAGTGGGTGCCAAACCCACAAATATTACAGTGGATTCACACTGCGCCGTAGTGGGAGTGTACCAGCTCCACTACGCTGTAACACCCCAACTAAGGCGGAACGATGAGATGTACAGAAAGTCGAGTATTCAAAACAAAGGATAATAGATAACATTCACCATAGCTTTATTTGATAAAAATAATTTTACAATGCACAAGCATGTGAACCAATTCCCAAGCACAATACGTCTACCATACTTGGATATTGAGTCCACGAAACAAATAACAAATAAATGAGATGATATACTACAATGATCAAGGCGGATTCCATTGCCCGTCACAAGGTTTGATCTTTGACTCCCAGGTGCAATGCAAATAATCATAATGCATATAATTCCTCAAAGCTTACGCTAATTCCTGAAAAGCATGAAGAAAAAGTGTCAACTACGAAAACGTAGCTGGTGAGTGCATAGGTTTTTAAGTAATTCTCGTTACATATCCATTTCAAAGTAGTTGAGAAATCCATGGTAAATTATAAAGTTCTCATTTGTCACATTTATCGTGAGAGAAAATATATCAATCGATTAATCATTCATCATACCAAAACCATTTGGTCATCAACACTTCAATATTGCCAATTTCAACAACTTTCAAGATTCCATATAAGGTCCAATACCCAAACCGTATGTTCAATCCATAATATCCAACCATAAATAATATCAATACCACTTGGTCAATGGTAAGACTACCATGACGTAATTCGATGAGATTGTTCTTGAGCCACTACTAAGACCGGTTATGTCCCAATAATCAGATATATTGTCTCAAATGATAAGATAATGATAAGCACATGCTGTCAATCACGTGCATAAAGATAACCAAGGGTCGTGCCATGGAGACGCCCATAAATATATATAGTAGTTAGAGCACCGCGAGGCCGGACTGGCAATGAAGGTGGCCACAAAGGCAGACCAAACATCCCACCGTTACCTATAATAGTGGATGAGGGGACAAATCCTAGTTGCGCAACCCTCTAACTACAGGCCTCAAATGAGTTAATAGTAGTGTACAGGGGACCACCGTTTGACAGTACTCAAGCTCATCATATAACATATAACACGTTGAACATACAATATAATTCCCATATCATTATCATTATTTCAAAGAATTATTTCATAAGAGAAAGTCATTTTAATTAATCATGCTTTTCACCCCGCAAGTAAAACATATAAAAGAGTTTGAAAAGGGGGCTATGACTCACCTTGATATGTCGCATTGTATATTCACTTATCCAAAATGGGTACTTCCCATCTATCGCTTCCTTGATCATATATCCGTCATATTCCTCAATCACATCCCAAGCCAAGACTATCCCTACGATAGGACTAATATACGTAAGTTCCTATCTTAAGCCATCACTAAGAAATGCCACTTTCGTTATGTTGTCATAAATTTTGGGATCCAAGTATATTGTTAATATTTGCATCTTTTTGGTTGTAGAGAGTGTTGGTGTAAAAGGGTCACTTTCATTATACATGTAGTTATAAGTTGTTAGAATTTCGGTAACTTGTCTTTGATTATCATGGTTCCCATTGTGTGCTTTGCTTAATTATAATATTTGACATTAGTAACTTCATAATATTAATATTTATGAATACTTTCTGATTTATAACTATTTATTTAGTTTAATATTATTTAATTAATCATTTATTCATTTTCTTGATTTATTAACCAAATAATTCTTTAAAAATACTTTTAAGTACTTCACTTGCCTTTATAATTTGTGGCTAATTATATTTGGGTTATATTCTGATTATTATGCTTTTTAACTTAGAATATTGTGATATATATATTTATTTATGTAATTTTTCTATTAATTTAAAAATAGTTATAAATTATTGATTTTCACTTACTTAATTATTTCTAAATTATATGACATTTGTTCTTTGACTTGAAACGATTTTACTCCAGTAGGTTTTAGTCACTTTCATCATTGGTTGTGATTATTTAACCAATTTCATGATTTATATAATTTATTTATTTACCTTTTTAATTATCATTTAAATTTAATAATTAACAGAAATTCTTAGAAATCACCACATAACTTTTTGGCTAAAAATCCCAGGCTTTTTAGGCAACTTTTATCGTGGGAAAAATCATATCAATTCAGCCTCTCTTGTGTCTTGCTCATTTTGAGGATTCTAGCTTATAAATCGTTTACCGAAATAGTGATTTTAGCCTCATTTTCCAAGCAATTCAAATGCGTCAAAATGGATTTTCATCCTTATTTCATTATTTCCAGAATGTTCATTATATTTTGGTGTCTTAAGTCGTGATAGTGGTGGTGGTGTGATAAGTGCAAATTAAAGCTTTCGGTTAGTGCTTATATGAACCGAATTAGTGATTTGTAGGCTTGTCTTTGCCATTTAATAACCAAGTTAAGTTTTATAACTTTTATTTGACATATTCTCAGTAGGTTTATAATACTTTTTGTTACGAGATTGTTGAGTTGGTTAGAGTTGCAATCTAGTGACTTTTAGCATATTTTGTTGTGAAGAACTTTTACTTGGAATTTTCTGTTTTAACACTTATTTTCATAAAATGTTGAGTAGTCATTCTTGGTTGAGTTGAATTATTTGGACATTGGTGATTTTTATACAGAGACCTATATGTGTCCTATATTTAGGAGAATTTTTGCTAAATTTGTATAGATTGTTTACTACCTCTAAAAATTACCAAACCAAAACTGGGCAGAACAAGAGCTGTTGTGCGACTCAAAATATTTTATAAAAGATTTCTATGATGAACATTTAAGAAAAATCTCACAATTTTATTTTAAGTTAGGGACACTTTGAACTCAGTTCACACCAAGTTTAAACTTCTGAAACCTATTATTTAAGAAATTAAAAATCGTCAAAGTTGACTCAACATTAAGACAAAAATCCAGTTTTGACCACTTTTGGTAGAAAAATCATATCTTTGGTTTGGTTTAATATTTTTGAGTGATTCTAGTTGGAGGTTAAACTCAACTCTTTTATCTAAAACTTTTATTTTGAAAGTTTTTCTTGAAACGTCCCTCACATGTTCAGTTTATCCGTCCAAAGACAGAAGAATAATTCTGTCAGAAAGTATTTGGGTCCAAACAACTCACCAATGACCATTCTTGCTTTATTAACACTTGAGTTCATCATTTACAAGATTAATACTTTATTTTTATAACTCTTAACATCAAATTTCCAGATTATTATACCTCTTTTAACATATTTTTCACTTAATACAAGTCCATATCCATCTCATAATCCAACAACAAGATTCAACTTTCTTAGATCTAACATGCATTCATTCAAATCAACACTTTTCAATACCAATCTTTATAGATCTATCATCTACAACATAAAAACATCTTTTTAATGAAAAATAACAGAAATATATTCTTCAAAATATACAAAAACATATAGATCTATCAAAAGGAAAATCACTTTAAAAGCTACTAATCTATAACAACACTTTTGGGTCTTAAACTTGTTGAATCCTTGGATCTTTCTCATAGATTTTGACATGCATATGCATGAGGAGAAAGACCCTATCAACTTTGCCTTCATCAAGTGTATATTACAAAGAAAACAAGAAGAAAACATAAACTTTTGATAAAACCTTTGAACATAAACAAGAACAATATAGATCTAGTAAGAGATGAAGATTTATACCCTTGAAGAACTTGGTTTTGAAGGTGAAAAATGGGCAGAATTTTCGGACCTATTTAGGCTCCTAATAACCCTTAATCCAAGCTTGAAACAACCCTTAATCTTATCTTGAAACAACCCTTTCTTAACCCTTATTATTAATATAGTTTAGATTGATTTTTGTTCTTGTTTTTCTTGATTATTTGAGCCAAGAAATGGGAGAGGAGAAGGAGAGAAATGTGCAGAAAATTTGAGAGGAAAAGAGAGAGAGATGGAATGAGAGAAAGTGTGTGTATGAAAAGTGTGTAGAAAGTGTGTGGGGGCGGCCAAGGTTTAAAGGGTAGGGTTTCTCACTTCTTTTTTTTTTTATAAGTGTATAAGGGTGTATGAATGTATGTATATTTGGGTGGGTATTTGTTTTGTAAGAGTAATATATGTTTATTTGTAAGTATAATTAGTTGTTTTGTGTTCAAGAGTATATATATGTATATGTATGTCGTGTGTATATGTATGTATATACATACTTTTGTGTTTTTAATTTAGCTACTTGAGTCATTTTATGTACATCTTGTACTTGTATTAGACATATATATA
The DNA here is from genome assembly GCA_034093135.1 of Erigeron breviscapus. NCBI lineage: Eukaryota > Viridiplantae > Streptophyta > Magnoliopsida > Asterales > Asteraceae > Erigeron > Erigeron breviscapus. The sequence goes on along the minus strand of CM067170.1, from coordinate 124,329,275 downwards.
TGCTTATTATTATTCAAGCATTTTATGTACATATTAGTTTATAAATTCATCCTTGCGATAGAAATTTTATCTCCATGACCACATATACTTTAATTGGCTTGGTGATTGAATTGTTGGACCGTTTGTAAGATTTATTGACTTTGTCACAAGTTGTGCGTCTTACATTATTATTTATATAGCTTGTCTTTTTGAAATGCAGTTTTTGGTTCATTGACATTTCACCAAGTTCAGTTAGAACTAATTTATAGTTTGAGATTGTCTATAGTTATTATTTATGGCATTTCTAAGATAGCTAGTCACCTACAATACTTCATTGAACTAGAGGGCAATTATCACCATGCCGAAATGTCTAGAAGGCCAATTCTCTTAATAAACCTCTAGGGATTGATACCTAGATAAGTCTAAGTAAATTGTCCTAGTCGGAAATTGAGGGTTGTTACATGCGCCGCAGTCACTGGTCGAGAAGATGACAATACTCTCCAGAGATTTACCACTGCGCCGCAGTGGGAGCGCACCATGCCCACTGCGGCGCAGTGAGTGCACGGGGAGACCAGGGCTACAGCCCCTTTGCATCAGATTGGGGGGGATATAAAAGAAAAAAAACCCTAATTTCCAAGGCATCCAAGTTTTTCTTTCTAGGAGCTGTTCTACCGCGAGTCTTTGACAGATCATCGCAGATTTCATCAATTGATTCATTAAAGATTCAAGAACATCCATCTAGATCGTATCTAATCTTCTGTCTTGCAATTTATATTCAACAATCATTGGTACAATATGTTTTCTTTCAATTTCTTTATAGCAATTCAATTTAGTATGATTGGCTAGATTTCTAATCATCCACTTTGATGAAACTTGACGAATGATATGATTGCAATATTTTAATTCAAGAGTTGATTCAATTATCGTTGTGTCGTGATCTTTATCAATTAATTCCTTGTGATTTATTCTTTTGATTTTGATGGTTTATGTGTTCATCGTTAGTGGTACTAGGTGAATACATTTATCATTTCAATTCGATTGTCTATGGTCGTTTGTCACTGGTTCATGGTATGACGGTGAATGTCAAATCTATAATAGGATTTAATTGGTAAACGTGTTTAGAAACGGTTGGTGGTACCACGTTTTCATTCACATAGGCATAATTGGTAATTGGATAATCAAGCAAACTAATTGTTGGGGAGATTTTCTAGGCTTTGGTGGTACCGGCTTGGGTAATTTAACTAGCAACTTAGCTTGTCTTTTTGAAATGCAATTTTTGGTTCATTGACATTTCACCAAGTTCAGTTAGAACTAATTTATAGTTTGAGATTGTCTATAGTTATTATTTATGGCATTTCTAAGATAGCTAGTCACCTACAATACTTCATTGAACTAGAGGGCAATTATCACCATGCTGAAATGTCTAGAAGGCCAATTCTCTTAATAAACCATTAGGGATTGATACCTAGATAAGTCTAAGTAAATTGTCCTAGTCGGAAATTGAGGGTTGTTACATCATTACCCCCTTAACTGAAACTTTGTCCTCGAAGTTCGATCATTCATACGGTAGTATAAATGGATAGACCAACAGTAAGGGTGTCTACACGGAGACATATAATGTGTGAAAGTCAAACAAGGTTTCATCACGATTCTTGGTTAGAACCTTCGAGACAAAAAAAAAAGAGAAAGGTTACGAATGTCGCTCACTTCTTGAGACGACTGGAGATTAATCGCATGTAATCGTTGCGGGCTGTCAATCTTGCCTAGATCAATACTAAATAATGGGTTGCTGATAAGAATGTCAATACGGAGGTGTAAAATGAGCAAACGGCTCGTAACGTGAGTTACAATAAAATAGTGAGAGACGTTGGGATATCGATCGTTGGTGGCTACTCATTTCCATTGTTACTTTGCATACTTTCCTTTATCGTCTTCTACCCCAATTAAAGAATCGTTCCAATAGCTTCTCGCCCACCTTCATCCTTCTTTGGTTTGACGTTGGACACGCTTGCCGCTTCTTGAAAATTTTGGCGTCGCTTGTGACTACTCACTTGTTAAGGGATTACCCCTTTAACAACAGTGATACTAACTGAGGTGCCGAGTTGCACTAAAATTGCAAAGGTACATCTTCGTAGTATCTCATTTAGGGTTTTCTAGTGTTGTCTTTGTTATTTTATGGCGTTCGAGGGAATCATAAATTGTATGATGATAGTTCCATCTTGTTCCTCATACTTACTTTTGTTCTTCGAGTTCGCCCTTATTTTTCCAAAGTCACCTCTTTCATTATTCGCTAAGTCATATCGTTACCAATTTCTCTTGCTTTTGCCAATATTGGCTTTCAAATCGTTTTATGGCACCTTTGATTCTTCCTTCTTAATGTAGAAGTACTACCCCTTTATGACATATTTCCGACTAACTCCTTTTCAACATTGCACATATAACCTCTTCCATTTCTCTGCTATACCTACGCATTTCTCATGATAGGATTTATACAATCCTTATGCTCTTAAGTAATCATATCACCACCATCATTTCGAGGTAAATGCTTCGATGTCCTTATTCGTATGAACTCCTCCTTTAAAATAATCCTTCTTAGGTCCTCCTGACCTCTACAAAAACTTTCAATTACCTTGCTCTCCTGAGCCTCATATCCATTTTTTTAGCTTTCTAAGCTAGGCTTCTTTTCAAATACAATAACCTAATGTCCTTAGAAATTGTGATATAATATGATTTAGGGGAAACATCGGTTACTTTATCCTTTTCTCAACCATTCGGTTTTCTCCATTTTCCTTTCGTTTTCTTATGGGTCACCATACTCCTTACCGTTTCGTCACTCTAATCCATCTCTAACTAGAGTAATCGTCGTCTTGAACAACACACAGGCAATCGCTGGTCCTTGCAGTTATCTCAGGGGTACTTGTCAGATCATGGTGATACGGATCCTTTAATCCTAACTCATCACAATTGTGAATTATCCTTATCACCCTTCCGTTCAAACATTCCATAACTAGCTCCTCCCGGAGTTTGTAGTTTCTTGAAAAGTAGTTCAACGACCAACTTCCTTGATCGTTGTGGTAGTATGTGCCTTGACTTCTAGCGTCGTATTCCCTATTTGCTTTCACTATTAACTTTCAGCAATTCCATGTTGTTTTCTCCTTCACTCTTCTTAGGCGCACTACTCCTTGGGTCGATGGTCCTTGACGATTAACCATGTGTTGCAAAATTGTTCTCTCCCAAGTTCATCTTGTTTTATCTTACCTCCCTACGACCGTTGACCTTGAGGGGATACTTTTCACGACTCCCCGTGCTTCTAAACTCGGGTGTTGAGCGTATATCGCTTTCTCTTGGCTCAGTTGATATGTTCTATTAATAGCTTGTCTTTCGATAGAGGTTTTCCAATTGATATTCAGAGAATAACGTGTGGAGTGCCGTAAAGATGAACGCTCCCGGAACTACATCTTGTAGATGGCGTCAATGCCTTCACTTCATTTGTTTGGGTCGAATGACGTTTTCTTCACTTCATATTCTATTCCAAATTATCTTTAATGATGCTAGTGAATAACTCTTCTTGGAAGATAAAGTATAATCTTGCACTTCATACTCCTTGTTCGAGCATCTACCTTTGTTGTGATTACCCCCTTAACATTTTTCCTCTAGAAAAATGTAAGGGATTTCCTACTTTTCACTTTATCTCACCATACTTGACGATCTTCATTTCGCCAAATTCATGATTCCTTCATGTAGCAAATATCCGTTTGCTTTGGTGTTTTGAAAAAGAAAAGGATAGCTCAGAATCTTTTTTTTTTTTTTTACTCTTCCATCTTGAGGGTTACTCGACACATTCTAATTATCTTATTGTCCTTGGTTTTCTTCTTCTAATTACTTTCGTCTTCCAACATTGCTAGTGATCTCCCCCAAGTTCTAGGGAAGTCTTATATTTATCCAAAGGTGACCTTCATGTCACACGACCTTCCTTTCGTCGGCCGCTCAATTTTTCCTTCGGTCGATCAACATAGATAGGGAAGACCTTCAATTCTTTCTCCAAGTTAAAGCTTAGTATACTCTTCGCTTGTGCTTCCATGTACTTTGACTTACACACCACATATCTTCTCCGCCCTACTTTATGTACATGATCCAATAACATCTTCTATGTTATATAGTTATCCCAAGTATTTCACTTATGGACGGCCGATGTCTCACGTCTTTCGTATCCCTTGATGTCGCAGCAAGGGTAGGGTTCTAGTTACTCGATTTCGCCATTGCAGAGTGTTGCGTGAGTGAGTTGTACGTCGTTAGGGTACTAACCTTTGAAGAGAAACGGTGATGATCATTACTTTGAATAATCAAGAATATAGAGTTCGGTTTCGAATGAATGAAATAGGAAATATAAAAACAAAAGGATCATTAGGGCTCGAATCAGACTCCTTGCGTGGTTTAAAGAAATCACTTTTATGTCTTTCGTTGCCCAATGGACTCCAACTTTTGATGACGTCAATATATGTCGCGCCGGCTTAGAATATATGTTTGTCCCAACTCATTAGATGGTACTACTGAAGACACCTCTATGTCGATGGTGGAGTTACTTTGCAATATATGCATTGAACTGGAGACGACCAGTTACAGTGTGTATATACCAAGTTCTAGATAGATTACTTATATAAATGACAATAAGTAAAGAACAATGCAATAATACAAATAACTTGTAAGATAACTTGGTGAGACAATATGTAATTTTCAATGTGTAATTTATTTATTGAAGTTAAACAAATTACAAGGTTGATGCGGAACCAAGATAATACACGAATGTAAATATCCTAACAACCTATGAAATACAATTGATCTACACTCGGAATTTCTCAAGACAATCGAAACACTTAAAGTTGTGAAATGTTCCTTTTAGCGATTGAGAGAAGATTGCACAAGTTCACCAAGAATATTGCAGGTTTGCAAAGTGTGAAGTGTTTGTGTGTTTTTACTTAGTGAGTTCGAACACTTGATATTCTTGTTGTGCAATGACTTGTATTTATAGGCAAAGTTAACATTTGAGATGTTAACTTTAGCCGTACAAATGTGGTTGAGAGCATTTAAGGAATAGCATTTAATTCCTTAAAAGGCAGTGTAAAGTCGCATGTTAAAGTGACTTTACTCAACCACCTTTATGTACCTTTTATTACTTAAATAATAAGATAAGGCTTATTATCCGGGTAAAGGTACATAAAGCATATAAGTCAATTCCTCGTAATCAGTGTAAAGCTTTGTAAGGGCTTTCCACTGATGGTCTCCAGTTTGTAACTGACTAGAATGTCAACTGGGCTTCGCTGCCATTGCCATTCTCTATCTTCCATTTGTTGTCTTCGACTTCAACTGGAATGCTTCTTCAACTTCGTCAGTTCTCAACTGGAGGAAGTCTTCAGTTACGTTAACTGTACGGTGCAACTGGACTTCAATATATTTCTCGACAAATCATTAAGGTCTCCAGATGCAACTGGAGACTGGACAGTTCCATTGGGTCTCTAGATACAACTGGATACTGGCCAGTTTACCAGGTGAACTGGTCCTAACAAATTCCCCCTATTTGTCTAGAAATATAGTCTAAGTCTTTTTCTAGTTCTTGTATCTATACAAGTGTGAACTATAGAGACTTGTTCGATTTAAATCTATCTAAGTTTCTAAGGCATTTTTATAGATCAATAAATGCCTTTGGTTTTTCTTTTAGGTTTGTTAGATTTTAATCTATTATCTACCTTGTGGTTACAAACTGGTAACTTCATTTATACAAGGAAATGGAATTTATACAAGTTACAGAATGTAAATACAAATTGCAAGTAGATAACTGAAGAAAGAACTTAATGAGATGGCCCTTCGCCAGTTCTTCTTCTCTTGGCAACTGAAGAGATAGGCTGAGTATCTTCAGGATCAATATTCAACTTTTGCTCAAGATTTTCTTTATGTTGAATTTTCCCCCTTAGAAAGTTTACCCATGCTTTCTCAAACCTATTCTTTTGTGCCTTCGCATCTAGCACATTCACCATCTCAACCCATTCGCTGAACCCATATTGCATAGCACCAGGATTGTCAGTTTTCACCAGTGGCCCCCTGGTGTAATTAACTTCAACTTGAAAGACTTTGGTGCCTGGCTTGATTGTTACATTGACACTATTGATAGTACCACTATGTCTTCTGGTTGACATGATCTGGGAGTAGTAGCTTCTAGCTTCAGATTCATTTGTAATTTTTATACTCCCAGCACCAGCAGCCAGTACAGCGGACTTAATGTCTTCATTGGATACCTCGCCAGTTGATTCAACGAATGTGCTAAGGTCAGCATCTCTTGACAATGGTCTTCTTGGTTGTGGAATCCTTCTTGGTGGATTCAAAACCTTCTTCACAACCTTCTTAACATTTGCAATACGTTTAAGAATCCCACTAGCCCTTATCTCCTTAGCCTTCTCCACTGAAATGTTTAAACTCCTGGCATCAAATTCTGCTTCATCCTCAGCATAGTGTCTGTCCAGTTCTACATCCAGCATTTCATTCAACTGGTCAACTATCCTGGGATCATTTTTAATCCTAGCATACTCCTCCTTAGTGATACCAAAAAGATTGGCATCACTCATATCAAGCAACTTGATCTGCTCAAGATGTGCCCTGGCTTCAGCTTGGTTTCTTTGTTTCATTTTCTTTCTTTCTTTGATATCATCACCAAGTCTGGCCAGTCTTCTGCTATCACTATCTGAAACTGGAGGGAGTATATCAGCATTGCCAGTTTCCAACATTACATCAGTGGCCGGCTGGGCAGATGCATCACCAGCTAAACCTTTTCCTTTATCCAAAACAACATTCCCCCTAACACTTTGCTCACCAGCTTCAGTACTGGTAGCCACAATCAATTCTCTTCCAGATGGAGTCCTTCCAGGTGCAACTGGTGTAAGGACTGAACTTCTTTCCCCCTTGGCAGCATCTAGACCTGCCCGAATACCTTCCATTCAGAGGGGTGAGATGGCAACCGGTCAAGAGGCTGCCATGACTGTATGTCCTTACACTCCTTAAAGATCCCACACATCATCCTAAAGGATCTCCACAAATGGTTCGTCTCTTTTGACTGGGTCAAAACATTGGCAGTTACTTGTTCTTGACCAGTTTTCAATGCATTCAAGATCTTGGAGTCTTCGTCCAAACCAGAGACAACCTTATCCTTCACTTCATCATCTTTCTTCTTCAGATTTTCCACTTCAGTTGTCAGTTTCTCTAAGGATTGAGCATGTAGAGATACCTGGGTGTTCAAACTTTCAATGCTGCCTCTCAACCGGTTGATCTCACTGGTGAGTGGGGCCAGATCAACCTGAGGAGTGGCCAGCTTGGTGATCTCAGATATCACCCTTTCAACCAATTGTGCTTCCCTAGCACCCAGCGTATCCTCTATTTTCTGACCAACCGAAGTCATCAACTGCTCTCCAAGTCCAGTTACATCTAGGCCAGGTTTTTCAATAAGTTCCTTCACCTGCCTTTCAATCTCCTTCAAATCAACTTCTGAAGTTCTGACAGTATTTCCTAGCAAGTTAGAGATTGAAGATGTAACCTTGGAGTGAGTTAGGTCAAAGGCTTCCTTTAAAGTACCAGCCAGATTGTTGCAGCCAGTGACCAACTCATTGAGCTTTTTAAACACCAAGTCTTCATTAGATGAAAACTTGTTTATCCCCAAATCAACCACCTTAATATTTGTCAAATGATCTTTGTGGTATCTGGAGAATGACTTGGTGTTTTTGTCAAGTGTCTTCTGAATCTCCTCCACCCTGGTTAGAAGGTTTTGGAGATCGGCTTGAAATGAGACAACTTGGCTGTCCAGTGACAAAGGAGAAGGTGTCACTGGACCAGCAGCAGTTACTACTGGAGCAACTGGAGGAGGCAAACTTAAGGAAGTCTCCCCAGTTGTCAAACCAGCAGTTGAAGATATAATAGGAGTGGTGGATGAAGAAAGGACTGGAAAATCAAAGTGTTGTTCATGCTGAGAATGCTCAGGTGTGAACAACGGCGACGGTGGGGGTGGCATTTCTCGAGCAAATGAGAATTGCCCAGTTGGTGAAGGAGCGGTATATATTGGTAAAGATATATCAGTAGGCACATTTTCTTGGGGGGTGAAAGTGAAATTGATGCGTCTGGAAGTGAGACTGGAGATGAAGGGTCTTGAGCTTGTACAGAAGCATCAAGAATCTCCTGGTCTGTTTCAGTACCTTCAGAATCCGAAGATTCTATAAGGATTTCCTCGTCATTAACACTCATGTCCAGATCCATGAATGTAACTGAGGGCTGACCAGTTTCCTGGTCAGTCTCCAGATGACCTTCCCCAGTTTCCTGGTCAGTTCCAGATGACCACCAGTTTCCTGGTCAGTCTCCAGATGACCTTCCCCAGTTTCCTGGATGGGTGCATCTGTTGGTAGATCAGATACCAAAGTATCTTCACTAGGGATAGATGTGATTGGAGTTGCTTCAGTTATGGTTGCTCTATCCTCAACCATAACATTAGGCGAACTGGAGGGTCCCTCATTATTTTGAGGCCCGCCCAGTTGCCTTTCTGACTCACCTTCCTCAGGTGCATCAGTTAAAGCGAATGCCAGTTGCATTCGTTCAGGAATTTCGACCTCTCCAGCTTCAGATACTAGAGAGTCTAAATTCCTTAGCATATCTGGAGCAGTATACGGTGAATCTGTACTATTATATGCTTCTCTGCCCATAATATGCTTAAAACAAAAAGAGAGGAACCTTGAAAAGGGGATACAAACACCCCCTGTGCCCTTCAGCTTTTGGACCAGGCTTCTATACAAGATATCTGCAAAGTCCACTCTCAATCCGTTCCACAAGCAGTAAGCCATTTCTGCTTGTGAGGAGTTAATCTGGTCAAGTCCACCAGAACTCCCACCCATGCTCTCCACCAGGTGGATGAAAAAATACCTCCATGAAGGTGTAAGGCCCTTCATGGTCATCGCACCTTTCGTTTTCAGCACCCCATTGTCCAAGCACTCCTTGTGTCCCATTTCAAGAAGTACTTGACGAAAATTTATGTTTGGGGGCAAGACGACTGGAGATTCACCCTCTCTCCAGTAATTGAGGCGTAAGGCATCCCTCAATACGTCAGCGGTCAAGATACACTGGATTGTTCCATCCTTTAAAGTGAAACTGATGGAGGAACAATCAGAAGAAAGACTGGCAGTGTACCAAAACTCACACAAGTAGTTGTGAAACAACTTGCGTGGGTTTAGAGAGAATGAGGATCCTATTGAAGAATCCTTCAAAAACCTTTGGATTCTGCCAATAAGGGTATCGGACCCTTGAGATCCTCGTAAGCTAGCTATCGGATTGTTTGGATTTAATTTGATGACTGAAGCATTACTAGGAGCACCAGATGCCGGTTTGACATCTGGTGAAGGAGCATATGGAACAGTCAAGAGATTTACATCTCTTGAACGAGATGATCTAGGAGCCATAGAAAAATAAAAATGAAATTTGGGATTTAGGGTTCTTGATTTATGAAGCAAAGAGAAGAATGAAGCAATTTTGATGATTGGAAGTAAATGAAGGAATGTAAGAGAAGGAAGTAAATGAAGGAATGTAAGAGAAGGAAGTAAATGAGTTCGGAGTAAATAAGGGTATTTATAAAGGGATTCAAGATCCTAATGAAACACCAAAATTATATTTTAATAAACAAAATCCTTTTTGTAGATATTTTCAACAAGGTTGGTTTGAATTTTGAAATAAAATAATAATTTTCCATGTAAACATTAAATGCTTCCATGTCAGCATTAAATGCTACGACGGCTTATCTTACCCACGCGCCCACTCACTTTTTGTTTTCCCGATACAAACAGTTGTCAAGTACTAAAATGGTTTCAAACACGTCAGATCACGATACCAAGTGGTTTAAATCACTCGAGTACCATCACGTGTCACACATATTGACCAAGTATTTATAACGTTATAAACGAGACAAGACTGAACCTGGTCACTGGAGGATCAGTCCAGCACCAGTTTCCAACTGGAGAGCTCTCCAGTTGCATTTTCAAACAAAAACGAATTTTAGTCAGAAAATTATTTGAGTCTTTCCCCCTAAAATGATGATCCAGAAATCAATTAGTGCCAAGATAGTATCACAAAGGCGTTCGATAGCATGGCGAGCAAAGATTATCTGGACCTCCTCAACTGGAGAACTTTATCAGTGTCACTGACGCGTTCAATAACAAAGAAAGCTCCAGTTAAGGATTTAACATGCCCAGTTCGCTGATGAGATGTTTAAAGGTTTTCTCATCGAGAGGTTTAGTAAAAACATCAGCTAACTGTTTGTCAGTGGGGATGAAATGAATTTCAATATCTCCTTTTATAACATGATCACGAATGAAATGATACCTGATGTCAATATGCTTTGTTTTAGAGTGCATCACTGGGTTGTGAGATATAGCAATTGCACTGGTGTTGTCACAAAAGATTGGGGTCCTTGTATACTTTTGACCATAATCTAGTAACTGGTTCTTGATCCAGAGAATCTGGGCACAGCAACTGGCCGCAGAAATGTACTATGCCTCGGCAGTGGACATAGAGACTGAAGTCTGCTTCTTGCTGGTCCAACTTACCAGTTTTCCTCCAAGGAAATGACAACCACCAGTTGTTGATTTTCTATCTATCTTACAACCTGCATGATCAGAATCTGAATGACCCATTAGATCTAATCCTGAGCCTTTGGGGTACCAAAGACCAAGATTAGGACACCCTTTCAGGTATCTAAAGATACGCTTTACAGCGTGCAAATGTGATTCTTTAGGGTTAGCCTGAAACCTGGCACATAAACATGTTGCAAACATTATATCTGGTCGACTGGCAGTTAAGTACATCAGTGAACCAACCATACCTCTATAGTCAGTTATGTTAACTGGTTTGCCAGTTGGGTCAGAGTCCAAATTCAATGGTGCTGCAATAGGTGTGTTTTTCGATGGGATTGAATCATATTTGTATTTTCTTAACAAATCTCTGACATATTTTCCTTGGTTTATGAAAATTCCATTTTCAGTTTGCTTAATCTGAAGACCTAAGAAAAATGTTATTTCACCCATTAAACTCATCTCATACTCAGATGACATGATTTTAGAAAACTTTCTACACATTGCATCATCAGTTGAACCAAAAATAATGTCATCAACATAAATTTGTACCAATAAGATATTACCTCTTTCTTTCAAGATAAACAAGGTATTATCTATTGCACCTCTTTGAAAGCCATTTTTAAGAAGATGTTTAGTTAAAGTATCATACCAGGCTCTTGGGGCTTGCCTTAGACCATACAAAGCTTTGTTCAGTCTATAAACCCAATGAGGATGCTTCTCATCGATGAAACCTGGAGTCTGCTTAACATAAACTTCTTCTTCCAATGTTCCATTTAGGAACGCACTTTTGACATCCATCTGGAAGATCTTGAACTGCAGATGGGCTGCATAAGCCAAAAATATTCTTATGGCTTCAAGTCTTGCAACTGGAGCAAAAGTTTCATCAAAGTCAACGCCCTCTGCTTGACAGTAACCCTGGGCAACTAGTCTGGCCTTGTTTCTTACAACATGGCCATCTTCATCCATTTTGTTTCGGTAGACCCATCTGGTACCAATAGGTTCTTTCTTTAACCCTGGTGGACAAGGAACAAGCTCCCAAACATTGTTCCTTTCAAACTGGAGGAGCTCTTCTTGCATAGCTTCCACCCAGCTTGGGTCTGCCATAGCCTCGTCAATCTTCTTTGGTTTGATTAAAGATAAGAAGGTAACGTTTAAGCATTGCTCACTGGTGGCTCTTCTAGTCTGAACCCCACTAGTTGGATCACCCACAATTTGTTCAATTGGATGGGCTCGAGTCCATCTAGTGTAATGACTAGGCTGGTGAACTACAATATCAGTGCAAGTCACCTGGCGATCTTCTTCAGTTGCAACAGCTTCTGGAGAAGGATCAGTCCAAACAACTTCTACATCCTCATCAGAGTCAATGAGGTCTCGATTAGCATCATGAAATTCCTCATTAGAAGGCATTTCATGAAGAACTGGAGAAGTAGGTATTTGAACTGGTGCTGATATTGGAGTGGCACGTACATCAGATCCAATCACCAATTCTTGTGGTAAGTTAAAATTGATGGAGGGATAAAATGATGTGTCACTGGTGGTGTTCTTCTTCTTAACTGGTTCCAATTTGTTGTAACTGGAAACATCTTCTGGTGAAACAACTGACCGATGAACTTGGTCAGTTTCACCAAAATTGATTAGAATGACTGGAGTAATATCAAGGCTTGGTCTCTTGTTGATTGCTTCAGTTGATTCATCGAATGTGACATGAATTGTCTCATGAACCTTTTGGAGTCTATAATTATAAAGTCCAAAGGCCTTTCGAATATCTGAATAACCTAAAAATACCCCTTCATCAGCTTTTGCATCAAACTTTCCAAGCTGACTGGAATCGTTCAAGATATAAACTGGACAACCAAATACATGAAAGTATCCAATATTTGGTTTACGATTCCTGAGTACTTCATAGGCAGTCTTCTTATGTCTCTTGATGTAGACTGACCGGTTTTGGGTGTGACAAGAAGTTGCAACTGCCTCAGCCCAAAAACTGGTGGGAAGACCAGATTCAGATAGCATACTTCTGGCCGCTTCTATCAGTGTGCGATTCTTTCTTTCCACAACTCCATTCTGCTCTGGAGAGTGAACTGATGAGAAGTTTTGAGAGATGCCAGTGTCATTGCAAAATGTTTCAAGTACCTTATTTTGGAATACAGTACCATTATCACTTCGCAATTGACAAACTTTTCGAGTATACTTGAGCTCAATTCGTTTGATAAGAGAGATGATTTCAGCAGGAGCATCACTTTTGGATCTGATGAATACCACCCAGCAGTATCTGGTGAATTCATCAACCACAACTAGAGTGTATTTCTTTCCAGCTCTAGTTTGAACATTCACTGGACCAAAAAGATCCATATGTAGCATGTGAAGAGGTTCAGTGATGCTAAAATTTTGCCTAGTTTTAAAACTAGCTCTCTTCTGCTTACCCATCTCACACCCTGGACATGGTTTTCCTTATTGAAGGAAATTTGAGGTATCCCATCAACCAGTTGTTTGCGAGACAACTTGTTAATGTTTTTAAAATTTAGATGGGATAACCTTTTATGCCATAGCCAGTTGGTGTCCTCATCAGCTTTGGTATAGAAACATTGCTCTTTTGGAGCTGGTTCCATATCCATGATGTACACATTGCCTTTTCTTGGTGCAATCATCACCACTTTCCAATCCTTGTTGAATATGGTGCCTTGTGCAATATCGAACAAAACTCTGAAGCCATCATCGCAAAGTAGGCTGACACTGATCAGGTTGTATTTCAAACCATTCACAAATGCAACTCTTTTGAATTCGACTTGTCCATTATTGAGCACACCATATCCTTCAGTCTTTCCAGATTGATCATTACCAAATGTCACTGTCGGTCCATCTTGGACAGTGAACTCTTCCAGTAGGGGCTTACATTCGGTCATAGTCCGGCCAGCAGCACTGTCCAGATACCAGATATTCTTCTTTCGATCGCCCTACACACACACAAAAATCATTAGTTCTTTTTGTGAACCCATCTTTTCTTGATGGGTTCATTGGACTTCTCTACAGAAGTCACAGTTGATTGTTGAGGTGTTGAACTGGAGGCTTCATCTGGACCTTTTTCACCAGATCCAGGTGCAGGAGTAAAAACGATTGGTATTAGATACTTACTCCCTTTATTTTTACCAGATTTTGTTCCAGATGGAACATTCTTTTGTTTAGGTATTAAAGAGAGTGGATTAATATTTTGTTTGAAAACTGGAGGTAATGAACCTCCTTCCAGATTGTTAATCCAGGCAGTACAACTCTGAACCTGTCGAGACAAAAGTTGGAGTTGACTTTCCAGTTTAACCAAAATATTATTTTCTTCAGGCAGTTGAACCTTGGACCTTGGTTCAACTGGAGATTTAGTCTGTCGGGTCTTGGGCACCTTAGACTTTTGAGGTAAAGGCTTGTTACCAGTAGCCTTTTGACTGGAGCTTTAGCCTATTTGGCTCCAGTTTTAACCTCAATGGGGGTGGTCTCAAAGGTTTCAGTTTCAACAGCTTCAAGTTGATCATAAGGTGTTTCAACCTTGAGAGCTGGAGGCAATGCATGAAGGTCTGGTATGAGAGCTGCCATCTCCAGATCTCCAGATTTCCATGCATTCTTCTGGGCATCGATAGTTCTTGAAAATGCATCATAGTTTTTGCCAGATGCTTTTACCCATGACTTGATAATCTTTTGTTCTTTTTCAAGATCAGAAAATAGTTTATGATTATCAAGTTCTAAAGCCTCAATCTTTAAAACTGACTCCTTGAGAGCCAACTGGACACTTTGTAAATCATTTAGTTGTGGTTTAACATTGTTCAGTTCAATTAGGATAGTGTCAAGATATCTTTCACTATCAGCTCTTACAGTTTCCACAAATGCCAAATCACCACTTAATGATTCAGCCAGGTCCTGTTTTAGTTCAGGGTCAACCTGGTTATCATAGTCACATACCTTCTTCAGTATGATGTCCACCCATCTTCCAGAGATGACATCTTCTTTCACCACGTGTTGCTGCTGTTGATCTTCCAAGGCCATGAAACACATGTCCCTTTCCTCTTCTTCATCATCAGATGAGTCATCAGAGTACTCCCATTTTCCCTCAGTTTGTGCCATTAAGCACTGATCCTTTTTATTTTCCATGGACAGGAGGGCAATCTGGGCCTTAAGCTTCTTGTATTTAGCTTTGTAGCTATCATCAGGCCGATTGAAATTAGGGACAGAGGGGCCAGTATGGTTGTTCAACTGACTAGATCTGCATTCCTTCATAAAATGACCTTTCTTGCCACACTTATAGCATGTAAGATTGGTCTTATCCAGAGAGCTGTAGCTGGAAGCATTGTTGGGGCCATTCAATCTTTTGGATTTATGCTTAAACCTGTTAAAGGTTTTAGCAATCATGGCGACCAGATCATCATCGTCAGTTTCATTACAACCATCACTGTTTTCAGTGGTCAGTCCAGAGTTCAAGAAACTGTTTAACATCTCCTTCATCGAGTGTACCTGGACACTCTCTGCAGACATTAAAGCAGCACAAGGTCGCTCAGTTACACTAGCAACCTTGGGACTCTGGGCATGGTTCATGGCATCTTGCTCAGCCACCAGTCTTGCAGCATTATTATCTTCAGTGAATCTGAAGGCTCCATAGAGCGATGCAAGAGTATGGGTGTGCAAGGTTTTACCTTGTCTCAAGACAAGAACCATGTTTTCCCATTTGGAAGGAAGAATATCACAAAACTTCTCAAGAAGAATATCCTTATCCTTCTCTACACCCAAGCCTCTCAGCTGATTAATGAGGCTAGAAAATCTGGTGTATGTACCAGTTAGACTTTCATTGGGCAAGGCAAAGAAGGATTCATACTTCTTGTTCAAGGCAACTTTTCTGGTGACAATAGTGTCATCACCTCCTTCAAACTGAATCACTAATTCATCCTACATTGATTTTGCACTGGGGAACAGCACAAGTGTTGGAATTAGGTCTTCAGGGACAGCCCCAAGGATCATGTTCTTGAGTCTGGTGTCCAGATCAACAAGTCTACGATCCTCATCAGACCAATGGTCTTCAGGCTTTTCTCTTGAACCTCTTCTTCCAGTTGAATCAAGAAGAGGACTGACCCCAAGGGACATGGGTATATATGGTCCATCCTTAAGGATTTTCAACATATACCTTTCAATCCCACCAAAATGCAAAAGCATTCTAGCCTTCCATGTACCGAATGTCTCATTGTTTCCATCAAATTTTGGAACAGGAGTGTTAGAATAGTGTACATGGACATGGTTTGGGGCAGTAGGAGGAGGATGGTTGGTGTTAACATTTTGAAAAGGTTGTGCGTTATTATTCAAGGGGTTTTCACCTGAACCAGAACCATCTCCACCTTCAGTAGTGTTCATCTTAGCAAATCTAGGCAAGTTTATTAGCCTTCTGCTCTGATACCACTTGTTTGTCCCAACTCGTTAGATGGTACTACTGAAGACACCTCTATGTCGATGGTGGAGTTACTTTGCAATATATGCACTGAACTGGAGACGACCAGTTGCAGTGTGTATATACCAAGTTCTAGATAGATTACTTATATAAATGACAATAAGTAAAGAACAATGCAATAATACAAATAACTTGTAAGATAACTTGATGAGACAATATGTAATTTTCAATGTGTAATTTATTTATTGAAGTTAAACAAATTACAAGGTTGATGCGGAACCAAGATAATACACGAATGTAAATATCCTAACAACCTATGAAATACAATTGATCTACACTCGGAATTTCTCAAGACAATCGAAACACTTAAAGTTGTGAAATATTCCTTTTAGCGATTGAGAGAAGATTGCACAAGTTCACCAAGAATATTGCAGGTTTGCAAAGTGTGAAGTGTTTGTGTGTTTTTACTTAGTGAGTTCGAACACTTGATATTCTTGTTGTGCAATGACTTGTATTTATAGGCAAAGTTAACATTTGAGATGTTAACTTTAGCCGTACAAATGTGGTTGAGAGCATTTAAGGAATAGCATTTAATTCCTTAAAAGGCAGTGTAAAGTCGCATGTTAAAGTGACTTCACTCAACCACCTTTATGTACCTTTTATTACATAAATAATAAGATAAGGCTTATTATCCGGGTAAAGGTACATAAAGCATATAAGTCAATTCCTCGTAATCAGTGTAAAGCTTTGTAAGGGCTTTCCACTGTTGGTTTCCAATTTGTAACTGACTAGAATGTCAACTGGGCTTCGCTGCCATTGCCATTCTCTATCTTCCATTTGTTGTCTTCGACTTCAACTGGAAAGCTTCTTCAACTTCGTCAGTTCTCAACTGGAGGAAGTCTTCAGTTGCGTTAACTGTACGGTGCAACTAGACTTCAATATATTTCTCGACAAATCATTAAGGTCTCCAGATGCAACTGGAAACTGGACAGTTCCATTGGGTCTCCATATACAACTGGAGACTGGCCAGTTTACCAGGTGAACTGGTCCTAACAATATATATAGTTGTTTGCGTACACGCGTTAGAATAGAAATATCGCACCAAATTTCAGGGTTGCCATTCTCAGGACGTGTCGTCTAGAATATACATGGGAATGCGTCCTACTAGTGTCGTTGTGTCATCATATGGCTTTAATACCGCTCGTCTTTCATAAGTCTCCAACTTCATTCGACGTTCACATATGTTTCGCACCATTTCAGATCGAATACCAAGGTTATGCGTCGTTTCCAAGAGGATAGAGTCGCGTCACATCTTGGGTCTACAATTCTCAGAGTATATCGTCCAACATACGTGGAAAGATGCTCCACTGATGATATCGCCGTTGTCATATGTCCATAATGAATAGTGGTGTCGTAAGAAATAGGATGGGGGATAATTTCAAAAGAGCACGAGTGAACGAATATTGGATTAGAGGGGTAACTTAATGACAACTTCCATACTTAGGAGATTTCTAATTCATTTTGCATTTCTCAGGGACAATCACTAGTTTCCAAGCGGTCAAATCTCCTCACGCTATATATATCTCAGTAGTACGGACTAACCACATTATAATCACATCTAGCAGGTGCCAGTTCTCAATATTCAAATCTTAGAGCATAATAACTATCTCAATAATAAGGCACAACTATATAATCATTAAATCATTCATGCACTAGCCCTCAATTAGCTCAATCTTAGGGCGCAATAACTATCTCCATAGTAAGGCATGACTACATAATCATCGCAATATTCACGCGCTAGTTTCAAATAGCTCAAACTTAGGGAGTAAAGACTCTTATATCCATATCGTCCATGAAATTTCATATCAACTCGTCAGGCCTATATTTTCTTTCTAAATCGATCATAAATAGTCAACGTCATTACTCAATAAATTGAACAAGTCATACCCCAAAATGATTTCGTTGCCTTATAATAATCTCATTATTTTAAAGTGCATATGCAACTTAAAGTTCAACATCATGAATCATAAGGCTTTTACGCATGCATTCCTCACATAATTTCCACATTGCACATTCCAAACTTTCACATTGCATATTACAACTTTCACATTGCACATTACAACTTTCACATTGCACACTATAAGCTTTCACATTGCATATTACAACTTTCACATTGCACATTATAAGCTTTCACATTGCACATTACAACTTTCAAATTGCACATTACAACTTTCACATTGCACACAATAAGCTTTCACATTGCATATTACAACTTTCACATTGCACATATAAGCTTTCACATTGCACATTACAACTTTCACATTGCACATTACAACTTTCACATTGCACACTATAACTTTCACATTGCACATATAAGCTTTCACATTGCATATTACAAACTTTCACATTGCACATTATAAGCTTTCACATTGCATATTACAACTTTCACATTGCACACTATAAGCTTTCACATTGCACATTACAACTTTCACATTGCACATTACAACTTTCACATTGCACATTACAACTTTCACATTGCACACTATAAGCTTTCACATTGCAATATAACTTTCACATTGCACATTAATCTCCACATTGCACACTATAAGCTTTCACATTGCACATTACAACTTTCACATTGCACATTACAACTTTCACATTGCACACTATAAGCTTTCACATTGCATATTACAACTTTCACATTGCACATTATAAGCTTTCACATTGCACATTACAACTTTCACATTGCACATTACAACTTTCACATTGCACACTATAAGCTTTCACATTGCATATTACAACTTTCACATTGCACATATAAGCTTTCACATTGCACATTACAACTTTCACATTGCACATTACAACTTTCACATTGCACACTATAAGCTTTCACATTGCATATTACAACTTTCACATTGCACATATAAGCTTTCACATTGCACATATAATTTCCACATTGCACACTATAAGCTTTCACATTGCACATTACAACTTTCACATTGCACATTACAACTTTCACATTGCACACTATAAGCTTTCACATTGCATATTACAACTTTCACATTGCACATATAAGCTTTCACATTGCACACTATAAGCTTTCACATTGCACATTACAACTTTCACATTGCACATTACAACTTTCACATTGCACACTATAAGCTTTCACATTGCACACTATAAGCTTTCACATTGCATATTACAACTTTCACATTGCACATTATAAGCTTTCACATTGCATATTACAACTTTCACATTGCACATTATAAGCTTTCACATTGCACATTACAACTTTCACATTGCATATTACAAACTTTCACATTGCACATTATAAGCTTTCACATTGCATACTATAACTTTCACATTGCACATATAACTTTCACATTGCACACTATAACTTTCACATTGCACACTATAACTTTCACATTGCACACTATAAGCTTTCACATTGCACATATACAAGCTTTCACATTGCACATTACAACTTTCACATTGCACATTAAGCTTTCACATTGCACACTATAAGCTTTCACATTGCACATTACAACTTTCACATTGCACATTACAACTTTCACATTGCACACTATAAGCTTTCACATTGCACATATAACTTTCACATTGCACATTAACTTTCACATTGCACACTATAAGCTTTCACATTGCACATTACAACTTTCACATTGCATATTACAACTTTCACATTGCACATTACAACTTTCACGTTGCTAATTACAACTTTCACATTGCACATTACAACTTTCACATTGCACACTATAAGCTTTCACATTGCACATTACAACTTTCACATTGCACACTATAAGCTTTCACATTGCATATTACAACTTTCACATTGCACATTATAAGCTTTCACATTGCACATTACAACTTTCACATTGCAATCAAACTTTCACATTGCACATATAAGCTTTCACATTGCACATTACAACTTTCACATTGCACACTATAAGCTTTCACATTGCACACTATAACTTTCACATTGCACATATAACTTTCACATTGCACATATAAGCTTTCACATTGCACATTAACTTTCACATTGCACACTATAAGCTTTCACATTGCATATTACAACTTTCACATTGCACATATAAGCTTTCACATTGCACATATACAACTTTCACATTGCACACTATAACTTTCACATTGCACACTATAAGCTTTCACATTGCACATTACAACTTTCACATTGCACACTATAAGCTTTCACATTGCACACTATAATCTCCATATTTCACATATAAGCTTTCACATTGCACATTACAACTTTCACATTGCACATTACAACTTTCACATTGCACACTATAAGCTTTCACATTGCATATTACAACTTTCACATTGCACATTATAAGCTATCACATTGCACACTATAAGCTTTCACATTGCACTATAACTCTCACATTGAATATTACAAACTTTCACATTGCACATTACAACTTTCACATTGCACACTATAAGCTTTCACATTGCACACTATAAGCTTTCACATTGCAAATTATAAAGTTCTCATTTGTCACATTTATCGTGAGAGAAAAATATATCAATCGATTAATCATTCATCATACCAAAACCATTTGGTCATCAACACTTCAATATTGCCAATTTCAACAACTTTCAAGATTCCATATAAGGTCCAATACCCAAACCGTATGTTCAATCCATAATATCCAACCATAAATAATATCAATACCACTTGGTCAATGGTAAGACTACCATGACGTAATTCGATGAGATTGTTCTTGAGCCACTACTAAGACCGGTTATGTCCCAATAATCAGATATATTGTCCCAAATGATAAGATAATGATAAGCACATGCTGTCAATCACGTGCATAAAGATAACCAAGGGTCGTGCCATGGAGACGCCCATAAATATATATAGTAGTTAGAGCACCGCGAGGCCGGACTGGCAATGAAGGTGGCCACAAAGGCAGACCAAACATCCCACCGTTACCTATAATAGTGGATGAGGGGACAAATCCTAGTTGCGCAACCCTCTAACTACAGGCCTCAAATGAGTTAATAGTAGTGTACAGGGGACCACCGTTTGACAGTACTCAAGCTCATCATATAACATATAACACGTTGAACATACAATATAATTCCCATATCATTATCACTATTTCAAAGAATCATTTCATAAGAGAAAGTCATTTTAATTAATCATGTTTTTCACCCCGCAAGTAAAACATATAAAAGAGTTTGAAAAGGGGGCTATGACTCACCTTGATATGTCGCATTTTATATTCACTTATCCAAAATGGGTACTTCCCATCTATCGCTTCCTTGATCATATATCCGTCATATTCCTCAATCACATCCCAAGCCAAGACTATCCCTACGATAGGACTAATATACGTAAGTTCCTATCTTAAGCCATCACTAAGAAATGCCTTTCGTTATGTTGTCATAAATTTTGGGATCCAAGTATATTGTTAATATTTGCATCTTTTTGGTTGTAGAGAGTGTTGGTGTAAAAGGGTCACTTTCATTATACATGTAGTTATAAGTTGTTAGAATTTCGGTAACTTGCCTTTGATTATCATGGTTCCCATTGTGTGCTTTGCTTAATTATAATATTTGACATTAGTAACTTCATAATATTAATATTTATGAATACTTTCTGATTTATAACTATTTATTTAGTTTAATATTATTTAATTAATCATTTATTCATTTTCTTGATTTATTAACCAAATAATTCTTTAAAAATACTTTTAAGTACTTCACTTGCCTTTATAATTTGTGGCTAATTATATTTGGGTTATATTCTGATTATTATGCTTTTTAACTTAGAATATTGTGATATATATATTTATTTATGTAATTTTTCTATTAATTTAAAAATAGTTATAAATTATTGATTTTCACTTACTTAATTATTTCTAAATTATATGACATTTGTTCTTTGACTTGAAACGATTTTACTCCAGTAGGTTTTAGTCACTTTCATCATTGGTTGTGATTATTTAACCAATTTCATGATTTATATAATTTATTTATTTACCTTTTTAATTATCATTTAAATTTAATAATTAACAGAAATTCTTAGAAATCACCACATAACTTTTTGGCTAAAAATCCCAGGCTTTTTAGGCAACTTTTATCGTGGGAAAAATCATATCAATTCAGCCTCTCTTGTGTCTTGCTCATTTTGAGGATTCTAGCTTATAAATCGTTTACCGAAATAATGATTTTAGCCTCATTTTCCAAGCAATTCAAATGCGTCAAAATGGATTTTCATCCTTATTTCATTATTTCCAGAATGTTCATTATATTTTGGTGTCTTAAGTCGTGATAGTGGTGGTGGTGTGATAAGTGCAAATTAAAGCTTTCGGTTAGTGCTTATATGAACCGAATTAGTGATTTGTAGGCTTGTCTTTGCCATTTAATAACCAAGTTAAGTTTTATAACTTTTATTTGACATATTCTCAGTAGGTTTTAGTCACTTTCATCATTGGTTGTGATTATTTAACCAATTTCATGATTTATATAATTTATTTATTTACCTTTTTAATTATCATTTAAATTTAATAATTAACAGAAATTCTTAGAAATCACCACATAACTTTTTGGCTAAAAATCCCAGGCTTTTTAGGCAACTTTTATCGTGGGAAAAATCATATCAATTCAGCCTCTCTTGTGTCTTGCTCATTTTGAGGATTCTAGCTTATAAATCGTTTACCGAAATAATGATTTTAGCCTCATTTTCCAAGCAATTCAAATGCGTCAAAATGGATTTTCATCCTTATTTCATTATTTCCAGAATGTTCATTATATTTTGGTGTCTTAAGTCGTGATAGTGGTGGTGGTGTGATAAGTGCAAATTAAAGCTTTCGGTTAGTGCTTATATGAACCGAATTAGTGATTTGTAGGCTTGTCTTTGCCATTTAATAACCAAGTTAAGTTTTATAACTTTTATTTGACATATTCTCAGTAGGTTTTAGTCACTTTCATCATTGGTTGTGATTATTTAACCAATTTCATGATTTATATAATTTATTTATTTACCTTTTTAATTATCATTTAAATTTAATAATTAACAGAAATTCTTAGAAATCACCACATAACTTTTTGGCTAAAAATCCCAGGCTTTTTAGGCAACTTTTATCGTGGGAAAAATCATATCAATTCAGCCTCTCTTGTGTCTTGCTCATTTTGAGGATTCTAGCTTATAAATCGTTTACCGAAATAATGATTTTAGCCTCATTTTCCAAGCAATTCAAATGCGTCAAAATGGATTTTCATCCTTATTTCATTATTTCCAGAATGTTCATTATATTTTGGTGTCTTAAGTCGTGATAGTGGTGGTGGTGTGATAAGTGCAAATTAAAGCTTTCGGTTAGTGCTTATATGAACCGAATTAGTGATTTGTAGGCTTGTCTTTGCCATTTAATAACCAAGTTAAGTTTTATAACTTTTATTTGACATATTCTCAGTAGGTTTTAGTCACTTTCATCATTGGTTGTGATTATTTAACCAATTTCATGATTTATATAATTTATTTATTTACCTTTTTAATTATCATTTAAATTTAATAATTAACAGAAATTCTTAGAAATCACCACATAACTTTTTGGCTAAAAATCCCAGGCTTTTTAGGCAACTTTTATCGTGGGAAAAATCATATCAATTCAGCCTCTCTTGTGTCTTGCTCATTTTGAGGATTCTAGCTTATAAATCGTTTACCGAAATAATGATTTTAGCCTCATTTTCCAAGCAATTCAAATGCGTCAAAATGGATTTTCATCCTTATTTCATTATTTCCAGAATGTTCATTATATTTTGGTGTCTTAAGTCGTGATAGTGGTGGTGGTGTGATAAGTGCAAATTAAAGCTTTCGGTTAGTGCTTATATGAACCGAATTAGTGATTTGTAGGCTTGTCTTTGCCATTTAATAACCAAGTTAAGTTTTATAACTTTTATTTGACATATTCTCAGTAGGTTTTAGTCACTTTCATCATTGGTTGTGATTATTTAACCAATTTCATGATTTATATAATTTATTTATTTACCTTTTTAATTATCATTTAAATTTAATAATTAACAGAAATTCTTAGAAATCACCACATAACTTTTTGGCTAAAAATCCCAGGCTTTTTAGGCAACTTTTATCGTGGGAAAAATCATATCAATTCAGCCTCTCTTGTGTCTTGCTCATTTTGAGGATTCTAGCTTATAAATCGTTTACCGAAATAATGATTTTAGCCTCATTTTCCAAGCAATTCAAATGCGTCAAAATGGATTTTCATCCTTATTTCATTATTTCCAGAATGTTCATTATATTTTGGTGTCTTAAGTCGTGATAGTGGTGGTGGTGTGATAAGTGCAAATTAAAGCTTTCGGTTAGTGCTTATATGAACCGAATTAGTGATTTGTAGGCTTGTCTTTGCCATTTAATAACCAAGTTAAGTTTTATAACTTTTATTTGACATATTCTCAGTAGGTTTATAATACTTTTTGTTACGAGATTGTTGGAGTTGGTTAGAGTTGCAATCTAGTGACTTTTAGCATATTTTGTTGTGAAGAACTTTTACTTGGAATTTTCTGTTTTAACACTTATTTTCATAAAATGTTGAGTAGTCATTCTTGGTTGAGTTGAATTATTTAGACATTGGTGATTTTTATACAGAGACCTATATGTGTCCTATATTTAGGAGAATTTTTGCTAAATTTTTAGACATTGGTGATTTTTATACAGAGACATATATGTGTCCTATATTTAGGAGAATTTTTGCTAAATTTTTAGACATTGTTTACTACCTCTAAAAATTACCAAACCAAAACTGGGCAGAACAAGAGCTGCTGTGCGACTCAAAATATTTTATAAAAGATTTCTATGATGAACATTTAATAAAAATCTCCCAATTTTATTTTAAGTTAGGGACACTTTGAACTCAGTTCACACCAAGTTTAAACTTCTGAAACCTATTAGTTAAGAAATTAAAAATCGCCAAAGTTGACTCAACATTAAGACAAAAATCCAGTTTTGACCACTTTTGGTAGAAAAATCATATCTTTGGTTTGGTTTAATATTTTTGAGTGATTCTAGTTGGAGGTTAAACTTAACTCTTTTATCTACAACTTTTATTTTGAAAGTTTTGCTTGAAACGGCCCTCACATGTTCAGTTTATCCGTCCAAAGACAGAAGAATAATTCTGTCAGAAAGTATTTGGGTCCAAACAACTCACCAATGACCATTCTTGCTTTATTAACACTTGAGTTCATCATTTACGAGATTAATACTTTATTTTTATACCTCTTAACATCAAATTTCCAGATTATTATACCTCTTTTAACATATTTTTCACTTAATACAAGTCCATATCCATCTCATAATCCAACAACAAGATTCAACTTTCTTAGATCTAACATGCATTCATTCAAATCAACACTTTTCAATACCAATCTTTATAGATCTATCATCTACAACATAAAAACATCTTTTTAATGAAAAATCTCAGAAATATATTCTTCAAAATATACAAAAACATATAGATCTATCAAAAGGAAAATCACTTTAAAAGCTACTAATCTATAACAACACTTTTGGGTCTTAAACTTGTTGAATCCTTGGATCTTTCTCATAGATTTCGACATGCATATGCATGAGGAGAAAGACCCTATCAACTTTGCCTTCATCAAGTGTATATTACAAAGAAAACAAGAAGAAAACATAAACTTTTGATAAAACCTTTGAACATAAACAAGAACAATATAGATCTAGTAAAGAGATGAAGATTTATACCCTTGAAGAACTTGGTTTTGAAGGTGAAAAATGGGCAGAATTTTCGGACCTATTTAGGCTCCTAATAACCCTTAATCCAAGCTTGAAACAACCCTTAATCTTATCTTGAAACAACCCTTTCTTAACCCTTATTATTAATATAGTTTAGATTGATTTTTGTTCTTGTTTTTCTTGATTATTTGAGCCAAGAAATGGGAGAGGAGAAGGAGAGAAATGTGCAGAAAATTTGAGAGGAAAAGAGAGAGAGATGGAATGAGAGAAAGTGTGTGTATGAAAAGTGTGTAGAAAGTGTGTGAAGGGGGGGGGGGGACGGCCAAGGTTTAAAGGGTAGGGTTTCTCACTTCTTTTTTTTAATTTTATAAGTGTATAAGGGTGTATGAATGTATGTATATTTGGGTGGGTATTTGTTTTGTAAGAGTAATATATGTTTATTTGTAAGTATAATTAGTTGTTTTGTGTTTCAAGAGTATATATATGTATATGTATGTCGTGTGTATATGTATGTATATACATACTTTTGTGTTTTTAATTTAGCTACTTAAGTTATTTTATGTACATCTTGTATTTGTATTAGACATATATATATGCTTATTATTATTCAAGCATTTTATGTACATATTAGTTTATAAATTCATCCTTGCGATAGAAATTTTATCTCCATGACCACATATACTTTAATTGGCTTGGTGATTGAATTGTTGGACCGTTTGTAAGATTTATTGACTTTGTCACAAGTTGTGCGTCTTACATTATTATTTATATAGCTTGTCTTTTTGAAATGCAGTTTTTGGTTCATTGACATTTCACCAAGTTCAGTTAGAACTAATTTATAGTTTGAAGATTGTCTATAGTTATTATTTATGGCATTTCTAAGATAGCTAGTCACCTACAATACTTCATTGAACTAGAGGGCAATTATCACCATGCCGAAATGTCTAGAAGGTCAATTCTCTTAATAAACCTCTAGGGATTGATACCTAGATAAGTCTAAGTAAATTGTCCTAGTCGGAAATTGAGGGTTGTTACATGCGCCGCAGTCACTGGTCGAGAAGATGACAATACTCTCCAGAGATTTACCACTGCGCCGCAGTGGGAGCGCACCATGCCCACTGCGGCGCAGTGAGTGCACGGGGAGACCAGGCATCCAGTTTTTCTTGCATCAGATTGGGGGGGATATAAAAGGAAAAAAAACCTAATTTCCAAGGCATCCAAGTTTTTCTTTCTAGGAGTTGTTCTACCGCGAGTCTTTGACGGATCATCGCAGATTTCATCAATTGATTCATTAAAGATTCAAGAACATCCATCTAGATCGTATCTAATCTTCTGTCTTGCAATTTATATTCAACAATCATTGGTACAATATGTTTTCTTTCAATTTCTTTATTGCAATTCAATTTAGTATGATTGGCTAGATTTCTAATCATCCACTTTGATGAAACTTGACGAATGATATGATTACAATATTTTAATTCAAGAGTTGATTCAATTATCGTTGTGTCGTGATCTTTATCAATTAATTCCTTGCGATTTATTCTTTTGATTTTGATGGTTTATGTGTTCATCGTTAGTGGTACTAGGTGAATACGTTTATCGTTTCAATTCGATTATCTATGGTCGTTTGTCACCGGTTCATGGTATGACGGTGAATGTCAAATCTATAATAGGAGTTTATTGGTAAACGTGTTTAGAAACGGTTGGTGGTACCACGTTTTCATTCACATAGGCATAATTGGTAATTGGATAATCAAGCAAACTAATTGTTGGGGAGATTTTCTAGGCTTTGGTGGTACCGGCTTGGGTAATTTAACTAGCAACTTAGGTGTTCGGGTTATTTGTGAGCGGTTGGTGGTACCACGCGAACATTTTATCCTTTCACGATTATCTTATCAACTCTAAATAATCTGTACTTTATCGTGAGCAGTCATAACTGAAGTCAAGTGGATTCAAAGTGGGTGATCTTTATTCATATTGTTTGCACTCTCTTTACTTTTCAATTGTCTTGTCATTTCAATTTCTTTAATTTCATATTATCAAGTTGAGGTAGCAATTCGGCTACGGTTCCATCCTTATTCCAAAACCACTTTAGCTGACAACTATTTCAAAACCATTCCCCGTGTTCGATCCTGGACTTACCTTCTAGCTATACTATATACGAACGGTCCACTGCCCGCAAGTGTGTAGTAGTCAGTTTTAGGGTATTCCTTGTTTTAATTTTTAAACTCGATTTCACACATCAACCATGAGGGTTGGGGTTGTTTAATGTTGATGTTTTCGGTTAAAAACGACGTTTTCATGAATAAAATCGTTAATTGAGTTGATTAACAACATCAAGTTGCTAACTTTAATGATGAATTATGTTGATTATATGTATATGAGTAAATCCCAGGTGATTAATTAGATCCATAAGTGTTCAATTATGTTTTTGATCAAAACGTTACCGATTTTGCGTCTTTCGGGTGATTTAAAGTGTGAGTCTTTGTTGTAAATGATTCAAGATCAATTGATGTTTTCAAAGGTTCTATTGGGTCTTAATTTGAT
>CM067170.1:124250712-124299927 GCA_034093135.1 Erigeron breviscapus | reverse complement strand
TTATTACTATCTAAGTCGGTGTGACATATATTGACGTCATTGAAAGTTGGAGTCCATCGGGCAACGAAAGACAGAGAAGTGATTTCTTTAACTCGCGCAAGGAGTCTGATTCGAGCCTTAAGGATTCTTTTGTTTTTGTATTTCCTATTTCATTCATTCGAAACCAAACTCTATATTCTTGATTATTCAAAGTAATGATCATCACCGTTTCTCTTCAAAGGTCAGTCACCTAACAACACACGACTCACTTACGCGACTCTCCGCAACGGCGAAATCGAGTAACTAGAACCCTGCCCTTGCTGCGACATCAAGGGATACGAAAGACGTGAGACATCGGCCGTCCATAAGTGAAATACTTGGGATATATATAGCATAGAAGATGTTATTGAATCATGTACATAAAGTAGGGCGGAGAAGATTTGTGGTGTATAAGTCAAAGTACATGGAAGCACAAGCGAAGAGTATACTAAGCTTTAACTTGGAGAAAGAATTGAAGGCCTTCCCCATCTATGTTGATCGACCAAAAGGAAAAATTGAGCGGCCGACGAAAGGAAGGTCGTGTGACATGAAGGTCACCTTTGGATAAATATAAGACTTCCCTAGAACTTAGGGGAGATCACTAGCAATGTTGGAAGACGAAAGTAATTAGAAGAAGAAAACCAAGGACAATAAGATAATTAGGATGTGTCGAGTAACCCTCAAGATGGAAGAGTAACAAAAAGGATTCTGAGCTATCCTTTTCTTTTTCAAAACACCAAAGCAAACGGATATTTGCTACATGAAGGAATCAGGAATTTGGCGAATTGAAGATCGTCAAGGATGGTGAGATAAAGTGAAAAGTAGGAAATCCCTTACATTTTTCTAGAGGAAAAATGTTAAGGGGGTAATCGCAACAAGAAAGATACTCGAACAAGGAGGATGAAGTGCAAGATTATACTTGATCTTTCAAGAAGAGTTATTCACTAGCATCATTGAAGATGATTTGAGTAGAAGATAGAGTAGAGAAACATCATTTGACACAAACAGTAAAGTGAAGGCATTGACGACGTCTACAAGATGTAGTTCTGGTGGCGTTTATCTTTATGGCGGTCCACACGTTATTCTCTGAATATCAATTGGAAAACCTCTATCGAAAGACAAGCTATTAGTAGAACATATCAACTAAGCCAAGAGAAAGCGATATACGCTCAACACCCGAGTTTAGAAGCACGGGGAGTTGTGAAAAGTATCCCCTCAAGGTCAACGGTCGTAGGGAGGTAAGCTAAAACAAGATGAATCTGAGTGAAAAACAATTTGCAACACATGGTTAATCGTCAAGGACCATCGACCCAAGGAGTAGTGCGCCCAAGAAGAGTGAAGAAAAAAAACAACATGGAATCGCTAAAGTTAATAGTGAAAGCAAATAAGGAATACGACGCTAGAACTCAAGGCACATACTACCACAACGATCATGGAAGTTGGTCGTTGAACTAATTTTAAAGAAACTACAAACTCCGGGAAGAGCTAGTTATGGAGCGTTTGAACGGAAGCGTGATAATGATAACATACATCTGTGATGAGTTAGGATTAAAGGAGCCGTATCACCATGATCTGACAAGTACCCCTGAATTAACTTCAAGGACTAGCAAGATGACGATTACTCTAGTAACAGATGGATCTGAGTGGCGAAACGGTAAGGAGTATAGTTATCCATAAGAAAACGAAAGGAAAATGAAAACCGAATGGTTGAGAAAAGGATAAAGTAACCGATGTTTCCCCTAAATTATATTATATCACAATTTCTAAGGACATTAGGTTATTGTATTTGAAAAGAAGCTTAGCTTAGAAGCTGAAAATGGATATGAGGCTCAGGAGAGCAAAGTAATTGAAAGTTTTGTAGAGGTCAGGAGGACCTAAGAAGGATTATTTTAAAGGAGGAGTTCATACGAATAAGGACATCGAAGTGTTTACCTTGAAATGATGGTGGTGATATGATTACTTAAGAGCATAAGGATTGTGTAAATCCTATCATGAGGAATGCGTAGGTATAGCAAGAAACCAAATAGGTTATACGTGTGATGTTAAAAGAGATTTGTCGGTGATGAGTCATAGATAATGGTCCTTCTAGCGTAAAAGGAAGAAATTAAAGGTACCTTAAAACGATTTAAAAGCCAATATCGGCAAAAGCAAGAGAAATTGGTAACGATATGACTTAGCAAATAATGAAAAAGGTGACTTTGGGAAAAATAAGGGCGAAATTGAAAGACAAAGGTGAGTATGAGGAGTAAGATGGAACTATCATCAACCAATTCATGATTTCCTTGCACGCCATAAAATAACAAAGACGACACTAGAAAACCCTAAAATGAGGTACTACGGAGATGTACCTTTGCAATTTTAGTGCAACTCGGCACCTCAGTTAGTATCACTTTTGTTAAAGGGGTAATCCCTTAACAAGTGATTAGTCACAAACGAACCAATATTTTCAAGAAGCGGCAAGCGTGTCCAACGTCAAACCAAAGAAGGATGAAAGTGGGCGAGAAGCTATTGGAACGATTCTTTAATTGGGGTAGAAGACAATAAAGGAAAGTATGCAAAGTAACAATGGAAATGAATAGCCACCAACGATCGATATCCCAACGTTTCTTACTATTTTATTGTAACTCACATTACGAACCGTTTGTTCATTTTACACCTCCGTATTGATAATCAAATCATCAACTCATTTATTACTATTGCTCTATGTGAGAATACATACGATTAATCTCTAGTCGTCTCAAGAAGTGAGCGACATTCGTAATCTTTTACCGTTATCGAAGTTTCTAATCACGAGAAATGTTAGGGCACCAAGCACGAGATGCCCTCAACTATGAAGTTCAAAAGCTTGTAAGTAACCGAAAAGGTCAGGATGAAATCCAGTTGAATTTTCACATTTTATACGCCTCCGTGAAGCTATCCTTATCGTCAATCTATTCATTCTTGCTACCGTGTGAACGAGCGAACTTCGAGGACGAAGTATCCGTTAAGGGGGTAATGATGTAACAACCCTCAAAATCCGACTAGGACAATCTACTTGACTTATCTAGGATCTATCCCTAGAGGTTTCTTAAGAGATTTAGCCTTCCAGACATTAAGGCGTAGTGAAACTTGCCGTCTAGTTCAATGAAATGCCCGTATAAGATAGTTATCCTTAGAAATGCCATGAACAATAACTATAATCATTCAACACAATCTCAAGCTATAAACTAGTTCTAATTGAACTTGACGAAAGGTCAACAAACCAAAAACTTTATTTCGAGAAGTTAAGTTATATAAATAATAATGTGAGTCTCACAAGTTGAGATAAAAATCAACAATCTTATAAATGTCCAACGATTCAAACACCAAGCTAATTGAAGTACATTTGAGCACAAATATATAATCACCATCTCAAAAGGGTATTTATAAACTCATAAGTACATGAAAGTGCTTGAAACCTTAGTAAAGGCATATGTAAGTATATATAAGTATCAAAATACATACAAATTTATAAATGAAGGCTTATGTAACAAATTAAAAATGCAAATGTAAGTACATATATATATATATATATATATATATACACATATGCATATATATGTAAAATACACGACATATATATATGTATACACATACTAGAATAAAAAAAATCTACTTACACTACAAACTAATACAAATTAACCTTACAACACATATATACACTTAACCTATACATACATTATATATACAATTTAATTATAAAAAAAAAAATGAAACAAGAAACCCTTCTCATGCCCTAAGGCCGGCCTCCCCCCCCTTTTCCGTCCCCCCTATACCACCACACACACACTTCACTCTTGAAACTCCCATTCTACACATTCACTTCACACACACAACTCATTTTCTCTCTCAAAAACCTTTTCTCTTCTCCTTTTCTCCTTCTTGATTTCGGCCAAAACAAAGAAAAACACCAACAACAAATCAAGTTAATCAACTACTAATAATAAGGGTTCATGCAAGATTAAGTAAGGGTTGTTTTAAGCATAGATTAAGGGTATTATAAGGGTTTGGAGGCCACGAATTTTCTGCACTTTTTCACCATCAAAACCAAGTTCTTCAAGGGTATAAATCTTCATCTCTTTACTAGATCTATCTTGTTCTTGCTTATTTTTCAAAGGTTTTATCAAAAGTTTATGTTTTCTTCTTGTTTTCTTTGTAATATACACTTGATGAGGGCAAAGTTGATAGGATCTTTCTTTCCATGCTCATGCATGTCGAATCTAATAAGAAAGATCCAAGGATTCAACAAGTTTAAGACCCAAAAGTGTGGTTATATATTAGTAGCTTTTAAAGTGATTTTCCTTTTGATAGATCTATATGTTTTTGTATATTTTGAAGAATATATTTCTGAGATTTTTCATTAAAAATATGTTTTTATGTTGTTGAAAGTTGGATCTATAAAGATTGGTATTGAAAAGTGTTGATTTGAATGAATGCATGTTAGATCTAAGAAAGTTGAATCTTGTTGTTGGATTATGAGATGGATGGACTTGTATTAAGTGAAAAATATGTTAAAAGAAGTATAATAATCTGGAAATTTGATGTTGAGAGTATAAAAATAAAGTATTAATCTTGTAAATGATGAACTCAAGTGTTAATAAAGCAAGAATGGTCATTGGTGAGTTGTTTGGACCCAAATACTTTCTGACAGAATTTTTCTTCTGTCTTTGAACGGATAAACTGAACATGTGAGGGCCGTTTCAAGAAAAACTTTCAAAATAAAAGTTGTAGATAAAAGAGTTAAGTTTAACCTCCAACTGGAATCACTCAAAAATACTAAACCAAACCAAGATATGATTTTTCTACCAAAAGTGGTCAAAACTGGATTTTTGTCTTAATGTTGAGTCAACTTTGACGATTTTTAATTTCTTAAATAATAGGTTTAAGAAGTTTAAACTTGGTGTGAACT
The DNA here is from genome assembly GCA_034093135.1 of Erigeron breviscapus. Classification (NCBI taxonomy): domain Eukaryota; kingdom Viridiplantae; phylum Streptophyta; class Magnoliopsida; order Asterales; family Asteraceae; genus Erigeron; species Erigeron breviscapus. The sequence continues at coordinate 124,294,982 of CM067170.1, read as the reverse complement.
GAGTTCAAAGTGTCCCTAACTTAAAATAAAATTGGGAGATTTTTCTTAAATGTTCATCATAGAAATCTTTTATAAAATATATTGAGTCGCACAGCAGCAAGCTTTCTGACCAACTTTGGTTTTGTAATTTTTAGAGGTAGTAAACAATGTCTAAAAATTTAGCAAAAATTCACATAAATATAGGACACCTATATGTCTCTGTATAAAAATCACCAACGTCCAAATAATTCAACTTAACCAAAATGACTACTCAACATTTTATGAAAATAAGTGTTAAAACAGAAAATTCCAAGTAAAAGTTCTTCACAACAAAATAAGCTAAAGTCACTAGATTGCAACTTTAATCAACTCCAACAATCTCGTAACAAGAAGTATTATAAACCTACTGAGAATATGTCAAATAAAAGTTATAAAACTTAACTTGGTTATTAAATGGCAAAGACAAGCCTACAAATCACTAATTCGGTTCATATAAGCACTAACCGAAAGCTTTAATTTGCACATATCACACCACCACCACGATCACGACTTAAGACACCAAAATATAATGAACATTCTGTAAATAATGAAATAAGGATGAAAATCCATTTTGACGATTTGAATTGCTTGAAAAATGAGGCTAAAATCACTATTTCGGTAAACGATTTATAAGCTTAGAATCCTCAAAATGAGCGAGACACAAGAGAGGTTGAATTGATATGATTTTTCCCATGATAAAAGTTGCCTAAAAGGCCTGGGATTTTTAGCCAAAAAGTTATGTGGTGATTTCTAAGAATTTCTATTAATTATTAAATTTAAATGATAATTAAAAAGGTAAATAAATAAATAAATAAATTATATAAATCATGAAATTGGTTAAATAATCACAACCAATGATGAAAGTGACTAAAACCTACTGGAGTAAAATCATTTTAAGTCAAAGAACAAATGTCATATAATTTAGAAATAATTAAGTAAGTGAAAATCACTAATTAATAACTATTTTTAAATTAATAGAAAAATTACATAAATAAATATATATATCACAATACTCTAAGTTAAAAAGCATAATAATCAGAATATAACTCAACTACAATTATTCATAAATTACAAAGGCAACTATGATACTTAAAAGTATTTTTAAGGAATTATTTAATTACTAGATCGATAAAATGAATAAATAATTAAATAATAGTTATAAATCAGAAAGTATTCATAAATATTAATATTATGAAGTTACTAATGTCAAATATTATAATCAAAGCACACAATGGGAACCATGATAATCAAAGGCAAGTTACCGAAATTCTAACAACTTATAACTACATGTATAATGAAAGGGACCCTTTTACACCAACACTCTCTACAACCAAAAAGATGCAAATATTAACAATATACTTGGATCCCAAAATTTATGACAACATAATGAAAGTGGCATTTCTTAGTGATGGCTTAAGATAGGAACTTACGTATATTAGTCCTATCGTAGGGATAGTCTTGGCTTGAAATGTGATTGAGGAATATGACGGATATATGATCAAGGAAGCGATAGATTGGAAGTACCCATTTTGGATAAGTGAATATAATATGCGGCATATCAAGGTGAGTCATAGCCCCCTTTCAAACTCTTTTATATGTTTTACTTACGGGGTGAAAAGCATGATTAATTAAAATGACTTTATCTTATGAAATGATTCTTTGAAATAATGATAATGATATGGGAATATGTATGTTCAATGTGTTATAAGTTATATGATGAGCTTGAGTTCTGTCAAACTGTATCACTTCGGTACACTACTATTAACTCCGAAGGGGAGGCCTGTAGTTAGAGGGTTGCGCAACTAGGAGTCGTCCACTCACCCACTAAATAGGTAACGGTGGAATGTTTGGTCTGCCTTTGTGGCCACCTTCATTGCCAGTCCGACCCGAGCGGTGCTCTAACTATCTTTATTTAATTGGTCGTCTCCATGGCACGACCCCAATTGTGATTAAAGCACTTGATTGACAGCTTGTGCTCTGAAATGAAATATTATGTTGTTTGGGACATGTAAATGGTCTTAGTAGTGGCTCAAGCATATACTCATCGAATTATGCCTTTGGGCTGAATGGAAATTATTATTATGGTTGGATATTATGGATTGAACATACGGTTTGGGTATTGGACCTTATATGAATCTTGAAAGTTGTTGAAATTGGCAATATTGAAGTATTGATGACCAAATGGTTTTGGTATGATGAATGATTAATCGATTGACTTATGTTTCTCTCACGATAAATGTGACAAATGAGAACTTTATAATTTACCATGAATTTCTCAACTATTTTGAAATGGATATGTAACGAGATTACTTGCAAACCTATGCACTCACCAACTACGTTTTCGTAGTTGACACTTTTTCTTCATGCTTTTCAGGAATTAGCATAAGCTTTGAGGAATTATATGCATCATGATTGTTTGCATTGCACTTTGAGTCAAAGATCAAACCTTGTGACGGGCAATGGAATCCGCCCTGATCATTGTAGTATACCATCTCATGTATTTGTTATTTGTTTCGTGGACTCAATCTCCAAGTATAGTAGACGTATTGTACTTGGGAATTGGTTCACATGCTTGTGCATTGTAAAATTATTTTTATCCAATAAAGCTATGGTGAATGTTATCTATTATCCTTTGTTTTGAATACTCGACTTTCTGTACATCTCATCGTTCCGCCTTAGTTGGGGTGTTACATGTTCATGATCTTCCAAAAATTCAATCACTACTTGGGAGCAACTTAAGGAGGCTTTCATTGGTGAGTTTTATTCACTTAGAACTCAAAGAAGGTTGGAGAATATGATTAGATCTTTTGAACAAGATGATGGAGAAGATGTTGTGGATGCTTGGGTTCGTTTCAAGGAAATGTTGAGAAATTGTCCAGGTCACAATTTGACTAGGGAACAATATGTGGAGCTTTTCTTTGATGGGTTAGATAAGAAGTCTAAACGAGAATTGGGATATGCTTTTGGGGGTAGTTTCAATAACATTACACCCAATGAAGACTATCAAATCTTGGAAGACATGGCAAAGGATAACTCAAATATGGATGATGAAATGTTCTTGAAGAATGAAAGAGATGAAGAAAGGTACAAAAGAAGGGAGAGTTGCAAGGGCTGAAGCTAGCAATGACTCCGGGGTTATTGGAGAGATTCAGGCGCTATCTGCGCGCATGGATAAGGGATTTACTGCTCAAGAGACTAGGTTTGGAGCACTTGAGAGGGATGTTAAGGTCGTAGCCGATGGGTGTGATCATTGTGGTGATATGCACTATTCTTATGAGTGTCCAAATTGGGCACCCGAAGATGTGAACTATGTTCAGAATCAACCCCAAGGGAGCTACCACCGCAACACCGGTTTCCAGAACCGACCTTCAGGTAATTCTTCTTATAACTCTCCTTTTCAGGCTAATGCTCCTCGTTTTTCAGGTAACATATGGCAAAGAGATAATTATCAGAATCAGCCACAACAGCAGACTCAGCAAGGACAAGGATCAGGTTCTTCTTCTTCTAATGCCGATCCTAATGCCGAGTTGAGGGAGATGATGAAGCAGTTGGCTAGTAATCAAGTTGAAACAAACACTAGCATTCAAATGATCAGGGATGATACTAAGGCTTTGAGTGAGAGGTTGGATCAGATAAGCGGGAAGGTGGAGATCAACATGAAAAATCAGGGTGCTAACTTCAAGGATCTCGAAAGTAGGATGGCATCTCTTGCTAGGCCCACGGGGACTCTTCCTAGCAACACACAGCAGAATCCTAAGCCTCAGTTTAATTCGGGACAGAAATACACTCCACCTCCAGTCCGTAATGAGCAAGCCAAAGCCATCACCACTCGTACTGGTAGGTCTTATGACCCACCTTCTATACCTAAGGTTGTTATTTTAGATGTGCAGGATAACGGGAGTGATGATGCTGATGTTGATGAAGAGATTGAGATGGAGGAAGATCCGTCCGTGAAGACTCCGGTCACTCCACCAAAACCGGCTGTGGTTCCAGAGGTTAAACCATACAAGCCAAAGATACCATTTCCACAGAGGTTCAGGAAAGCAAAGCTGAAGGAGCATTATAACAATTTTGTGGACATGATCAAGAATGTTCATATTAATGTTCCTTTAGTTGATCTTATTCAGGGGATGCCACATTATGCCAAGTTCATTAAGGAGCTTGTGACTGACAAAGGAAAGATGGATGAGGTGAAAGCTACTTATCTTAATGCCGAGTGTTCTTCTATCTTGCAGAACCGCATCCCACCTAAGCTTGAAGATCCAGGGAGTTTCCTTATTACTTGCTCTATTAGAACTATTATTTGTAAAGCTTAGCTGATTTAGGGGCTAGCATCAATTTGATGCCTTACTCGGTTTATGCCAAGTTGTCCTTAGGAGTCCTTCGCCCTACTCGCATGAGTATAAGACTTGCTGACCATTCATTTCAGTATCCCATCGGGATTGCTGAGAACATTAGCGTCAGAGTTGGCCATATTGTTTTTCTTAGTTGACTTCGTTATCCTCGAGATGGAGGAAGATACGAAGGTCCCTCTTATTCTTGGACGCCCATTCCTTAATACCGCGGATGCTATCATCCGTGTGAAAGACAAGGAAATCTCTTTGGGCGTAGGAACTGATAGGATTGTGTTTAATGTTGAAAAGTCTATTAAGCATTCATATTCTAATGATGAGACTTGTTTCAGGATTGATGTCATTGATGATGCATTAGATCAAGAATTTCAGGAATTCATGGATACAGATATTGGAGAGGAAGAGATCGCTAATTTAGGATCTGGAGAAATTACTGATGAAACTTTGTTTGCAGAGGTCATGGCACTGAGCTTGGATGAATCACCTCCCGAGGACGAGACTTTTGAAGGAGGTAGTTGCTGACGGGAGTTCAAGGGTACCTAACTCTGTTGATGTACCACCTACTGACTTGGAGCTTAAGCCGCTTCCAGACCATCTAGAGTATGCATATCTGTCAGGTGAGTCTTCTCTTCCAGTGGTTATCTCATCCTCACTCTCGAGTGACGAGAAAGACCGTCTCATGTCTGTTCTTAAAGCCCACAAGCGGGCTTTTGCTTGGAAGACCACAGATATTCCAGGTATTAGTCCTAATTTTTGCCAGCATAAAATTGATTTTCTTGATAATGTTAAGCCCGTTGTCCAGAGACAAAGGCGGCTGAATCCTAATATGACATTACGGTTGGCGGGTTTGTATAGACTACCGTAAGCTTAATGATGCCACCCGTAAGGATCACTTTCCCCTTCCTTTTATTGATCAAATGTTGGAACGTCTTGCAGGGAATGAATATTTTTGTTTCTTGGATGTGTTTTCCGGGTACTTTCAAATACCCATTGATCCCAAGGACCAAGAGAAAACCACTTTCACTTGTCCATTTGGCACTTTTGCTTATCGCGAATGCCGTTTGGTTTGTGTAATGCCCCTGGCACCTTTCAAAGGTGCATGATTGCTATTTTCCAGGACATGCTTGAAACTTCCATGGAAGTTTTCATGGATGATTTTTCAGTTTTTGGGGATTCTTTTCATTCTTGCTTGAGTAATTTGGATAGGATGTTGGAACGGTGTGAGAGGGCACACCTTGTTTTGAATTGGGAAAAGTGTCATTTTATGGTGACTGAGGGTATTGTGTTAGGTCATAAAGTGTCCAAGGCCGGGATTGAGGTTGATCGGGCTAAGATAGATGTAATTGCCAAATTACCCCCGCCTTCCAATGTGAAAGGGGTAAGGAGTTTCTTGGACATGCAGGTTTTTATCGTCGATTTATTAAGGATTTCTCTAAGATTACTCGTCCTATGACCCACTTGTTGGAGAAGATGTTTCTTTTGTTTTTGATGATGCTTTTTTGAGTGCTTTTCAGGTATTGAAGGAGAAGTTGACTGATTCTCCTATCATGGAAGCTCCAGATTGGGAATTGCCTTTCGAGTTGATGTGTGATGCAAGTGACTATGCTGTTGGAGCCGTGCTAGGGCAAAGGGTTGAGAAACATTCAAACCCATTTACTTTCTAGTAAAACTTTGAACCCCGCCCAGCAGAATTACACCACTACAGAAAAGGAGTTGCTTGCAGTGGTCTTTGCATTTGATAAGTTTAGATCATATCTTGTTTTGAGTAAGACCATAGTTTTCACTGACCATTCAGCCCTTAAGTACCTGTTCTCGAAACAGGATGCTAAACCCAGGCTTATCCGTTGGATGCTTTTGTTGCAAGAATTTGACATTGAGATAAAGGATAAAAGGGGCTGAAAATTTGGCTGCCGACCATTTGAGTCGTTTGGAAGATCCTCACCGGGAGGAACTTCGTGATGGGGAGATCAATGATCACTTCCCCGGTGAGTATTTAATGTTTATCTCTAACTCTGATGAAACTCCTTGGTTTGCAGATATAGCTAATTATTTGGTTGCAGGTGAGATACCTAATGATTTCACGTCCCAGCAGAAGAAGAAGCTCATATCGGATGTTAAGCATTATTTTTGGGACAATCCATACTTGTTTCGTGTTTGTGCAGATGGTATGGTTAGGAGATGTGTTGCTGGAGCTGAGACTAGAGAAATTTTGGATGCATGTCACTACGGGCCAACTGGGGGTCATTATGGTCCTTCAGTGACGGGTAAGAAAGTTTTTGATGCAGGTTTCTATTGGCCAACAATTTTCAAGGAGGCCCAGACTTTGGTTGAGACTTGTGACATCTGTCAGCGACAGGGAACATCACTAAACGGGATGAGATGCCTCAACAGAGCATTCAGGTATGTGAGGTTTTTGATGCCTGGGGTATAGACTTTATGGGACCATTCCCACCGTCTAATAAGTTCCAGTACATTCTTGTCGCCGTTGACTACGTGTCTAAATGGGCCGAAGCCAAGGCTTTGCCCAAGAACGATGCGCGTGTAGTCATTGATTTCTTGAAACAGTTGTTCTGTCGTTTTGGTTGCCCTAGAGCTCTGATTAGTGACCGTGGTACCCATTTTGCAAACCATCAGTTAGCCAAAGTGTTGAAGAGGTACGGTGTTGTCCACTACTTTTCTACCTCGTACCATCCACAGACCAGTGGTCAAGTGGAAAACACAAATAGGGCCTTGAAGAGGATTTTGGAGAAAACTGTTGGAGATAACCCCAAGGTGTGGTCAAAGAAGTTAGATGACGCCTTGTGGGCATTTAGGATGGCTTATAAGACGCTGATTGGCACCACGCCATACCGGTTGCTCTATGGCAAAACTTGCCATCTTCCTATTGAGATAGAGCATAAGGCGTATTGGGCCTTGAGGAATTTGAATTTGGACTTGATGGAAGCGCGTGAACTTAGGATGTTGCAACTCCATGAGCTTGATGAGCTTAGGTTAGGTTCTTATGAGAATTCGAGGCTATATAAGGAGAGGACCAAGATTTGGCATGATAAGAGGATTCGTAGGAAGGAGTTTAAGGTTGGGGCTAAAGTGTTGTTGTTCTTGTCAAAATTTAAGATTAAGCAACCTAAACTAACTTCTAGGTGGATTGGATCGTTTGAGATTAAGCACGTATACCCATCGGGTTACGTAGAGTTGTTTAAGCGAAATGGTGAAGGTCGTTCATTGTCAATGGTCATCGACTTAAGCTATATTTGGAAGAAGAGCAGGTTGGGGGGTATTTGAGGAGATCCCCGTGTTTGAATTGAAACTTGAAGGTTGGTCGAGTCAAGCTAAAGACTCGTTAATAACTTAAGCGCTTCTCGGGAGGCAACCCGTGTTTATTTTATCGCATTTTACTTTCCTTTGAATTAGTTAGTTTTAATCTTGTTTTAGTTAGTAAGTGCAGGTGTGGTTTTGATTTGATGCAGTTCCGGGTAAGTTTGTTTCACTTTTGACATATAAAAAAAATGTGAAGGAAATTTTCAGAGATTCTCTTACTGCGCCGCAGTGAGGGGTGGAAGTCTCACTGCGCCGCAGTGAGAATCCTCTGCCCAAGGTCGAAATACCCCCTCACTGCGCCGCAGTGGGAGTGAAGCGTCCTCACTGCGCCGCAGTGAGGGGCCGGGTAAGTTGGTCAAGATAGGGAACATGTGGGTAAGTTTCTTTTTAACCTTTAATTTTCTTTCTCTCTTTTCTCTCTTCTCTGAAAACCGAAAAACATAAAAAAAAAAAAACACCCATTATTTCCCATCAAGATCTTCTATTTTCTTCCATCTTTAATCACTCTTCCAGATTTTTATCTTCATACATTGCATCATGGGGAGAAGTGTAAGTTTTTCTCTTTTATTTCCTTGTATTTTTCTTTTATTTTGAGCTTTCAATTTCTAGGGTTTATGCTAGTTTAATCTTTCGAATTAATTTAGGGGTTTTGATGTTTGTGGGCAATAGAAGCTAATTGGGTGTTAAATCTTTCATCTTGTTCATCCATTATTGATTTTAATTTTGAAATTAGGGTTTTGGAAAAATTTGGGATTTGTTATGAACAAGTGTGGGGGATGTATATGTTGGTTATTGTAGTTTTGAAAAACGGTTGGAGATTATTGTTTCATTATTCCCTGAATTTGCTTGTTTGATTACCCCCTTTTTTGTGCCAAGTCGTGATGAACCCTAATCATGTTGCCCAGATTTTGTGCCTCACTGCGCCGCAGTGAGGGGGTTCATTGCCTCACTGCGCCGCAGTGATAACCCTCTGCCCGACTTGTCTTTTTACCCCACTGCGCCGCAGTGAGGATTTTCCTGCCAAGATTTTCGTTTGTTTAATATGGTTCCCAACTTTGCATTCTTATTACTTGGTTCGCTTTCATGTTTGTGAATGCAGGGATCAACTGATAAGGCCGCGGGAAAACGGAAAATGGTTGAGGGGCAATCTAGTGAGGCCGTTGATGTCCCGAGTCAAACTTCCAAGAAACAGGTGGAGGTGCCGCTTACATTTATTGAAGGTGAACTGAACGAGAGGCATGCTTGGCTCTCATTCGGAAGTGTTAAGCAGCCACATAGGAACATATACAAGAACAAGTTGTATAAGCTTGCTAAGCATGCCGTCTGTCCCGTGAGATATTTACATCCTATTCAAGCTCAAATATATGGAGTACAGGAGGACATCCGAAGGTGGTTTTCTATGAGTTTGAGAGTTGGAGGTGAGTCAAGAGGGCATGACGTAAGTTGTGATATTTGGCGGCGGGTATTTGCTAACCGTGAGGCCGCCTACCGTGAGTTATGCTTGGAGTTTTATTCGACCTTGAAGCTGAAGAAGGAATTGGGAAAATCAAGGATTTTGAGGAAAGAATTGTCTGGTTTTATTATGGGGGACAGCAGAGAAAGCTGTCAATTGCTGAGTTTGGTTATTATTGTGGGATGTATTCGAGAGAGGAGTTACAGAGTGCGGATCTTAAGGCTATTTTGAAGAAGGGCTATAGGACAGAGCCGATTTGGGTGATGGAGAGTCTATTTTGGAGTATTTCACAAGGATTACGGGAGGAGAAACTTGGTCATACACTAGTGGTGTGTCGAAGATAAAGAATGTACGTTTGAGGTTACTCCACCGCATGATTGTGACATTCTTGGTGCAGCGATCTACTCATTGGGAAAAGGCTTACCAGAATGATTTGTGGTTACTTACGCTCTTTTCTGAAGGTGCTCCATCAAGGTTTGCTTTGCCTCCTCTTGTACTTCTTGACCGAATGTGTAACCATTCTGATTCGAATTTGGTTTTGGAACATTTCATCACGGTTATCTATAAGAGGATGTGAGTCTTTGCTTCAGATGATTGCCAGACTTATCTTTCATTACCAGTGCATCAGGAGGGTTTTACGTATAATGAGCTTTGGAGGGGAAAGATTTTGAAGAAGAAGAAAGCAAATGAGCAAGAGCAGTTGTTGGCTGATGAGGGTGAAGTTGAAGGACCACCTCCCGTACAGGAGGTGGATGTTGATGTTGATGTTGAGATGGCGGAGGGTCAACCGGAACCAACGAGGAGGGGTGGTCGTAACATTCCCTATCCCTCGCTCGTTTGACTTTACACTTTTGGGGAACACTGTTCAGAGTATTTATGAGTCTCAGCAGAAGAGTCGGCAAGAGTTTGATGCTTATCAGAGGAGGATGGATCAGGACTTTAACTGGATTGGATCACAGCCCACACTAACTATAGCCTTGATTATTATCAGCCGATGTGGGATGCTCAGTATCACGGCCGGGAGTTTGTTCGACCTGACCCGATTCCTCCGTTCTCTCCACCGCCTATTTATGTCCCCGATTATCGTCAGGGGGGTCAGTCCTTTTTCTCTCATACGACTGCCCCGGGGAACATGTCACCACGACCCCACGATTTAGGAGGTTCACCTCGAGGCCCAGTTCAGTTTGGGGATTATCAGGGTGGCGGTGTTAGCGGTGGTTTCTCTTCTTTTGCAGGTACTCAATCAGGTTTTGATGCTGGTATGTCTAGTGGAGGAGATGCAGGGGGTTCGGGTGCAGCTCAGGAAGAGGAGTCCGATTGGGTGACGAGTATTTTTGGAACACCCGGATTACCCTATGGTTACCATGGTCAGCAGCAGTGAGCGGATATGATTCCCATCCGGATCCGTGGGATGGAATCATATTATGATTGGTTATGTTGGAACTTTATCTTTATTTTCATGACGGTACTTTAGTTATCATTTTGTCTGGTATCCACCCTACGGGGTGATGAAACATTTGTACTTTCCTTTGTTTCTTTTATTTTCTGCATGATACTCTTTTTAGTTTGCACTTTGTATGGATATTTTGGGATGTGTTCTTGTGATGTGTAATTGAGCAGGTTTGATCCGAATGGATGGCCATACCTATTGTACAACCCAAGTGTGGGGGAGGACCCGTTGGATTCTCATTCTCACCTACATTCGTTGGCATTGATTTGTTTGATTGTGTGATCGTGTTAGTAGCTCACTATGATGTCATGTGCATATGCTGGCAGTAAGTTCAGCGCAACATTTTTAATTGGCATCTTTACTGACATTGTTTCGCACACAGCTCTCGCACATTCCGTTTTGGACTAGTCTGTTTCTCCCGTCAAGCAAATTGGACTTCCTTTTTAGGAAGAGCAATTTGTGGTGCGGGGTCGACTTACTTGTTTTGAAACGGAATGTGTCCATGCTCCGGTATGTGTTCTCATTCTTTTTGTCATTGTGCTGCATTGTCCATCTTAAGTGTGGGGGGGGTGGCAAATAGGTTTAAGCAACCGGATATATCTCTTTTGTTGTTTTGCCATTGAGATTTAACCGTTCTTGTAATGTGTCCCTCTCATAGACTTTTGGATTAATCCAAGAGTAAGGGTTCTATCTTGAACTCTGAACTATGATGTGCATGTTTGAGATTGGTTGTTTCGATTTGGTAGGATAACGGAAGATGATATGATTTGAAACTTGTGTTGAGCTTGTCCTTGTGGTAAATTTCTTTTGTCACTTAATTCATAATAACTTAATAAGCAATTTTACTACAATTTTTTCCTTGGTACAATTTTAATCGGCGAAATGTGTTCTGAACGGTTATTGGGCTAATCCTTGTGGATTGATAACATTACTTGCATACTCAAATTTCCCAAACACCAAAAGTTGTGAGATTCATCATTCATTTATAGATGTGCTAGGTGTTTACGGTTTTGGTTTGATTGCCTTGTAAATTTGTCCCTCTCTTAGGCTCTTGGATTTATTCGGGAGTAAGGGTTCCATTTCGAACTCTGCACTAAGATGTGCAAATTTGAGGTTAATTTATTCCATTTCCAGGTTACTTTCTTTGATATGAGTGTGCCGGTGATGTGTTGAGCTAGAACTTGGCCTGGTGATCGTTACGAGACCGCAGTGAGATCACTTTTGTGATATAAGTACATTGGATGACGAATTGGCCTACTAGGTTTGACCCGTATTTTCTTTCTATTCACCCCTTGCTTATGTATATTTTTACCTTTGGCATACATACTTTTATACATGTACATACATGTTTTGTGTTGCTGGCTACTCTGGTCAGTGATTTTCCTTTCTTTGTAAACCTTGTTGCACTCATCTTTAGTGCAAGATACACTTAGACACACTTTTTGAACTTAGCCTTTTCCTTTGTATAAATCCACTTAAATATGTAAACTTTACCTCTCCATACCGATAGTCTAATTTTGGGGGGCCATTGATTGTCATTGGTTTGTTTGGACGGTTTGGGAGAGCTTCAATGGGTTATCAGTTGGAATATTCTTGGTCTTTGGAATCGATTGGTGAAGTTATTGGGAATGTCTTGGATTGTTCAAATAAAGTATGTTGTTATAGACATTATTCATCATTGTAAAAGGGTGCCTACTAGTAGAGTAAAAATGGTTCAAAATAAAGAGAAAAGTGAAAAACAGAAAAAGAAAAAGAAAAAAAGAGAAAAAAAGAAAGAAAAGAACTTGGGCTACTAGTAGGTACTTCTCATTTTTATATGTCAAAGAATTGTTGTATCATTTGGTTCGTGAATAGAATGGAAGATTTGGTTGTTCCTAAGTTCTTTGAAGTTGATACACCACAATGGTGTCGGGTTTGCTTGTTACTTTTGAGGTGTGTTCGTGGGATAGCATCTTATGGGTTGGTGGCAATCAATGGTAAGGGTTTGATTAGACTATTTTGTACATAACTTATACTTTTGTTATTTCTCGTTAACACTAACCTAAATTTCCCAAATCCCATTGTAAATACCCTTAGCCTAACATTACAACCGATTTATATGCCATATTTTGATGATGTACTTGGTGCTCACGCCATGTCGGTGAAGCTATGATCCTAGTTCAAGCCTATGGTAAGATATGCATCACGACCGAGCAATGAGTGATTATTCATATATATTCAACCCCAATAGTAAGTTCGTTGGAGTAGGATGATTTTGATAGGCTCATTTGTTTCACTTTTGCTTAGTCGTGTTATTGAGGCTTGTGGATTGTTCAGATATTGTCAAACATTTCAGGTTTTCATTTAAGATTAAAACTGCTTCACCAAAGTCCTTGTCATCGACATACTTGGTTTGGCTTCTTTTTGATAATCGTAATGTGTTTATATAGCTTCGTGCCAAGGAATGCTTTTGCTTAATTTCCAGATTTGCTTGAGGACAAGCAACGCTCAAGTGTGGGGGGATTTGATGTGACCAATTTATATAGATCGCCCACATCATTTCTGGCCTTTTTCGTATGTGTTTTGAGTCAATTTTGTATGCATTTGGCGCGTTTATGGTGTTTGTTAGTGCTTTCAGGTTCTTAGCAGGTTGTGCGTCCATTTGGTGCATTTTCTGACGATTTTAGGCCAAGATGTTGATCCGAGTGTTCGAGAGCTGTTAATAAAGAAGAACCAAAGATTTCAGCAAGTTTCAGCTGCGCCGCAGTGGGAGGGATGTTTCCCCACTGCGCCGCAGTCACCGGTGAGAAGGCCACATGAATTCCAGAAGATTATCAATGCGCCGCAGTGGGAGGAGTGAAACCCCACTGCGCCGCAGTCATTGGGTGAATAGAACAAATGCTTTCCAGAGGATTTCCATTGCGCCGCAGTGGGAGTGCACCAGCCCCACTGCGCCGCAGTCAAAGGTCGAGAAAAAGAAATAATTTCCAGGGATATTTCATTGCGCCGCAGTGGGAGTATTCACACCCCACTGCGCCGCAGTGAGTGCACGGGGAACTTAGGGTTTCAGCCCTTTTGCATCAGATTTTGGGGGAGATATAAATAGAAAAATAAACCCTATTTCCCGAGTTATCAAGTTTTCTTTCTAGGAGCTGTTCTACCACGAATTCTTTCAAGGATCATCTCAGATTTCATCATTGATTCATTGAAGATTCAAGAACACCCATCTAGATCGTATCTAATTTTCTGTCTTGCAATTTAAATTCAAAAATCGTTGGTACAATATGTTCTTTCTCTATTTCGTTTGCTATTTTCCATTTAGCATGAGTGGCTAGATTTCTAATCATCCACTTTGATGAAACTTGACGAATGATATGATTGCAATATTTTAATTCAAGAGTTGATTTAATTATCGTTGTGTCGTGATCTTTATCAATTAATTCCTTGTGATTTATTCTTTTGATGTTGATGGTTTATGGGTTCATCGTTAGTGGTACTAGGTGAATATGTTTATCGTTTCAATTCGATTGTCTATGGTCGGTTGTCACCGGTTCATGGTATGACGGTGAATGTCAAATCTATAATAGGAATTAATCGGTAAACGTGTTTAGAAACGGTTGGTGGTACCACGTTTTCATTCACATAGGCATAATTGGTAATTGGATAATCACAAACTAATTGTTGGGGAGATTTTCTAGGCATTGGTGGTACCGGCTTGGGTAATTAAACTAGCAACTTAGGTGTTTGGGTAATTTGCGAGCGGTTGGTGGTACCACGTGAGCATTTTTATCCATTCACGATTATCTTGTCAACTCTTTAGAATTTGGTTTTAAACGAAAGCAATCATAGCTGTAGTCGAGTGGATTCGAAGTGGATGATCTTTATTTATATTGTCTGAACTTTCTTTACTTTTAATTGTCTTGTCATTTCAATTTCTTTAATTTCAAATTGTCAAAGTTAGGTAGCAATTCGGCTACGGTTCCATCCTTTTTCTAAAAACTACTTTAGCAAACAATTATTTCAAAACCAATCCCTGTGAACGATCTCGGACTTACTACTTACTATACTATATGCGATCAGGTCCACTGCCTGAAAGTGTGTAGTAGTCGGTTTTTAGTGGGTACTTGTCTATAAATTTTACAAACTCGATTTCACACATCAATGAAGATAAGACGGCCTTCTATACAGCAAGTATCTTTTGCTACAAGAAAATGCCCTTTGGATTAAAAAAATGCATGAGCCACCAATCAGAGATTGGTAGATAAAGCTTTTGTAGGACAAATAGGACGTAACCTGGAAGCTTATGTATAAGATATGGTAATTAAAAGCAAAATGGAGGAAGATATGTTGAAAGACATAGAAGAAACATACAAAACCCTCCGCCTCATCAATATGAAGTTAAATCCCAAGAAGTGCTAATTTGGGGTAGAAGAAGGTCAATTTCTGGGCCATGTGATAACTAAAGAAGGCTTCAAAGCAGATCCGGAAAAGATTAAAGATATACAAAACATGCGGCCCCCACAAATGCTGAAAGATGTACAAAGCCTCAGTGGGAAGCTCGCAGCGTTACATCGTTCCTGTAAAAGTCGGCGGATAGGTCGCTGCCATTTTTCAAAACACTTAAGGGTTGCCTGGAAAAACAAAACTTCATATGGACAGAAGAGGCCCAGAAAGCTTTTATAGATTTAAAAGAATATTTATGCCAACTTCCAACCATCACGGCGCCAAAGGCAGGAGAAGTTCTGCAAATGTATCTAGCAGCCTCTGAAGAAACAATAAGCGTTGTGTTAGTAACCGACAGAGAAAAAGGCCAACAACCAATATACTATGTAACTAGAGTTTTACAAGGGCCAGAACTAAGGTACCCCGAAATTGAAAAGTTGGCATTAGCCCTCATCCATGCAGCCCGAAGGCTACGACGATATTTCCAAGCACATCCAATAGAAGTGCTAACAGACAAGCCAATAAAACAAGTCTTAACAAAGCCGGAAGTGTCAGGAAGATTGGCAAAATGGGCGATTGAATTGGTGGAACATGAAGTAGAATTCAAGCCAAGAAGCTCTGTAAAAGGTCAAATCCTCGCGGATTTTCTAGCCGAAACCCCCCGGAAAGAACACAAAGGAAAACGTAAAACCCCACCAAAGGCTGCGGAAGAAAGATCAGAAACAGTTGAAAAACACCCAGAAACATGGAAGTTGTTCACAGACGGAGCCTCAAGTGCTGATGGCTCCGGAGCCGGTCTAATCTTAACGAACCCAGAAGGCCAAGAGTTCACATACGCTTTGCGTTTTGATTTCAGAGCTTTAAACAATGTAGCCGAGTACGAGGCGTTGTTGGCAGGGCTAAGGATTGCTAAGGAAATGAAAGTGAAGCACCTCCATGCTTGCGTCGATTCTCAAATCGTAGCATTCCAGGTTAATGGAACGTACGAAGCTAAGGAACCGGTAATGAAGAAGTATTTGGAGAAGGTTCAACAATTATTGCAATGCTTTGAAAACTTCCGGATTCAAAACATAAGCCGGAACCGTAACAAAATTGCTGACGCACTAAGCAAGTTAGCCTCCACCTCATTCGCACACCTCATAAAAGAAGTCCTAGTAGAAACATTAGCGAAGAGCTTAATTGAAGAAGAAGTTATGGCCGCAGCCATTGAAGAAGAAGGGGTAACCTGGATGACTCCTATCGTAGAATATTTGATGAGTGGAATACTCCTAGAAGATAAAGACGAGGCCAGAAAAATAAGAGTCAAAGCCCCGCAATATGTGTTAAGAGAGAAAGGCTTGTACAGAAAGTCATACCTGGGCCCATTATTAAGGTGCATTGGTCCAAGACAAGCTAAAGAAGTGATCAGAGAAATACACCATGGAGCCTGCGGCCTACTCTCCGGAGCAAGGATGGTAGTAGCCAAAATAGTCACAATGGGATATTATTGGCCTTCCATGCACAGGGATACATTGACAGAAATTCAAAGTTACGACTCGTACCAGATACATGCTGCAGCACCAAAAGCACCCAAGACCGAACTCATCCCAGTAATGTCAGCGTGACCTTTCTCCAAATGGGGAATTGACATCGTAGGACCTTTCCCACCTGCACCAGGAAAAGTCAAATTCTTGGTGGTAGCAGTCGATTATTTTACAAAGTGGGTGGAGGCAAGACCTTTAGCCACCATTTCTGGGAAACACATAGAAAAGTTTGTGTGGGAACAAATCGTGACAAGGTTTGGGATCCCTAAGACAATAGTTAGTGACAATGGCAAACAGTTTTGCCAAGGTATTTTCCTAACATTTTGCAACAACCTGGAAATTCAACAATGTTTCACATCCGTAGCCCAACCCGCAATGAAGCCAACGGCATAGGCTTTGAAGTAAACCACAACATATTGTGCAAGGGATAAAAGCAAGGTTGGGGAGAAGCCAAAGTGGCTGGTTAAATGAACTTCATCAAGTTTTATGGGCTAACAGAACCACACCCAAGACAAGCAACGGAGTAACACCCTTCAGTCTGGTATACGGCTCATAGGCTATGATACCTCCGGAAGTCAGTGTGCCAACGGCAAGAAGGTACAACACAGAAACAGAGAATGAAAGACAACTCAGAGCAAATTGACTTATTTGAAGAAAGAAGAGAAATAGCATCAATTAGAGAAGCAACTTATAAAAAGATGATCAAGAAATATTACGATAGCATAGTGAAGAAAGAAACTTTCCTCCCAGGAGATTATGTTTTCAGAAACAATGATGCTAGCAAGGCAGAAAGACAAGGGAAATTGGGGCCTCAGTGGGAAGGACCATATGCAGTCACGGAAGCCTGCGGCAACGGCGCCTATAAGCTAGCCACACTGCAAGGAGAGAACCTCCCAAGAACCTGGAATGGTTCCCAACTCAAAAGATGCTACATCTGAAAGCTAGCAAAGCTATAACAACATTTATTTTTGTAAGGCATGATGGCCACTAATTAAGCTAACAAGTAATATTTGAAATACATGTAACAAAACATGATCAATGAAAGCATCACAGCTAGACAAAGCTGATATTCATCAAACTATGGCAAACTCATAAAAAGGCTACGGCTGACACTCCTCACCGTAAGCAAGACGTGTAGGCTCGCAACCTTACGTCGCAAGATCCCAATAATCTTGCAAAAGTGCAACGGAATCAAAATCCTAAGCATTCCACGGCAATACTCAAGCCCATGCTCCGGCTAATGGGTCCTAACAAGCCGTAAGCCAAAGGAAATTCCTTGGCACCAACTAGGGCTAAATTTACACGCCCCAATATACTAAGTTTAATATTACATTCATAAGTAAATTTTGGCAAATAACAAGATAAGTCAAAAAAAGGCCAACGCCGTAGCTTGGCTATCAAATCCCGCAGCCTTCATAGTTGCGGTGATATCCTTTAAGCTACAGAAACATACTTATATAAGGAGTTTTAAGAACAAGGAAAAACAACCAAGTAGCAAATAAATATTGTCATGGCCAACAAAGGCCTTACACACACAACAGTAAATGAAATAAAGTATTGTCCAGGTAAGTTCAAGATGAAAGCATGATGAATTAGGCAACGGAGCTTGAAGGATTGCTAGAAGCCGTAACCACCTCTGGGCTAGGGTCCGGATTGAGCTTTATAGGTCAGAAGAAGAAAGTTCCACACTGGCCGCAAGCTTGGAAAGGTAAGGCCACTGCTTGTTCTGGAAAGCTTCACCCGCTTCCTTCAAAGTAGAAAAATCTTGCGGATTGTACCCAGGAATCTTGTTGAAATCAATGCCCAACCTTTTACCTTTCAATTTCTCCAACATCTTGTGGGCTCCGTAGGCAATTGACAAACTTTGGACCTTACCCATTTCTCGATTGTACTCGGGTGTGTGATGGAACTTGTGAACAATCTGAGGAAGGGCCTCGATGAGTTCTTTCCTTTCCTTCCTCGTACCGTAAGCTCTCACTCCAAACGCTCCGCTTTCTCCGTAGCCTTCGACAAATCGTTTGACTTTGCTAACTCCACCTCATACTTGGTCTCTAAATCAACTTTCTCCAACTCCAAAGTCTGGAACCTTTCCTGAAGAACCTTCAACTCCTGCTCCATCATCTCCTTCTGTTGCTTCTCAATCAATGTTGCGGCTTCCAAATCTTGCATCTTAGCATTCATGATTTCCGGATCGGAGGCATTTTCCAAGCGTACAACCTTACGTCGTAGCAAAGTATTGTGATGATGGAGCCTCCCCTTATCCAGGTGAAGGACCTCCATTCTCCTCCTAAAGTCATTCTACAAAAAGAAGAAAGCAATAAACACACATATAACAAAAGAGCAACAATGTAAACAAAGATGAGTAAGCAAGTAACATACCGCAAGGGAAACATAATCAATGGCGTGGCGAGCTAGGAAATCATTAAAGCTCTGGTGGCTCATCATGGTTGTGGCCCGGAGGCGAGCAGGAATCATCGCATTCTCAATATACTCAGCCTTCTCTTCTTCCAATTCCAAAGAACTATTGAAAGGAATATCCGGGAAACAAACAGAAAATGGTTGATCACTGTCAGGAACCATCGCAATTCGTTGTGAGGGTGGCCCATCGCTTTGCGAAGGGGTGGCATCATAAGAACCGGTCTCACTTTGTCCCTCGGAACCTTCATTTTGAGAATCTTTTGTAGCCTCCGGATTAGGGATGCCAAGCTTCCGGCGAGCCATAGACCCTTGCCAACACCATGAACGGGTGGCGCAGCCTGCAATCCCTCATCCTCATCCGGAACCCTATAGGTTCCACCCGAAGGCTCCTGAATCCTAAGACCCTTGGATTTCCTAGGCTTCTTGGTTGGTTGAGTACTGGACACCTCAGCAGTTGCCTTTTTTTCTCTTGAGAACACCTTTCTTCTTAACAGCCGGAACCTCCTCTACATCTTCACTATCTTCATTCCCATCTTTCTTCTTCTTTTTCCTTTTGAGACTTTCCCGATGAGCAGCTAAAATTTCTTCTTTTCGAGTAGCGGCACGAGGGCTGTCAGGCAATACGGTTATGTAACATTTGTGACTTTTGACCTTATTTGACTTGTAATTAAACGTGATTAAATGTGAACGATTTCGTGAATTTATATGAATTATGGAACGTTTCGACGTGTTTTAACATAACGTTGAGTTAAATGGGGCAACGGTTTCGTTTTAGCGTTTAAATGGTTAACGTTTAGCTATTTGTCGGAATTAGCAGAGTGGGAACCCAAAAATGGACTCCCTAGGTTGGCCCCCAATCAACACACACACTCACTAAACCATTCATTTTCACTTAACCAAATTTTATCTCTTTATCTTCCTCATTTACTCCATCCTCCTCTTTTCTATCTATCATCTCAAATTCTTCATAAATACATAACAAATTCTTGGATTTCCTATTGTTGTGAGTAAATTAACAAGAACTAATATAAATCATAATGATAATCATCTTGGTGTATGAATTTTTGGTATTTTTGGTGCTCATTCCTCTTAAAAAACTCCAAACCCGAATTTGAAGTCTTGAGGTGTTTTGGTAAGTGAAACCTAACTAAATTTCTCCATTTTATGTCTTTAAACATGTTTCTTAGTCGAATCTTATGAGTTCTTGGTCGAATTCGGGTCAAAAACGGGTTTGAGTCAAATTAGGGTTTCAAAGTTTGGAAATTAGGTCAAAACCGAATTGGACATAAAAATGATGTTTTGGGTCGTGGAAATGGAGTGGGTTATGTTTGTTTAACTGTAATTATGTTCCAAAACGAGTCTTGAAGTTTCTCCTAGTCGATTTTGAGGTCAAAATGAGGTTTTGGTTGAAAATTAGGGTTTATGTCCGTCTCTGGGAGCACGGCCTTTGCTCTGCACAAGAGTCGTGCTCTACTGACCTCACCGGCTACTTTGTCACTTCCCGCTTCGTTCTACATTCAATCGACTTGTAACTTCAAGGGAAGTCTTATAACATCATTCTAAGGTCAACAAAATTGTTTAAACTCAAATCTAAACACTTTGATTTTCATGTCGATTTTGGTGCTAAGTCATTAAAACGTATTTGACCAAAACTCTTCCTTTGTATCCAAACATTCTAGAATCACTTCTAATGTACCTTCGGGGATTGTGGCATCGTATAACTAGTTAGACCTTATCGTTTGGGATATCTTGTGATGCTATGATGTTGATGTAATAGGTTTGTGATAGTTGTGCTCCCCGCTCACCCGCTTAAGCTCATTCTATCGATAATTAAGGCTAAGGTGAGTTCCGTAGCTCCCTACTTAATTGAGATCCGGGCTGAAAAGTGTACATACTTGTTTGATCGTTGATTAATTGATTGATTGATTGTTCGATTGATGTCTTGACTTATCTTTAGGTTTATTATGCTTTCGGTTATGAATGTTTGTTGTGGTTAGCATAGTTGTACATACATGGAAGACGATTATGCCTTCAATGAGTTGTAGATGTGGTGGGAAGGCTGCGGGTGACCCTATATATAAGCCTCTATGATTCCTTGAAAGTAGAATCGTATGAAGTGTATGTACATTGTGTTGACGTTAACTATATACGTATGATATGAAACGAGACGATAGTTATCTAATTGTTTGCTTGTGATACGTGTTATTTGACGTATATTTTGAGACGTAAGACGTATATTATATTTATGGTATGACGTGACGGTGGATTGACGAATCCACACCCATTATGATCATGGCCACATTATGACGATACTTTATTTAAGACGTATGACGTATATTATATATATTGTAAGACGTGACGGTGGATTGACGAATCCACACCCGACATGATCATAATCGGATACGGGTTGTTTAACCTGCGTAAAGATGATATTATATATATATATATATGGACAATTATTGAAACGTTGACATAATAAACTTGCATGACATGTTTTCCCATTAGCGTATTTATAAATGCTTGCATATGATATATGATTGAGGTAACGATAAGTCCATGTTGATGGCATAACGATAAGTTCACTTTAGTGGCATAACGATTAAGTCCACGATTGTGGCATAACGATAAAGTCCACATTTGTGACATAACGTTGTGGTGACGATATTGTTTAACGTGTATATTGTGTATGAAACGTTTAGTTGTAACGTAACGTTGATATGATGAAATGTGAATGATGAGGTAAGTATCTTCATCTTTGTATATCATTAACGGTTGATATCCCGACACTTGATTTCTATTACTTACCCCTACGAACTCACCAACTTTATGTTGACGCGTTTTAGTACACTTTTCAGGTGAATCAAAGACGTATTGGATGTTTCATTGCATGCTAGGATTGGACTTGGACTCTTCCATGGATCCGTGATTCATTATTTCCCGATTAAGGGTTATGCTTATGTATGATCCGGTGCTTGCATTCTTAATTGATTTGTATGGATTGTTCAATCCAATTATGCATTTAGTTTAACTCTACATAATTTCAATGTCGTGCTGTGCTATTCGTGTAACCCTCATGATTCCGCCTTGTTGGGGTGTTACAGAATGGTATCAGAGCCGTGGTTGTAGAGAATTAGGTGGATTGACCTAGTCTATCGCCATTGCACCCACATTTCATAATAGCATGCATGATAGGAAATTATGTGTGCAACGTGAATTGTATGACGCATGAAACTAGTTTAAACGGAGTTCGTAGGATTTACATGTCTTGGTGACTTGATTGATATATGATGACGTGATTGATGTATGTGTTAGTGTCGGGATATCACCGTGGCTTGTTGGATTGACATTGACGTATATTCTTGTAATTACTTTTAATTGTTTAACCCTAGCAAAGTGAAATGATGGCATTAGCGGAGTATGACACTCGGTAACCCTAGAGGCCTGATCAACAAATCTATGGTTATCCTATGTCATATAAAGTTAATGATCTCGTGGATTGCGCATTGTGGATGAAGTATAGTAGGTAACCCGGTATTTTAATGAGTGTTGGTTAGGTGGAGGGTTAGCCGCTGGTACACCCTGTATACATACCCAACCAATACTTAGAGGACATAACGGAACCGAGTCCCGACATCCATTCAATATATTAACGGTGTGGAGGGAAAGCCGCTGGTATCACCTGTATACAAACCTTTAATGTATTGAATGTTGAAGTTAGATTCGGACTATGCTTTACCCGCCTTGTTATGACTTGACCCCTTTATATTTGTATGAAATGGTTTGAAATTGTGGAATTGATTGAGAATTGAATGAAACGATGATGCTTTGCCTTGTTATAATTGAATTTGAAGGTTGAGTTGAATAAATTCGGTTATGGTTGAATTGAAACTGTGTAATTAGTTAGAATGCGAATAAAATGTTGATAACATAGTTTATTGCCATGATAATATCCCCGTAGAGATACATGTCCTCGTAATGGCTTAGGATAGCCTAATTTTTGGATTGTTGTTATACGACGGTTAATTGCGAATGTTCG
Source organism: Erigeron breviscapus (assembly GCA_034093135.1). Lineage (NCBI taxonomy): Eukaryota > Viridiplantae > Streptophyta > Magnoliopsida > Asterales > Asteraceae > Erigeron > Erigeron breviscapus. The sequence goes on along the minus strand of CM067170.1, from coordinate 124,271,992 downwards.
TGTGTGAATTGTGAGGATTAACTTGGTAATCTAACACGTGTGTTCGAGGAAAGATGGATAGACCATGGAGAGCTAACATGAACTATAGGCGCCAAGACGAGTAAGAGAAACCGGTTGATCAAGGAAATCAAAGAAGTAGAGGTGTCGTGGAGGCCTTGGTAAACGTGAAGGACGTGAGAGAATCGAGTGGGTTAAACATCAAAAAGGTGACTCACCAATCGTTGTGCCTTTCTTTGAATACCATCTCGATCAATGCTCGAAATCCCCCGATGGCCCGAGGTACTTGTCATTAGTGTGGTAGTCAAGATCGCCACCGAAATAAGTGCCCCAAATCTTATCGACCAACAACAAGCTCAACGACAACTTGCTCCCCGTGGAAGAACTTTTGCTGTGATTGCGGTCGAGACTCGCGTTGATCCTAACGTCGTTGTAGGTACATCTCTCCTCAACAATCAATATGCCACCGTATTAATTGACTCCGGGGCCGATTTTGGTCTCGTTTCCAATGATTTCATACCGTTAATTGATGTTAGCCTTAGTCCGTTGTCGTACTACATTGAACTTGAAATGGTAAATGGCGGGTTGACGAAAATTGACCAAGTTGTTCGTAATTGTACTTTAGAGTTATGTGACCACCTGTTTTTCAAAAATCTAGTTCCTTTTGATATCGGTAGTTTGACGTGATTGTGGAAATGGATTGGATGCCGGCAATGAATGCGGTTATAGATTGCGGTAGTAAAGTAGTGAGGATTCCGTTAGAAAATGGCGAAGAGTTAGTGGTTCAAGACGAGACGACTGAGCCGTGGGAAGGGAAAGTATATAGTGTTAACGTCATGAAATTCGAAATGAAGACCGTACCCGTGGTTATTGAATTTTCGGATGATTTCACGGATGACCTACTGGGTTTGCCCCCATCTCGTCAACTCGATTTCCGTATTGATCTTATTCAAAATGCTTCTCCCGTGGCCAAGCACCTCATCGCTTAGCCGTATTGACTAATGCACCGACGCGAAGTTGTCCACACAACTCAAAGAACTCCAAGATAAGGGTTTCATACGCCCTAGTCAATCACTGTGATGCGCACCGGTTTATTTGTCAAGAAGAAAGACGACTCATTTCGAATGTGTATCGGTTATGGAGAACTAAATAAACTCGCGTTATCCTCTTCCAAGATTTATCTGATCAACTTCAAGGTGCTCATTTCTTTTCTAAGATTGATTTGCGGTTAGGTTACCACCAATTGCGTGTCCACGAAAACGATATTTCTAGAACGACCTTTCGAACATGTTATGGATGCTTAGAATTTACGGTTATGCCTTTTGGGTTGACCTATGCACCGGCGGTGTTCATGGACTTGATGAACCGGGTGTGTCAGCCCTACTTTGATGAGTTTGTCATTGTTTTTATTGATGACATCCTTATCTATTTCAAGACGAAAGAAGATCATTGGAACATTTGAAAAGTCTTAGAGTTACTCCGGAAAGAAAAGCTTTATGCCAAGTTCTCCAAATGTGAATTTTGGCTTGAAGAGGTCCACTTTCTTGGTCACGTAGTGAGCAAAGAAGGAATTCATGTGGATCCAAGTAAGATTGAAGCGGTGAAGACTTAGAGACGACCCGAGACGCCAACCGAGATCCAATTTCTTGGTTTGGCGGGTTATTATAGGCGTTTCATTGAGGGCTTTTCAAAGATTGCCCAACCCTTGACTTTGTTGACTCAACGTGAAAGACGATTTGATTGGGGTGAGAAACGAGAACAAGCCTTCCAATTATTGAAAGACAAGCACCAATTTTAAGTCGCCCGATGGAGCCGATAATTTTGTTGCGTATTGTGATGCGTCCGGGAAAGGATTGGGTTGCATTTTGAAGCAACGGGGCAAGGTGATTGCTTATGGTTCTATACAATTAAAGGTGCATGAGGGGAATTACCCGACTCATGACTTGGAGTTGGGAGCGATCATGTTTGTCTTAAAGTGTTGGAGACATTACTTATACGGCACCAAAAGTGTGATCTATACGGATCACAAAAGCCTTCAACACATCTTTGATCAAAGTAAATTGAACATGAGACAACGAAGATGACCTGAAAATTTTAGTGATTATGAATGCGATATCCGGTACCACCCGAGTAAAGCAAATGTTGTAGCCGATGCCTTGAGCCGAAAAGAATGTGTAAAACCGAGAGGAATTAGAGCCATGAGCCTTACCATGCAAAGGGGTGTTCGTGACTCCATCATTGAAGCACACAGGTTGACAACTAGGCCGGAAAACTTCATCAAGGAAGCATTACATGACTTAGAAGAACAATTTGATAGTGAAGACGACGATGGTTTGTATTTTGTTGAACGATTGTGGATCCCCATTTGAGGTGGGCTTCAGATGAAATTGATAAATGAAGCTCACAAGTCGGCCTACTCGTTCCACCCGGGGTTCGACAAGATGTATTTTCGACATGAGAGACTTGTATTTGTTGTAACGTAACGTTGATATGATGATTTGTGAATGTCGTGATGATGTAAGTATCTTCATCTTTGTATATCATTAACGGTTGATATCCCGACACTTGATTTCTATTACTTACCCCTACGAACTCACCAACTTTATGTTGACGCGTTTTAGTACACTTTTCAGGTGATCAAAGACGTATTGGATGTTTCATTGCATGCTAGGATTGGACTTGGACTCTTCCATGGATCCGTGATTCATTATTTCCCGATTAAGGGTTATGCTTATGTATGATCCGGTGCTTGCATTCTTAATTGATTTGTATGGATTGTTCAATCCAATTATGCATTTAGTTTAACTCTACATAATTTCAATGTCGTGCTGTGCTTAATATGTAACCCTCATGATTCCGCCTTGTTGGGGTGTTACAGGTTATTTCCGGATCAAGTCAACATGGGTAACCTCCGGAACCGTTTCCCCATCCGCAACATCTGGTTGGATGTCAAAGCTTTTTTCTCCACCTCATCTGCCTCCAGGTAGTCAAAGAAACTCATAACTAAAAATAAGAAGAAATAGTTAGAAGAGCAACATGTGAGAAGGTAGCGACACGCTTATAAGACCATTCCCATTGGTGACTAATTGGTTTAAGTCGATCACATAAATAGGATAAAGAAATATTAAAATATCTAACACCCCATCAAACGGTTTGGTCGAGCAAACAAAGTCTGGATACTTTTTTAATATATTCTTTGTCAAGCTGTGGGAACAATACTGTAGCATTATTACACTAACTTTTTAAATTATTATATTTCTAAACTTTTTTATCTAATAAAATAATTGTTTAAGTTTGGTTGTTAATGGGAGTATAAAAGTTGGTTTTAGTTGAGTTGAGTAGATATAAGAGAGAGAAATCAGTTTTTTAATGAATAGTATTGTTGGGTTGAGTTGTGAATAGAGATGACCTAAAAACAACAAAATTCAAACAATATTTAAAAGTCAAGAGAGAAGGTCCGGAGAAGCCGTACCCCTCCCATCTTGACTAACGATCCTAGGCTTAGCTGGGTGAAACGCCCACAAAGGGCTCAATTGGGCCAAGTACAACATAGACTCTGGAAGGGTACGGCACCGGGTAGGCGGACTGTACATCAAACGAACATGCTCCGGATCGACACCCAGTATAGGATCCGAATCATCCAAAGACCCACGAGCCTCACCCTTCATATGTAAAATTGCTCGATAATCCGAAGGAATAATGCTAGCATCCATATAGAAAAATCTAGACTTCCAACCCTTCACCGAATCTTTTACATCATACAAACATTCTGGAAGCTTTGACCCAGGACGCCTCTCAAATGTATACCAATCACCTGCGGCGCCTAGCCTGAAAAACCTACGGAACAAACCTACAGTGGGTTCTATGTTACGAGCTCGGCAACCAACTTCAAACATGGTTGCGCGAAGGGCTCCGGAAGGGGTGATTTGAGATATATGGCAACGAAAATGCTTTAATACTTCTAAAAAGAAAACTGTGAAAGGTAGACGAATATTTGCTAATTCGAACATACCATAGTATAACCCTATTTTATCTTTCGGAACCGCCTTAATGGTTTCGGAAGGGGAAGGAACAGTATACCCATAGCCGGAAGGAAATCTATAATTAGAAAGCAACGACGCTAAACTCTCCCTACCCTCACTACAAAAATGAATAGCCAAATCCCTCTTATTACCCATATCGTAAGATGCAAAGGATGAACACGAAACTAACCTGTTGAATAAAGAAGATTTCTACGGAAGAGGAGAAGAAGGTTGTGGAACAATAAGTTAGGCTGCGGAACAGCAAGTTGAGAGAAAACGGAGGAATAGAGAAATATGCGAATAGAGAATGAAAGAAATGAAATCAAAAAACCCTACCTCTATTTATAGGGGTAAATGGTGAAGGACACGTCGCAAAGGAATAGTAAACGATGGGGACGTAGGATTGAGACACGTGGCAAAAGACATAATCTACGGATGCGACGCATAATTCAACCAACATGACCGTTTGGTTCCCTCTCCGTATTTATTTTTTGTTTAATAAAAAAGGAGGGGGAGAAGCAGTATACAATAAAGAAATATACAAAACTCACGAAAAAATGAAACGAAGGCTCCTGACAACCACTCGACATCTGCTATGCTGCTCTGACTAAAGCAATAAAGCCCAGCATCCTACTCAACATACAATGCTAGGCTGGGGGGGCTTGATGATGTATCACATCCGCGACCTACTTAATTACCGAAGCCGTAGCTTTATTAATGATACCGCAGCCACAAAGAATGCGAGATTAGATAATTAGGCTACGGCATCACATGACAAACTTAAACAAAGTACATAGGTGACGACATTCTGAGTATTGCCTCAGATCCATTGTCGGCTTCCACAAAGTCAACTTTCGTACATAGATAAACGACGCACCGAATAACGGTCTCTTACACCCCTGATGTCATGTATCGGGGACCAGAGATCAACCCTCCATCTGACCTCCTATAAATACATGCCCTGGATCCCCATTCAGGGGCATGACTAATTCACACAAACACACTCAAAAATACACTTGGCGTGAGGCTTGATAACTACTTTACACCAACCGGGAATCGCCAACAAGTAATCCAATTCCATAATTCACTTACAAGGTCTTTACTCATTAATTCGAGGGTAACATTATCCTTGAACAAGTTTCGACAATGGCTTGAAACTTGTCGCCCTAATTAATTCTAAGTTGCTAATTAGAAAAACGAAAGTTTCGACAATGGCTTGAAACAGGGCGGCTTGAGTTTGGGTATGGACGTATAAAGCTACTGTATCTGAGTTTTGTCGTTTTTAAATGCATCTGATCATACTACAAATTACAATTACACATACTATTATATAGTCACGTTAAGGAACGTAATGTCAAGCTTTAAAATTTGTATATATTTAACGTATACATATATGGTAAAACGAAGAAGACGTAGATACTAATTAAGAGAGATATAAAGCTGCATAGATTTGACAATCACTACATGCTTAAATAATAGATACATGCACTAAAAGTTGTCTTGCATTATTAGGATTTTCATATTAATAATCAATGGTATAATATTTATTATAAAGTCTTTTTCATATGTAATGATGTATTGCAAGTATTATTGAAACTCATAGAATAAATTCCCTTAAGTGATAATGAATTTTTGAAAACCAGTAAGATATATACTAATGAAGCTAATGTATTGGTAGTAACATAAGTTGTATTGTGATAACATACTGTTACGTATATTAAGTTATAAAATCAGTTTATAATGAACTTAAATAAATAGTTTTAACATCTAAGAGCATTTAAATGTATATATTAGCTACAAAATTAGTACTGAATATATTAGTACAGTAAGATAATTCTTGACACAATAAAGTTAGACCATAATCTTCAAAATGGAACTACACATTAGGCGATACTTTTTTTTTGGTTTCTAAAAGAATAAAATAATAATCATGAAGATTCTAAAGGTCATTTGAATTGTTAATGTAGATTCTGTTTGAGAACTTGGGGATCATATCGGCCTTAGAACTTTTGTAGCGTTATTGAGGTACGGATTCTTGTTATTTAAAACATCAAAATTATTATTTGAATTCCTTGTGCGTTCTATAATTGTACGGCTATCTGACCTTATCTTTAAGGTTCCTTTTTGATTCTTGTCATAGCTTTGCCTACAAATATTTCTTGTATGGCCTTATTTGAATCTATTCATTATCTGCTTCATTGATTTGATCTATTTGATATGGCATCTTTGTTAGTGCTTCTTTGTTATTGCATCATTAGAATAGCACTATACTTGCTCATTTGTTGCCATGTTATATGTGCATTTGATATTGTGACAACCTGAATTATTGGTTCCTTTGACATTAGCTTTTTGATTATCTACTCTGGGTATGCGGGTTATTAACCACCTATGGGGGTACCATAGGCACGTCGTTGTGGCACCGATGGCGCGACACTTCCGTAGCAGTGTGATTGGTTACGGCGTCTCCTCTTTGTTGGCGGTATAAGGGATTTAGGGGGCGTATGGGTTGACCCTAGTTTGTGTTTGTGTTTTGGATTGTGATTGGGGTTGTGTGCCAACTCCTCATTCACCTTTGGTACATATGGATCTACAATCATGTGTGCACCTTTTAGCCAATACTTGTTGTATCTAACACACTTGATATGCAGGCATTGGAATTTTGGACCCGACTATTCATACCCCTTTGACTTCTTAGTTCATTTCAGCCTTTCTATGAATTTGCATATTCATCTCTTATATTTATTGATTCGCACCATTATAACTCATCGAGCGCATATACTATATATACATATATTTGCATTTGCCTTTGTTCTATTCGCGCACTGGGCATTAGGTTCAGCCGCATTTTCTTTCCGTGCGGCAGGTAGAGGCTTAGGAATAAACGGTTCGGGGGCAAGTTTCCAACTAGCTGAAGAGGTGTTCGTTGAAGATTTATCTATTTCTTTTTAGTACTCTGAATAATACTATTTCACATCGGACCTTATGATGTAACCTTGGATTATTTCATTTTGGGAATTGTTTGAGACCTCTTTACTTATTAGTTTGGCATAAGATTATGCTCTTTTGTTATCATTTAGTAATATCCACTTCGCTGGAAGTGGGGTGTTACGGTAACATATGTGTACACCGAGAGTCCGAGACACATATGTTTGTTTTGATTAAAAAAACATATTCACACCGTAACACACGTCTACACCAAAACACATGTTTTTTTTCCCCAAAATGAATACATTCATATCGTAACACATGTGCATATAACGTGTACACATGTGCATACAACGTGTACACATAATACCTTATAAATAGGATCGTTTACATGTGTACCATTTAAAAATTTTACGGTTTCTAAAATCTTTAAAATTTTTAAATTTTACAATTATGTTTACAAGTTTAAATTATAATCACATGTTCATAACCCCTATATTATTAAAATATATACATCATTTTTAAATGTTTAAATACAAAGTTTTACATATAAATCATATTGTTTAGTCCATTTTTTTTATAAAAAAATATGTCTCGTGATTTTTGTCAGATAAAAAATATTTACATCAATTAATTATTAAAATTAATAACAAAGTTGACAGCTTCAAAGTTAAGTTCCAAGTTCCATAATTTTCTCAACTTCAAAACACAAATATGCATCGTGCGTTTCTTTTCTTTTTTTATGTATATTCCTATTATGCCCTTTTCACAATTTTATTTATTTGTAATTAATTTCAATTCATAATTATTACATAAATGCAATCAAAGCATTCTAACCCTTGATGTAATTGATCAAATGGACTAAAATGGTTCTCGTAGTTCTCGACAATTATTTAGTTCTCACAATATCTCAACTATATATATATATATATGTATGTATTCTCAAAGAATGGCGATGAATCCACCGGTTACTCCACTTTCTACACCGGATGTCGAGACGGTTCAAGAAACACAAGCTCAAAACTTGGACCCGGCTCCATCAACAAGGAAACGATCTCACCGAATAAAGAATCCTGAAGTGCCACAGGAAAAGCCTAATCAACAAGCTTGGACACAAGAAGAACAAATGTTACACCTATTGGGTTAACCGCCATGTAAGTGGCATGACCAAAGTAGACCTCCAATCTAAAGCCCTGGCCGAATACAAAGTAACTAATCCAAATTTCCCATATATACAACAATGGATATACTTAAAGATCACCTCGAAGTTCCATCCTATTCGCGATTGGGATCCGATTAGCACTCGTGGTGAATCGAGTGCTAAAAGGTCGAAAAGTCCTCCGCTTATGGTTCTGCAGGTCCTCAAAGTGTGGGGTCGGATGCGAGAGTTAATATTGACTTAAATGAGGCCGAGGGGGATCAAGGGTGAGACTCGGGAGGCTCGCTACTATCGACCGGTAGTCGGAACGCGAGTAAAAACAAAAGGAAAACATCCTCATCCGGTGGTGGTGGTAGAAAGTATTCGACTGATTTTGTTGATTTGACGGATAAGTTGGAGGGTTTGATTGGGGTTGGGAGGAAACAGGCCGAGTTTAACAAAGAACTACTCGATGTTCAAATACAAAAGCAATTCGCCAAAGATTTGAAGACATTAGCGCTCGACACATCCAACCTTCCCGAAGTCGAGCAACTTGTTGTTGAGAACATGAAAAACCAAATCCGTAGCAAATACGGATTTATTTAGATTATTAGTTCTATTTAGTTTAATATGTACTTTATTTAGTTTATCTAGTTTATTGCGTTATGTAATAGGTTAGTCTTAGGCATTTTTTTTTGTTTATATTATGTGTTTATATATAAACATATACTTCTTTAAAATTAAATAACATAACAAAATTAATATACAAATGATGAATGCAAAAAATGGAGCTTCCAAAGAACCCCTTACTCCAAGGATTAGGAGGGGACATCCTATCAAGTGATGTCAATGCTACATGGCACAAAAAGAAAGATTAGATTGGGTCTAGAGAGCCTTTTTTTTTGAACGGCAAATACCTATTCTATTTTACACCAATTAATACTAAAGTACCCCATTGTCAATGATTGAACCTTGGTCTTTACCCTAAGAGGCCAGAACCTCTACCAGGTGAGCTAACCTCACATTTACTCCTAATATAGTCTAAGTTTCCTTTAATCTAATCAACTAAGTCATTGGGTCTTGGTCCAAGGGTCTTGGTCCAATGATCATAATGGATCTTTTAAAGGGTTTTATATTGGGGATCATGGGTAAAAAATATATTTGGAGAGAGTTAATGCAATTTATATCAAAAACCTTTCCTATAAATTTTTACAAAAACAAAATATATTTAACTTAACAATTTTTATTTTTAAATGAATAATTAATACATATTTTTATATTTTAAAAAAATTGGACTTCATTAAATGCTTCTTAACCAATGCACTGGTCACTGGTTAGCAAATCCCATTTTAATTTATCAAAATAATTAATATTGACAGTTCCTTAACAAAACCCTTTAAATAAAACAAATCCCAAATCAATAAAGAAGTTGTTGCAACTTGCAAGACCTAATAAGTATCCTCGAATCAGGACTACAAATCATCAGTTGTTTTTATCTGACTGAAAAGTTTATTGTTAGATGCCTGGATCACAAGTTCACAACCAATTTAGTTTGAGGATTACTGATGCATTCTACAAGCACTCTTATTTGAAAGAACTGTGAGATTTGCTCTCTTGATTCACTCGCAAACCTTGATTTCAAGAGTTGTCTTTCTTGCTTACTATTGTTTCCCTTTGCAGATACATGGAAGGAAATGCATTCCGGGCAGGCGTGAACCCAATTGGTATTCACAAGGTACTCGAATTATCAGACTCTGATTTCTTGTTTTAGCTGAATAATATCATGTTTACTCAAATCTTAGCACGAAACAAAGCCAGATACAAGTATTTTAGGTTTTGCTCTTGATAATGAACCATGTCTTTCATATTAATGAGAAATTACCGAATAGGTTCCCGATTGGGGTTACCACGTCTCGCCTCAGTTCAAAAAATTTAACCATTTGTTAATCGGATTCCCAAAATATGTATTGCATTGCTTGTGAATAGAAGGGTTGATAAGTTATTGGAAATAAGGTACCAATAATTCGTATTTGTATGCGTTTGTTACTTGAGCTTTGGATGCCTCAAGGACAAATGTTTGGTTTGTTCCTAGAAAATGAGCATATGTTTCACGCATCTAGAAGTTGCTTTGTATGTTGTGTTTCCCCATCTAAAAGTTTTAGCAATTGTTAGCAAATTTGTAACTTCAGAGAGATAAACATTCTGGGTTGAAGATAATGACTCTTTTAAAACAAGCTTATATATTACAAAACTAACAGTAACTGTAGTGAGTTTGTGTATTAAGCACGGACATAGAAGTGACATAAAATCTAACTGCACCAAGTATTAGCAAGCTATAAAGTTTAAATATCATATACGTATGATATTGCATATATGTACCATGCTAATAAATAACTGAAAGGAACAAAAAGACTCATCCTACCAACGATGATAGATGTAGGCGTTTCGTAGAAACCAGTGAATATCGAAGAGATAACCAACAAATCCTAGAAAGTTTATTCTAGGCATTGATATATTAAATTCAAACTTGTGGAAGTTGTGGCAGCCATGTATAGAATAAGAAATGCATTCACAAACCATTGTTTAAAAACAGAGGTAATTTGTAAGCATTTCCTCTGTTCCATATTTAACCTTATCAAACAAATCTTCCTCCCTCCCTCCGTGCTAGATACAAAACCAGCTTACCCAAGCCCAAAATCCATTTCGGATTACCCTTTTCTTTTCCACTCAAAATAATCAGAAACCATCATGAAGAAGATAGTCTATATGGTCTGAACTTAATGCCTAGCACTTCAAGATCTTTATCAAAAAGGTCAGCGTCCAGTTTAAGAATTAAAGGAATCATTTTGGTGGTAGTACCGGTCTGAAACTCCCATACTTGTACTTCCATCCAACCATCGCTCCTCTGTCGAGGAAGGCCTTTTAAAAGTTTGGGACGATTCAGTGGGTTGTGGGTGTTTTCATTAACCTTTCGCTGAATAACTGGAATTTGAGGAGTAAGTAAATAAATATACCACCATTTCACATTCGATCCATCTGGAGGCATATGATAATATTCCACACTGACTGGAACCTCAAAGCCAGAGTGGTCTTCTGGTAATCGGTAGACAAGGTAAGTTCCATATGTTGTTTGAAGCGATAGTACTTCGGATCTAATCTCGATCTCAATTAAAAAACTCCAGAAAGGAATGACAGCTTCCCTAAATCTACAAACAAACAAAAAATCATCTTTCATTCCTTTTATTTTCTCAATAGTAACTTATGTTAGAGTACTTGTTTAACTTAGTGGATTGCCATCTAAGGTTGAGATATCTTGCTAGAAAATAGGTGTTCATTACCAACTGTCACAGAGCAAATATATGCCCAGCTTCTTTTTTACCTCTTTTTTTTTAGTGAAAGGTATAATTAAGCCAAACATATATAATTTCTACAACAAAAGGTCAAAAACTGCAGGGAAGATAGTCAACGGACAAACCTTGAATCCTTGAGCAAGATTATTGTCCTAACGTCGGTAGATACACAGGCTTTTTTAGCAGATACCAGATAACATTTCTTCCCATATTTGTTCAGAGAAAACCACTGTCAAACAAACAATATGAAATTTGTATGTAGCAATATACATTGGAAATAGCTAAATGAAGCCCTCGTGCATATATATATTTTTTACAACTATTTAATGCACTTTAACAAAAGTAGGGGTTTGTTTAGCGAAACCCTTTTATTATAGTTTTCATCTAAATTAGGCTCAACAAGAACTACATATGTTTTTATCCAAAAAAAGTATTAGATAAAATATATCTGATCGAGACATAATGGAAGGAAATAAGGTTTTGAGAACAAATCATTATTCATATTAGATTACCTCTTCATTATTTATATGAAACCCTTTGGAAAGCCGAAGGTAGAGTTCTTTCTTCGTCCTATATCGTTTAGGGAATTCTGACCCACCAATAATTTCATGATAATCATTTGGCAATAGTTGTTCCCAATATGTATCTAAATCAGATACGAGTAGATATCGTGTTTCCACCTTCTCATGCTCTAACACTTGATGTTCCCCCTATATATAAAACATACACATACACTATTAGATCTTCTGATAATATATACAAACCATATATATATATATAACATACACAATATTAGATCTTCGGATAATATACACAAACCACACACACACATATATAGTCTCTTTTGGAGTTCAAGAAATGGTGTGTTTTATTTGGTAGGTTTTTCCTTATCCCACACGCATTGTTTGGAAAATGAACTAATTTTTATTATCAATTTAATGTTGATGAGGAATGAATGGTAGAGCTCAAAAGACCATGTTTTTCTGGTACCTGTTGGATATGGTGTCACTATGCTACAAATTAATGCAGATTCATTCCCGTGTATTATTTAAGACATTCCAAAACCATCTAAAAATAGTCTCTTTCTTATGCAAAATTACCATTAATTATGTTGATACAAAAGCATAAACATTGGTATGCATAAATGAAATCTATACATTAATTGGTCAACATCTCGTTCTCTAGGGTACGTGCTAGGCTTCACCATTATACGGTGAGGTTTCTCTGATGTCGTATCCCGACTGAATGTTCGAAAAACAACCCAACCATGTAAACCAACCAAGTAGAACACAACCAGAACCTTGTTCATGTTCATTCGTTTAATTTAACGAACGGTTCACAAACAGATAAAATTCGTTGATTAAGAAACTTAGCTTGTTCATGTCCGTTCGTTTGTGTTCATGAACGAATGTTCACGAACATAGACGAACGAACACACCTGAGCCAACGAACACTAGTTATAATTATAAGTTTAGAAATCAAATTTAATATTACAAGATATTCATCCCCTAAATTTCTTTGCCGAACATTCGTAATTTTGATTCTAAATATTAAACATTCATCTAATAAAAAAGAGCTTAATATCCAAAAAACGTTGGCAAAATACATGTTTAAAAGAGATTAGGTATTATAAATTAATATATATATATATATGTATATATATATATAGGTTTTAGGTAAAATAAAACAAGTATTAAAGTAAAACAAATAAAACAATAGGTTTCTCTTCACTGAAAATCACCGTGCATCATGAAAATCATCGTGCATCAATTGCTTTGTGAATCTTCGTGCATCAATTTAACCATGATCTAAGGGTCAAGATCTTGTCCTATTTATTTTACAATACCCAACCCCTATATATATATATATATATATATATATATATTAGATAAATGAACAAATATTCACGAACATAAACTAACTAATGTTTAGAAACATGAACAAACGAACGTTCACGAACAAATTATCGAACGTTCATGAACATAATGAAAGAACGGGAGCTATGTTCATGTTCGTTTGTTTAACTAAACGAATAGATTTTTGTGTTCATGTTCGTTAATTTAATTAAACGAACACGAACGAACTTCCCGTCATGTTCGCTGAACGTTGAGTTCGTTTCAGCCCTATTCTTACTTTCTCCAGCGGTCTAAACTCAATGCATTCCAATACCATCTCGCCTGAAGGTGGAAGACTGAGCTCAAACTCAATCTGAAGATCAACAGTCCTCCGGTCACTAGTAAACTGATACAATTCAACCATCATCCTGCCATCTTCTCTCCTAGCTGCAAGGTGTGGGATCAAGTATTCTGTCTCCCCTACTAATCTATATTTGAGATTTGAACATACATCTTCGATGTCCATAGTTATGAAATCAGCTTTGAACACAACGTTGACCGTGTATGTGATTAGCAGTGACAAGAATTGAGCGCTAACTTGTGTTCTGATGTTTCTTTTTAATCTGCATAAAGAATCAGAAAGAATGATACGTTATTACCATTATATACTCACTTACTCTAAAAACCTAGAAACAATAGGGAGGACAAGTCACCTTAAAAACCCAGGTCGAGGATACTCATGAACGAAAGGATCTTTTATGGAACTTCCTTCTATGGATATCATTTCACAGTGTCTGTCGTCGTTATCAAATGAGAACCACTATTGATTAAATCAGGTTGAATGAGTTATATTGTTAACGAGAATTTTAACCCGGGCGATGCCCCGGTATAGATAACGATACATAAAACGTACAATGGAAACAATATATGATACTCTATCTGTTAGTCGGGATTAACTGTCTGTTAGAACCTTTAAACTAAACAATTAAAAAAATTAGCATTTTTAAGATACATTAAAAAACCTTTAGAAGTTGACTCTCTTCTTCATATCAATAGTACAATAGACTGTGATGGTTACATGGTTATTGACGGAGATAAGAGGTTATCTGTGAGAGTTACAATTTTTGCGGTCTAAACATATACACTCACAATACATTAAAGCTGACTTATTTATCTAAAGCAAAAACTAAGTTGAAAACATTTTATTTTTTTTAAAAGGAAAAAAAAAAAGTTACCAAAAAAAAAAACAAAAAAAAAACTACAGTACCGAGTTGGTACAGTGCCGAGTTGCTACAGTGTCGATACTGTAGCGGATACAGTGCCCGCTACAGTGTCTGGAGAGGGCACCGACATTTGTGTTTTGTTATATATAATAATGTAGACATTGGAGATCAAAGATTAAAATTTACTACTAACAAAAGTATTTTTTAAAATAAAGCATAGACATAGCTACTTACCGTCTTACCACCGTTAAGAAGGACCCCATTGGAAAGAAGTTGGGTAAGTTCCCTTTTGGATCTGTATTTTAGAGGCGGTACTGCAGTCCTAGCAATCTCTTCATAGGATTCTAACCATTCTTTCTCTAATAAACCCATTGCATCCTTTTGGCTATAAAGTGCACGCTCAAGTTTTTCTACCACATCTGACATTGTTGGTCGCTTATCACGAGATTTTTGCAAACATTGAAATGCAATCCCTGAAAATATTTCTAAACTATCCAGGTCTATTTGTTGTACAAGATCTTGAAAGATAATGTCAGCTAAGTTGTTCTGTAGGTATCTTTGTTTCCAGCTACGCACTAAAACCTTATATTCACCATCATTGTACTTCTCATAACATAATTTCCCACACAACACTTCTAGTAAGACTACACCGAAAGAATACACGTCCGACTCTTTTGATAGGATGTGTGTCTCCATATACAACGGATCTAGGTACCCAATGGTACCTACAACATTGGTTATAATAGTTGTATGCAACTGATTAGAGGGTCCTATTTTCGATAGTCCCATGTCAGAAACTTTAGCCTTCCAGTTCTCATCCAACAGGATGTTAGAACTTTTTATATCTCGGTGGAGAACTCTTTGTTGAGTCCCATGATCATCGAACGTAGTCCCTGTGCAGCCTCAAGACATGTTGATACGTTGAATCCACGTGAGAAGAGGGGAACTTAATTGGCCATCGAGGCTTCCATGGAATGCATGCTCGTATACCAGGATCTTCTCGCCACCTCCCACAAGAGAAATGAGATTCTCATGTGTATATCGAGAAAGCATTGTGATTTCTCTCCAGAATTCAGTGTTTCCCTGCCCATATAAAGGATTAAGCCGTTTAATAGAACCAACATTTTGGTCCTTGCGGGGGATTACTCCTTTGTAAACGTTACCAAATCCACCACGTCCAATAATGTTGTTTTCACTAAAGTTATCGGTGGCTGATTTTATTTCTTGTAGTTGGATTTTAAGATGTTGAAACTCCTGTATAAAAGTATCCATTATTTTTTGATGAAATAGAATATAGTGAAAAAATGATAATCAGATGATCAAGTGTTAGAAAATATATATAATGAAACAATTGCAAAACAGAGAATCCGAGAAGACTTCCTATGGGATATGGTCAAGATGGTTGTAATACACAGGAGGTAGATTAATTGGGTGGTTATAATGAGTAGATGATATTTCTCTGGTGAAAGACGGACAGACCATCCGAGAAGACTTAGACTTTTCCTATGCCTGGGATAGATATGGCCTGGTTGATATAAAAATACATAGCCGCCTCATACCCATAGATTATTATTGTGTTTAAAAAATTTTCATTCTTTTGTGTTCATTTATCGTAGTATACTTATTACTATACTTATTACTGTATTATGTATCTTTGTCGATTTATTTTCTTTAAGAAGATGGGAAATTTTTACTTACTTTGTGATAGTGGTGTAGTTTACCCACCCTGCTCGACGTACTTTAGGTAAATTGGAGTAAGAAGTAGAAAAGAACTTACACGTTCCTTTGATTGATTGATTTTAACAATCATATTTGAGCTGTAGAAGCGAATTTTGAGTTTTTGGTCGAGATGCATTGCTCCACTTCCTGTGCGTTTTTTCTCGATTATCTATATTATCTAATAAAACAAACTACCCTTTTTTTCCTTAAACTTTCTACCTTTGAAAACCAAAAATACCCTTCTTTTTTATTCACTAATTTAAACATCTCCATCTAATATACCTATAATACCCTTAATAAAATAATTTACAGTATAGATCCCCCAACACTTAAAATAACTACAATACCATCAATTACTTTTACATTCACCACCATCGCCGCCCCCACCACCGTCACCACCACCACCTCCGCCATCACTACCCCCACCACCGCTGTATTGCGCGGGCATAAGTCTAGTATAGGTAATGCGATTATGCATTCACAACTAGATTGGCCAAAGTTTCCATTTCTAATACTTTCTTGTTCTACCTCTCTACTTCTTTCTATCCACTGATGTATTTTGAAGCTTTTGTTTGTTGTCACAGAATTTGCAGTTATAACTATCCAACTAACAGCACGTACAGCCTGCAAACATGACTAATCTGCGAGCATTAGGTAGTGCAAGTATTGACTGAGATTGTATATATTCTTCCAAATTTCTTAAAGGCAATTAGGTGACCATGATGGTTCTGGTTTCATGTATTTCTCTTACGGCAATATGTCATGGATCGTTCCATCTGGATACATGCATATCCCCAAACTAATCATCTATTGGAACCTAGTTGAACAGGAAAAGCAAAATTTATACGATCTTGAAAATTGGACATGTCGTACGTTACAAATTTGTGAATGGGTTGATTTGGGCGGTGTTTAATCATTCCAGGTCTATTTACACACATAAAACCTCCAGTGTCCTTTAATCCAGCTATTTGAACTGAAGCATTTATTTTCTTCAATAAATGGAGGTAAAAGTGTTTACGCTTTTAAAAATGACACGTTTGAAGGTGACCCACCCATGTTGCAACCTCTTGAAGGTGACCCGCCCACATGACCCACCCATGTTGCAACCTCTAGTTAGTGCATATTGGCTATATGCTAGATATTAGACTACATATATAACTACCTCTATTTATAACCGATTGGCTTATTAGTCAGATTACGATTTTGTCTTTGGCTGCCTGGCTCACAATCAAATTGTCTTTTTCTCTCGATTTACTCCAAAACCTTGATGTCAAGAATTGTCTTACTTGCTTAATATTGTGTCGCTTTGCACATACATTGAAGGAAATCTATTCCAGCCTGGCATGAACCCAATTGGTATTCACAAAGCACTCGAATTATCATACTCCGGTTTCTTGTTTTAGCTGATGATAAATCTCATGTTTACTCAAATATTAGCACGAAACAAAACAGGATACAAGTCTTTTAGAGTTTTGTTCTCGATGATGTACCACACCTTTAACATTAATGAGAAATCACCGTCTAGGCACTCCAGCCTCAGTTCAAAAACTTCAACCATTTCAGAATCCCAAAATATGTATCGCATTCGTTGTGAATAGGGGGTTTGGTAAGTTATTGGAATAAGGTATCCATAATTTGTATTTGTATGGATTTGTTACTTAAGCTTTAGATACTACAAAGACATATGGCTGGTTTGTCCAGAACTGAGCATATGTTTCACATTATCTAGATGTTGCTTTGTATGGTTTGCTTAGCCATCTAAAAGTTTTATCAATTGTTTTGTAACTTCATAAACACCCCACATTTCTAAACTCGAATATGAAGTGTCATTTCAAACTTAAACAATAATACAAGTGTGCTAAACAGAATTTCTCTTAATATTTTTACAATTGTTGTAGCCTAAACGATCCTTGACCATAATCTTCAACAAATCCTTTATGCGCGGAAGCTAGCTAAAAGTCCATTGCTCTACTCTTTCTTAATACCTGCCGCAGGGAATGAAAAACTACGGCTGAGCCAATTGCTCAGTGCGCGGATATAGAAATACATGTAGTAATGTTCAAAATAGACAAGATGTATTTTCTGACAAATAAAATCATTTAACGCTTATAAAAAAGATATTTTTAACGAAACAAAGTATTAAAAACACATTTTAAATAAATAATATTAATTCGAAACAAATATAGTCATAATATCAAATCAACATTTTTCGCATTATCAAAAGAACATATCGTATCCAACGTTATCAAAAAGCTTATAAAGCTTCATATTTTCAAATCCAACATTATCAAAATTGCCTACATTTCAAAGTCCCTTATTTTCAAAGCCAACTGAGCTCCTATAACAAAACGCATACATTTGCATATCAAATCCCATGGACCGACACAACAAATGCCAGACATATGTACAATGGACCTGCAGATCCAAATGTACCCTACAAATGTGCAATGGTGTGTCGGGCACAACACAACCATCCACCCTACCAGAACCTACAACTAGAGTCGACTCATACGCCTTTTAACAAAAATGGCCAATGCCTTTATAGCAGACAAAAGAAGACGACGTAACCAATCACACTGTCACGGAAGTGTCACACCATTTGCCCTGAATGATGTGCCTGTAGTACCCCTACAGGTGGTTAGCTCGGGGTTTTCATATCAATTCCATATACCAAAAGAAATTTATAAATAGCTTTTCAAAAATAATCATATCGTACAATGTTTCAAAAGCTTGCTTATTTCGAATAAAAATTTCAACATATTCAAAGATCTTTCGTACATATATTTTATAAATTTAGAATTTATTGAAACCTTCGGAATTCGGATCATAACATATAGCATATACGAACAAAATAGTTTTGAGGCCTTAAAAGACATATCAAAATCACTTTAACAACAGAGTAACGCAGAAGGAACAAACGGAATTCAAATCATAGTTTCGATATATATGTAAACATACAAGTTTAAAACCAAAAATCTGTACTATTATATAACGAACATAGTTTAAAATAGGAATCCGTACCTTATATGGTCGCAAACTAATAAACACTAACAACCACCAAGATTTTTATTTCCATTAAGGTATGTAGGTATTTATATCCCAACTAATTAGAGTCATATATTAAATCTTTATCTCATAATCATATAAACGAGTTATCCATTTAACAGAGCAAACTTTAGATAAGTTATGGTTTTATCCTTTGACTACAACAAAACTTACGGATGTCTGGTTTTTAAAAACTTTGGGTACACTCAAAATTAACAAAAGAAAGCATAACGCTTTTTATTTAATTTTTTTTTTGGGGTCGTTACAACAACATTCTGATGGGTTGAAGATAATGACTATTATTCAAACAAGCTTGTACATATTACAAAATTAATAATAACTGTATTGAGTTTGAGTATTAAGCACAAACATAGAAGTAAAAAAACTATATGTTCTGTTAAACAGTAGTATCTGGTTGTCTTTTATTTATATACGAGAGATATTGCCCGCGCGTTGCGGCGGTGAGATGGTGGGGTGATAGGTCATAGGAGGTGATAAGTCATAGAGTGTGATAGCCAAATGCTTTAGCCGTAAGGGCTCCGCCATCGGATTTAAAAATTCGTCGAAAGTATATCGAATGACATCTCTAATGAAAGAGCATGAAATTTTAAGAACACCCATACAATTTTTATAATTTATCGATATACGGTTTTTGAGATAAAAGATTTTGAATGAATTAGAGGAATAAAATGATTTATGAAGGAGAGAAAAAAAAATGAGTGGTTGAGATTTGAGGAGAGAGAAAAAAAAATGAGTGGTTGAGATTCAAGGTTATTATAGGTATATTAGGTAGAGATGTTTAAATTAGTGAATAAGGAATAGGGGTATTTTGGGTAATTCAAATCATTTTTTCTTAAAAAAAAAGGTAAAATGCTTTATAAGATAGTATTAGATAAAATCATTAAAAACATCCTTTTTACTCGTTGGATTAGTTTTTCAGAAAGATAAGTCTTGTGCATTTGGGGATATTTTTCAATACATTTTCCGATTTGCCTATGAAGTATAAAACTTGTTGCATTATTTGTTATATCAATGTTGTGCTTGAGCATGGTAAATCTCCTGTTATGACAAATTATCAAGATAAATCACATTTGTCCCGGCCAATCTATGCCAACAACCATTATTGAAATGTTAATATTTCAATACATCAGCTTTTGAAGCACTGGATTTGCACCCAAGGTCCAAACAATGTGACGACAATAGCAAAAAGGAACATAGGAAGGGGTAAGTTGAGAGGTGAGTTAAAAGAGAGGTTTTGGTGTGAACCTTTTGTGGTGTATATTACTGACAATTTTCCTGATATTAAGTATTAACACCATATACAAACTACTATGATATCCATGAGACCATGACCAAATAATCTGCAAGAGACAGATTTTATTGAGGGAAGCACAATGACTAGATATAAGAGCACAAAAACATTGATGATAACATCATCATTGATACTTTCATAATACTGCAACGCTTTACGACCTATCTAAACATATAGGGTGATAATACTAGTCTGCCAAAAATTCAGCAGAATACTTATACCAGTCACCCTTAATCTACCATAGTAACCATGAGTTCGAGCTATCATATACACAAAAAGGAACTAGATATTTTGTATTTGTTGTTTTTGTGTACCCGTCGAAATAAAAAAGAGGATATAATAAATAATCCACTGCTATAAATACCAGTGAAGATTGGCTTTTTAAGCATGCAGCTGTCCCATACAAGTGTTATCAAGAAGAAAACTATAAACTGAAAGACAATTGACCAAAATGGGGAAACATGAAGTCAAGGAATAGAAAACATGAAGTTTCAATTAGCAAGATACTATTTAACTGCACCAAGTATTAACAAACTTTAAACCATCATATACCTGTATACTATAATATTTCATACATGTACCCTGCTAATATTTCTATGTTTTTGCATAAGGCAGTTTAACAGGCTGTATACAGTAAGAACACACTTTCAACTTATTACCTTGCAATAACTTTCCATCTGACCCGTTTGAGAAAAAATATAACTCAATTAACTC
>CM067170.1:124204215-124244215 GCA_034093135.1 Erigeron breviscapus | reverse complement strand
AAAGAAAGAAAGAAAGAAAGAAAGAAAGAAAGAAAGAAAGAAAGAAAGAAAGAAAGAAAGAAAGAAAGAAAGAAAGAAAGAAAGAAAGAAAGAAAGAAAGAAAGAAAGAAAGAAAGAAAGAAAGAAAGAAAGAAAGAAAGAAAGAAAGAAAGAAAGAAAGAAAGAAAGAAAGAAAGAAAGAAAGAAAGAAAGAAAGAAAGAAAGAAAGAAAGAAAGAAAGAAAGAAAGAAAGAAAGAAAGAAAGAAAGAAAGAAAGAAAGAAAGAAAGAAAGAAAGAAAGAAAGAAAGAAAGAAAGAAAGAAAGAAAGAAAGAAAGAAAGAAAGAAAGAAAGAAAGAAAGAAAGAAAGAAAGAAAGAAAGAAAGAAAGAAAGAAAGAAAGAAAGAAAGAAAGAAAGAAAGAAAGAAAGAAAGAAAGAAAGAAAGAAAGAAAGAAAGAAAGAAAGAAAGAAAGAAAGAAAGAAAGAAAGAAGGTAAGAATACATGGTTGGTTTACAAAGAAAGAAAGAAAGAAAATATTGTTAAGTTTTTGCACACACGAAAACTTAACAATTATACAATTCTACAATGAAAGAAAAACACACTAAGTGACTATTGTAGAATGAACCAACAACTTGCGGCTAGGTCAAGTGATGCTTTATATAGGGGAGAAAAGGCATCACATGACAACCCAATAGATGTTGACATGAAGGTTGTCAACTATCTATTGGTGTGTAAGACTGGTCTTCAGACATCTCTGTTTGCCATCTTGTTTCTTTCCCAAAACGGCATGAAAGAGAAACACCTTAGTACCATTTTTGGTACAAGGTCACATGGCTCCATCTTGATCTTGCAACACGTGTCCTTGGGACCAGTCTTCTTATCTTCATTTCCCGCCTATATTTGACTTACAACATATGACGGTGAGTCATTGAACTTATCCTTTAACTCGAAGATAATAGTGATCGCTGAAGGCTCGCTGATGAAACTTTTCGCTGAGGCTGTCAGCGACTACTTGACTCAGCAAGTAATCTTCAGCGAATCCATGACTCAACAATCTCCCCCTATTCGCTGAGGAGACTTAGCTGAGTATGAGTTACTTTTAGAAGTACAATAGAGATATGAGGGAATGCTGATCTTATTTATTTGACAAACAACTTTACAATAAAAACAACATTACAATACAAGTCTCCTTAATCCCATTGCGACTCTTGCTTGGCCTCGATGAAAGCTCTGTCTTGTTGTCTTTCAGGCTTCAGCAGTTCTTGATCAATTAGTTTTATAAATTCGGGATTGTTGGATGACTGAGCACAATACTTTCTTATTTTCAAAAGAAAAGTAGAGGGGGCAATTCCAATTTCATTGGTCCTGAAGAAGAGTTCATGACCATGGACATTGCAAAACAGAAACCTCCCAGCTTGTCATCATAAGCTCCATCCATAAAGAGGGTCCTGGAAGGCATTCTTAGATTCAGCAGAGGCTCCTCATCTATATCAGTCTTTGGAACAGCTCTGAGAATGAAGGGACGCTGAGACATCACTTGACCAGAAGCTGTTCTCTTCACACCACTTCTTGGTTGCTGAGGAGAGGAGGAGGATATGGATGTCTTGCAGCGCTGAGCAGAGAGTCTTTGACTTTGTATTTTTGTTCCATTTTGCGAATATGTTTTATCTGCTCACCTGCCATCTTGATCAGCGGTTCAGAACTTACAGCTGTCTTGTCCTTGATCAGCTTGTAAATTTCGATCCATTCAGTTGGCCCAAGTGTATCTTTAGTAACATTTTTCAGCGTATATAACTTGGGCACTCCTTTTCTTTGTAGGGAAAGATTCATCCCTTGTTGGGTTAGCGAGACCCTGACCGACGTGATCTCTTCTTTCCTTTGCCTTACTTATCTTGATTCAAGATAGGTCGCCTGACCTTCTTCAAAAGTTTTCATTCTTTTGGCAAAGAACTTTTCTTCATTTTTTTTCAAGACTGCCAATCCACCAGATTGCTGAGCCAACCTCTTTGTCTCATCATCAGCATCTTTAAGTTCATCACCAACAATTTGCTCACTTATAAACTTCTGAGACAACTCCTCTTCTTTTTTTTTTTTTTTTTTTTTTTTTTTTTTTTTTTTTTTTTTTTTTTTTTTTTTTTTTTTTTTTTTTTTTTTTTTTTTTTTTTTTTTTTTTTTTTTTTTTTTTTTTTTTTTTTTTTTTTTTTTTTTTTTTTTTTTTTTTTTTTTTTTTTTTTTTTTTTTTTTTTTTTTTTTTTTTTTTTTTTTTTTTTTTTTTTTTTTTTTTTTTTTTTTTTTTTTTTTTTTTTTTTTTTTTTTTTTTTTTTTTTTTTTTTTTTTTTTTTTTTTTTTTTTTTTTTTTTTTTTTTTTTTTTTTTTTTTTTTTTTTTTTTTTTTTTTTTTTTTTTTTTTTTTTTTTTTTTTTTTTTTTTTTTTTTTTTTTTTTTTTTTTTTTTTTTTTTTTTTTTTTTTTTTTTTTTTTTTTTTTTTTTTTTTTTTTTTTTTTTTTTTTTTTTTTTTTTTTTTTTTTTTTTTTTTTTTTTTTTTTTTTTTTTTTTTTTTTTTTTTTTTTTTTTTTTTTTTTTTTTTTTTTTTTTTTTTTTTTTTTTTTTTTTTTTTTTTTTTTTTTTTTTTTTTTTTTTTTTTTTTTTTTTTTTTTTTTTTTTTTTTTTTTTTTTTTTTTTTTTTTTTTTTTTTTTTTTTTTTTTTTTTTTTTTTTTTTTTTTTTTTTTTTTTTTTTTTTTTTTTTTTTTTTTTTTTTTTTTTTTTTTTTTTTTTTTTTTTTTTTTTTTTTTTTTTTTTTTTTTTTTTTTTTTTTTTTTTTTTTTTTTTTTTTTTTTTTTTTTTTTTTTTTTTTTTTTTTTTTTTTTTTTTTTTTTTTTTTTTTTTTTTTTTTTTTTTTTTTTTTTTTTTTTTTTTTTTTTTTTTTTTTTTTTGTCCTTCTTTTTTTTTTTTTTTTTTCTTCATTTTTTTTCAAGACTGCCAATCCACCAGATTGCTGAGCCAACCTCTTTGTCTCATCATCAGCATCTTTAAGTTCATCACCAACAACTTGCTCACTTATAAACTTCTGAGACATCTCCTCTTCTTTCTTCTTACTTAACCGTTCATGTTGACGAACAACTTCCTCAGGAGACAGTTCAGCAGTAGAAGTTGTGGATTTGGGAAAGGCTCCAGACATTAACTTTTCTTGTTGTTCCCTTGCTGAAATGGGAACCTTTGGTGGCTTGCTTTGAGTAACCACTGCTGCTTTACCCTTATCAGCATATCTCTTTTCAAGGGCAGCGTGGAACTCAGCAGTTGGCTTGAAGATAGAAACATTTATTGGTTTTGCTGGCACATTCTCAGCAACAACCTTCTCAGCTGCCGGTTCAATAACCTTCTCAGCTTCTTTAGAGACGTTCAAGGTTTGCTCCCCCTCAACATTAGCTGCCGGTTTACTAACCTTCTCAGCATTGCCAGTTTCAGTGGGGGGAACTTTGGGAGCATTTTCAACATTTACATTCACAGCTGCCGGTTCTACAACCTTCTCAGCTGGCTTGGATTTTTGTGTTGGGTCCTCAGCATTTTTCTCCCCCTTGGAAGCAGCTGAGGTACTAGCTACTTCCACATTACCCTTTTTGAGGAGGCCCAACATTTCACCCATCATTCCTTTAAGACCAGCAACCTCCTCTTCAAGTTTCTTTGTCCTGGTGACAGATTCATCAAGTAGCTGCTTGTCAATAGCAACTTGAAAAGGAGTTTGAGAGAAAAGTTTGTTCTTGAGAGAATTGAGTTCTTGAGTTATGGAAGTGTGGAAATCATCTTGAGATGTAGAAGAGAAAGAAATTTTATTGAAGAGTTGGCGAAGATGGGCGGTGAAGAGAATGTTTGTTTGGGAGAGTTCAAGAAGTGCTGGCACAACTTCTTTAAGAGCTGACTCAGAAACTTCATTCTTCAGCTTGTCCAATGAGGCAGAGATGGCAGAATTAGAGGTGCTGACCTTCTTCATGCTTTCATTCAGCAAGGTTTGATTTCTTCTAAACAACTGCTCATTTGACTTTATGTGGATGACTTGATTCTTGGTGATCCCAAACACCATACCTTTGAGCTCAGCTAGCTCATCAGTCAAGTCAACATTTCCAGCTATCAACTTTTGAAAGTTTTCATGAGCCTCAATATGAACCTGAGCTACTTGGTCTACCAGCCAAGCATACAAGTATCCATGTCTATTCCCTTGACTTTGGCAGATTTGTACCCTTCTCAACAATTCTTGTAGCTGACGAGTTTCAACATAATCCAGACCAGGTATATTGACAGCAGTAAAAGCAGTGGTGAGTTCTTCATCAGCAGAAGGGACCTTGAGATCCTTTAGAGAGACAGGATACTTAGAGC
Organism: Erigeron breviscapus; assembly: GCA_034093135.1. Lineage (NCBI taxonomy): Eukaryota > Viridiplantae > Streptophyta > Magnoliopsida > Asterales > Asteraceae > Erigeron > Erigeron breviscapus. Next base: position 124,239,864 of record CM067170.1, on the reverse strand, counting down.
AAGGAACCCTGAAAAAATCTGGGTGGTGCAATGGTGGCACTTCCATGATTATTTCATCATCAACTTCTTCCACCTCAACATAAACAGCTGGCTTTATTCTTTGAAGGTGACATAATTCCACCCTTCGCTGAAGCTCAGCATCATTCACTTCAGGCACATAGTCTCCATAAAAACCAACTTGTTCATGAGAAGTTGTGGGTCTTTGAGAGTAGCATGGTGGAGGAGGCATATCGGCCAACAACTCTGGGATAACCTCAGATTCAGTAGAAGGAGAGGAGATCAACATATATCCCAAGTCTTCATCTAAGAAACCACTTACATAAGCCTCTTCTTCACTTTCTTCTGCGGCAGCGAGTGTGATTTCAGCATCATTATCTTGGAGGTCAAACTCGCTGCCCAGATCTTCATCAGTTTCCATTTCACTTTACCAATAGCCGTTTGCTACTGGACTAGATGAAGACTTTTAAGCTCTTCATTGCTTTGAGATCAGCGAGTAAGACTGACTTAAGCTCGCTGAATTAGCATACATGACAAGTCATGTCGCTGATTCCCCATTCAACATTCCTAACTTGCTAACAAGCATTTTGAATCTAGTTTCATCCAATGGTTTAGTAAAGATGTCAGCTAGTTGATCATCAGTTGGAATGAAGTAGATCTCAATGTCACCTTTCATGACATGATCACGAATAAAGTGATATCAAATATTGTGAGTCCCTTAATTAACGAGATGGTTAACCAATAGAAAGTGTAAAATACAACAAGTCTAATAATCACTAGATTTGGACTAGTATTACTTGTAAATAAAGATGCAAGATATATAAACAAAGTAATACAAGACTTAAAGCAATAAACAAATAAAGTGGACCATTATGTATGTTTCATGGGTATTTCATTTATTGATGTTTAAATAAAATACAAGGTTGTTGCGGAATCAAGATAACACAATTAAGTGAGTATCCTAACAACCTATGAGTTACAATATGATCTATATTTGTCAAATAGCTCTTTAGGATCGAGATACTTAAAGTTGTGAAGTATCCCTGTTTAAGATCGAGAGTATTTGGACAAATTCACTTAAATGCAAAAGGAATGCTTAAAAGTATTTTTGTCAAGGAAATGACTTTGTATTTATAGGCAACAAATTCACCAGTGAATTTGTGCCGTACAAATATGGTTGGCATACATTTAATGATCCGACAAGAACATTAAATGTATTGGATAAGGAATAAGGATAAAGTCACATCAAGTGCAAGTGTATCCTTTTATCCAACCACCTTAACACACGTATACTTTGTTAAAGAACAAGTGGATTGTTCTTTGGAAAGTGTGTTAAAGGCAAAAGTCAATCCTCGATATTAGTGTTCAGACTTGCAGGATCTAGAACACTAACAATCCTCCAGTGTGCAGATCTGGTAAGACTTTCCAGTGGACTCCGCCATTTGTTAAGTCTTCTTCCTTCAGACTTCAGTCTTTGACTTCAGTCAGAATGTCTTCAGTAGAGTAGATCTGGACTGGGGTGAAGTCTTCAGTGAGCTCCAGTAGTCGGGTCTGGAGCGAGACCAGCAAAACAAGTTTTCTTAACAAACCTAAATAAGGTTCCAGTAGTCCAGTCTGGAGCCAGTCCAGTAAGTCTGGACTAAATCTGGACCTAACAAATTCCCCCTATTTGTTTAGAAATAATGCAAGTGTTTTCAGACTTATAGATATACAAATTTGTATGTCTGGAAAACACTTTATAGATCATGAGTGTTTTCAGTTTCATCTTTTAAGTTCTAACTTAGACTAAATCTGGTCATTCTACTTGTAAAAATAAAAACTTGCAACTATTATTACTTTCACCAAAAAGGAAAATAATTACAACTTTCATAAACAAATAATTACAACAAGTACAATGGTAAGAGTTCAGGCCCTTCTTCTTGATGTCCTTTCTGGTGCATCTTCAGTAGCCTTCCTCTTAGGAGATGGAGATGATGGAACAGACACTGGTGGTCTCAGACCCAACACAGCTTCCATTTGTTGAATTCTCTTCCAGACTTTCTCAATTCTTTTCATAAAAGCCTTCACATCTGGAGAGAGATCAGTCTTACCTTTGAATGTCAATCCAATCTCCTTTAGTTCAGTCCACCCAAAAGCTTGGACTGACGTATCCTTCCTTTCATCAGTAAAGTTACCTTCTCTGGTCAACTTTACATTAAACCTGGTCATACCTTGATGATGTTCAGCCAGTGTGATTTCAGCATTAATTACAATAAGTACAATGATAAAAAGGTTCAGGCCCTTCTTCTTGATGTCCTTTCTGGTGCATCTTCAGTAGCCTTCCTCTTAGGAGATGGAGATGATGGAACAGACACTGGTGGTCTCAGACCCAACACAGCTTCCATTTGTTGAATTCTCTTCCAGACTTTCTCAATTCTTTTCATAAAAGCCTTCACATCTGGAGAGAGATCAGTCTTACCTTTGAATGTCAATCCAATCTCCTTTAGTTCAGTCCACCCAAAAGCTTGGACTGACGTATCCTTCCTTTCATCAGTAAAGTTACCTTCTCTGGTCAACTTTACATTAAACCTGGTCATACCTTGATGATGTTCAGCCAGTGTGATTTCAGCATTTATTATTCTTCTTGCATTGGCCCTGAACGTCATCATTTCTTCAAACTTAGCCTTTTGCTTAGCCAACTGAACCATATCTTCAGTTTCCCTGGATACACCACTCTGTTGTCCTTCAGTGGACTGGTGTTCTTGTCTATTGATCTTCAGAGTTGTATCCAGAGGAATAAAGGTGCTAACATCACCATCTTTAATTGCCTTCAGTTGCTTGGCAGTAAGCTTGGGTAGACCAGTCATTCTCTTCCTGTATTCCAGTTCCAGAGCACCAGCATTTCTTCTTATTTTCTTCTGGAGGCTTACCAGCTCCTCCTTTCTTTGTCTGATAAGCTCTGGAATGGTTACACCATAAATCAAGGAATCATATACCTGTTCTTCCTCTTCACCAGACACCATCTTTTCTTTCCCTTTAACTGCCTTCAGTGTGGTAGGGATGTCTGGGAAGGATTCAAACTGGGGCTCGGCTTCAGTACCAGCAGCCTCTTCTTCAGTCTGCACATTGGCTTCAGTGCCAAGTGCTCTCTGGGCAATACGTGCACTGGCATCAGTACCAGTCACTTGTTTACTTTGAATAACGCTTTCAGTAGCGACCGCCCTTACAACCTCTTTCTTTTTCCTTATCAAACTTTCTTGGATACCAGATGATGGAATAGACAATTTTTCCCCTTTGGAATGATCTCTAGTCCTGGACTTTAGATCATTCCACAATTCTTCCATCATTAGCCTATCCAGTGAGCCAAATGTTCTGCCTTGTTCTGGCAAGGAAGCAGTCATACCTTTCTTTAATTCCAGCACTTCCTTCTTCATATTTTCAATTTGTTCAGGCAAGTGCTTAGGCAGCTTCTCATCCAGTAGCTTCTCAAATTGTGGTAAAACCCCATCATAAATACTACGAAGGACAGTCCCAGAAACCTCTTCACATAATTCTTTCAACATGTGGTTTCTGAACTTCCTTGTACATTCATCACTTAAAACACTTACAACTTCTCCTTGATCCAGTACGGGCCTACTCTCCAGAGAGCTTACCCTAAACACCAAGTTCTTAACCTCTTCTTTCAGCCCTGCCAGTTCGCCAGTGACTGCAGTCTGAACAGAAGACACCATTTTGGATTCCAACCCCTGGACTGCCACTTTAATGTTTTCAGAATTTTGATTGGTGGCCAGTACCAGTTCATCCAACTTCTCGAACACTAACTTCTCATTCCCAGCGAACAAGTTCATTTCTGAAGAAAGATTATTTGATAACAAAGACTTGAAGTCAGAAATAACCTGGGAAGATGAGTGCAGTGATCTCTCCAGGTCCGCCACCTTACTAAGAAGGCCTTGGACCTCGGTTGAGGAAGAAGTGGAGAGACCAGTGGGTGGTTCCAGATGAGAAGTCAATCTGGTCATTACTGGGATTTGTGCCCAGACCTCTTCAGATTCAACATTTGAGTCTGGCACACTTTGTTCGGTTGGGTTCACTGGAGGTTGAGTTGTAGGAATGAAAGGAGTGAAATATGGAGTTGATTGAGGAATTGAAGGTGGTTGAGTTGTAGGAATGAAAGGAGTGAAATATGGAGTTGATTGAGGAATTGAAGGTGGTGGAGGTGGTGGCATTGATTCTGGTGGTGGTATTTCTGGTGAAGGTGTTGGTATTTCAGGTAGAGTTTCTTCTTCTTGTACATCTTCACCCAGAAAGTTTAAACTTGCATCAAATCCCTCAGACATGGGGGAGTCAACATCATCCCATTCTGGAATATTCCCAACAAATTGTTCACCAGACTGTTCACCAGTCTCTACTTGTTCACCAACCTCAACATTCAAATCTAGTGGAGCCTCTTGCTCACCAGATGCTTCAACCTGCTCAACAATTTCAGCAATATCTTCTTGTACCACAGCCTGGACTTCAGTGTCCACTCTCTGTTCAGTTTGTACAAGAGATTCAATATTTTCTTCAAAGATAGGAGATCCATCAATATTAATTGTATCACCAGGATGGGTTGATGGATTTACCTGGACTCCTCCCCTCATTAGACGCCTATGTGATCTTGGTCGTCTGGAAAGCTCAACAGTGGGTTGCAAGCCTTCTTCAGGAGCCACTTGACTTATTGGTTGTATAAGTTCTACAACCTGGACATCTTGGTCACCAGAATGCTCTTCAACAACTTGAACACTTCCTGGTGCCACAATCTCTTCTGCCCTTTGGAATGAGAGCATGGACTGAGGAATATCTACCTCACCATCTCTTGACTGTAGGTTGTTCAGATCCCTTAAAAACTCACTCATAGAAAAATGAGTAGTATTATTATCATATTGGTCTCCTAGACCATTTCTGAACATCAGGGAAAGAAAACGTATAAATGGAACGTGTGGTTTTCTCCCTTTTGCCTTCAATCGATCCACCAAATCATTAAACAGGATCTGAGCAAAATCCACCCTTATCCCAAACCACAAACAATAGGCAATCTGGAGTTGCGTTTGATTTATTTGATCTAGACCTCCAGAACTACCTCCTAGACACTCTACCAAATGAGTGAAGAAAAATCTCCACGAATCTGTCAGCCTACTCATATAAATGGTTCCTTTTCTCAACAACTGGCCTTGATCATCTACAATTTCTGTGTGCCCCATCAACCTGCACACTTCCCTGAAATTTATGCCAGTAGGGAGTTCGATTGGCAGCTCATTCTGGTCATGATAGTTCAATTGTAAAACAGACCTGAGCAAATTCACCGAAAAACTCAAAGATCTGGTACCTCCATTGAGAGTGTAAGAAATTGATGAAGTTTCTTCATTGTAGAAAGCGGAGTACCAGAACTCACATAAGTAGTCATGGTACATTTTCCCTGGATTTAGGGTTAATGCACCATACAGAGGGCATGAGAGAAAGAACGTATTCAATCTCCCAATGATAGAACGAGCAGGATGAACACTGGAAAGTTTGGCCATCCAGTTATTCATATGATTGAATGAATGAAGAATTTAATGAATTGCAGTTAAGAGTTATATGATTGGAAAATGAATGAAGAATTTAATGAATTGCAGTTAAGAGTTATATGATTGGAAAATGAATGAAGAATTTAAGAATTGAGTTAAGAGTTTATGATTGGAAAATGAATGAAGAATTTAATGAATTGCAGTTAAGAGTTATATGATTGGAAAATGAATGAAGAATTTAATGAATTGCAGTTAAGAGTTATATGATTGGAAAATGAATGAAGAATTTAAGAATTGCAGTTAAGAGTTATATGATTGGAAAATGAATGAAGAATTTAATGAATTGCAGTTAAGAGTTATATGATTGGAAAATGAATGAAGAATTTAAGAATTGAGTTAAGAGTTTATGATTGGAAAATGAATGAAGAATTTAATGAATTGCAGTTAAGAGTTATATGATTGGAAAATGAATGAAGAATTTAAGAATTGCAGTTAAGAGTTTATGATTGGAAAATGAATGAAGAATTTAATGAATTGCAGTTAAGAGTTATATGATTGGAAAATGAATGAAGAATTTAAGAATTGCAGTTAAGAGTTTATGATTGGAAAATGAATGAAGAATTTAATGAATTGCAGTTAAGAGTTATATGATTGGAAAATGAATGAAGAATTTAATGAATTGCAGTTAAGAGTTATATGATTGGAAAATGAATGAAGAATTTAATGAATTGCAGTTAAGAGTTATATGATTGGAAAATGAATGAAGAATTTAATGAATTGCAGTTAAGAGTTATATGATTGGAAAATGAATGAAGAATTTTAAGAATTGAATGAAGAGTTATATGATTGGAAAATGAATGAAGAATTTAATGAATTGCAGTTAAGAGTTATATGATTGGAAAATGAATGAAGAATTTAAGAATTGAGTTAAGAGTTTATGATTGGAAAATGAATGAAGAATTTAATGAATTGCAGTTAAGAGTTATATGATTGGAAAATGAATGAAGAATTTAAGAATTGCAGTTAAGAGTTTATGATTGGAAAATGAATGAAGAATTTAATGAATTGCAGTTAAGAGTTATATGATTGGAAAATGAATGAAGAATTTAAGAATTGAGTTAAGAGTTTATGATTGGAAAATGAATGAAGAATTTAATGAATTGCAGTTAAGAGTTATATGATTGGAAAATGAATGAAGAATTTAATGAATTGCAGTTAAGAGTTATATGATTGGAAAATGAATGAAGAATTTAAGAATTGCAGTTAAGAGTTATATGATTGGAAAATGAATGAAGAATTTAATGAATTGCAGTTAAGAGTTATATGATTGGAAAATGAATGAAGAATTTAAGAATTGAGTTAAGAGTTATAGATTGGAAAATGAATGAAGAATTTAATGAATTGCAGTTAAGAGTTATATGATTGGAAAATGAATGAAGAATTTAAGGAATTGAATGAAGGAATTTTAGATTTGGGAGTAAATGTTCGAAGTAAATGAAATTGAAAGTGAAAGTGGGTATATATAGGATTGAGAATGTGGAACTCAAACGATTAATTTGAAATTATCAAATACAATTTTTGATCGTGTTCTGAGATCCGCATTAATTACATCACATCACACATAAATGTATGACGGATTTAATGAATTGCAGTTAAGAGTTATATGATTGGAAAATGAATGAAGAATTTAATGAATTGCAGTTAAGAGTTATATGATTGGAAAATGAATGAAGAATTTAATGAATTGCAGTTAAGAGTTATATGATTGGAAAATGAATGAAGAATTTTAATGAATTGAGTTAAGAGTTATATGATTGGAAAATGAATGAAGAATTTAATGAATTGCAGTTAAGAGTTATATGATTGGAAAATGAATGAAGAATTTAAGAATTGAGTTAAGAGTTTATGATTGGAAAATGAATGAAGAATTTAATGAATTGCAGTTAAGAGTTATATGATTGGAAAATGAATGAAGAATTTAAGAATTGCAGTTAAGAGTTTATGATTGGAAAATGAATGAAGAATTTAATGAATTGCAGTTAAGAGTTATATGATTGGAAAATGAATGAAGAATTTAAGGAATTGAATGAAGGAATTTTAGATTTGGGAGTAAATGTTCGAAGTAAATGAAATTGAAAGTGAAAGTGGGTATATATAGGATTGAGAATGTGGAACTCAAACGATTAATTTGAAATTATCAAATACAATTTTTGATCGTGTTCTGAGATCCGCATTAATTACATCACATCACACATAAATGCATGACGGTTTACAGCCCACAAAACAGTAACAACTTGTACTTTTTGTTTTCCCAAAGTAAAAAGACCATCATTGTTTTGAAAAACTTACATGCCACGTAGGATTTATAAGATAAATATCTTTGAAAAAGTTTGCTTACGTGGCACATACAAAGATCAAGTATTTTGAAAATATTATGACATATTTCAGTGCATCTGGAGGTTGACAGGACCGTCCAGTATCACTGGTGGATTAGTCCAGTGAACATGTACTGATGGTACACTGGAGGGACACTCCAGTAAAGTACCAGTGAAAACCAATTTTGAAAGACTGGAAACCTTAAACTTGCACGTCAACTAATACAGACAAATGAGAGGGACACATTTACAAGAAGACATAAGTCAACTCAAACACGCACTTCAACCTGTCCAGTTACCAGTGAGAGGGACATATTTACAAAGCACCAGTAATATTTTCTGAAGAATTTGTCCAGTGAGAAAATTAATTCCCCCTGAACTTAAACATTTTTAAGAGAAAATATTTTTCAAGTCTTCCCTGGAATGTTGATCCAGAAATAAATTTTTGAATCTTTAAATCAAAGATCCTTAGTAGTACACAATGGCGTTCAATACCAAGGTTCCAGATTTAAGGGTTTAACATTCCCAACTCACCAACAAGATATTCAAAAGTTTTTACATCCAGTGGTTTAGTAAAAATGTCAGCGAGTTGTTTGTCAGTGGGAATAAAATGGAGTTCAATGTTGTTTTTCATAATATGATCGCGAATGAAATGGTACCTTAGATCGATGTGTTTGGTTCTGGAGTGCATGACTGGATTGTTGGAGATAGCGATGGCACTGGTATTATCACAAAAGATTGGAGTTTTTGAATATTTAATACCATAATCAAGCAACTGGTTCTTCATCCAGAGTATCTGAGCACAACAACTGGCTGCAGACACGTATTCAGCTTCAGCAGTGGATAATGAAACTGAAGTTTGCTTCTTACTGGTCCAGCTGACCAGTTTGCCACCTAGGAAATGACATCCACCAGTTGTGGATTTCCTATCTATCTTACAACCTGCATGATCTGAATCTGAATAACCCATTAGATCCATGCCTGAGCCTTTGGGGTACCAAAGACCTAGACTGGGGACACCTTTAAGGTACTTCAGTATGCGCTTTACAGCAAGCATATGAGATTCCTTTGGATTAGACTGATATCTGGCACATAAACATGTTGAAAACATAATATCTGGTCTACTGGCCGTTAAATACATCAGTGAACCAACCATGCCTCTATAGACAGTGGTGTTCACTGGTTTGCCATCTGGATCCGAGTCCAGTGTCAGTGGTGCAGAAATTGGAGTTGGTTTAGATGGTGAAGAATTCATATCGAATTTCTTTAAAAGATCTCTAACATATTTTTCCTGATTAATAAAAATTCCATCTTTGTTTTGTTTAATCTGGAGTCCAAGAAAATATGTTAATTCACCCATCAAACTCATTTCATATTCAGTGGACATGATTTTAGAAAATTTCTTGCACATGTTTTCATCAGTAGACCCAAAAATTATATCATCAACATAAATTTGTACCATTAACAGATTACCTTTCTCATGAAGAATGAACAAGGTATTGTCAATTGCACCTCGTTTAAAACCATTTTTGAAAGACTGGAAACCTTAAACTTGCACGTCAACTAATACAGACAAATGAGAGGGACACATTTACAAGAAGACATAAGTCAACTCAAACACGCACTTCAACTTGTCCAGTTACCAGTGAGAGGGACATATTTACAAAGCACCAGTAATATTTTCTGAAGAATTTGTCCAGTGAGAAAATTAATTCCCCCTGAACTTAAACATTTTTAAGAGAAAATATTTTTCAAGTCTTCCCTGGAATGTTGATCCAGAAATAAATTTTTGAATCTTTAAATCAAAGATCCTTAGTAGTACACAATGGCGTTCAATACCAAGGTTCCAGATTTAAGGGTTTAACATTCCCAACTCACCAACAAGATATTCAAAAGTTTTTACATCCAGTGGTTTAGTAAAAATGTCAGCGAGTTGTTTGTCAGTGGGAATAAAATGGAGTTCAATGTTGTTTTTCATAATATGATCGCGAATGAAATGGTACCTTAGATCGATGTGTTTGGTTCTGGAGTGCATGACTGGATTGTTGGAGATAGCGATGGCACTGGTATTATCACAAAAGATTGGAGTTTTTGAATATTTAATACCATAATCAAGCAACTGGTTCTTCATCCAGAGTATCTGAGCACAACAACTGGCTGCAGACACGTATTCAGCTTCAGCAGTGGATAATGAAACTGAAGTTTGCTTCTTACTGGTCCAGCTGACCAGTTTGCCACCTAGGAAATGACATCCACCAGTTGTGGATTTCCTATCTATCTTACAACCTGCATGATCTGAATCTGAATAACCCATTAGATCCATGCCTGAGCCTTTGGGGTACCAAAGACCTAGACTGGGGACACCTTTAAGGTACTTCAGTATGCGCTTTACAGCAAGCATATGAGATTCCTTTGGATTAGACTGATATCTGGCACATAAACATGTTGAAAACATAATATCTGGTCTACTGGCCGTTAAATACATCAGTGAACCAACCATGCCTCTATAGACAGTGGTGTTCACTGGTTTGCCATCTGGATCCGAGTCCAGTGTCAGTGGTGCAGAAATTGGAGTTGGTTTAGATGGTGAAGAATTCATATCGAATTTCTTTAAAAGATCTCTAACATATTTTTCCTGATTAATAAAAATTCCATCTTTGTTTTGTTTAATCTGGAGTCCAAGAAAATATGTTAATTCACCCATCAAACTCATTTCATATTCAGTGGACATGATTTTAGAAAATTTCTTGCACATGTTTTCATCAGTAGACCCAAAAATTATATCATCAACATAAATTTGTACCATTAACAGATTACCTTTCTCATGAAGAATGAACAAGGTATTGTCAATTGCACCTCGTTTAAAACCATTTTTCAACAAATGTTTAGTCAGAGTATCATACCAGGCACGTGGGGCTTGTCTGAGGCCATATAGCGCTTTGTCCAGACGATATACCCAATGTGGATGCTTGTCATCAACGAAACCTGGAGGTTGTCTGACGTAAACTTCTTCTTCAAGCTTCCCATTCAAGAAAGCACTCTTTACGTCCATCTGGTAGACCTTGAACTGATGATTAGCAGCGAATGCTAAGAAAATTCTGATCGCTTCAAGTCTAGCCACTGGAGCAAAAGATTCATCAAAGTCGACATCTGACTGGCAGTAGCCTTGTGCTACCAGTCTGGCCTTGTTTCTTATTACGTGGCCATCTTCATCTACTTTGTTTCTGAAGACCCATCTTGTTCCAATTGGTTCTTTCTTTCCAACTGGGAAAGGAACCAGATACCATACTTTGTTCCTTTCAAACTGGTGAAGCTCTTCTTGCATAGCAGTCACCCAGTTTGGATCTTCCAGAGCCTCGTCAATCTTCTTAGGTTCTATCAAAGATAGAAAACTGACGTATAAGCATTGATTACTGGAGGCTCTTCTGGTCTGAACACCACGACTGGAGTCACCTAAGATCTGATCAATAGGGTGAGCTTTTGTCCATCTGGAGTACTGACCAGGATTGTTACTGACAACAATATCAGTGCAAGAATTCAGTTGAGTCTCCTCTGGAGTTGATTCTGGAGGAGGGTCTTGCCAAATTACTTCAGTATCTTCATCTGAGTCATTTAAATCACGATTTGCATCATGAAATTCTTCACCAGAAGACATTTCTGGTAAATTCTCAACTGACACTGATACTGGGGGAGTAGTACGCACATCTGAACCAATATTAATTTCAGAGGGTAGTTTGAAAATAATAGAGGGATAGAATGGAGTACTACTGGAGAGTTTCTTTTTCTGAACAGGTTCCAGATCAGGATGACTGGAAACTGTGTCTGGTGAATCTTCAAATTTGTCGTTTATAGGATCAGATTCACAAAAGACAATTGGTGTTACTGGGGGAGTAGTACGCACATCTGAACCAATATTAATTTCAGAGGGTAGTTTGAAAATAATAGAGGGATAGAATGGAGTACTACTGGAGAGTTTCTTTTTCTGAACAGGTTCCAGATCAGGATGACTGGAAACTGTGTCTGGTGAATCTTCAAATTTGTCGTTTATAGGATCAGATTCACAAAAGACAATTGGTGTTACTGGGGGAGTAGTACGCACATCTGAACCAATATTAATTTCAGAGGGTAGTTTGAAAATAATAGAGGGATAGAATGGAGTACTACTGGAGAGTTTCTTTTTCTGAACAGGTTCCAGATCAGGATGACTGGAAACTGTGTCTGGTGAATCTTCAAATTTGTCGTTTATAGGATCAGATTCACAAAAGACAATTGGTGTTACTGGGGGAGTAGTACGCACATCTGAACCAATATTAATTTCAGAGGGTAGTTTGAAAATAATAGAGGGATAGAATGGAGTACTACTGGAGAGTTTCTTTTTCTGAACAGGTTCCAGATCAGGATGACTGGAAACTGTGTCTGGTGAATCTTCAAATTTGTCGTTTATAGGATCAGATTCACAAAAGACAATTGGTGTTACTGGGGGAGTAGTACGCACATCTGAACCAATATTAATTTCAGAGGGTAGTTTGAAAATAATAGAGGGATAGAATGGAGTACTACTGGAGAGTTTCTTTTTCTGAACAGGTTCCAGATCAGGATGACTGGAAACTGTGTCTGGTGAATCTTCAAATTTGTCGTTTATAGGATCAGATTCACAAAAGACAATTGGTGTTACTGGGGGAGTAGTACGCACATCTGAACCAATATTAATTTCAGAGGGTAGTTTGAAAATAATAGAGGGATAGAATGGAGTACTACTGGAGAGTTTCTTTTTCTGAACAGGTTCCAGATCAGGATGACTGGAAACTGTGTCTGGTGAATCTTCAAATTTGTCGTTTATAGGATCAGATTCACAAAAGACAATTGGTGTTACTGGGGGAGTAGTACGCACATCTGAACCAATATTAATTTCAGAGGGTAGTTTGAAAATAATAGAGGGATAGAATGGAGTACTACTGGAGAGTTTCTTTTTCTGAACAGGTTCCAGATCAGGATGACTGGAAACTGTGTCTGGTGAATCTTCAAATTTGTCGTTTATAGGATCAGATTCACAAAAGACAATTGGTGTTACTGGGGGAGTAGTACGCACATCTGAACCAATATTAATTTCAGAGGGTAGTTTGAAAATAATAGAGGGATAGAATGGAGTACTACTGGAGAGTTTCTTTTTCTGAACAGGTTCCAGATCAGGATGACTGGAAACTGTGTCTGGTGAATCTTCAAATTTGTCGTTTATAGGATCAGATTCACAAAAGACAATTGGTGTTACTGGGGGAGTAGTACGCACATCTGAACCAATATTAATTTCAGAGGGTAGTTTGAAAATAATAGAGGGATAGAATGGAGTACTACTGGAGAGTTTCTTTTTCTGAACAGGTTCCAGATCAGGATGACTGGAAACTGTGTCTGGTGAATCTTCAAATTTGTCGTTTATAGGATCAGATTCACAAAAGACAATTGGTGTTACTGGGGGAGTGTCAGGGACTGGCTTCTTGTTGATTGAGGCATTTGATTCATCAAATGTTACATGAATTGACTCATGGACCTTCTCCAGTCTCTTGTTATAGACTCTGAAGGCCTTGCGAATGGCTGAATAGCCTAAGAAATACCCTTCATCAGCTTTGGCATCAAATTTGCCTAGCTGACTGGAGTCGTTCAGGATGTAAACTGGACATCCAAAAACGTGAAAATAACCAATGTTTGGTTTTCTATTTCTTAAGACTTCATAGGCTGTCTTTTTGTGTCTTTTGATGTACACTGATCGATTCTGGGTGTGGCAAGCAGTTGCAATTGCTTCCGCCCAGAAACTGGTAGACAGTCCAGATTCAGCAAGCATACTCCTGGCAGCTTCTATCAGCGTTCGATTTTTCCTTTCCACAACTCCATTTTGCTCTGGAGAGCGGGCTGAAGAGAAGTTCTGGGAGATGCCAGTGTCAGTACAGAATGACTCCAGAGTTGCATTCTGGAATTCTGTTCCATTGTCACTTCTTAACTGACACACTTTTCGACTGTACTTGAGCTCAATTTGCTTGATAAGACTGATGATTTCAGCAGCAGCTTCACTTTTGGACCTCAGAAAGATCACCCAACAATATCTGGAGAACTCATCTATGATCACCAGGGTGTATCTTTTACCAGCACGAGTCTGAACGTTCACTGGACCAAAAAGGTCCATATGAAGCATGTGAAGAGGTTCAGTAATGCTGAAATTCTGTCTGGTCTTGAAACTGGTACGCTTTTGCTTACCCATCTCACATCCTGGACATGGTCTTTCCTTTTTGAAGGAGACTGAAGGTATCCCATCTGCAAGTTGTTTTCTGGACAACTTGTTAATGTTTTTGAAGTTTAAATGGGATAACCTTTTGTGCCATAACCAGTTTGTGTCTTCATCAGCTTGAGTATAGAAACACTGCTCTGAAGGAGAGCTTTCCATATCCATCACGTACACATTCCCTTTTCTGGGAGCAATCAACACTACCTTCCAGTCCTTGTTGAATACGATGCCCTGAGCAACATTGAATAAGACTTGATAGCCATCGTCACACAGTTGACTTACACTGATCAAGTTATATTTCAAACCATTCACAAATGCAACTCGTCTGAACTTGACTTGTCCATTGTTCAGAACACCATATCCCTCAGTCTTCCCACAACCATCATTTCCAAACGTGATGGAGGGTCCATCAGAAATGGTGAACTCCTCCAGTAGGGTCTTACATCCGGTCATCGTCCTGCCAGCTGCACTGTCAAGATACCAGATAAGCTTCTTTCGATCGCCCTACACATACACCAGATATTTATCAGTTAGATTTGGGAACCCATCGACTGATGGGTTCACTGGACCCTCCCTTATAGGTCCCTGGGGCAATCTGGTCTAGTTCACTTTGTTCAATAGTGGTCTTAGAAGAGAAGACCACTGGGGTTGATGGTTTTAAAACCTTTTCATTTTTCTCAACTGGAGAAATAAATTTGTCTTTCTTTGAAAAAGGTTTTGTATTTTGTCTAGGGCCAGATGAAGTACCCTCAAGAAAGTTTAATCTTGCATTAAAACTTTGTGATTGACGAGTCAGAATTTGAATCTGGCTCTCTATCCTGGACAAAATATTTTCTTCAGATGATACCTTAGCCTTTCCAGTCAAAGGCTTTGGTAAGGGATTGGTCTGAGGTAAAGGTCTATTCTGCTTCACCTTTTTAACTGGAGCAGTCATCTGGACAGCTCCAGTCTTAACCTCTGGGGATTGAACTGGGTCTAAATTGGTCTTGGGTGTTACAGGCATATCATAAACAGTTGTGGGCCTTAACACCTCTGGTAATCGATCGATTACTGGTATTAATGATGCAACATTAGTATTTCCATCTAAATATGCACGTTTTTGAGCAGGAAATTGTTTAACTGAAGCATCATATGGCTTTTTAGTTTCTAGCCATGACTTTATTACCAGTTTTTTCCTTTCCACAACTCCATTTTGCTCTGGAGAGCGGGCTGAAGAGAAGTTCTGGGAGATGCCAGTGTCAGTACAGAATGACTCCAGAGTTGCATTCTGGAATTCTGTTCCATTGTCACTTCTTAACTGACACACTTTTCGACTGTACTTGAGCTCAATTTGCTTGATAAGACTGATGATTTCAGCAGCAGCTTCACTTTTGGACCTCAGAAAGATCACCCAACAATATCTGGAGAACTCATCTATGATCACCAGGGTGTATCTTTTACCAGCACGAGTCTGAACGTTCACTGGACCAAAAAGGTCCATATGAAGCATGTGAAGAGGTTCAGTAATGCTGAAATTCTGTCTGGTCTTGAAACTGGTACGCTTTTGCTTACCCATCTCACATCCTGGACATGGTCTTTCCTTTTTGAAGGAGACTGAAGGTATCCCATCTGCAAGTTGTTTTCTGGACAACTTGTTAATGTTTTTGAAGTTTAAATGGGATAACCTTTTGTGCCATAACCAGTTTGTGTCTTCATCAGCTTGAGTATAGAAACACTGCTCTGAAGGAGAGCTTTCCATATCCATCACGTACACATTCCCTTTTCTGGGAGCAATCAACACTACCTTCCAGTCCTTGTTGAATACGATGCCCTGAGCAACATTGAATAAGACTTGATAGCCATCGTCACACAGTTGACTTACACTGATCAAGTTATATTTCAAACCATTCACAAATGCAACTCGTCTGAACTTGACTTGTCCATTGTTCAGAACACCATATCCCTCAGTCTTCCCACAACCATCATTTCCAAACGTGATGGAGGGTCCATCAGAAATGGTGAACTCCTCCAGTAGGGTCTTACATCCGGTCATCGTCCTGCCAGCTGCACTGTCAAGATACCAGATAAGCTTCTTTCGATCGCCCTACACATACACCAGATATTTATCAGTTAGATTTGGGAACCCATCGACTGATGGGTTCACTGGACCCTCCCTTATAGGTCCCTGGGGCAATCTGGTCTAGTTCACTTTGTTCAATAGTGGTCTTAGAAGAGAAGACCACTGGGGTTGATGGTTTTAAAACCTTTTCATTTTTCTCAACTGGAGAAATAAATTTGTCTTTCTTTGAAAAAGGTTTTGTATTTTGTCTAGGGCCAGATGAAGTACCCTCAAGAAAGTTTAATCTTGCATTAAAACTTTGTGATTGACGAGTCAGAATTTGAATCTGGCTCTCTATCCTGGACAAAATATTTTCTTCAGATGATACCTTAGCCTTTCCAGTCAAAGGCTTTGGTAAGGGATTGGTCTGAGGTAAAGGTCTATTCTGCTTCACCTTTTTAACTGGAGCAGTCATCTGGACAGCTCCAGTCTTAACCTCTGGGGATTGAACTGGGTCTAAATTGGTCTTGGGTGTTACAGGCATATCATAAACAGTTGTGGGCCTTAACACCTCTGGTAATCGATCGATTACTGGTATTAATGATGCAACATTAGTATTTCCATCTAAATATGCACGTTTTTGAGCAGGAAATTGTTTAACTGAAGCATCATATGGCTTTTTAGTTTCTAGCCATGACTTTATTACCAGTTTTTCTTTCTCTAGAATGATCTCAAGATCTTGCTTTTCTTGAATCAATTGTTCAGTTACCAGAACCTGGGCTTGAAAACTGGGTCTAAATTGGTCTTGGGTGTTACAGGCATATCATAAACAGTTGTGGGCCTTAACACCTCTGGTAATCGATCGATTACTGGTATTAATGATGCAACATTAGTATTTCCATCTAAATATGCACGTTTTTGAGCAGGAAATTGTTTAACTGAAGCATCATATGGCTTTTTAGTTTCTAGCCATGACTTTATTACCAGTTTTTCTTTCTCTAGAATGATCTCAAGATCTTGCTTTTCTTGAATCAATTGTTCAGTTACCAGAACCTGGGCTTGAAATGCCAGTTCAATGTCTTGAAGCTCTTTTAATTTTGATTTTAAAGCATTTATTTCAGAAGAATCTGTTTCTAGACCATTTACACAATCAGATCTAACAGTTTCTACAAAAATCAAATCAGAATTTAAAGCTTCAGCAATGTCCAATTTTAGTTCTTGGTCAGTTGCATTATCATAATCACTAACCTTTTTAATAACTATGTCCACCCATCGTCCAGATGTGACATCTTCCTTCACCAGGTGCTCATCAACTTCCAGAGCCATGTAACAGCAATCTCTTTCTTCTTCTTCATCAACAGATGAGTCATCAGAAGGAACCCACTTCTCTTCAGTTGTAGCAATCATGCACTTATTATTTGTTTCCATTTGTTGTGCCATGAGAGCAATTTGGGCCTTAAGCTTTTTATATTTCAATTTATAGCTATCATCAGGCTTATTATTAGAAGAGAATGGACCAGGCTTGGATGCAAACTGGTTGGACCTGCACTCTTTCATGAAATGACCCTTTTTGCCACACTTAAAGCATGTCAAATTGGTCTTGTCAGTGGAAGAACTGGATGCAAATTGTCCAGATGGCTTATTTGCTCTTGCTTTGAAACGGTTAAACGTTTTAGCAATCATTGCAATAAGGTCATCATCTTCAGTTTCATCACAACAGTCTGGAGAGATTTGACTGGACTCTCCAGAATCCATAAGTTCAGACACCATCTTCTTCATAGAAAATACATTCTCAGAAGATATCAGTGCTGTACTTGGTGGTTCAGAATAACTAACCACTTTAGGAGTACTGGAGGCATGGTTAAAAGCATCTTGTTCTGCAACCACTCTCTGAGCTTGATTTTCTTCAGTGTACCTGAAGGCTCCATATAGAGTTGAGAGAGTGTGTGTGTGCAGAGTTTTACCTTGTCGTAAAACAAGTATCATGTGAGACCATTTGGTGGGTAGAATGTCACAAAATTTCTCCAGAAGTATATCCTTGTCCTTCTCAACCCCAAGACCTCTCAATTGGTTTATGATACTCATAAATCTGGTGTAAGTACCAGTGAGAGACTCGTTAGGTTGAGCAAAAAATGACTCATACCTCTTGTTTAAGGAGACCTTTCTGGTGACAATGGTGTCATCTCCTCCTTCATGTTGGTTAAGAAGCTCATCCCACATGGTTTTGGCACTAGGAAAAAGAACTAGTGTGGGAATGAGGGTTTCTGGAACAGCCCCGAGGATCATGTTTTTAAGGAGGGTGTCAAGATTCACCAATCTCCTCTCCTCTTCTGACCAATGTTCCTCCCTCTTTTCCCTTCCCCTTCTAGATCCAGAAGGATCAAGAAGTGGATTGAGAGGTGATGTAGGTACATAAGGACCTTCGTTTAAAATCTTCATCATGTTCCTCTCAATACCAGTGACATGCAAAACCATCCTAGCCTTCCACGTACCAAATTCATCACTGTTCCCACTGAATTTAGGAACAGGATTATTTGAGTAGTGCACATGCACGTGTGGAGAAGCAGGAGTAGGAGGAGGAGGTGGAGGATTAGTGTTATTAACATTTTGTGGTTCATTTTGATCATGAATATTTACATTAGGATCGGGACCAAGACTAAAACCTTGTGTATTTTCTTGGTTAGCCATCAAGAACAGATCTAGGCAATGATTAGCCTTCTGCTCTGATACCAAATGTGAGTCCCTTAATTAACGAGATGGTTAACCAATAGAAAGTGTAAAATACAACAAGTCTAATAATCACTAGATTGGACTAGTATTACTTGTAAATAAAGATGCAAGATATATAAACAAAGTAATACAAGACTTAAAGCAATAAACAAATAAAGTGGACCATTATGTATGTTTCATGGGTATTTCATTTATTGATGTTTAAATAAAATACAACAAGTCTAATAATCACTAGATTGGACTAGTATTACTTGTAAATAAAGATGCAAGATATATAAACAAAGTAATACAAGACTTAAAGCAATTTGGCCTTAAGCTTTTTATATTTCAATTTATAGCTATCATCAGGCTTATTATTAGAAGAGAATGGACCAGGCTTGGATGCAAACTGGTTGGACCTGCACTCTTTCATGAAATGACCCTTTTTGCCACACTTAAAGCATGTCAAATTGGTCTTGTCAGTGGAAGAACTGGATGCAAATTGTCCAGATGGCTTATTTGCTCTTGCTTTGAAACGGTTAAACGTTTTAGCAATCATTGCAATAAGGTCATCATCTTCAGTTTCATCACAACAGTCTGGAGAGATTTGACTGGACTCTCCAGAATCCATAAGTTCAGACACCATCTTCTTCATAGAAAATACATTCTCAGAAGATATCAGTGCTGTACTTGGTGGTTCAGAATAACTAACCACTTTAGGAGTACTGGAGGCATGGTTAAAAGCATCTTGTTCTGCAACCACTCTCTGAGCTTGATTTTCTTCAGTGTACCTGAAGGCTCCATATAGAGTTGAGAGAGTGTGTGTGTGCAGAGTTTTACCTTGTCGTAAAACAAGTATCATGTGAGACCATTTGGTGGGTAGAATGTCACAAAATTTCTCCAGAAGTATATCCTTGTCCTTCTCAACCCCAAGACCTCTCAATTGGTTTATGATACTCATAAATCTGGTGTAAGTACCAGTGAGAGACTCGTTAGGTTGAGCAAAAAATGACTCATACCTCTTGTTTAAGGAGACCTTTCTGGTGACAATGGTGTCATCTCCTCCTTCATGTTGGTTAAGAAGCTCATCCCACATGGTTTTGGCACTAGGAAAAAGAACTAGTGTGGGAATGAGGGTTTCTGGAACAGCCCCGAGGATCATGTTTTTAAGGAGGGTGTCAAGATTCACCAATCTCCTCTCCTCTTCTGACCAATGTTCCTCCCTCTTTTCCCTTCCCCTTCTAGATCCAGAAGGATCAAGAAGTGGATTGAGAGGTGATGTAGGTACATAAGGACCTTCGTTTAAAATCTTCATCATGTTCCTCTCAATACCAGTGACATGCAAAACCATCCTAGCCTTCCACGTACCAAATTCATCACTGTTCCCACTGAATTTAGGAACAGGATTATTTGAGTAGTGCACATGCACGTGTGGAGAAGCAGGAGTAGGAGGAGGAGGTGGAGGATTAGTGTTATTAACATTTTGTGGTTCATTTTGATCATGAATATTTACATTAGGATCGGGACCAAGACTAAAACCTTGTGTATTTTCTTGGTTAGCCATCAAAAAAAAAAAAAAAAAAAAAAAAAAAAAAAAAAAAAAAAAAAAAAAAAAAAAAAAAAAAAAAAAAAAAAAAAAAAAAAAAAAAAAAAAAAAAAAAAAAAAAAAAAAAAAAAAAAAAAAAAAAAAAAAAAAAAAAAAAAAAAAAAAAAAAAAAAAAAAAAAAAAAAAAAAAAAAAAAAAAAAAAAAAAAAAAAAAAAAAAAAAAAAAAAAAAAAAAAAAAAAAAAAAAAAAAAAAAAAAAAAAAAAAAAAAAAAAAAAAAAAAAAAAAAAAAAAAAAAAAAAAAAAAAAAAAAAAAAAAAAAAAAAAAAAAAAAAAAAAAAAAAAAAAAAAAAAAAAAAAAAAAAAAAAAAAAAAAAAAAAAAAAAAAAAAAAAAAAAAAAAAAAAAAAAAAAAAAAAAAAAAAAAAAAAAAAAAAAAAAAAAAAAAAAAAAAAAAAAAAAAAAAAAAAAAAAAAAAAAAAAAAAAAAAAAAAAAAAAAAAAAAAAAAAAAAAAAAAAAAAAAAAAAAAAAAAAAAAAAAAAAAAAAAAAAAAAAAAAAAAAAAAAAAAAAAAAAAAAAAAAAAAAAAAAAAAAAAAAAAAAAAAAAAAAAAAAAAAAAAAAAAAAAAAAAAAAAAAAAAAAAAAAAAAAAAAAAAAAAAAAAAAAAAAAAAAAAAAAAAAAAAAAAAAAAAAAAAAAAAAAAAAAAAAAAAAAAAAAAAAAAAAAAAAAAAAAAAAAAAAAAAAAAAAAAAAAAAAAAAAAAAAAAAAAAAAAAAAAAAAAAAAAAAAAAAAAAAAAAAAAAAAAAAAAAAAAAAAAAAAAAAAAAAAAAAAAAAAAAAAAAAAAAAAAAAAAAAAAAAAAAAAAAAAAAAAAAAAAAAAAAAAAAAAAAAAAAAAAAAAAAAAAAAAAAAAAAAAAAAAAAAAAAAAAAAAAAAAAAAAAAAAAAAAAAAAAAAAAAAAAAAAAAAAAAAAAAAAAAAAAAAAAAAAAAAAAAAAAAAAAAAAAAAAAAAAAAAAAAAAAAAAAAAAAAAAAAAAAAAAAAAAAAAAAAAAAAAAAAAAAAAAAAAAAAAAAAAAAAAAAAAAAAAAAAAAAAAAAAAAAAAAAAAAAAAAAAAAAAAAAAAAAAAAAAAAAAAAAAAAAAAAAAAAAAAAAAAAAAAAAAAAAAAAAAAAAAAAAAAAAAAAAAAAAAAAAAAAAAAAAAAAAAAAAAAAAAAAAAAAAAAAAAAAAAAAAAAAAAAAAAAAAAAAAAAAAAAAAAAAAAAAAAAAAAAAAAAAAAAAAAAAAAAAAAAAAAAAAAAAAAAAAAAAAAAAAAAAAAAAAAAAAAAAAAAAAAAAAAAAAAAAAAAAAAAAAAAAAAAAAAAAAAAAAAAAAAGCGAGCACAGAGACATGTTGCAAACATGATGTCTGGGCGACTCGCTGTGAGATACATGAGTGACCCAATCATGCCACGATAGTAAGTAGGATTCACATACTTACCATCAAGGTCAGCGTAAAGATTATTAGGAGGGGACATTGGAGTTCCCTTTGGAGTGACATGGGTGAAGTCAAATTTATGCAACATATCCCGAATATATTTTTCTTGATTGATAAATATTCCAGTGGGAAGCTGCTTGATTTGTAACCCCAAAAAGAAGGTTAATTCACCATCATACTCATTTTGAAAGTGCTAGACATAAGAGAACTGAACTTTCGACAGAGTTTGATGGATAAGGAACCAAAGATAATGTCATCGACATAAATCTGCACATACAGAACATCACCCTTATGCTTGTAGATAAAGAGGGTGCTGTCAATGGTTCCCCTACGAAAGCCATGGTCAAGAAGGAAGGTAGACAAAGTGTCATACCAAGCTCTAGGAGCTTGTTTAAGACCATATAAGGCTTTGTTTAGCTTGTAGACATAGTGAGGATGCTTTGGATCCTCAAAGCCAGGAGGCTGCTTAACATAGACTTCTTCATCAAGATCACCATTTAAGAAGGCACTCTTGACGTCCATTTGATAGACAATGAAGCCTTTGTAAGCAGCATGAGCGAGAAAGAGACGAATGGCTTCAAGACGAGCGACTGGGGCAAATGTCTCGTCATAATCAATGCCTTCAGCTTGAGTATAACCTTGAGCAACCAATCTTGCCTTGTTTCTGATGACCACACCAGTTTCATCCATCTTATTCCTATAAACCCATCGAGTGCCAATGGGTTTTTATAGGGAGGAGGAACAAGGAACCAAACATGTTGTCTTTCAAATTGTGTTAGTTCTTCTTGCATGGCTTCCACCCATGAGGAATCAGCCATGGCTTCACCAATATTGGCAGGCATAATTTGAGATAGAAAATTGACATAGAGACAAGTATTACTTGTCGCTGAGCGAGTTTGGACACCATTGTGTGGATTACCAATCACATGGTCAAGAGGGTGATCAGCAGTCCATTTGAGTGCTGGTGTGTGAATAGAAGAATGATTCATAGCGGATACTATGGTGGTAGTTTCACTAGGAGTGGGAGTATAGGAGGAGAGATCAATGGTTAGCAAGGGTTCAGGGTTGCTGACAGGAGGGTCACTGAGAACAGTGGGTACCTCTTGCTGAGGAGTGTCATCCTCAGTGTCTCCTGAAAGAGGATTCGGTGAGGCATCATGAAATGTTTCCCCAGCGGCACCGTCAGCATCTTGAGGTTCAGTTGAGAGAGGAACATTCATGGAAGTGGCATTAACTGTTCGAAGAAGAGGCTCAACTGGATCTATAGAATAAATGTGAGCAACAATGTACTCATCATTTGGTGAAGGACTTGGAGACTCAGCGATAGGTTGTTCAGCAACATCATGATGTGTCGCTGATACTTCAGACGAGTCAGATAGATTGCTGAGAACTACTTCAGCAGATGACTCATTTGAGAGATCACCTAAAGTTGAACAGCTTTCATCAAAAGTAACATGAATTGATTCATCTACTTTTTGAGTACGAGTATTGAAAACTCTGAAAGCTTTGCTTATAGAAGAATATCCCAGAAAGTAGCCATCATCAGCTTTGGGATCAAACTTTCCTAAATGATCCTTATCATTTAGGATGAAAACCGGGCAACCAAAGACATGGAAGTATCCAATTTGAGGTTTCTTGCCCTTGAGAACTTCATAGGCAGTCTTATCATGTCGCTTGACAATAAGACACCTATTTGAGTGTGGCAAGCAGTACTGACTGCTTCAGCCCAGAATTTACTAGGAAGAGAGGACTCACTGAGCATAGTTCTTGCAGTTTCAATGAGAGTTCTATTTCTCCTTTCAGCTACCCCATTTTGCTCAGGAGTGCGAACAGAAGAGAAACTTTGTCTAATCCCTTGATCAGCACAAAAAGTCTCAAGATTGTGGTTTCTGAACTCAGTGCCATGATCGCTTCTGAGTTCTTTAACACGTATGTTGTTGAGGTTTTCCATCTTTTTAATGAAATTAATTATTTCCTCAGCAGCATCACTCTTAGAATGAAGAAAGATTGTCCAAGTATATCGTGAATATTCATCCACAATAACTAAGGTGTATCTGCTACCCTTAGACTTTGGACATTTACTGGACCAAAAAGGTCCATGTGAAGGAGATGGAAACAGCCACTGATAGAGTTGGCCTGTTTGGTTTTGAAGGTGGCTCGGTGGCTTTTACCTTTTCCACAAGCACCACAGAGCCTGTCCTTCTCATAAGTGAGAGGAGGAAGGCCTCGAACTAGATTTTTCTTGGCCAAAGAGTTTATGGTTTTGAAGTTCACATGCGACATACGCTTGTGCCATAACCAGTTGATTTGAGAAGCAGATTTTGAGAAGAAGCAGGTCTCGCTGTCAGTTTTGACAGGAGTGAAATCTACCAAGTAGATATCCCTTTTTCTTGGAGCGACCAAGACCACTTCTTTATTGACATTGATCACTGTGCCTTGATGCTTATCAAGGATAACCTTGTAGTCTGCATCGCACAATTGACTGATGCTGATCAGATTGTGTTTCAATCCATTCACATAAGCAATCTTAGTGAATTTGATCAGCCCATGGGAGAGAGACCCATATCCTTCAGTTTGGCCAGTAGAATTGTCACCAAACACAACTGTGGGACCATCGGTCTCCACGAAGTTATCCAACAGGTCCTTGGATCCAGTCATGTGTTTTGAACAGCCACTGTCCAAATACCATACTTCTTTTCCTAGCGAGGCCTGCAGGATAACATAAGAAGGATTTAGGAAGAATCATGAGCATCCTCGCTGATAGTATCGTCAGCAGAGGATGTGAGAGGAAGATGAGCAAAGTCATCATCATTTAAAACGAGAGGAAGAGGGGCTCTAGGATCAGCATTTGGATCAACTGGGAAATCAACTAGCTGATGAGCAGGAAGCATATCATGAGTAATCT
This sequence comes from Erigeron breviscapus, assembly GCA_034093135.1. Lineage (NCBI taxonomy): Eukaryota > Viridiplantae > Streptophyta > Magnoliopsida > Asterales > Asteraceae > Erigeron > Erigeron breviscapus. The sequence continues at coordinate 124,215,020 of CM067170.1, read as the reverse complement.
CTCGTGTGAAGAATTCTTCAGAGGTAAAAGTGACAGAGCTTCCAGTGTTTAGAACAACCATGTTAGTGACTTGGCTATTTTCCCATATTCAGCCAGTATACTATCACTACCATTGGTAATGATTTCATGAGACTGGGAAAGGAGATTCACTGAGCGGCAATGTATTCAGCAATGTTGTCATCAGTGAGAACAACATCTTCACCCAAGCTGATATTAGATTCAGCTGGGGGAGTTCGCTCAGCGATTTTAGAGGAGGGATGAGCGGCGGAAGCTGAGGGTAGATTTGGCTGAATGACTACTTCAGGAGGATTCCTGGAGTCTTTGTCATTGTAGTCAGCAGCGATGTGTCCTTTTTCGCCACATAAATAGCATTTTCTTCCAGCCTTCTGATTTTGAATCAGAAATTCCTTGAGTTGTGAGGACAAGTCGTTGACACGCTTATTCAACTCACAAATCTCATGATTGGAGGAAGAAGTTGATGCTACTGAAGGGGCCTTTTTCTTCCTGAACTGAACAGGAAGAGTTTTGGGAACAGGGCCAAGAATGGACTTGCCCTTAGATTGAGCATTTGAAGAAAAAGGGGCATGATTATTCAGAACAACTCGCTGACCTCCTTGCTGAGGAGGTCTGACTTGTTGAATAGGTCTGGGTTGCTGAGAACTATGATGACTTAGAGCAACTTGCTGACCTCCTGGCTGAGGAGGTCTAACCTGCTGAACAGGTTTTGTTTGACGAGGGACAAAAGTTCCCTTTGGGACATAGACAGAATTAGGTTGCTGATAACGAGCATCAGCAAACTTAGCTCGTCTATTCATTAAGTGCTCATGCATAACAGCCTTTCTGCCAGCAGGAGAAGTATTAGAAAAGATGAGGGCTGAGACGCAGGGCGTTCAGCGACTGCTGAGGGAACGGAATTCTCAGCGGGTTGACTAACAGGCACAGCTTGCTGAGGGGTGCTGTAGTCATACGGGACAACGACCTTGCTCCTTCTAAAGGGTTTAACAATGAACCCACCATTGGGCTTAATAGAGAAAACCTTAGGAGCAAGAGGCTTGAAACCATCACTTGAAATATTCCCTTCAAATGTTTGGGAAGAGGAATATTTAACACGACCCTCATTTGGCATCATGTCAATAATGGAATGGTTTGGAAAGACAGTCTTAGCAAAGCTAGCTGATGAGCTAGTTTCTGCTTGTGACGAGGAAGTAGAAGTGCTGGGTGAGGGAGACTCATCATTCAGTTCAGAATGATAGTCATTCATGCCTTTAACAAAGTAGTTTTTAAGCAATTCCTCGCGAGAAGTAAGAGCACTGGAAGGAATCCTCTCTTCAGCAGCAGGTCTCTCGCTGAACATATTGGTGATGACAGCAGCAGTCTCATAATCACCACCGATTATGGCTTTCATTTGAGCAGGAACCTGCAAGCTGAAGATTTGGTCGTGAAGCCTGGAGGCTTTAGACCAGGAGGTGACTATCTTTTCAAGGTCGGTGACCTGATTTTTCAGCTTCTCATTTGAGATTTGAAGAGTTTGGTTGAGAAGCTTTTGGGATTCAAGCTCAACATGGACATTTCTCAAATCCTTGAGCTTGTCAGTCTTATCACTTAGCTCAGCACTTACTGAGTTAAGTTTAGACTGAAGATCAGCACGAATAGATTCGACGTACTGAATATCACAAGTAAGAGATTCAAGAATTTTAGGTTTATCCTCTTCAGGGGCAGAGGAAAAAGTGCATACCTTCTTGATTGTGACATTGACCCATTGACTGGAGCACACTTGATCTTTTGTCAGCGCTTGGTCATCAGCGAGTGCCATAAAGCAGATGGCATCAACAAAGTCCTCGCTGTCAGAAACGTCGAAATCAGCCCAGTCATGTTCTTCAGCAACAAGACCTTTGGCGGGAGTTTTGGCTTCTTCAACATCAGCCATTTTGGCACGAAGCTCATAATACTTCTTTTTGTATTCATCAGCAGGCTTGACTGAAGAGGGCCTCGCTGATGATGAAGAGGGCTTCGCTGCCTGCAAAGAAGGAATATAAACTTTTCATTCCTTTTGGTAATGGCCTTTACGACCACACCTCCAACATTCTTCTTGAGACTTGTCTACCACTGGTTTTTGGAAATGAGTCGACCTACGACCATTCCATTTTTAAGAATATCGTTTACCAGCGATAAGAGCAAAGTTCATGAAGTCCGAGAACATCTCTTGTCTCTCCTCGAAATCGAGGTCATTGACAAGATCTTGGACGTTAGAGGGGGTAGAATTGCTGATGTCCAAGTTAAGATGGACAGGACTAACTTCAGCAGAGACCAGGGCAAGAGGGTCATGAACATTAGAGACACTAGATAAAGAAGAGGAAGAAGTTGAAGCATATGAACCAGTATGCCTCTTAGACTCAGCCTCAGCTCTCAAAGTTTGAGCGAGGGCTCTCTCTTCAAATTGAAGAGTGCCATAGAGTGACTCTAAGTCATGCTTCTTCAGTTGCTTAGTTGTTCTAAGAATTTGCCTTAAGCCTTGCCATTTGATGGGCAAGACGTCAATGAACTTGTAGCATATTTCAAGTGTATTATGCTCTATGCCCACATTTGTCATATCATTCAAAAGGCACTTAAAGCGATTATACGTGTCATCCAGACTCTCATTAGGGAGAGAGAAGAATCCTTCATAGGCACGTTTCAGATCTATTTTCTTGGTAGCAAGAACATCTACCGTACCATCGAATCTGGTACACAGTGTTGAGTCAAGGATTCGCTGACCAGACTTGGTCGCTGGCGTGAGTCGCCAGCAAGTGATCAGTGAGTCAATGACTCTTGTCAGCGGGTGGTTTACTTTCCAAGTTGTGTGTCAAGGCGGGAAGTTTTTCAAATCATAAGAAGACAAGAAGTCACATGGTGGTTCTTCCAACTGAAGATTACCTTATATGGCAAAGGTACAGTTGGGACCAAAACAAGGGTTTCTCTCTTTCATACCCGTTTTGGTAAAGAAGACAAAGGCTCCTGGATCCAAGTACAATGAGCCTATGAGCAGTCGACATCCACCATTCTATCACTATCATTGTAAGGCTGTGTTGCCCTAATTCCTCCCCTATATAAAGCAACACAGCCGCATCTTTTTATACTTTGTGTTTATCACCACAAAGTGTGTGTCACTTTATTTTCTCTCTTATAATTGCTTAAGTTTATTGTGTGTCTAGACTTAGCAATTATTTAGTTCATTTGTATTCTTGTAAGACAAGTTGTAATATCGACCATGTATTCATCGTTTAATCAATGAAACATATGATTAGACTTGCTTAGATATTTGCATTTGAACTTATTCTTGTTCATGTTCTTTACTTTCTGTTCTTAACTTTCTTGTCTAGATAAAACAAACATAAGTGTGCAAATTGTGGACTGTCAAGTGGTATCAGAGCCAAGTTTCTAAATTATTGAAACAAAGATCCGTTTGCATACTTATTTTCTTAAATCTCTTTCTTATCTCTTCTTAAAACTAGAACATGACTACTGTTCCCATCCTAGTTAACACACGTGACTTCGGTTACGTATCTGTCCCTCCAAGATTCGAACCCGATGACTTTGGGTCTTGGAAGGAAAGGATGTTACTTCACATTGTGGGTGTGGAACCCTACCTTATGTCAATTCTGACCGTTGGTCCATATATTCCTACTCTGGTGCAAAGAACACCAAGAGCAACAGTTGATGCTCCTGAGATTGTGATTGACATTGTCAAACCAGAGGTTCAATGGACTGACGATGAGAGGAGACTTGTTAATCTTGATGCAAGGCTCAAGAACATGATCATCAACACTCTTCCTTCTGATATCATGAAAGTCGTCATCAGATATCCTTCTTCTAAAGAAGTGTGGGATAGGCTATGTAGCATGTATGAAGGCTCTGCTGCTACCATTGCCACTAAAAGAATAGACCTTAAAAGAGCCTATGAAAAAATCTTTTCACTCCCCAACGAAGGTCTTAAAGGCACTTATACCCGATTTAAAGGGTTGCTGAACGACATGACCACTGTTGGCATCACTCATGACAACTTTGAGGTATGCCACAAATTTCTTGATAGTTTACCTATCAAGTGGCAAGGTCTAAGACAAATCCTTAGGACCACAGAGCGTCTTAATGGGCTTGATCTTGAGTCTCTCTTTGGCATTCTTCAATTTGAAGAAAGAGCTCTTGCTCAAACTTTAAGAGCCACTGCTGACGCACAACATCGTGCTGGTCCCTCCTCTTCCTCTTCTTCAACCTCTTCTGCTTACACCGCTACTGACCCTCTTGCCCTTGTCTCTGCTGAGCACATTAATTTTAATAGTGGTGCCAGCTCTTCTCATCTCCCACCTCCTATTCAATCTCTTGATAATGATCTGGACGCTGATGAGAAACAAGAGATGTTTAGCGACTTTATGGACTTTGCCTTAGTCGCTGGTAAGAGGTACTCTCAAAAATGGAACAACCGTAAGTCGGTTGCTCCATACAAGCCTCCTGTTGACAAATCTCAAGAGGAGTGCTGGAGATGTGGTAGAAAGGGGCACTACCAAAAGGAGTGCAGAGTTGCTTTACCAACTCCAGCTGCTCCTAAAACTAACCCTTCCAAACCTGCTGATGAGTACAGGAACAAATACTATCAGCTAAAAGCCAAGGTTGCTGAAATGGAAGATGCAAAAACTCCAGCAAAAAGGCTGGTAGCTGAAGAGCACGACTGGGCTGAATCAGATGATTCAGACAGTGAAGAATACGTCGATGCCATGTGTCTTATGGCACTCGCTGATGGTGATGCTCTGACTAAAGACCAAGTTTCTTCCAGTCAGTGGGTAAACGTTACCATTAAAAAGGTATGTGCTCATTCTTCTGCCTCTGACGAAGATAAACCTAAAATCTTCGAATCTCTTCTTTGTGATATCCAGTTCGTTGAATCTATACGAGCTGATATCCAAATCCAAACTCGACTCTGTCTGTTCAGAGTTGAGTGAAAAATCTGAAAAACTCAATGAGTTGAGAAATGTTCACGTTGAACTTCAATCTCATGAGTTGTTGGCACAAAAGGTTCAACTTGAGAATGAAAGACTCAAGCTTGAAGTTGCCAACCTTAAGAAGATTGTGACCTCCTGGTCAAAAGCTTCCAGGTTTCACCATCAGTGTTTAAACGAACAAGTCCCTGCCCAGGTTCAGGCAGTAATAGGTGGTGACTTTAATGCCGCTGCCTCGCTTTCTGACTTGTTCAATGATGAGGTGAAGCCTGAAATTTCTATTCCTCCATCTGCTGTCATCTCTCCTGAAGAGATGAAGAAATGGTATTTTGTTAGGGGTCTTAACGATTACCACAATGAAATGGAAGCTGGTACTACCACTTCTACTACCAGCGACCCATCTAATCCTGCTGAGGAAAATGGTGTTGGCTCCTCAGCAAGCACCAACAACCCCTATCCTCATCTTCCCATTATTGGCATGATGCCAAACGAAGGAAGAGTTCAATACTCTTCTGGGGAATCCTTTGAAGGGGATATTGGTAGTGAAGGTTTTAAACCCATCGCTCCTCAGCAGCTAACCATCAGACCTTCTGAACCCTTCAGAAGAAGTAAGGTTGCTGTTCCCTATGATTATAGCACGCCTCAGCGAGCTAATCATATCAGTCAGCAACCTCAACCAGTTGCTCAACCCACTTCTTCTTCATCTTCTCAGCAAGCTCCTACCCTTGCTGACAGCAAAACTGAGCAGAATGATCGCGTCATACAGAGACGCGTAAGGTTTGGTGACACTAGATATCAGCAAGTTGGACCATCTAAGGTCCGACCTGCTGATAGACAAGTCCACCAGCATGTACCCCAATCGATGCTTACTCCTATTTTGAGACATAAAACTCCCCAAAAGGAGAGAATGTCTCACACCCAAAATAGGCCTATTACTCCTCAAAGGGGACACTTGCCTCATCAGCAAGTAAGGCCTATCACTCCTCAAAGAGGACACTTGCCCATCAGCAAGTTAGGCCTATCACTCCTTAAAGAGGACACTTGCCTCATCAGCAAGTGAGATCTACTTCCCCTAATAGGCAATACTTACCTCATAGGAAAATGAGGTCTGTAACACCTAATCAGCAACCTAGATCGATCACTCCCAAAAGAGTGCATCCATCTCAGCAGGGTCCTTCTTCTTCTTCTCACCCTGCTGTTAATCTAGCATGGAGTGTAGTCAAGGGATCAAAAATCCCCTCTACCTCTCAATCCGAGGAGCCAAAAGGAAAATCCATTTTGGGTCCTGCTCCTAAGATGCCTCAGCTTACACTTAAGCATAAGCAAAAGTCTAAGCAAAAGAAAAAGGAATCTTCCTCCGTTGACCCTAAAATTAACAAGCTAACTCAGCAAGTTAATGATCTTACCTCTCAGCTGAAGGAATTTTTCCTTCAAAATCAAAAAGGCAGCATCTCTGTTAAAAAATGCTACATATGTGGCAGCAGAGGTCATGTTGCTTCTGATTGTGACAACTCCAGGGATGCTCCTGAAGTTGACATTCAACCTAATCCTTCTTCTTCAGCGACTGCCTTCTCTTCCACTATAGTCAGCGAAAGTTCTGCTTCTGCTGATCATATAAATAGTGTAGGAGAGTCAACCGATCTCACTGAGGAGAATATGGCTGACTTCATTGCTGCTCAGCGAATCTCCTTTCCCCTCTCTCAAGAGATCATTACAAATGGTCATGGTAGCATTCTGGTTGAGTATGGGAACAACAATCAAGTCAACAACTTGACTGTTCTAGATACTGGAGCCACTGTCACCTCTGCTGATCAATATAACACCTATGTGATTGATCGTGACATGCCTCCTGCTCATCAACTTGTTGATAACACTCCAAGTAATGAGAATTCTGACCCTAGTGCTCCTCTTCCTCTCTCTACAGATGACACCGTCAGCAGAGGAGAATCCTCCGAGTCTCCCATCTTTAATCCTGCTGACATGTCCGTCAGTGAGTTCAACAGTGAACCCATCTAAATCCTTTTGTTAAATCCATGCAGGGCTCGCTGGGAAAAGGTGTGTGGTACTTGGACAGTGGCTGTTCAAAACACATGACTGGCTTAAAGACCCTGCTGGATAACTACGTAGAGGCTGCTGGCCCTACTGTAGTGTTTGATGATAACTCCACTGGGCAAACTGAAGGTTATGGTCTTCTCTCCAATGGACTCATTAAGTTCAACAAGGTCGCTTATGTCAATGGATTAAAACATAATCTCATCAGCATAAGTTAAATTTGTGATGCTGACTACAAAGTAATTCTTGATAAACATCAAGGCACTGTGGTAAATGTAAACAAGGAAGTAGTCTTGGTTGCTCCAAGAAAATGAGATGTATATCTGGTTGACTTCACTCCTATCAAGACTGATAGTGAGACTTGTTTCTTTGCTAAGTCGGCTGCTGAACTAAATTGGTTATGGCACAAGCGTATGTCGCATGTAAATTTCAAAACCATTAACTCTCTGGCCAAAAAGAACCTTGTTCGTGGCCTCCCTCATCTTTCATTTGAAAAGGATAGACTTTGTGGTGCTTGTGAAAAAGGTAAAAGCCATAGAGCAACCTTCAAAACCAAGCAGGCCAATTCTATCTCTGGCTGCTTTCATCTTCTTCACATGGACCTTTTTGGTCCAGTGAATGTCCAAAGTCTAAAGGGTAGTAAATACACTTTAGTAATCGTGGATGAATACTCACGATACACTTGGACTATCTTTCTTCATTCTAAGAGTGATGCTGCTGAAGAGATCATCAATTTCATCAAGAAAATGGAAAATCTCAATAGCATAAGGGTGAAAGAACTCAGGAGCGATCATGGTACTGAGTTCAGAAACCACACTCTTGAAACCTTTTGTGCTGATCAAGGGATCTCACAAAATTTCTCTTCCACCAGAACTCCTGAGCAAAATGGTGTCGCTGAAAGGAGAAATAGAACTCTCATCGAAGCAGCACGCACCATGCTCAGTGAGTCTTCTTTGCCTAGTAAATTCTGGGCTGAAGCTGTCAACACTGCCTGTCATACTCAAAATAGATGTCTAATAGTCAAAAGACATGACAAGACAGCATATGAGGTGTTGAAAGGTAAGAAACCTCAAATCAAATACTTCCATGTATTTGGATGTCCTGTCTTCATTTTAAACAACAAGGATCACCTAGGTAAATTTGATCCTAAAGCTGATGATGGATACTTTCTTGGGTATTCATCCATCAGCAAGGCATTCAGAGTATTCAATACTCGCCTTCAGAAGGTTGATGAATCCATTCATGTTACTTTTGATGAAAGTTCATCAGCACTAAAGGATATTCAATCTTCTTCTGAGGTCATTTTTAATGAGTTAGCTGACCCTCTCACTGAGGAAGCTGACTTATTTGTTGATGCTTCTTGCTCGCTGCCTGATAGTATTCAGCATATCACAAAGGATAGTTCAGCTGATGTTGAACTAGAGCAAGTTGCTGCTCATATCTACTCGATTGAGCCAGTTGAGCCTATCTTAAGATCAATCCATGCAGCATCAGCCAAACCTAGATCACTGGCTGATGACGTGCATGCTGATGACTCTACTGAGGAGGAGTTTCTTGATGCTTCAGCAAATACTGAAGAAATGGAGTCTGCTGAAGACTCCACCATCAATGATAACTCAAATCAGTCGAATGGCTCTGCTGATCATTCTCATGAACCCATTCTTACCATTGACCTCTCTACTTATAATACTCCTGCTGATCCCATCGCTCTAATTTCCGCTGCTACTCAACTTGGTGTCTCAAGTGCTCCTGCACTTAAGTGGACGTCTAGTCATCCTGCTCACCAAATCATCGGTGATCCTCAGCAGGGGATTATTACTCGATCAGCGACAAGAAATACATGTCTGTATGTAAACTTCTTGTCTATGATCACTCCCAAAAATATAGGAGAAGCAATGGTTGATCCCTCATGGGTTGCTGCCATGCAAGAGGAACTCACCCAATTCAAAAGACAGAATGTCTGGTTTTTGGTTCCTCTACCTCCTGGAAAAGAACCCATTGGAACTAAATGGGTTTATAGGAATAAAATGGATGAAGATGGTGTTGTTACTCGTAACAAGGCTAGGCTGGTTGCACAAGGATACCTTCAAGAAGAAGGTGTTGATTACGATGAAACCTTTTCACCAGTGGCCCGATTATAGGTAATTCGCTTATTCTTGGCACATGCTGCTTACAGAAACTTCACAATATATCAAATGGATGTAAAGAGTGCTTTTCTAAATGGAAAACTCGATGAGGAAGTTTATGTTGAGCAGCCACCTGGTTTTGAAGATCCAGCCAAGCCACACCATGTCTATCGCCTCTATAAGGCACTCTATGGTCTTAAACAAGCTCCCAGAGCTTGGTATGACACTCTCTCTGAATTTCTTCTCTCTAATAAGTTTCAGCGAGGATCCATTGACAGCACCCTCTTCATTTATAGAAAGGGTGCTGATGTCCTATATGTTCAGATATATGTAGATGACATCATTTTTGGGTCCTCGAGCAAGAAACTTTGTACCAAGTTCAGCTCACTGATGTCCTCTCATTTTGAGATGAGCATGATGGGTGAGCTGACCTTCTTTCTTGGTCTTCAAATTCGTCAACTTCCAAATGGGATTTTCCTTAATCAGGAAAAGTACATTCGAGACATGCTGGCCAAATTTGACATGTCTAATGTCACTACTAAGGCCACTCCCATGTCTCCTCCCAATAATCTTCATGCTGATCCTGATGGCAAGCATGTCAACCCCACTCTCTATCGGGGAATGATTGGCTCGCTGATGTATCTCACAGCGAGTCGTCCTGATATCATGTTTGCTACTTGCTTATGCTGGCTGCATGTTAGATAGGAAAAGTACCAGTGGTGGATGTCAACTGTTGGGGGGGAAGCTGACTAGTTGGTCTAGTAAGAAACAGCATACAGTATACATCTCCACTGCTGAAGCAGAATATGTATCAGCAGCGAGTTGTTGTGCACAAGTCCTATGGATGAAAAACCAACTCGCTGACTATGACTTAGAATTCTCTAAGATTCCCATTATGTGTGACAATACAAGTGCTATTGCAATCACACATAATCCTGTTCAGCACTCTAAGACCAAACACATAGACATTAGGTACCATTTCATTCGTGACCATGTCATGAAAGGGGATGTTGAAATCTACTTCATCCCCACTGATGACCAACTTGCTGACATTTTCACAAAACCCTTAGATGAATCCAGATTCAAATATCTGGTCAGCAAGTTGGGAATGCTGAATGGTGAATCAGCAACATGACTTGTCATGTATGCTGATGCTTCAACATACATCTCTCTTATATGTTGAAAAGTGACCTTATGGTCAAAAATATCTATCAGCAAGCTCAAGAGTATCTTACTTGCTGAACAAATAAAATAAAAGCAATAGAGAGCTAAAAGTCTCTATCTAGTCCAGCAGCAAACGGCTGCTGGTAAAGACTTATCAAAACCGTTGATCCCTGTTGCTTTGGGAAAAAGCAAAACAAAAGCAATAGAGAGCTAAAAGTCTCTATCTAGTCTAGCAGCAAACGGCTGCTGGTAAAGACTTATCAAAACCGTTGATCCCTGTTGCTTTGGGAAAAAGCAAATAAAAGCAATAGAGAGCTAAAAGTCCCTATCTAGTCCAGCAGCAAACGGCTGCTGGTAAAGACTTATCAAAACCGTTGATCCCTGTTGCTTTGGGAAAAAGCAAAAAAAAGCAATAGAGAGCTAAAAGTCTCTATCTAGTCCAGCAGCAAACGGCTGCTGGTAAAGACAAATCAAATCCGTTGATAGCTGACAA
>CM067170.1:124179828-124203215 GCA_034093135.1 Erigeron breviscapus | reverse complement strand
GTTTATGTGGCCACTGCGCCGCAGTCAAGCTGAAGACAGACGAGCATTAGACCAGTGTCATTCCACTGCGCCGCAGTGGGATGACGGACCTGAGGGTTTTTGGCAGCTTTTTGCATCAGTTTTCAAGGAGTATAAAAGAAAAAAAAACCCTATTTTTTGAGGATATCAAGTTTTCTTTCTAAGAGCTGCACTTCAGGGAACACCTTCAAGGATCGAATCAAGATTTCATCATCTTCCGATTCATTGAAGATTCACGTGCACCCACTTAGATCGTATCTATTTCATTGTCTTGCAATTTCTATTTCTCAAACGATTGGTACATCATGTTCTTCCTTTATTTTGATTGTTATTTCATTTAATCATGAGTGGCTAATCTTTTAATCATCCACCTTGATGAAACTAGACGAATGATGTGATTGCTATATGTTTTAATTCAAAGAGTTGATTTCAATTATCGTTGTGTCGAGATCTTGATGATTTAATTCCTTTATTTTTATTATTATGATATTGGTGGCATGTGTATTCTTCGTTAGTGGTACTGGTTGGATACATATGTGATTTTCAAACGGTTGCTTGTCTATGAGCAATTATCACTAGTTCATGGTATGATAGTGAATGTCATTTTAATAATAGGAATCATTTCGTCAACGTGTTTAGAAACGGTTGGTGGTACCACATTTTAATTCACATAGGCACAATTGTTAATTGGATAATCAAGTAAACTAATTGTTGGTAAGGTTGTCTAGGCATTGGTGGTACCGGCTTGGGTAATTAAACTAGCAACTTAGGTGTTGGGGTGATTTGTGAGCGGTTGGTGGTACCACGCGAGCATTTTATCCTTTCACGATTATCTTGTCAACTCTTAATGAATTTGGTCTTAATTGAATGCAATCATGTTTGAAGTCTAGCGAACTCAAGGTGGATGATCTTTACTATTATTGTTTGAAGCTTTTCTTTACTTTTAAGTGTTTTGTCTTTTAAATTTACTTTAATTTAATTGTCAAAGTGAGATTCAAAGTATTCCACCCTGTTTTCCAAACTACTTTATTAGACAATTGATTCAAACCAATCCCCGTGAACGAACCTGGACTTACTTTGTAACTATATTGCATACGATCGGGTCCACTGCCCGATAGTGTGTAGTAGTGAGTTTCGAGGGTATTTCTTGTTTTAAATTTTTAAACTCGATTTCACACATCACAACAATACACTCCAAGGTTTTCTTGTAACTCTAGTGAGCTCTTCCCCTGCTGATGATGACAAAAAGGGGGAGAAGAATGCTACTAAGAGAAAGAGGACTGCTATGAGTGAAGCTGAAATAAAAAGACAAAAAGCTCAAGTTGATAAAGATATTGAAGATTATCTTAAAAGGTTGAAAGTGAGACAGGATAAGGCTAGAGCTGAGGAGGCTCAAAAATATAGAAGAGTGGTTGTGTATGGTTCTAGGGTGGAAAGTGAGAAGGAGGATGTGGAAGAGATAAAAAGACCAGAATCTGAGTCTGGTGTTGGAAAAATGAATGAAGAGACTGGAAAGGAGAGTGATACAACCAAGGGGGAGACTGTTAATGTAATGGGAGATATAAGGAAGGATGTTGGTGTTGAAAAAGATATAAGGAAGGCTGTTGTAGTTGAAAAAGAAAAGGTAGTTGAAAAAGAAAAGAAGGTTGAAAAGAAAAGAAAGTTCTCCCAAGCTGACCCTGTACAATCTGTGCCAACTCAAGCTGACCCAGCTCCCAATGTACAAATTGATGAATCTTCATCTAGTGAGGACACAGCCACTCTGTCCCAGTTCATGATCAAGAAGAGAACAACTGAAGCTGGGTCAAGTGGTATAAAGGTCTTAACTGAGAAAGAGAAGGATTGGGAGACTGCAACTGAAACTGCTCCACAGCTTGGGGTAACAGTTGAGGTGGCATACAAAATGATAAAGGAGGACACACTAGAAAGAGAAAGAATTGCTGCAACTAAGTCTGATTCTGAAATTGCCAAGGTTGTTCAAGAACAAATGAATAAAGAAGATGAAGAAGATCTTGCAGCTATTGGGTCTAAAAAGAAAGTTTTGAGCAAAGGAAAAGGAAAGAAGAAAATGGTGGTTCATTCTACACCATCTCAGAAGGTTAAAGATGTGGTAGAGTGTGAAAGCCCATAATTGGTTTGATGCCTTGGAGAAAAGACAAGTCACTGAAAATATCCATTATAGAAAGCATCCAGAACCAATCCTCCAAGTTCTACTAAAGAGGCGAAAAGGAAAGAACATTCCCAGCATAAGGTTTACAAGGAGAGGTTATGAAACCAACTGGGAAACCCATGATCTTGACAAATTGCTTGATCTAGGATACACAGAGTGGGTGGAACTACATGATATCATTACTGGTATGTCTGGAGTTCACAAAGAGACAGTCTTGGAAGCCATTGAGAAGAAGTTAGCTGCTGTTGTAAAGTACAAGATTGATATCTCTGGTCTTCCAAGACCAATTGCATATGATATGGATTATGAAGATGAGTCAGCTGAGCCACTGAAGAAGAAAAGAAGAAGGTATGAAAGGATTGATGCTCCTGGAGGTGACCATTCAGTTTTTCTCCAAAACTTGTCTCCTACAGAGTTGCTAGCACAATTATCTTCTGGTGCAATTGACAAGATTCTTGATAATCTTAATCTGTCTCTACCTGCTGGTGTTAACGATGCAAGATGTGGGAAGTTCATCACTGAACCTCAACATGGGATGTACTTTGTAGATGCTAGAGGGAATTTGGTGTTTCAAAGGACTGCTGAACTGAAACAGGTACCATCTATGCACCTATTTACCTTATACAGATTTTGTAGAAACTTTAGTGAAGAAGGTAATGGGTATGAGCAGTTCCTTATAGATGAAGGGTTAGATAGGCAACTAGATGTGAGAGTTGCTCCATCTTTTGAGGTTAAGCAAGAAGCTATTGAAATGCTTGGAGAATAGTGATGTAATTTGTAATATCTTTGATTTATTCTCTATATATGCAAAGGCAGTTGTACAAATCTAGTTTCTTGGTTAAAGATTCATATCAGATTGAAAAGAACCCAAAAGATTCAAACTGTTAGTCATATTTTCATTTGATTCTTTGTAAGCTGATAGTTAGAAGTGTAGTTGGGTTTTGTCATCATCAAATAGGGGGAGATTTTTGAGTCCCAATGTTAATTGTAAATTTAATGATGACAAATCTGACCTATAAACACTTAGTAATCTTTTGGTTCTTGTAATCTGATCTGGGTCAAACTAAGCTGACACAGCTTACGATCTGTCTCTGACCCAGATCACGCTTCATACTTTGTAATTGTAATATCTTATGGAAGCAAGTGTTATTCAAGCTGCATCAACAATGTATTAGCATTCAGTCCAAGTTGAAGAGGAGGATTGAAGATAGAAGACCAGATGTTAGTGGAAGAGAGCTTGGGATTAGCAGTCAGCATGGAAACACTTAGGCAGATTGGTGCCTTGACAAACGACCCAATCTGTGTCTGACAATCAAGTGAAGATAACAACCTGGATTGAAGATAAGGACAAATGACGTGACTAGGAATATTCCTAGTATCCAGGTTGGTGGTTGTTTACATATGCGTGTCCATACTCCTATTGGTAGATGAAAGAATGTGCGCATATAACAAAATAGGTTATGACGCGCAAAAACGCACGTCATAAAAAAGGGTCATAAATGCGTGTCATAAGTGCGCGTCATAAGTGCGCGTCATAGACGGATGACGCCCAAATGCGGGTCATGAAAATTTATGACTGGTCCTTCCTTGACGCGCATTTGCGCGTCATCTGAGCCATTTATGACGCGCATTGCGGGTCATAAATAGCTGTTTTTCTAGTAGTGTGCGTCAGTACGTGGGGGACCACAAGTACCATGAAAGGCACGATTGATTATTCCTTCATCAACCACTGATTGAAGAACACGTAGCTGCAACGGACACCTAATGAAGGAGCGCTTGTGCCTATAAAAGCCTCATTCATGGATTGCATATGGGTGGCATTTTCCTGAGAATCATTCTTCACACAAGTTTCTCTGCTCTTACACACAGCTTAGTCTGTACGAGATCAGCTTGGGCTGATTCTCTTGAGCTGAAACTAATTGATTGTTGTTTGTCATTTCATAGGGTTGTTTAGATATCTATAGGCTATCTTTATTCCTCAACAACCCTGTAATTCTTTGTATAGATTATTTCTTAATAAAGGATTACATTTGAAAATAACAATCTGTGTTCAAGAATGTTTTAATGCTTTACTGTTTTAATGATTCCTGCACTTTACTTACTTGCTTAATATTCCTTGTCTGAATCTTAAAACGTTTTGTGTTTAACACCCCGACTATAGCGGAAACACGAGATGCCACAGAACGACATGGTACAAAAGATTTAAGTAATAAACATCAACATAAAGTTTCAAATGCCATTCAAATTAAAAAGGTAACAAGTTCAAGTTGACGTTTAATAATCATTACATAACCAAATTCATAATCAAAATATCAAATGTTTGCGTTACTAGTCCAACATGCAACAAATAAATACATCGTCCAAGGAGCGGTCCAAAAGCTAACTTACTGCCCTAGACCTGAAAAGCATGAAGAAAAAGTGTCAACTACGAGAGTTGAGTGAGTTCATAGGGTTATGCTAACAACACACATATATTTAATCCAATTCAAGAAAGAATAAGTCGTAAATTTCCAAGAGTTCCATCATACTGTCCATACCCAAACCGTATGTTCAATCCACAATTTCCATCCATAATATAATATCAATACCTCTGAGTCAATGGTAAGATTACCATGACATAACTTGATGAGATTGTTCTTGAGCCACTACTAAGACCGGTTATGTCCCAACAATCAGATATAATGTCCCAAATGATAAGATAATGATAAGCACATATAATGATAAGCACATGCTGTCAATCACGTGCATAAAGATAACCAAGGGTCGTGCCATGGAGACGCCCAAAAATATATAGTAGTTAGAGCACCGCGAGGCCAGACTGGCGATGAAGGTGGCCACCAAGGCAGACCAAACATCCCACCGTTACCTATAATAGTGGATGAGGGGACAAGTCCTAGTTGCGCAACCCTCTAACTACAGGCCTCAAATGAGTTAATAGTAGTGTACAGGGGACCACAGTTTGACAGTACTCAAGCTCATCATATAACATATAACATGTTGAACATACAATATAATTCCCACATCATTATCATTGTTTCAAAGAATCATTTCATAAGATAAAGCCATTTTAATTAAACATGCTTTTCACCCCGAAAGTAAACACATAAAAGAGTTTGAAAGGGGGCTATGACTCACTTGATTAGAGAGTGAATAGGGGCTGATCAAATGTGATTCCTTCGCTTAGATTTGTTGCGCCTCAAGCAAGCCTAAACCATAACGTATATATTCGTGGCGTAAGTTCGCGTGACATGAACTAGTGAGCTAGATCATGAGATGTATACTAGTAGACTTGCCCATATTTGGTTGTCATTAGATTATGGAATTTTAAGTGCATTATGATGTTCTCATTGATTGGGTATAAGAGATTTGGTGGTAAGAGTCGTTTTCTCATTATACGTTTTTGTACGTTTATTGGAATTTCGGTAGTTTGGCTTGGATTTATATGATTTCCATTGCACACTTTGCTTGGTAATAATATTTGACATTAGTGGTCTTATAATATAAATATTTTATGTATATTTTCTGATTTGTAAATATATATTTAATTTAATAATATTTAATTATTTATTTATTCACTTTATTGATTTATTTGCTAAATAAATCCTTAAAAATACTTTTAAGTGTCATAATTGTCTTTATAAATTATGAATGATTTCATTTGAATTATCTTCTGATATATAAGCTTCTTAATTTATAATTTCATGATTTATACTTTTATTTGTGTATTTTCCATTTATTTTAATAATAATATTTAATTAATTGTTTTTACTTAATTATTTATCTTTAAATTATGTAACACATGTCTCTTGCCTTTTAGCTATTTTTCTCCAGTAGGTTTTAGTTATTTTTATCAATGGTTAAGATGATTTAACTTCATTCTTGATTTACATAATTTATTTATTGATTTTTATGTCTTTTAATTACCATTTAAATTCAATAATTCATGGAAATTCTTAGAAATCATCACCAAACATTTTGGTCAAAATCTCAGGCCTTTTAGGCAACTTTTATTCATACAAAATCATATCAATTCAACCTCTCTTGTGTCTTGCTCATTTTGAGGGTTTTATGATTAAAAATCGTTTACCGAAATAGTGATTTAGCCTCATTTCTTGAGCAATTAAAGTGCTTCAAAATGGATTTTCATTCTTGTTTCATTATTTCCAGAAAGTTCATCATATTTTGGTGTCCAAAATCGTGAGAGTGGTGGTGGTGTGATATGTGCAATTTAGTGCTTTCGGTTAGTGATTATTTGACCCGAAAAGGTGATTTTTGAGCTTGTTGTTGTCATGAACCAATAGATCTGAGTTTTGTGCTTTTATTTTAACATTTTTCCAGTAGGTTTATCATATTTTCTTGGTCATAAGATTATGGTGCATGTGTGTGCTCAAAATGCATTTTTGCGTGTTTTCGGTTTGTGATTTCTAGCCTATTTTAACATGTTTTGATTCAAGCTTTATATCCTTGATATTTTATCAATTTTTCCAGAATATTAACACTAATATTAACATATTTTTCACTTATAACAAGTCCATATCCATCTCATAATCCAACAAAAGATCCAACTTTCTTAAATCTAGCATATATGCATTCGAATCAACACTTTTTACTATCAACTTTTATAGATCTAACTTTCAACAATACAAAAACATCTTTTATATGAAAAATCTCAGAATATAATCTTCAAAAATATACAAAAACATATAGATCTATCAACAAGAAAGTCACTTTAAAAGCTACGAATCTATAACCACACTTTTGGGTCTTAAACTTGTTGAATCCTTGGATCTTTCTTATTAGATTCGACATGCATGAGCATGGAAAGAAAGATCCTATCAACTTTGCCCTCATTAAGTGTATATTACAAAGAAAACAAGAAGAAAGTATGAGTTTTTGATAAAACCTTTGAATATAAACAAAACGAGATTAGATCTAGTAAAAAGGATGAAGATTATACCCTCTTGAACTTGATTTTGGATGATGAAATAGGGCAGATTTTCGTGGCCTTCAAACCCCTATAATACCTTGAATCTAAGCCTAGAACAACCCTTGAATGTACCTTGAATTAACCCTTAACAATCTAGCTTAAAACCCTTATTATTAATATATGTTTATGTTGATTTAAGCTTGCCTTGTTCTTGTTCTTTTCTTGGCCGAAAATAAGAGGGAGAAAAGGAAGAGATGGAAGAGTTTTTGAGAGAAAAGAGGTTGTGTGTGAGAAAGAAGTGAAGAGTGTGAGAAGAGTGGTGAGTTCCAAGAGAGAAAGTGTGTTTGAAATCAAAAGGGTGGAGTGTGAAATGGGGGGAGGGAGGCCGGCCTCATAAGGCATGGGGAGGGTTTGTTTGTATTTTATTTTTTATAAAAATTGTGTATATAAGGTGTATATATTTGTTAGGTGTATGTATATGTATTTGTGTATGTATTATAAGGTAAATTGTGTTAGTTTGTAGTATAAGTTAATGTTTATTCTAGCATGTGTATATATGTATATGTGTCATGTATATATGCTTGTATGTATACATTTTTGTGTTTTTAATTTGTTTCATAAGCCTTTGATTATAAACTTGTATTTATTTTAAGCATATATGTATGTATATATATATACTTATTATGATTTAAACGCTTTTATGCGCATACGAACTTATAACATATTTTGAAATAGAGATTTTATTTTTGTGACCGAATTTACTTTAATTAGCTAAATGATCAAATTGTTGGACCTTCGTAAGGATTTTTGATGGTTATCTCAACTTGTGAGACTTACATTATTGTTTAGATAATCTGATTGATCATAAATAAATTTTTGTTAAATGGTACTTTATAATTCCTATTTAGAATTGAACAATAGCTTTAGATTGCTAATTTAGGGCATTATCTACTAGCTTTAAGTATAACTATGGCTTGCGAGATCATAGGCAACATAACTAGCTCATATATGATATTTAAAAGTAGGGTTGTTACATTGTGTTAAAAGTTTGTAAAGATTGTGGAAAGTTGTATTCACCTCCCTCTACAACTGTTCTGTGTTCAATATACTTTGGTATATTGATACACCGTGGGACGTTTCACAAACATATTTTATATATTTTTTCTAAATGGCCTACAATAATGACAATAGAATGATATTTCTTATTAATTCTTATTCAAATATAATCAAATGGCAATTAAGTATTAGTATATGTCCACTACAATTCATGACACACGGTGTTAAAATATATGAAGCCAACTAGGAGTTAGTTACAAAGTCAATCAGAATATGTAATTTAAGGTATGTCATATATTTTTTTAAAGTATAGGTACATGATATGCCTTATTTTATACCATTTTCCCACGTCGTAATTAGTTGATTTCGAATGTTTTTGGAGTCGTTTTCATATACATTTGGTGCGTTTATGGTATTTGTTAGTGTTCTCAGGATATTAGCAAGTATTATGGCATATTACTGAAGAAAGCGACATTTGGAGGCCTAAAGTGTGCTCAGTTGAGACGTGGAAGCAAAAATGAAGGCTTTAGTGAACATTTGCAGATGGTGCGCCGCACCTCATAATTGGGTGCGCCACACTCAAGGATGCCGAGAAGAGGTGTTGTTTAGGAGTGCGCCACACTCATTGTTAAAGATGCAGGAAGATCTATCTTAGATGGACGGGAAAATGATGAAATGATTAGCTACTCATTATTGAAACGAAATAACAAATCATAATAGAAGAATTCATCGTTACCGAATACAAGGAATTGAAAGCAAATAACGTAAATGATCCAATCGTATTCTTGATCTTCAAAGATGATTAATCTGATGAAAAACCCCTTTAAAAGATGCTAAAATCGGCTGGAAAGTCTAAGATAGGTCTAGGGTTATGTATGACTAAGTATTTATACTCTAAGCAAAAGTCAACATTTTCCCGTCCAGCAGGTGCGGCGCACCATCTGATCTTCCTGCATCTTTAACAATGAGTGTAGCGCACTCCTAAACAGCACCTCTTCTCGGCATCCTTGAGTGCGGCGCACCCATTTATGAGATGCGGCGCACCATCTGCAAATGTTCACTAAAGCCTTCATTTTTGCTTCCAAGTCTCAACTGAGCCATCCGTAAGCACACTTTAGGCCTTCAAATGTCGTTTTCTTCAGTAATATGCCAAAATACTTGCTAATATCCTGAGAACACTCACAAATACCATAAACGCACCAAATGTATACGAAAACGACTCTAAAAACACTCCAAATCAACTAATTCCGACGTGGGAAAATGGTATAAAACAAGGCATATCAAATCCCCCCACACTTAAGCTTTGTTTGTCCTCAAGCAATTCCAAACTTCAGAATCTTAATTACCTTGGTACATCAACTCGGATAAACATGTCAGTAATCAAAAACAAGCTAAACCATAAATGAAAATGATAAGAGATGGTTAAGCAGTTTTAATCTTAAATGAAAACTGGAATGTTTGACAATACCTGAATGATTCACAAGCCTCAATAACACGACTAAGCACAGATCAATCAAAACAATGATATCTCACTTATCCTACTCCAACTAACTTACTATTGGGGTTGAATATTTGAATAATCACTCAAGTCCTAGTCATGATGCATAATCTTTTACCATAGGCTTGTACCAGAATCATTTCTCCACCGACGTGGCGTAAGCACCAGGATAACCATCAGAAGAGGTCTTTAAAGGGTTGTAATGAACTCTGGAGGCTAAACAGGGTAATTACAAAGGGTATGGAAATTTAGGATATCAATTGGTGTTAAAAGGAAATAACACAACAATTAACAAAGTTTTAACACAACAATTAACAAAGTTTTCACAAAATAGTCTAATCCATAGAACCCATGTCATCAGTTGACAACGGTCCAAAACCCGGAGAAGTTGTCCCGACAATAACCCCCAATAGAACGATTAAAAACTGTAAGTGCACGTCTATGTCAATAGCAGTCTAGATTGTTTGGGCTTATATTGTTATATGTCTTTGTAATGTGATTGTCATTAATGAACTTAGTATTATGCATAGAATACTAGATTAAGTTTAAGTATTGAATGTGTAATAAATCTGCTAAGTGTGAAATGCGACCTCGCATTTCACATAGGTAATACGACCCCGTATTTGCAGGGACAAATACGAGGCCAATCACAGAATGCGACCTCGCATTTCACATAGGTAATACGACCCCGTATTTGCAGGGACAAATACGAGGCCAATCACAGAATGCGACCTCGCATTAGTGATGGGCTGGGCTGGGTTTGCAAGGCCAACTCGCTGAAGCCCATGTCGGGTGATACCTATATAAACCGAACCCTAACAGAGTTTAGGGTTGAACATTTGTCGAAATATCAAGCAGGTATTGCAGGTTATAGTCGTCAAAGGTTGTTCCGCTAGCCCGAAGAAGATCTGCGAGGCCGCAGATGATCTAGGGGCTTTTTGTTGATCACCAAGTTATTGTGAGGGATTCCGCACCTCAAGATAACTGGAGCAAGCTATTGACGATCCGTACCAGGGGACTTACAATTGGTATCAAAGCCTCTTGGTTTAATACCGGAAGGTTATAGCTTGTTGGTGATAGACAATATTGATTTAGGGTCGTTTAGACGTGATTCTTTCACGAGTTTACGACCGGAAATCTTGTTTGTGACCTCGATTTGTATTTGCAGCAGTCGAAGGTGTTATTGTTGGTGTTTAGGGTTTCGAATTCAAGAGATCTAAGGATTCCAGCATTGTTTGCGACCTCGCGGGCTCGTATTACCTCATCCAGCTCGTATTGCGACCTGGGTAGCTAATTACGACCTCGCCAGTTCAATTGCGACCTCGTGTTTCGTTTGCGACCTCGTGAGCTCTTTAAGACCTCGCTAGCTCAATTACGACCTCGAGTAGTTAATTGCGACCTCGTTTTTCTTCACGACCTCGTGAACTTTTACGACCTCGTTTTTATAAACAGATTCGTGAATTTTGCTAGCTCGGAGAAAATGACGTCTCAATTACCCACAAATTATCAATCTTTGCTGAATCAACTAATTTTGATGGATCATGAAACCAGAAAGGCCAACTCACCGCCCAAGTTAATAAGCCTTGATAGATATTTCAGTTGGAAGGGCAGATTCGAGTCATATTGCAGGTTAATGGATGTGAGGATGTGGATATGTATTGTTAATGGTTATGTTCATCTCATTGTGCAAAATGATAAAGAACCTACTGGTTCGGTTGGTAGAAAAGCAGCTTCGTATGAGCAAATGACTGTCGATCAAAAGAAAGATTACGAAGCAGAAAATAAAGCTTTAGGATCACCCCGAATGGCTCTCCAAGGGGAATTCTTGCACTTGTTTGAAATGTATGACAGTGCAAAAGGCTTATGGGATGCACTCAAAGAGCATTGTGAAGGTGATGATGATCTCAAGAAGGGAAGGAAGGATTTGCTAAAGAAGCAGTATTATGTCTTTACTAGGTTCAAAGATGAACCTCTTGATGAGATCTTGATTCGTTACAGTCATTTGCTGGTTGAGCTTGCATATTTTGGGTACAAACCTGATCTAGAAGATGTCATCGAGAAGTTGTTGGAAGCTCTTCCAGTTAAGTGGGAAGGGTTTGTCACTTCAATCCAACAAAATCCCGAATTTAGCACATGGACTCTGGATCAGATCATTCGAAAGTTGAGAGGTCAAGATATGAAACGAACGTCGAAGGAAGTAGGTAGCAGTGATTTTGTTCAGCGTCTTGAACTCTATCATAGCAAATCAAGCGTTCCTTCTGCAAAATCTTCAAGTGGAGGGATTACTGACTTCTATAGTGGAGATGATGACAAGATGAAGATGTCAACGGATTCTGATTGCAACTTGATGTATGTAACTTCTCCAGAATCAGCCATGGTAGTGCATAATGGGAGTCAGAATGGTAGTTCTCCAAGCTCGAGTTACACAGGGATGCCGATGAGCATAAGATCTGCTGAGGGACAATTGGGCATGCTCGCTTCATTTGTGTCTGCTCATGAAAAATTAATTGGAGGAAAACTAACTGATCCTGATTTGGTTAGGGAGGATTACAAGCAAGTTGATCCAGATGACTTGGAAGAAATGGATCTGAACTGGCAATTAGCTATGTTAACATTAAGAGTTCAGCGTTTCACAGATAGAACCGGAAGGAAGGTTGTGAATGGCAAAGTAGGGTTTGACAAGACCAAGGTGAAATGTTATAACTGTGATGGTTTTGGACATTTTGCAAGAGAGTGTCAGAGGCCAAGATGGGACAACAATTCAGCTACAGGCCGTCAGAACTTCAATCAGAGTGGTTCTATAGTGAGTCAGAATTCCGGACATCAGTATGCTAATACTGGGAACCGAAGCTCAGGAGATACGGACAACTCGAGAGCTTTAGTTGTTCAATCTGATGGTACATATAATTGGGGTTCCACTAGTACCGATGATCAGAATCATGCATTCTTGGCAGAAATTCACGACTTTGATGGAGGAATGAATGATCTTGTTGATAATTCATTCGACTATACACTATATGCCAGCACGGATGATCATGATAGTTTTCATCAGAAGGTAGAAGAGGAATCTGAACCGTCAGAACCAGTAAGAGCTGAGAATGAAGAGGTTTTCACTGAAGCCATTGAAATTGTGAAAACTGAGAAAAAGGATAAGGATGTAAAGATTGAGATACCTGATGATCTTAGTACAGAAGGGCTCGTGAATTTCGTGGCCAATCTTGAGGCACCAGAACAACAGGTAAGTCTTTCTCTACATTCACTTATTTCTGTTTGTAAAAGTAGCATAGGTTTGTCTAGCGAAGTAACTGTCCTTAGAAAGGAACTCGATTCTACCAAGACTCTTTTAAATGATGCTACTAGTGATAGAAGTAAGTTATCTACTGATGTTATGGTATTTAAAGGTCATGCCAAAGAATATCTTAATCGGATTAAATCTGAAGAAGATAGATTTGAGTCACTTAGGGTAGAATATGCTCTGTTACAAGGCAGAAAACAAATGCTAGAAGAGGATTTAGAAAGGGTAGTGAAAGAAAGTGCTAAAAAGGACAAAGAATTAGCAGATTCTAGGGTACAGATTGTTGAACTAAGTGGCAAACTAAACAAAATGAGAGACATAGGAACTATGATGGGTCACCTTAGAGATGCAAAAGTTAAAGGTGAACAACCTAGTTTTGTCGAGAAATATAATGTCATTCCGCCACCTTTTAGTCACAATTATGACAGTTTTCAGAAGCTTACTTTAGAAGAATCTGAAAAATCAAGTTCTGAAAATGTACCCAAGACTACCCCTCCGGAGACCAAAACTAGTGATGTTCTTATCCCTGAAATGTCTAAGTCAGAGGGATCTGGGAACAAGACTAGTGAATCTACGGCTCACTCAGACCCAAGTGAAGCCAAACGAACAGTGGATAATAAACTAAAAGAAATTGAAAAAGAAGTTGAAATGGAAACAATTGTCTACTTTACTTTGAAAGGTAATGATGAAGTGTTTTCAGCAAAGGAGTCAGATTTAAACGGTAAATATCCTGAAAATATTGATCAAATATGGAGTCTTGATGAACCCGTAAAATCTGAACATTTGCCAAAACCTGTTAAAAGCAAGAACTTTAAAGATACAGTTTTCAAGAAAGGTTTTGTTCAAACTTGTACAATTAATGCAGAAGGTTTGAGTGTTCAATCTGAAACACCTGAACAATTTGCTGAAAGGAAAATTAAAGAAATGTTATCCATTGATCCAAAGATTCAAACTGTGAAACGGTATGCACCTCCCATACAAGCACCGACTTCTTGGGAAGAGGCTTATGCAGCCCTTGAACATATAGATGAATTAAGAGGTCATGGGGTTCCAGTGCCTGAGATTATTCATGGTGATTTATCGAAGAAGGCTTCTAAAAGGTCATGCTTTAAGTGTCGTGAGGTAGGTCACGTGTCAAGCTGTTGCCCTTATAAGAAGAATAAATCTAGGGTGTCACCTGAAAAATCTAGAGGTAGTAAGGATTCTAGTGAAAACAGTAGGTCTGTGCACAGCATGTCCATGAAAGATTACAAGAATAAATATTATGAGGAATATGCTGAGAAAAATTCTGATAGTCTAGCTGTTAAGAATTACTTAAGATTTAGAGAATTTGAAAAAGACAGATCTAAGAAGACTAGAAGTGTCTCACCTAGAGATAAGTCTGTATAATCTAGAAGTTTCTTACAAAAGGAGATTGAGAATAGAACCCAGACAAGTGGTAGTAAACCTAGAAATGTCTCATCTCGAGAAGGTTCTAGTAGTTCGAGTCAGTCTAGTAAATTAAGAGATAAACCCAACAGTGCTTACTATGAAAGGTTAATAGCTGAAGCTAAATCGAATTCTAATCCTTTATTTCAGCGACATAGTCCTAGGAGAATGTCTTCATCATCTCCTGAGAAAATGTCAAGATTTCAAAAGAATTCTAAGGGTTTTAACCAAAGGCTACCTACTGAAAGGAGGCCTAGTGGTTCCCCCAGTCGTAGGCTTAGTGCTGGAAGAAATTCACGAATTTCACCCAGCAGAAGGCCTGTTGACAGCTCAACTGTTAAACCAACTAAGGTTTGGGTGCCTACTGGTGAATCTTGGGCTGACATAGTTTCGGATGAAGAGAATGATAGACCCAAAGCCAACAGGGCTAGGGGTCCTTTGAAAAACTAATTGTTTTTGAATGTGCAGGAGCTGCTAAGGAAGACCGCAGGTTTATGGTTTGTCAATAGCGGATGCTCCAGACACATTATGGAGGACATGGGATTATTAAACAGGGGATGAAGAAATTGGTGTTCTTGAGGAAGTGGACATCAGTGGATGTTTGTCTTAGGGGAGAGATTGGATTGCATAACAGCAAGTGAATACTCATTCAACGGCTCGGGCTATCACGGATAGGTTTTCCTTTGTAGTCTCATAAGGACAGACTATAAATCCACTATATCCATAACTAATAATCCTGTTAAGCACAGTAGGACTAAGCACATAGACATAAGGTTTCATTTTATACGTGATTGTGCTGAAAAGAAACTAATAGTCCTAGAAAAGGTGCCGAGTGACTTTAATTTAGCTGATCTATTCACTAAGGCTTTCGACCGAATTCGTTTCGAGTTGCTAGTCCAATTGATTGGAATGAGAAATCATAGTGACAGTGTCTCTCAAAAGGAACTTTGTAAAATGAGTCAGTGTTTGTGTCGTAATGTATGTGTGTCATATAGTGTCAGAAAAACAAAATAAAAATGAAAAAAAAAATCAGAAAAGAAAAAGAAAATAATAAAAAGAGTAAGGTCACTGCATCAAGACGATTAGACGTGACGATACTTTAGCTTTTAAGCCTACTTAATTGTACTTTAAAAATGCTCAGTTCAGTAATACCATTATATGATGTATCGATAGGCACAAAGTACCAAAGTTTCCTTATAATCTGAACTTAAATGTATACAATGTTTTTATGGGAAACGTATTCAGATATATGGCTGAGAATGCTTGTTCTTAAAATATACAAGTCCTTTAAATCTTATGAAAGATCTTGCATTGTAATTATGTATATTTGGTCTTTATATAAAAGGTCTCGGGTACATATATGTGTATGTATTGCTTTTTTGGATGTATATTTGTGACAAGATATGCAAATATCTAATAAATCTATTGAAAATATGAAGCTAATGTGGCCTTTGAGATTCGAACAAGTAAGTCCTTGGGGTGTCTTTGTATACCTAGCCTACCTAAAGCTTCCAACTTGGGATAGGTTGTCAGAAAGTTCACTACACGGGTCTCATCGAAAGTCACGGGTTTTCATAAGTGCTTAAAATAATGTCACAAATATGCAAGTACTTGGCATTATGCAATGTTGAGTATATTTCCGTACGTGAGTCAAGTTAAGTCGCTTTGTGCGTGAGGAATCACCGACCTGTCACCGCTGACTTGATTCTTAAAGATTTTCTCACTTTACTCACCAAATGTCTTAATTTTAGTGCTTGTGTCGATTGTGAGAGTGTATCTGAATATGGGGCACATAAGCTCGCAAACATGATTAAGTGACATATTAGGCTACTCGGGTTGCATGGTGACTGTCCTTGGCCAGGGTATGTCGAAAGTGTCACAAACCAAAAAGGAGACTGGAAGTACCGAGTGTTTAAGAGGACAAACATATTGGTAATCGTTTTTGGATCACTGTTCATAACTAATAATAAGAGAATTATTTCTCGCTAGTAGGCTTATGTAACATGTTAATCTGATCTAATCAGCAGTAACTTTAGCTCTTGTAGCTATGTTATTCGTTTATGTTTAGTGTATGTGTGTGTGTGTGTTATGTTTTTCGTGAAATGTTTAAATTTTTATTTGTATTGTATTGTTTAAATAAAAGTTCCTATTGCACGAGAGATATAGTCAGAATAGAATCTAGTTTCCAAGAGGACTCAACTACGTTCTTATGGAACAGTGAATAAACGAGTAGGGTAGTTAAGCGATAGTGTTATGATCAAAAGCTAAAAGAAAGTATGTCACATTAACAGAATATGGGTTTAAGGAAAAGAACACAGAGTTGTTGATTTCAATAAACAGATATTGAGTTAATGCTTTTGCATTGATTCTTAGAAAGAAGATTTTCTTAAGAATGAACACAGAGATGTTCATAGTTTTGAATTTATCTTTAAAAGAATCATTTTATATCTTAGAAAGAAGATTTTCTTAAGAATGAACACAGAGATGTTCATAGTTTTGAATTTGATCTTTGAAAGATTTTTGAATCAAAAAGATTTGGAACAGAGTTTCTAAATAATTTTGATAAACTATGTGCATAATTTGAAAGTGCTTGCAGTGAATTATTTGACCTTAAAATGACTTAGGTTAATAATAGATTGCTAAGTATATTCATTTTTATCTTGCTATTTTATTCATTTCTTCAGATTGTATGTTATTACTTTGAGAAGATTTGATGTGTGTGTTGAGATGTGCAGGACAACGGACAAATATTTGTTTTTGTAGGTTGTCGAGCAAGATTTCACCATGGAAGCAAGATATGGATCATGCAAATATATCCGTAACAAAGATAAATACTAGTTTGATAAGGCAATCATAGGAGTATTTATAATTGTTTAACCAAGATGAATACTAGTTTGATAAGGCAATCATAGGAGTATTTCATATGGTTTTAGGATTTTGCATTATCAAATTTCATTTGCAAAAATATAAGAGATTAGGTTTCAGTTAGATGTTTTTACAGAGTTAAAGACAAGTGACTTTAGAAACAGAATCTATATAAGTTTGCATAATGAAGGATATTTTGGAAGACCTTAGATTAGGTTATCCATAGAATGATAAGACCGAGATCTTAAGATTCTATTTTTTGATAAGTATCAGTAGAATAATAAGACAGAGATCTTACAGTTTAGATTTTTGAATAATAGGAAGTTTAAGGTTCTTGAAGATTTGTAGTTCTAGACTAAGATAATGTCATATGTTTATGACTTATGATAGTGAAGAATAACAAATTTGGAGAACAAAATGAAGAATGTAGTTCTAGATTAAGTCGTTACTATCGTATATTATAGTAATGAAATAATGAAGAATAACATTTTTATTTTGATTTTGTTGTGTATTTTGTTTAAGCTAGTTTGTGCAGGTATTAGCACAAGGAAGCACAATGATTTATATATGTCTCCATAAATCAAGACATTGAGACTTCGAGACAAAGAATTGCTTTTGAAACATGATCCATGCTCCTGAAGTTTGTGATTCAAGTTTCAAAGTTTCTGGTTTTCATAGGAGTCAACTAGTTCAGGATTGATTGTTGGAAATTCTACCTCTCTATTACATGACGGTTATGCAAGGCGAGCAGGGACTCGAGCAATATATCCAAGAAGGAAGTTGCATATGCTTAATACGGAGGGATTTATCGTTGAGGGGGAGAACTACAACAAGCTATGGTGTATTAGTTGATTATTATGACGATACAGAGAGTTTGAAGTTTTTCTTTCAAATCTGAAGTTTCGGAAGATCGAGTTTCATGTATAGCAGTTAAATTTTGTTGTCTCGTAATTCTTTTTCAGTGTATTTGCAGAGAAGTCAATCAAAAGGAAGGGTTTCTAAGCAAAAGACTGAAGTGTTCAAGACAATGCTAAGAACATCAGGTTTTTATAATATATTATTTATATAGTAATTACAGATGTTGATAGCAAGGTCTTTATTAGTTGAAGATCTTAGATATAGAAATAATTTTATTTTAATATGAAAGATTATCAACTTCATACTTGTGAAACCTTAGACATAGACATCAAGTGAATGTAGAAGATTATTAAGATCTTAGACATAGACTTAATGTGAATGTAGAAGGTTAAATAAATCCTTAGACATAGACATTAAGTGAATGTAGAAGATTATTAAAATCTTAGACATAGACATAATGTAAATGTAGAAGGTTATGTGAAACCTTAGACATAGACATCAAGTGAATGTAGAAGATTATTAAGATCTTAGACATAGACTTAATGTGAATGTAGAAGGTTAAATAAATCCTTAGATATAGACTTAATGTGAATGAAGAAGATTAAGAAAATCTTAGTCATAGACGTTAAGTGAATATGAAAGGTTATTGACTTTATTGTGCCTTAGACATAGAAATGTCATGTTTGAATGTGAAAGGCTACATAGTTAATATTTTATGCCTTAGACATAGATATATTGTTTGAATATGAAAGGTCTTTGCTACCTTAGATATAGAAACATATATGAATGTGAAAGGCTTAAGCATTGATTATTTAGATCATATAGTTATGAAAATATGTCATAAATTGAGGAGGAGTACCTAGTCAATTGTGTTTTCATAAGAATATGAAGTATTTAATCAAATTTTTTATCATAGTTATGTATCCCAGTCATAAATTGAGAGGGAGTACATAAGAATGATGGGTGTAATAATGATTAGTCATCGTTATACTTCCTAGTCATAAAATTGAGGGGGAGGTATAAGAATGAAGAATCAATTTTATAACTGGTTAGAAATATGGATTGTTGCAAGTGGTACAGATTCGGGAAAGCTAAATTCGAGAAAGTTTTGGAAAGATTGATCGTTGAAAAGTTAAAGAATTTTGTGTAAGTTTATTAACTTTTCAGGTTAAGACGAAGATCGAGGAAAAGATAAAAATTTGATGCTTACAGGTTTGATCTTTTAATTTTTCATATTTCCAGGAAGTTCGTGGTAATCGTTGATCAATTATTCAGAAACTTTGACGAAATTTTGATTTTAAAGTGTGCGGGAGGTATTTACGACCTCGTAATTGCAAGAAGCAGAATACGACATATTAATTGGTCTAATTGGGCTTTGTGCAGATACGACCTCGTAATTGGGCTGGGTTGACCCAGATTCATTCGGGTCAAGTGGGTATATAAACCCATTTTAGCCAAACACGACCTCACATTTTATTTTATCAAAATTAAGCTTTACGACCCCGAAAATACTACTTTGCTACCCCGATTTTGATTTGATAGATACAATTAGATCGAGA
This sequence comes from Erigeron breviscapus, assembly GCA_034093135.1. NCBI lineage: Eukaryota > Viridiplantae > Streptophyta > Magnoliopsida > Asterales > Asteraceae > Erigeron > Erigeron breviscapus. The sequence continues at coordinate 124,183,541 of CM067170.1, read as the reverse complement.
GTTTTTTATTGATATTTTTGTGTTCATCTCGAAATTCTGAATCTAGGTATACTATCTAATCGTAATATAGTTATCCATGCAACAAGAAAATCAAGAAAAAGGGTTTCGAAAATTTAGAATTGGGTTTCCATATTTTCTTCGATTTTGATGTTTTCTGGGTAAAAATAAGGGTTGGGGTATCTTTATCGTTTGAATACGAGTATAAAGAAACAGTTTTTACCAGTTTTGGTTGGGTAAATCGCGAAATCGCATTGGGAAAGACGAACAGTGCGACGGACTCGCATTTGTGGGTTTGCTAGCCCAGATTTGCGACCTCGTAAATTTCAATTTATTTTGACTGGTTTGACTTTTGGAATACGATGCCGATTTACGACCTGATCAAATACGTGGCCAAATTGGAAAATACGACCTCGTATTTTAGAGTTTGGTTGACCGTATTTTGACCTTGAAATACGACCTCGTACAGGGATACGACCTCGTGTTTTTGACTTAACAGATTTTCAAAAGTTTATTTTTATAAAAATTTGAAAATGAGTTAATTTTTATATTTAACTTAATTACAGAGATAATTTAAGTTAATTTAACAGATTTTCAAAAGTTTATTTTATAAAAATTTGAAAATGAGTTAATCTATCTTTAACTAAATTACAGAGATAATTTATGTTATGTTGTAAATTACAGGGATAATTTATGCTTTTGACTAAATTACCGGGATAATTTTAGTTGTGTATGTTATGCATATGAATTTTTATGTCTATTTGAGTAATTAATTATTTGTTATTGATTACAGAAATGGCAAGAAATTTCATAGCAGGTCATAATTATGTGATGAACTTTCTTCAAAGATCAAGGATTCATCATGTTCTTACACATTCTCCAATCATATATTTAGATTATCTCAGAGATTTCTGGAATAATGCTAACTGTGTAAAGGCAGGAGATGTGTATATATTTCATACCATAGTTGCTGGGCAGCAGATACAGTTCACAGCTGCTGATCTCATTAACATTCTTAATCTGGGCACAGTTGAACAAGAAGGTGGTGCTACAGGTCTCACCAAGTTCAGACATGAAGTCATTCAAGGTGCTTTCAGAAGAATGGGGTTTGCTGCAGATATGTCAAGTAAAACTCTGTTCAAGAAGGGTTTTTATGGCAGGTGGAGGTATCTTGCGCATGTGTTGCTGGTTAGTTTAAGCAACAAGAAGTCTGGTTATGATACGTTGAACCAGGAAGCCCAAGCACAGATGGTGGGCTTGGTATTTAACAAGCCGTATAGTTTCTCAAAATTCTTCTTCGATGAGATGAAGAAACAGATCACAGCCACAGGAAAGAGGAGGTTTTTGATGTATCCTCGGTTCGTGATGATGATAATCAATGCTCGACTTCCAAATCTACCTGCTGTAGGAGAAGTGAAGCAAGTGAGCTCGATCATCCGACGTGGTTATGATGAGTTTGTGTCTCGATACCATAATGATTCAAATGCACAAGATGTTGCATTGTTCGGTGCCATCATCAATGCCAACTACATAGCACCTACTGATGGGGTCATATCACCTTATGAAGGGCCTCAGCCAGAGGGTGGTGAAGCTGCTGAGAATGTTGAGCAGTTACATGACGTAGTGGTTCAGGAAGATGCACCAGAAGAGCCTGAAGTTGTTGTACAGGTTGCAGATGATGTGATAAACCAATCTGGAGCCAATCCTGAGATTGTAGATGATCTATTAGAGCAAATGGCTGATCCAGAGGGTGATATTGCTCAAGTGCAAAGGTACAATGCTAATGTTGATGACCTAGTAGATGTGGACCTTGACCGGGACATAGATGATTATGTAGCTGAAGCTGCAGTTGGTTCTGAAGCAGTTAGAGCTAGTGGGTCAGGTACTGTAGAAGCTAGTGGGTCAAGAGCGGGTCAGGCTAGTGGATCGGGTGTAAATGCTGAAGGTAGAGGAAAGGATGTTGCTGATGTTCAAGCAGACATAGAGCCTTCTATCCATTCTGATGATGATTCCAGCAGTGATGGTGATGAAGATCCTTACAGATCTCATGCATTCATTAGAGTTGGAGCTAAGATGTTTCCTAAACCTACTGAGGCAGCTCAAGGAAGAAGAAGGAGAGAAACAGATGAAGATTGGGTGCCAGAGCAGCCTATGCCAAAGAAAACTAGACTTGTCAGGGAACAAGAGACTTCTGCTGCTGCTGGTGGTTCACAAAGTGTGCCAGTTGTTACTGTTCTTGAGCTGATACATGCTAGTGCTCAGGATAGTGAGTCTACCAAGACCGACTCTACCAATAATACTTCTACCGAGTCAGATTTGCATCCAATTATTATGCATAGACTGGAGAAGAGGTTGGGATATGATCCACAAGCTCATATGAGAGCTAGGGCAGAGATTGCGGATTATTATTATGATCCAGGATCTATGTGGGATCAAGAGAAAGAACGGTTAGGGTTGACTCATACTCCTTCAGAGTCAGAGTTAATTTCTGATTTCGAGACTGAGACTGAGAAGGAGCAGAGCAGGAGCAAGAAGAAAAAGCAGAGGAAGTAGATTAATGACAAAGACAAGACGAAGACATATGTATGTTAACGTCTAGAAGCTATTGCCAAGGGGAGTCTGTAAGTGCACGTCTATGTCAATAGCAGTCTAGATTGTTTGGGCTTATATTGTTATATGTCTTTGTAATGTGATTGTCATTAATGAACTTAGTATTATGCATAGAATACTAGATTAAGTTTAAGTATTGAATGTGTAATAAATCTGCTAAGTGTGAAATGACGACCTCGCATTTCACATAGGTAATACGACCCCGTATTTGCAGGGTCAAATACGAGGCCAATCACAGAATGCGACCTCGCATTAGTGACGGGCTGGGCTGGGTTTGCGAGGCTGACTCGCTGAAGCCCATGTCGGGTGTTACCTATATAAAGCGAACCCTAACAGAGTTTAGGGTTGAACATTTGTCGAAATATCAAGCAGGTATTGCAGGTTATAGTCGTCAAAGGTTGTTCCGCTAGCCCGAAGAAGATCTGTGAGGCCGCAGATGATCTAGGGGCTTTTTGTTGATCACCAAGTTATTGTGAGGGATTCCGCACCTCAAGATTACTAGAGCAAGCTATTGACGATCCGTACCGGGGGACTTACAAAAACCGATACCATTGTGGTGTATGACATTCAAACTACTCAATCAACCATGACTAACCATGTTGGCTTTACCGAGCATGCCAACTAATATGTAAAGAATATAAACATTAGAAGATCCTTTTTTGTTGGTTTATAAAGATGTACCAACCTCAACTTGATAAATTGTAGAAATAATAAAGCATATGTTGGTGTAATAGATGAACCAACTCAAAAATGATTTGACCAAAAGTGAGAAATACCAACTGACAGCCCAAGCTCTTTTTTCATTATTTTTTTTTCTGTTTTTCAATTCTTTTATTCTTCTTTTTTTTATTCATTTTTTTTGTGAGCTACTTTTACTCTGACTAAATGGTATTCTCCATTTAAAATTCGAAACAATGACAAATCATGTAGTAATGTGCTAATATGAACAATCCAGACTTGATCCAAAAATCGTGACGAACTCAATCTATTCTCAGTAACCGAGAATATCCCAACCTGACACAATAGGACAACCCCAAACCATCCACTAGCATAGGCAACCAATGACCCACCAGGACTTCGACTATCGGTATGGCTAGGAAAAGGTG
>CM067170.1:124161460-124178828 GCA_034093135.1 Erigeron breviscapus | reverse complement strand
TAAAAAGAAACAAAAAGCCCTCCCCAAACTTCTTAAAAAGCCGGGTAAACACGTCCCTATCGGATTTCATTTGTTGATTTCTCGATATTGAAAAGTCTTCATGGACCCAGTGAAGCAATGCACATCTTTACCTAACCACTCAAGTGTTTCTTAACAAATACTTGTTTCATTCTCACGGAGATTTTCACATTTCTATTGACTCTTCATTTGGAAGATGTTGATATTGAAAAAGGGCGACATTCTGCTCCAGTCCTCGACTTCATTTTGATCACGATGTGTCTAGAGCTATCTTGTTTGGTCATTAATTTGATCATCATTCATTTGTATTAGAACACATTCGAGTCATATCTTTGTGATATAATTGCTTATCTTTGTGATATAGCCGGAACATTCGTAGTGACTTCATTACTAAATTACCGAAGACGAGAAGCGGTCGTGACACGATTTGGGTGATAGTAGATCGGTTAACGAAGTCGACTCACTTTTTAGCCATTCGTGAAACCGATAAATTTGACACTTGGCTCGTTTGTACATCAAGGAAGTAATATCTAAGCATGGAGTGCCGATTTCTATCATTTCAGATAGAGATGCCCGTTTCAAATCAAACTTTTGGGAAGCTTTTCAAAAAGCAATGGGTACTCGACTCGACATGAGCACGGCGTTTCACCCTCAAACGGATGGACAAACCAAGAGAACCATTCAAACCCTTAAAGACATGTTGAGGGCATGTGCAATTGATTTTGGTGGAAGTTGGGAAGACCATTTGCCGCTAGTTGAGTTCTCATACAACAATAGTTATCATGCTACCATTCAAATGGCGCCCTTTAGAGCATTGTATGGTAGGATATGTCGTTCTCCTCTAGCTTTGGCGGAAATTGGTGAGAGTCAATGTAACATCCCGAACTTTTATGTAATGTTTGACTAATGCCGTTAAGTCAATTGGGGTGTCGTTAAGTCTTTACTTAATATTTGAATGTAGCTATGTGTGATTAACGTAGATAAAGTAGTTAGGTTTGAGAGCCTAAATACTAATGACGAATAAAAGTGTGTTTAATGTCGCTTAAAGGCTATGTAGTGCCTTTTAATGAAGGACTAATGTTGTATATGGTCAATAATGCAGTTTGTGACCAATAATGAAGGATATAGAAATTCGAGGACTGATTTTGACATAGGTGGAAAGTGAAAAACGGGTTTAGGTTAGAATTACCCTAATCTAGTGGTAATTGGCAGCCATTAGCAATTAACAAAGTAATTAACCCTTCCTGGAGTCCTAAAGCCGTTAATTGAGTTTTGATCAAACGATTTGGTGTTGTAATTGATCGATCATCGAGTCAAGCAGGTAATCATTGGTGTATTGATTGTATTTTCAGATTTAGAGGTTGTGTAATTAGGATTCAAATCTGATTTTTAAAGGAGTTTTCAAAGAGTTAGAGTTTTAATGGTGTTTTGGTTAATTAACATTCAAAACGATGTTAAACGAGAGTGTAGTCGATCCGGAGGATCAATATGTGTTTACTGGTGTCAAAAACATGTTTTGGAAGAAGTTTTGATGAGTCGTTTATTGGGAAAATCGAAGATTTTGGTCTGTTTATGAAAAGCTGTCGAACAGCGTTTGAACGAAGATGATCTTCGTTTGAGGTTATCTTCGTAAGTTGAAAAGCTACCTTCGTTTGAGTTAAGTTCGTGAGATGTAAACTATTTTCGTAAAGTAAAACCAACGAAGATAAAGTTCGTACGAAGATTAAGTTCGTAAGAACTAAACGAAGTTATGGTCTAAATTCGTAAGTTGTAAAGTAACGAAGTTAATACTTAAGTTCGTAAGAACTGAGTAAACGAAGTTTAAGTTCGTACGAAGGCTAACTTCGTTAGGTGTAATTCTGAAATTTTACGTAGTCAGTCTTAAGTTCGTACGAGGGTCCATTTAAGGTCCTAAATGACTTATATTCATTATGTTAATGTACGATAGGTGTCGGAGGTTACCTATAGGCAATACTAGCTTTTGGTTGCGCACGTATACTTCTATCAGGTAAGATACACTACTTTTGTCACGCTGGGGGATCAACTAAAAGCAGGTTTCAAACTTACATACTTCCAATTGGTAACTTATAATGCATGTGGACTTATGGGGTTACTTGGGAGGTATTATGGGATTACGTAGTTGACCATGAGACCTGAAATGCAGTCCCTAATGTAGAAGAATGAAGTATTGCCTAATGTAGTGATCTATTATGCAGTTATGTAGTATAATGAAGTATTGCCTAATGTAGTATGACGCTATGCAGTTGATGTAGTCTAATGAAGTATTGTATTATGCACGAAATGTCAAAATGAAGTTGATGTATGTTGTGTGCATGTTTGTATGGCTTGAACACCTAGTGCACTAGACTTGCTAGGTTGCCATGTCACTTGCACGTTTAAGGGCCCAAAACGTAAAAGCAGTAACGCAGTAAATGTTAGGTAATGCAGTCACCTAAACTAAATAACGTAGGTTCGAGCTCGTTAAAACTTTGATGCAGTAAAGTGTTAAGCTTAACCCGTACAAGTCTTAGCCGGATGAGTACGCTAACGCAGTTGTTGCTTGGGTGGCTCCTAGCACGTGGTCACACGCAGTTTGAGTAATTAACGGAGGATTGACCCCCTCAGGATTTTGGATTACTCTCGGATTGGCTTGCCATTCCTTAACGACGTACGATGGGTGGCTTTTGGTGAACCATCAAGTCGGGTGCAATGTAGAGCACACTTAATGCAGTTAATAACGTAGTAAAGCAGAAATGTAGAAAGCAGATATGTGGATGATGAAGTAATGCAGGATAGGCACATTTAGGATGATTATCCTATTTGATATGAAGTTGTTATGCAGATTTGTGTGATGTGTGACGTGCCTAAAGAACTTGTCTAATAATGAAGATTGTTTTAATGGACAAATGCTTTTAAATTAAGTGTTATCTTACTTAGCTATTTTAATAGCTAACACTTGTTTCTTTTAATGTGGTTGTTCCCTCAGGTTTAGCTTGAAAGGAACTATATGCAGAACGAGTGAGGCTTGGGTAGATGCAATGCAGGAGCCTTAGCTACCCTATAGACGCTTTGTTTAGACATTTGTTTACATTCAGTATTTAATGTCGAATTTATGTAATGACGTTTGGACGGTTGTTTTATGTTGGGCAACCGTTGGGTTTTTATTTGAACTATTCTATGATGTCGCAAGTAACACCAACTAAATGCAGAAACCAAAATGTTTTATTGGTTTTGACTTTTAAGGTCCTTTCTTCCGCAATATGACACCGTTAGGTGAAAAGTTTTTGAAAACCCATATTTTTAAACGACGGGTGTTACAGTCAACTCATCGGGCCGGAAATTGTAGTTGAAACAACAAAAGTGATTTCTCAAATTAAGGAGAAATTGGAATTAGCCCGTGAACGTCAAAAGAAGTATGCCGATTTGAGGCGCAGACCGTTAGAGTTTGAAATTGGTGGCTATGTACTTTTGAAAGTGTCACCTTGGAAAGGTGTTGTACGTTTTGTGAAGCGAGGTAAACTTGGGCCAAGGTATATTGGTCCTTTCAAGATTCTTGAACGGGTTGGAAAAGTTGCTTATCGATTAGAATTACCACAAGAGCTTAACGGTGTACATGACGTGTTTCATATTTGCAACTTACGCAAGTGTTTGGCGGACCCTACGCATCATGTGCCTATGGACGAGATTAGGGTGGATTCGAATCTAAATTTTGTTGAAGAGCCGTTAGAGATCTTGGACCGTCAAGTCAAGAAGCTAAAGAATAAATGCTACACGATTGTTAAGGTTAGATGGAATGCTAGACGTGGAGCCGAGTTCACTTGGGAGCGAGAGGACCATATGAAGTCTAAGTATCCGCATTTATTTAGTAATTAGTGGGGGGGGGGGGGGGGGGGGGGGGGGGGGGGGGGGGGGGGGGGGGGGGGGGGGGGGGGGGGGGGGGGGGGGGGGGGGGGGGGGGGGGGGGGGGGGGGGGGGGGGGGGGGGGGGGGGGGGGGGGGGGGGGGGGGGGGGGGGGGGGGGGGGGGGGGGGGGGGGGGGGGGGGGGGGGGGGGGGGGGGGGGGGGGGGGGGGGGGGGGGGGGGGGGGGGGGGGGGGGGGGGGGGGGGGGGGGGGGGGGGGGGGGGGGGGGGGGGGGGGGGGGGGGGGGGGGGGGGGGGGGGGGGGGGGGGGGGGGGGGGGGGGGGGGGGGGGGGGGGGGGGGGGGGGGGGGGGGGGGGGGGGGGGGGGGGGGGGGGGGGGGGGGGGGGGGGGGGGGGGGGGGGGGGGGGGGGGGGGGGGGGGGGGGGGGGGGGGGGGGGGGGGGGGGGGGGGGGGGGGGGGGGGGGGGGGGGGGGGGGGGGGGGGGGGGGGGGGGGGGGGGGGGGGGGGGGGGGGGGGGGGGGGGGGGGGGGGGGGGGGGGGGGGGGGGGGGGGGGGGGGGGGGGGGGGGGGGGGGGGGGGGGGGGGGGGGGGGGGGGGGGGGGGGGGGGGGGGGGGGGGGGGGGGGGGGGGGGGGGGGGGGGGGGGGGGGGGGGGGGGGGGGGGGGGGGGGGGGGGGGGGGGGGGGGGGGGGGGGGGGGGGGGGGGGGGGGGGGGGGGGGGGGGGGGGGGGGGGGGGGGGGGGGGGGCCGATTTGAGGCGCAGACCGTTAGAGTTTGAAATTGGTGGCTATGTACTTTTGAAAGTGTCACCTTGGAAAGGTGTTGTACGTTTTGTGAAGCGAGGTAAACTTGGGCCAAGGTATATTGGTCCTTTCAAGATTCTTGAACGGGTTGGAAAAGTTGCTTATCGATTAGAATTACCACAAGAGCTTAACGGTGTACATGACGTGTTTCATATTTGCAACTTACGCAAGTGTTTGGCGGACCCTACGCATCATGTGCCTATGGACGAGATTAGGGTGGATTCGAATCTAAATTTTGTTGAAGAGCCGTTAGAGATCTTGGACCGTCAAGTCAAGAAGCTAAAGAATAAATGCTACACGATTGTTAAGGTTAGATGGAATGCTAGACGTGGAGCCGAGTTCACTTGGGAGCGAGAGGACCATATGAAGTCTAAGTATCCGCATTTATTTAGTAATTAGTGTTTTGTTGAATTTCGGGACGAAATTCTTTCAACGGGGGAATAATGTAACATCCGTGAGTTTTGACCCGTTGTATTTATGTGTAATTTGACTAACGATCTTAATTAATAAGAGAATTGAGGTTTATTTTGGGATTGAAATGAATAAGTATTATGCTTGACGGGTCGGGTGTATGACTTAAGGTACGATTCAATGCAAGACGGCATGTGAATTAACTTGAAAAGGGAAATGGGTCAACCCATGGGCAAACCCACGACCCGTCAGCCCTTAGCCACCCTTCACCCCTCCCCTCCATTCATTTCACCAACTTTTTCCTTCCTTCTCTCTTTTCTCTCTAGCAAAAGCAAGGAACACCACAAATACCTCATCTCATCTTTCTATCAAATTTCATCTACATCCAATTAGAATTATTGAACTAAAAATCAATACAAGAATCATCATCAACATCCTCTTGTAATCCCCATATCAAGAAATTAGATTTCAAGGTGCAAGACTTTCAACCCATTTAGCTCAAAATCGGGTTTGACTCTTGAAGCAACCTTTGGTAAGTAAAACTTCATTCAAATTACTCATTTCATGTTTATTATCTTGTTTCTAAGCTAAGTTATCGAGTTTCAAGTCGAAAATCAAGTTTTTGGCTCATTAGGGTTTTACTTTGACTTTTTAGGTCAAAACCGAATTTAATGCAAGTTTCATGTTAAGAACAAGATTTTGGTGTGGGTTTTGTTACTACTAGTTAGAATATGTTAAAATGAGTGTGCAAGACCATTTGGGTCGGGTCAAAACCCAACGGGTCGGATTTTAGGGTTTCTTGGGTAAAATTTGGGTTCTTGGGCAAAATGGGTCAAGAATCGAATTTGATGAGTTCTGGATGTTTTGGAAAGGAAAATTGTTTTGTATTACGTATATTTAAGCATTTGAATGTCTAATATTGCTTCAAAACGAGTCCCACGACTTCCTACATCAAATTAGGGTTTTGGGTTTATTTTCCTGCAAATAACTCCTGCTGCTGCTCGTGTCCTGCTTCTACCATCTGGAATGGTCCCAGGGACCGTCTGAGACGGTGGCCTGCATCTTCAAAATGGTCCAGACGGTGGCCAGACGGTGAAAGGTTCTGCTGCACGCTGGAGCAAGACGGTGAAACAACAAAATCCAAGCCACCGTCTGAGACGGTGGCAATGACCGTGCAAGACGATGGTCCTGGGCTGACTGACTGTCTGGGACGGTGAAGGCCACTGTGCGAGACGCTGCTTCCTCCCTGGCTGACCGTCTGGGACGGTGGTAGCCACCGTGCGAGACGGTGATATGCAGTTTCTATTTTCTGTTTTGTCCAGCCTTTTAGCTTTGTTCTTGGGTTCATTTGGGTTGTTCTTGGGTGTTGTTTGGGCTCATTCTAGTGTCGAATTAAAGCTGCAAGGGTCCTTTGAGAGTCGAGAATCATCCATAGAATACTAAACGTCTAAACCTCAATTATATATAAATGTGTAATAAAAATGATTTCTATTCAAGACGACTTTACATTGTTTCCAGTTATCTCTCGACCCTTCCATCGATAATGTCAAGTCTCGGGAGTCTTTTAAAGGCCATAAGTCGTATTAAAATCCAATTAGGGTTTTAACCCTAGTGAATGACGTATATGTATATATTTATGTATGTTAATGTGTATGTATATTATCGAAATATAGGTGGTGGACGTGAAGTGAATATTGAACGACATTAACCCGACTTTATATCAAACTTAACTTCATTGCCGATCAAGGTGAGTTTCGTATCTCCCTACTCGCTTGAGATTCGGGCTGAAAAGTGTAAGACTTGCGTGTTTACTTACGTTGTTGATTGATTGATTGATTTGGTTTAAATGTGGATTGATGAGACGGTCTATTACGATTGATTGACTTGATTTATGTTTTGTTAAGTATTTCATTAATATTAGGATAGACGTACATACATGGAAGTCGGTTATGCCTTCAATGGGTTTTAGATGTGGTGGGAAGGCTGTGGGTGACCCTATATATAAGCATCTGGGACTCGAAGAATGGATAATCCTCTTAAGTGTATGTACGTATAGTTGGTTTGAATTGTGATTATTGGTTTATGATTGACGAATATTGATTGTTGGTTTATGACAGACGATTTGTGATTGATGCATTTACGATTAATTGTAAGCATGCATATGTAGTTACATATCCCTCGGTTGAGGACTCAAACATCCAAGTGTATAGATGTATACACTTAATCTGTAAGATGTTGGTGACATGACTCCGAGTATATAGACTATATATCTCAATGATTTTGAGATACAACCTTGTTCATTGCGATGCGGGTATCGTTGCATAGGTGACTTGAGTTCACGCATAAGATAGGCCTATTGGCTTATTTATGCATTCGGCACTTGTATTGATTTTACATCATTTGTGCATATTTATTACACATTTACTTATAATTGTGTAATCTTGTTGTTGGACGTTATTGTGTTACTTAGAGGCTCGCTGTAAGTCATGTCTAACCTCTACTCATATATTGTGATTATTGACGATGTTTCCTTATGGACCATTACTACGAACTCACCAACCTTGTGTTGACTATGCTTAGTACACTTTTCAGGTAATCAGGTTATCCCCAGACGTGGAGTTTAGTTGCTTGCTTGCTGTTAAACTCGAGCATTGGACTTTATGAATCAAGGATTCATCGACCTTCTCTTTTTCATTATACTTAGGATCGATTTGCCATCTTCTGGATGTTCTTTTGTAAACTTTGATGGTTATTTGCTCCTTATGTATTTGGTACTTGTTTCGTATTGTATGGATTCACAGAATCCTTTGTTTGCATTTAGATCATGTTCTACATTAATCCCACCTTGTGCTATATGATTTTCGTAATATTTCGAGCCTTGGCTTGGGGTGTTACAAGGGGCTTTGATTGTAAGTGCATCATCTTTATCTAGAGTACTAATTGAAATCAAATGTAAGGCTTCCACACTTTTTGAATTAATATCATATATATATATATATATATATATATATATATATATATATATATATATATATATATATATATATATATATATATATATATATATATATATATATATATATATATATATATATATATATATATATATATATATATATATATATATATATATATATATATATATATATATATATATATATATATATATATATATATATATATATATATATATATATATATATATATATATATATATATATATATATATATATATATATATATATATATATATATATATATATATATATATATATATATATATATATATATATATATATATATATATATATATATATATATATATATATATATATATATATATATATATATATATATATATATATATATATATATATATATATATATATATATATATATATATATATATATATATATATATATATATATATATATATATATATATATATATATATATATATATATATATATATATATATATATATATATATATATATATATATATATATATATATATATATATATATATATATATATATATATATATATATATATATATATATATATATATATATATATATATATATATATATATATATATATATATATATATATATATATATATATATATATATATATATATATATATATATATATATATATATATATATATATATATATATATATATATATATATATATATATATATATATATATATATATATATATATATATATATATATATATATATATATATATTATTTAAACTTTTTCTTAAATAATTAGGTATTAATAATATATATATATATATATATATATATATATATAAAATATATATTAATTTATATTATCTATATTATTTATTTATATCTATAATATATATATATATGACTGACATATCTAATGTAAAAAATCTAAATAATATTTAGATATCAACATAAATAATTTTATAAACCGCCCCATTTGTTAACTACCACTTTTCAAAATCAAATATAAACCGCCCATTTTTTTGGATATAAACTCAATCAGCTTAATATATTAAATAATACAGTTTATTTCTATCATATTTTTTAGATATGCCTGTGTTAATCAATAGAAGAAGAATATCTGCAAGACATTGGTATGAATACTTGTTGTTATTTTATTGGAGTTAATTGTTTTATTATAATGTTTAACACTAATGATATGTTTTATATTGACAACATCGATCCAAATCCTCGACCCATTATTCTTATTTGCTTACATCATGGTGGTGAAATGTTTAAATTACAGCAAGGTTACGAATATGTGGGTGGTGGATTAGTGATGATTCCCAACGTGAAAACAGACAAATTTTTAATGAATGAATTGCGAAGATGGTATTATACTAAATTCCCTTGCACATACGAAGTTTGGTTCAGGTACAAACAACCAGGAAAATCACTTGGAGATAAGAATTCGATTCAACAACTTTTTGAAGATATAGACTTGAATTGGTTATATAGAATATCAAAAAATGAAGTAGCAATACATATATATGTGATGAAGTCGCGCCATACTAAGAGGTATCCATAATAATATGTTGTAATATTTGTTTTGTACTCTTTATTAGTGAATATCAATATAAGTCAATTTAAATTATAACACCACTGACAAATTTCAATGTTTACAGATTTATTCAAAGTCCTCGAACTATTGTTAGAATATGCTTGCATTATGGTGGCAAAATGATTAAGTTACATCAAGGCTATCAATATGTTGGTGGTGGGACAGTGATGATTTCTGATGTGAAGACAAACGAATTCATGATGAATGAATTGCGAAGATGGTATTATACTAAATTCCCTTGCACATACGAAGTTTGGTTCAGGTACAAACAACCAGGAAAATCACTTGGAGATAAGAATTCGATTCAACAACTTTTTGAAGATATAGACTTGAATTGGTTATATAGAATATCAAAAAATGAAGTAGCAATACATATATATGTGATGAAGTCGCGCCATACTAAGAGGTATCCATAATAATATGTTGTAATATTTGTTTTGTACTCTTTATTAGTGAATATCAATATAAGTCAATTTAAATTATAACACCACTGACAAATTTCAATGTTTACAGATTTATTCAAAGTCCTCGAACTATTGTTAGAATATGCTTGCATTATGGTGGCAAAATGATTAAGTTACATCAAGGCTATCAATATGTTGGTGGTGGGACAGTGATGATTTCTGATGTGAAGACAAACGAATTCATGATGAATGAATTGCGAAGATGGTATTATACTAAATTCCCTTGCACATACGAAGTTTGGTTCAGGTACAAACAACCAGGAAAATCACTTGGAGATAAGAATTCGATTCAACAACTTTTTGAAGATATAGACTTGAATTGGTTATATAGAATATCAAAAAATGAAGTAGCAATACATATATATGTGATGAAGTCGCGCCATACTAAGAGGTATCCATAATAATATGTTGTAATATTTGTTTTGTACTCTTTATTAGTGAATATCAATATAAGTCAATTTAAATTATAACACCACTGACAAATTTCAATGTTTACAGATTTATTCAAAGTCCTCGAACTATTGTTAGAATATGCTTGCATTATGGTGGCAAAATGATTAAGTTACATCAAGGCTATCAATATGTTGGTGGTGGGACAGTGATGATTTCTGATGTGAAGACAAACGAATTCATGATGAATGAATTGCGAACATGGTATTATAAAAATTTGAAAAGTTGTATATATATATATATATATATATATATATATATATATATATATATATATATATATATATATATATATATATATATATATATATATATATATATATATATATATATATATATATATATATATATATATATATATATATATATATATATATATATATATATATATATATATATATATATATATATATATATATATATATATATATATATATATATATATATATATATATATATATATATATATATATATATATATATATATATATATATATATATATATATATATATATATATATATATATATATATATATATATATATATATATATATATATATATATATATATATATATATATATATATATATATATATATATATATATATATATATATATATATATATATATATATATATATATATATATATATATATATATATATATATATATATATATATATATATATATATATATATATATATATATATATATATATATATATATATATATATATATATATATATATATATATATATATATATATATATATATATATATATATATATATATATATATATATATATATATATATATATATATATATATATATATATATATATATATATATATATATATATATATATATATATATATATATATATATATATATATATATATATATATATATATATATATATATATATATATATATATATATATATATATATATATATATATATATATATATATATATATATATATATATATATATATATATATATATATATATATATATATATATATATATATATATATATATATATATATATATATATATATATATATATATATATATATATATATATATATATATATATATATATATATATATATATATATATATATATATATATATATATATATATATATATATATATATATATATATATATATATATATATATATATATATATATATATATATATATATATATATATATATATATATATATATATATATATATATATATATATATATATATATATATATATATATATATATATATATATATATATATATATATATATATATATATATATATATATATATATATATATATATATATATATATATATATATATTATTCTGTTTTCGAAGATAAACATTTGAAATCATTATATAATGTATCAAAAAAGAATGAACCAATAGATATATATGTGGTACATTCACCCCGTTCAACACGAAGACAGTAATTTCTTCTTCACTAATGTATCGTTTTCGATGTAATTCATCTTATATAATCCAGTTAAATTGTTTTATATTTCTGTAATAATATATTTAAGATGAAAATTTTATATATTTACTAATAGTTGTTTTTGCGATGTTTTATCAACTTTATAGTTTTTTTTATCATAGATGTTTATTTAATTTAAATTCAACGGGAACTGTATAGGCTTAGAGAATTTAGAATAAACTGATTGTTATCAAAACCATATGGAATGAAATACAATTTTTGTTTGACAATTTAATAAGTTTAAATAATTTACTCAAGCTGATAAAAGTCAATCTGATTTGAAAAAATCTATGAATTTATTATTCCAACATAATAAACATAATTAAATTATAAATCAACATTATAGTTGTAATCTTCAACGAAACGATTCATGCACTTTCCACCGTTTATTTGAATATAAATTCAGAAAAAATATAGTAAATTATATAAATATGTTTTAATTTTAAATAAACTAATGGATGACAGTATTTATTTGACAACAGGGTAAATACAATTCATTCTTAGATTACCAAAATTATTTTACCTCAAACTCTCTCAACATAGAATACTAATTTCAATTTCCCTTCAAAAAGAGAAAAAAACATAATAAAATTGCAATTGATAAATTTGATAATTCAATTTGAATTTAATGAACATGTATCATACAACAAATTTTTCTATGGACAAGCAAGTAAAGGAATTAGCAATAACAGAAGATCAATTCAGCCAGTTGCCGGATTCAATTATAATAGATGAAATCCTGTCTCTTTTACCAAAATCAAAAGAAGCTATCAGGACAGGTATTCTATCGAAACGATGGAAGAATCTATGGCGGTCAGTTCCAATTCTTGTTTTTGATGATTTGCAGTATTATAAACCTCTACAAATGGTTGATCTTCTTAATTCTCCTAATGACTTACCTTTTACAAAATTCTACAATTCAGTTAATAAAACAATTAATCAATATCTGATAGACCGTCTTGAAGTATTTGAAGTGAAAGCCAATTATAGTTCAAAATTTGTTACATATGTCAATAGATGGATTGAATTTTGTGTTAGTAAAAAGGTTACAAAATTTAACCTTTGTTTAAAGCAAGGAAATAAGTACGATTTGTATGATGTTGAAGCTGATTCGTTTTATAGAAATGTGTATTTTACCAAAATCAAAAGAAGCTATCAGGACAGGTATTCTATCGAAACGATGGAAGAATCTATGGCGGTCAGTTCCAATTCTTGTTTTTGATGATTTGCAGTATTATAAACCTCTACAAATGGTTGATCTTCTTAATTCTCCTAATGACTTACCTTTTACAAAATTCTACAATTCAGTTAATAAAACAATTAATCAATATCTGATAGACCGTCTTGAAGTATTTGAAGTGAAAGCCAATTATAGTTCAAAATTTGTTACATATGTCAATAGATGGATTGAATTTTGTGTTAGTAAAAAGGTTACAAAATTTAACCTTTGTTTAAAGCAAGGAAATAAGTACGATTTGTATGATGTTGAAGCTGATTCGTTTTATAGAAATGTGTATTTTACCAAAATCAATTTGGCGTATTGCAATCTGAAGCCGAATGTAAGGATTACTTGGAATAATATTACGAGTTTAAGTATTGGGTATACAGAAATTCAGGAAGGATTACTTGAAAATATATTAGCTGGAAGTCCATTGTTAAGTTATCTGAAGTTTGTTTCATGCTATGGTTCTTTGATTAATATTCAATCAAAAAGTGTGAAAGAGTTAGTACTGATTAGATTTAATGCATATCAAGATGATCATATTGTTTCGATTAATGCTCCTAATATATTGGCTCTTCAAATTGTTGGTAAAATGTGTACATCAAATTTATCGTTATGGAATCTCGAATCATTGGTGAAAGTAGAGATAGATTTTCTCATACCAAGAAATAATATTACTATTCGTAAGGAAGATCAAGAAGAAATCTTGAACAACGTAATACAAAAGCTACAACACGTTGAAAGTGTTAAAATTGGATATTCCTGTTACAAGGTAAAATTTTACCTTGTCTTATACTCCGTATATATATAAATTTAATGGTCATTTTTAAATTTATTATCAATACTGAATATAATTGTTATACTACCAGGTGATTTCTCGTCTTGCTGCCAAAGGTTTTATTTTCCCATCAAATTTCGTGGGGTTACGCGTTTCATTACTTTACTTCCTGGAATATGATTCAGATTTTTCATCAGATAGTGAAAATGATGAAGAAATAAATGATAATTCTGATATATATAACAGTGATTATGAATATTAGTTTACAAAATTTGTCTTAATTATTTTATTTAAATGTTTGAATTATATTTTAATAGATTTATATTAGTGTTTTAAGCAATTCATCTTTTATATGCCAGTATAATTATTTAAATTGATACTCGTTTTATTATTATATTTTCTAACCTATTCTTATTGTAAATTTGAATATTTTAAACTCTATATACAATGAATGTATAATTGTAAAAATAATGATAAAAATTAGATTTCCAGCTTGAAAATGTTGATTATTAACTACCTCAGTTTAAAAATTACTCGTAATAGATTTATCGTCAAAATGTCTGTAACACCCCAAGCCGAGGCTCGAAATATCACGGAAATCATATAGCACAAGGTGGAATTACAATAGAACAAGAACTAAATGCAAATAAAGATTCAGTGAATTCATTACAATACGAAACAAGTACCAAAATACATAAGGAGCAAATAACCATCAAGTTAACAAAATAACATCCAGAAGATGGCAAATCGATCCTAAGTATAATGCAAAAGGAGGGCCAATGAATCCTTGATCCATAAAGTCCAAAGCCCGGGTTTTACAGCAAGCAACAATCAAACTCCACGTCCGGGATAACCTGATTACCTGAAAAGTGTACTAAGCATAGTCAACACAAGGTTGGTGAGTTCGCAGTAATGGTCCAAAAGGGACCATCGACAGTATCAACAATATACAAATAGAGGCGAAACAAGACTTACAGTGAGCCTCTAAGTATCACAATAATGTCCAACAACAAGATTACACAACAAATAAGCGTGTAATAAATGAGCACCAAAAGATGAAAATATCAATGAATGTGCTAAATGCATAAAATGCCAACATGTATGCCCAATGTGTGAACTCAGGTCACATATGCAACGATACCCGCCTGTCATAACAATGACACAGGCTGCATCTCAAAAACATCGAGATATATATGTCTATATACTCGGGATCATGAACTCGACATCCATCAGATCAGTGTATACATCTATACACTTGGATGTATGCAATCCTCAACCGAGGGATTATTAACAATGTATGCATGCTTACATTCAATCGAAAATGCATCAATCATAATACGATGAACATGAACCAACAATCAATATTCGACAAACATGAGCCAACAATCAATATTAACACCAATTCTATACGTACATACACTTAAGAGGATTCTACTTTCTTCGAGTCCCAAATGCTTATATATAGGGTCACCCGCAGCCTTCCCACCACATCTAAAACCCGTTGAAGGCATAACCAACTTCCATGTATGTACGTCTATCCTAATATTAATGAAATACTTAACCAAAACATAAACCAAGTCAACCAAACGAAATGAACCGTCACATCAATCCAACAATCAAAAAATCAATCAATCAATCAACAAATGCAAGTAAACACGTCAAACCTACACTTTCCAGCCCGAATCTCAAACGAGTAGGGAGCTACGAAACTCACCTTGATCGGCAAAGAAGCTTAAGTCGAGTTAATAAAAGATTAATAGCGAGTATTGGGCCCCACGCGTTCACAACCTATCAAAGCATGCCATATATCATAATGTCAACTTTATAATCATAAATAAGTTGGTTCCTTAGGTTTAAGTTGAGTCACGAACCCACAATTCCTTTCTTAACATTACCGAGTGTGAAACATAACACTTTGACTCGACATTTTTAGAAATGTACGAAGATTCATACAATATGAAGGTTACTACGAGAAACTAGACTCTCTTACGATTCCAACGATAGGTCATACGACTTATTTGGACTTACGGATCAAAAGTTATTAACGTTTGAAAACTGACGCGCGAAATTCCCAGAACTATCTCACTGCGCCGCAGTCAAGGCATTGCCTTGCCACTGCGCCGCAGTGAGGCTAATCGAAGAAAAAGGTCAGTGCTTTTCCACTGCGCCACAGTGGGACAAGGTCCTGCCACTCCGCCGCAGTGGGACAACTTCCTTCACCTGCACCAGCAGTTCATAAGTGCAGAAAACGAGCCAAAACTACCAAAACTCGACCCAAACCATACCAAAACGATTTGTAGGAGTTTGAAACTCATTTTGAAGCTTAACTAAGTGCCATTAAACATAAATACACATAACCCATTACAAATTCCATTCCAAAACATCAAGAACACTTCCAAATCATTCAACCCAAACCAAAACCCTAATTGAACCCTAATTTCATTTCGACCCGATTTAAGACTTGTAAATACTTTAAATCGACCAACAACATATCAATAAGCATAAATAGGTGAAGATGAGATGAATTTGACTTACCAAAACTCCTTCTTGAGCTCAAACCCGAAATTAGGTCAAAATGGGTAAGAATGCAAGAACTTCAACCTTTGATTCTTCGTATAGACGATAATGTGGTATAGATGACGATGATTCTAGTGTTATATCCGTTCCAAACACCAAGTCGATGATAGAGAGATGAAGAAATGAAATGGGTTCCTTGGCTTTTTTTTTACTTAGAGAGAAAATGAGAAAGGGAGATAGATAAGAAATGAAAAGAGGGGAGGAAGAGATAAGGAGAGAAATGGGTCAATGGTGGCTGGTGGGTCGTGGACTACCCACGGGCCGACCCGTTTCTCTTCTCAAGCCAAATTACAATCGTTACACATTTAAACACCGATCAAAACATATTACCGACCCGAATATAACACATTGACATTTAATTCATAAAACGACTCAAATACTTCATTAACTTATATTGTTAGTCATATTACACGAAAAGTCAACGGGTCAAAGCTCACGGATGTTACAATGTCTCTATTGTTTGGTCTGGATGTGTGGCTGATTGTAACACCCCAAGCCGAGGCTCGGAATATCAGGGAAATCATATAGCACAAGGTGGAATTACAATAGAACAAGAACTAAATGCAAATAAAGATTCAGTGAATCCATTACAAAGACGAAACAAGTACCAAAATACAAAAGGAGCAATAACCATCAAGGTTACAAAGGAGCATTCAAAAGATGGCAATTAATCCTAAGATA
>CM067170.1:124130527-124160460 GCA_034093135.1 Erigeron breviscapus | reverse complement strand
CATTCATATGAATCCATATCAACATATTCACCTTGTTCCGCAGATTCTATATAAAATATCTGCCTAATTAGTTTAAACAACTTTATAATAATACTATACTAGGTATAGACCCGTCCGATGGACGGGCTGATTGTAGGATTTTGTATATATGATTATTTTTTATAAATCATTTTAATCTTTCATATTAATAAAACAAAATTATGAAAATGTATTCTTAATTTAAAAAAGAATTACATTAAATGTGAATATATAAACTTTATATATTTTCATAAACTTAATTCAGTAAGAGTTCAAGGATTATAGTACTGAATACATAAAATGACAAATTGAAAACATGCAAAAAATATCATCAATAAATACCCACAAAAACTCCGCCTCAGCCATCTCCTCATATCCATATCTTCAAACTCCTGGTTTTTCGTAATTTTCCTACAACTACTACAATCTTGACCGCCAAATTATTCTAAAACTGAATGTGTATGTAAAGTTGTTGGGACTTAACTGCTGCATCAAGCCTATGTCTGTCGACTCGAACAGTTTCTTAGCCGGGTAACATCTGTGTTTTCCATCCACCCAAAAGATCTTCACATTACCAGTTTTCATATGTGTTGTTGACATTGACATCATATGTGTTGTTGCAAGGCCGGAGAAAGGGTGTGCAACAAGTTCAATGGAGCAGGGCCCATAATTTATAAGGGGCCCAACTTTTATTCATCAACATACATACTAAGTACTAATTTTAATTTATGTAGAAACAATTATCCGACCAAACAAAAGTGTTTTATTTTCTTTGTCTTACATACGCATTTTATATCAGTTAGCATCTTTATTTATATAATTTCCAAGTTTAATTATCTGGTTTATGTTTGCATTGAGGTTTTTTACAAATTGATGCATGTTAATTAAATAGTAAAAAAACATTTTTAGTTTGATATAATCTGTAGAACATAAATCTTCATTGAAATTTGAAAACGTACCATAGAGCTTGGTCAATCTTTGATGATGAATCGTCACCATAGCTTACAACAAACAACAAAACCATCAACTTTGATAGCTATAAACTAAGAGATGAAAGAAAGCAAACAATATCAACCACATTCACAATCCATACACTCTTATATTGCCATAAGTACAAAAAAGAACAACGTTTAACTACTAAAAAAAAGTAAAATCAGTTTGTATCTGAAGCTGACTCAGCTTGGATACGAATCAGCTTGGTCATTCGGTATAGTTGATAATCTTGGAACTTTTATAATGAAATCGTAAACGATTTGTATATAATGAAATCGGCTTCTATATTTGTTGGAAATGATGGTTGGTGATGCTTAAACATATCTGAGTTCAGATTCATTGTGTGAATCAGAACAAAGTACAGAAATTGATGCATCTCTGTTCTACACTGAGGTTATAAACAGCCTTAAATTATCCGGTTTACCAAATCACAAATTGGTCTTAAAGGTTGGAGCTCCAGTCATGTTATTAAGGAATCTTGATCAACAAAATGGCTTGTGTAATGGAACATGTTTAGAAGTTGTTAAATTGGGAAAGCATGTTATAGAAGCCAAAATTATTACAGGAACAAAAATTGGTCACCAAACTCTTATTTCAAGACTCAAGATTACTCCCTCCGATAAAAGGATTCCTGTTAAGATATGCCGGAAACAATTCCTAATTTCTGTTTGTTTTGCAATGACAATTAACAAAAGCCAAGGCCAGTCAGTTGATCATAATGACAACTATCAAAGAATATCAATTCAAGATCAAAATTTAATAGTAATCGTAGATATATTTATAAGATTAGGACTGATTTACACACACCATATACACATGGTGTTAACAAAAGTTACATAATTAGGCATCCAGCCACCATCAAGTATATTTAATCGATACTACCGATTTACACCACTATATACACATGGTGTTAACAAAAGTTACATAATTAGGCATCCAGCCACCATCAAGTATATTTAATCGATACTACCGATTTACACCACTATATACACATGGTGTTAACAAAAGTTACATAATTAGGCATCCAGCCACCATCAAGTATATTTAATCGATACTACCGATTTACACCACTATATACACATGGTGTTAACAAAAGTTACATAATTAGGCATCCAGCCACCATCAAGTATATTTAATCGATACTACCGATTTACACCACTATATACACATGTTGTTAGCAAAAGTAAAAAAATTGGGAATCCAGGCCCCACAAAGTCTACTTAATAGATGACTACAAAATACAACCACCAGGCATACAAGTATACTATACAAGTTTACTGATCAAAAAAATATATATAATCTTCAGAGACCAAGTACTTTCCATATCGATCAACTTCAACAAACACTAAATACAGCCTTTCCAACATGAATGCTTTTACTTTCCTTAAATGCAACGATCACTGAATCTCCAATCTTCAAACCTGTTACCTTCCGAAAGAACTCCCAATCACCCTTAAAAACAACATGTGCAAAAGAACAATGCTTTCCCAGTCGCTCCTTTATCTTCAACCTTGCATAAAACTTGAGGTGACCATACAGGAAAACAGCTTCGGAGAATTTATACAATTGTTGTTGACGAACAAAGTACGTTGACAGTTTCTATTATTTAGGTTGGATTATAAAATTAACAAATGAACTAATAAATGGTTGTTATAAAATTAATTAAATGACAAAAATACATACTTTATAAACTGTTAAACTTACCAGTTCCACATTAGATTGAGAATCCTTTTTGAATTTTATCAAGATGTTAGATGTGCAAAAGTTTGTGTAATTTGTTTTCGTCAATCCACATTCAGCAGCAGTAGGTTCATCAATTATAACTTCATCACTTGATACTTCTTTGCACCCATTTTTTTTAACCGGCTGCCAACCTAAGAGACAGGAACAATAAGGTATGCCATTAGTTTAAAACTAAAAATAGACAAAAAATAATAGGTTTCTGAAATGGTGTTAATGCAAGACAAAAATAGATATATTTCGAAAAGCAATTGAAACATACCAACTCCAATGTATTCATCATTAAATACATCAAGTTTATATTTTTGATCGCCTAAAGCTGTTAACATGAAAGTGTATCCTTTCTCTACTCCATTCAACATGATTAGGTTGGTCCATTCAGAACCTCCAAAACCTACAGCCCGCCAGTTGTCATTTTCTTCATAATGTCGGTCACACTTATAAAGAACATCACATTTCTCATCCTGATGTGGTCCAATTATTAAACACTTTAAAACTGGCTTCATCTTAGACTTTTGATTCAATTCAGCAAGAAAACTTTCAGGTAGATACTGAAAAAAAAATGAAGACTCCATTAAAAATTCACACTTTTAAGGTTCTATTTCATACGAAAACATGGAATATTTATAAAAATAAAAAATATTAGTACCTCTTTCTCAATAGTTGTATTACAAGACTTTATCAAACATCTCTTCACTAACCATTTGGCATGAACATCCCTCACCATTTCCATACCAAAAGAGTTCAAACAAACAACTTCAAACACATCCTGCCCTATTTTCTTAAAACACAAATTCTTTATACCCATCTTTCCAACTAAATTTTTACTAACAAATAACTTCCAACCGGAAGAACCCAGCTGAACCATACCAGAACCAATATCATACACAAACACCCTATGCCTGCGACCCCTACAATCGACCAGAGACACTCTGCTGCAACTTTTACTTAACTGCTTCTTAAATGTACTGGGCATGACCTATAAATTAATTTAAAAAATAAGTATAAAATTAAAAGGAATTTTTTGTTAAACTAAATATACAGATTAAGACAAAAAAACTTACAACATATTCTTTAAAGCTTTCATCTCTAGGTACATCTATCAAAATTTGGAATGCCACCGGCTAAAAAGTATATAAAAAAAAATTAAAAATATATACAACATTTAATAAAAAAATACACAACGATTTGGCATCATATATATAATAATAATTAGAAAGAACCCTTTAATATTAAAATAACTCAAACCCTAATCACATATCCCAAAAAAAATTCGTAAATATTCAAAACATTTATAAATGGGAAAAACAAACGAAAAAAGAAAATAAGAAAAAAATCATACTATTCGACTAGGATAAAGATAAATACTTACTTGATTATAATCCGCCATTCTTGAATTCTTTCGATTGATGAAGTTTTTGTCAAAATTTTCGTAGTAGGTTTCTGGGTGGGTGGACTCTTCGATATTTTAGGGCATTTTTATAGATTTTAAGAGAAAGTGTTATTAGAAGGTATTTGAAAGGAAACGTTTTTTCGCGCAGTTTTGGAGATTAAAATTTTGGTAGGCCCAAAAATTAAAGCAATTGGACTGATTATCTTTGGGCTTTTTTGCAAATTTAAAAAAATAAGTATAAAATTAAAAGGAATTTTTTGTTAAACTAAATATACAGATTAAGACAAAAAAACTTACAACATATTCTTTAAAGCTTTCATCTCTAGGTACATCTATCAAAATTTGGAATGCCACCGGCTAAAAAGTATATAAAAAAAAATTAAAAATATATACAACATTTAATAAAAAAATACACAACGATTTGGCATCATATATATAATAATAATTAGAAAGAACCCTTTAATATTAAAATAACTCAAACCCTAATCACATATCCCAAAAAAAATTCGTAAATATTCAAAACATTTATAAATGGGAAAAACAAACGAAAAAAGAAAATAAGAAAAAAATCATACTATTCGACTAGGATAAAGATAAATACTTACTTGATTATAATCCGCCATTCTTGAATTCTTTCGATTGATGAAGTTTTTGTCAAAATTTTCGTAGTAGGTTTCTGGGTGGGTGGACTCTTCGATATTTTAGGGCATTTTTATAGATTTTAAGAGAAAGTGTTATTAGAAGGTATTTGAAAGGAAACGTTTTTTCGCGCAGTTTTGGAGATTAAAATTTTGGTAGGCCCAAAAATTAAAGCAATTGGACTGATTATCTTTGGGCTTTTTTGCAAATTTAAACCGACTAAATGGTCCTTTTTTTTATTCAAACTCAAAAAACCCAATAGAACAAAATTAACAACATTAAACGATTTTGACTTTTAAAACCAAAAAAGATTAAACAACCCCAGGTTTTTCCCGGGTATAATTGTTTTTTAATTTGCTATTAACTTACTTCTAAATTGCATTTATAATTTATAAAATTACAATTACATGTTGGTATATTTATTTAAAAATAAAAAATACTCGTATTTCTATAATTCTTCCTTTTAAGTTAATCCAAACTGATAATTTATAAGTGTTAATAATATATGAAATTTAATTTATTGTTATTTAATAGTTAACATACACGTACAGAGAATAATATAAGTCAATAAATTTATCTAATATCGAAGATGATTAATCGAAATTTAGTCATTATCCTCTAAGCTGATCATATTGAACTAAATTAAATAGTATGAAATCTGATTCTTATTATATTATTGTTCCGAGATAAAGAAAAATAAAATTTATTCAAGTAAATTATATAAATAATTAATTTAAACGATGGCAGTAAGTAATGATAACAAATTTGTCAGAAAGCCTCCATTAGCACTGTCTCACTTGCTTTAATTAAAACCTAAACTGACAAAGTCTACGACTATATTCTAAACTGATACTCTAATTTTTTTTTAACATTATTTTATTTATTTATATTTTTTTTGAACAGTAATATTCTTATTTTACAAATGTCTAAGTGTATAAAAAGTCAACTAACTTTACAAATGGATAACCTGATTTCAACCAATTTAAGAAATACTATATATATATATATATATATTATTTATTATATTATTTATTTAAAAATTTTATTAACTATTGAAAATGTATCCCTTTTATAATACATATATATATATATATATATATATATATATATATATATATATATATATATATATATATATATATATATATATATATATATATATATATATATATATATATATATATATATATATATATATATATATATATATATATATATATATATATATATATATATATATATATATATATATATATATATATATATATATATATATATATATATATATATATATATATATATATATATATATATATATATATATATATATATATATATATATATATATATATATATATATATATATATATATATATATATATATATATATATATATATATATATATATATATATATATATATATATATATATATATATATATATATATATATATATATATATATATATATATATATATATATATATATATATATATATATATATATATATATATATATATATATATATATATATATATATATATATATATATATATATATATATATATATATATATATATATATATATATATATATATATATATATATATATATATATATATATATATATATATATATATATATATATATATATATATATATATATATATATATATATATATATATATATATATATATATATATATATATATATATATATATATATATATATATATATATATATATATATATATATATATATATATATATATATATATATATATATATATATATATATATATATATATATATATATATATATATATATATATATATATATATATATATATATATATATATATATATATATATATATATATATATATATATATATATATATATATATATATATATATATATATATATATATATATATATATATATATATATATATATATATATATATATATATATATATATATATATATATATATATATATATATATATATATATATATATATATATATATATATATATATATATATATATATATATATATATATATATATATATATATATATATATATATATATATATATATATATATATATATATATATATATATATATATATATATATATATATATATATATATATATATATATATATATATATATATATATATATATATATATATATATATATATATATATATATATATATATATATATATATATATATATATATATATATATATATATATATATATATATATATATATATATATATATATATATATCTATATATATATATATTCCATTAAATTAAAATTTATTTAAATTTTATATGATGAATATTGTTTATAAATCATTTTAATCAGATTATACATGCAGTTCTTTTCTGGTTCTTTTAAGCAATAGGTTAAAAATATATAATGTTAAAAAAAAAGGTTAAAAATTATAACATTTTTTTTGATGCAAAATTTTATCCAATTGCTTATATAAGTAACAAATCTAGCAAATTTAAAAAAATACTCGTATTTCTATAATTCTTCCTTTTAAGTAATCCAAATTTAAAATTTATAAGGGTTAATGATATATGAAATTTAATTTATTTTTATTTAATAATTAACATACATGTTCAGAGAATAATATAAGTCAATATATTTATCTAATTTCGAAGATGATTAATCGAAATTTACTCATTATCCTTTAAGCTGGTCCTGTTAGGACCAGTTTCGCTAAAACTGGACAGTCTCCAGTTGCACCTGGAGACTAAGAAGATTTGTCCAGAAATATATTGAAGTCCAGTTGCAACGTACAGTTAACGCAACTAAAGACTTCCTCCAGTTGAGAACTGACCAGTTGAAGTCGAAGACAACAAGTGGAAGATAGAGAATGACAATGGCAGCGAGACCCAGTTGACATTCTACTCAGTTACAAACTGGAGACCATCAGTGGAAAGCTCTTACAAAGCTTTACACTGATTACGAGGAATTGACATTTATGCTTTATGTGCTATTACACGGATAAAAGGATTTATCTATGTATAAAGTACAAAAGGTACATAAAGCAGGTTGAGAAAAGTTACTTTATTATGTAACTTTACACAACATTTTAAGGAATTAAATGTTATTCCTTAAATGTTCTCAACCATATTTGTACGGCCAAAGTTGACATCCCAATGTCAACTTTGCCTATAAATAGAGGTCTTTGCACAACAAGAAAAATACTTTGCATACCAGACTTTGCAACACTTTGCAAACCTGCAATATTCTTGGTGAACTTGTGGAATATTCTCTCAATCGCAAAAAGGAACATTTCACAACTTTAAGTGTTTCGATTGTCAAGAGAATTTCAAAGTGTAGATCAATTGTATTTCATAGGTTGTAAGGATATTTACATATTTGTATTATCTTGGTTCCGCAACAACCTTGTAATTTATTTTTATTTAATAATTAACATACATGTTCAGAGAATAATATAAGTCAATATATTTATCTAATTTCGAAGATGATTAATCGAAATTTACTCATTATCCTCTAAGCTGATCCTATAGAACTAAATAAAATATTATGAAATCTGATTCTTATTATATAAAGAATGAATTTAATCGATAACAGTAAGTAATGATAACAAATTTGTCAGAAAGCCTCCATTTGCAGTGTCACACTTGCTTTAATTAAAACCTATACTGACAAAGTCTACGACTATATTCTAACCTAACACTCTTATTTTTTTTATTATAATTTTTTTTTAATTTTTATACCACAAAAGTCTTCAACACATCTTTAACCAAAGTGAATTGAATATGAGGCAAAGACGTTGGCTTGAACTATTTAGTGATTATGATTGTGACATCCGTTATCATCCGGGCAAGGCAAATGTTATAGCCGATGCCTTGAGTAGAAAGGAGAGAGTAAAGCCGAGACGGGCTAGAGCTATGTGCCTCACGGTGGGGCCAAATATTCGTGACCGGATTATTGAAGCCCAAATTCAAGCCACCCTACCGGAAAACTTTGGAAACGAGAACCTAGATGGCATGGAATAACAATTTGATAGAAAAAGTGATAATGGGCTATACTTGGTTGAAAGACTTTGGGTTCCTATTTTCGGTAACTTAAGAAACACTTATTATGAATGAAGCTCATCAGTCGCCTTATTCGGTCCATCCCAGGTCGGATAAGATGTACTTTGATTTGAAAAACTTGTATTGGTGGCCGGGCATGAAGCGTGATGTGGCTAAGTATGTGAGTGAGTGTCTTACTTGCTTACAAGTGAAAGCCGATCACAAGAAGCCACCCGGATTGTTGGTACAACCGGTGATGCCCGAATGGAAGTGGGAACATATTGCCATGGACTTCATTACTAAATTACCGAAGACGAGAAGCGGTCGTGACACGATTTGGGTGATAGTAGATCGGTTAACGAATTCGACTCACTTTTTAGCCATTCGTGAAACCGATAAATTTGACACATTGGCTCGTTTGTACATCAAGGAATTAATATCTAAGCATGGAGTGCCGATTTCTATCATTTCAGATAGAGATGCCGTTTCAAATCAAACTTTTGGGAAGCTTTTCAAAAAGCAATGGGTACTCGACTCGACATGAGCACGGCGTTTCACCCTCAAACGGATGGACAAACCGAGAGAACCATTCAAACCCTTAAAGACATGTTGAGGGCATGTGCAATTGATTTTGGTGGAAGTTGGGAAGACCATTTGCCGCTAGTTGAGTTCTCATACAACAATAGTTATCATGCTACCATTCAAATGGCACCCTTTAGAGCATTGTATGGTAGGATATGTCGTTCTCCTCTAGCTTGGGCGGAAATTGGTGAGAGTCAACTCATCGGGCCGGAAATTGTAGTTGAAACAACAAAAGTGATTTCTCAAATTAAGGAGAAATTGGAATTAGCCCGTGAACGTCAAAAGAAGTATGCCGATTTGAGGCGCAGACCGTTAGAGTTTGAAATTGGTGGCTATGTACTTTTGAAAGTGTCACCTTGGAAAGGTGTTGTACGTTTTGTGAAGCGAGGTAAACTTGGGCCAAGGTATATTGGTCCTTTCAAGATTCTTGAACGGGTTGGAAAAGTTGCTTATCGATTAGAATTACCACAAGAGCTTAACGGTGTACATGACGTGTTTCATATTTGCAACTTACGCAAGTGTTTGGCGGACCCTACGCATCATGTGCCTATGGACGAGATTAGGGTGGATTCGAATCTAAATTTTGTTGAAGAGCCGGTAGAGATCTTGGACCGTCAAGTCAAGAAGCTAAAGAATAAACGCTACACGATTGTTAAGGTTAGATGGAATGCTAGACGTGGAGCCGAGTTCACTTGGGAGCGAGAGGACCATATGAAGTCTAAGTATCCGCATTTATTTAGTAATTAGTGTTTGTTGAATTTCGGGACGAAATTCTTTCAACGGGGGAATAATGTAACATCCGTGAGTTTTGACCCGTTGTATTTATGTGTAATTTGACTAACGATCTTAATTAATAAGAGAATTGAGGTTTATTTTGGGATTGAAATGAATAAGTATTATGCTTGACGGGTCGGGTGTATGACTTAAGGTACGATTCAATGCAAGACGACATGTGAATTAACTTGAAAAGGGAAATGGGTCAACCCATGGGCAAACCCACGACCCGTCAGCCCTTAGCCACCCTTCACCCCTCCCCTCCATTCATTTCACCAACTTTTTCCTTCCTTCTCTCTTTTCTCTCTAGCAAAAGCAAGGAACACCACAAATACCTCATCTCATCTTTCTCTCAAATTTCATCTACATCCAATTAGAATTATTGAACTAAAAATCAATACAAGAATCATCATCAACATCCTCTTGTAATCCCCATATCAAGAACTTAGATTTCAAGGTGCAAGACTTTCAACCCATTTAGCTCAAAATCGGGTTTGACTCTTGAAGCAACCTTTGGTAAGTAAAACTTCATTCAAATTACTCATTTCATGTTTATTATCTTGTTTCTAAGCTAAGTTTGTAACATCCGTAAATTTTGACCCGTTGACTTTATGTGTAATTTGACTAACAATTTGAGTTAATGAATTAATTGGGTCGTTTTGTGAGTTAAATGGCAATGTGGTATATTCGGGTCGATAATATGTGTTGGTCGGTATTTAAATGTGTAGCTATTGTGTTGTGACTTGTGAAGGGAGCGGGTCGGCCCGTGGGTAGTCCAAGACCCACCAGCCACCCAATGACCCATTTTCCCCCCCTTATCCCTTTCTCCCCCTCTCATTCTCATTTCTATCTATCTATCTCTTTCTCTCTTTCTCTCAAAAACAAAGCAAGATCATTCTTCTCTTCTCCCTACCATCTACTTAGTGTTTAGAAAGGGTATAACACTAGATTAATCGCCATCTATACCACATTATCGTCATATCGAAGAATCAAAAGGTGGAAGTCTTGCATTTTGTCCATTTGACCTAATTTCGGGTTCTAGCTCAAGGAGAAGTTTTGGTAAGTCAAATTCATCCCATTTATACCTACTTATGTTTGTTTATGCATTTCTAGTCATCTTGAACTTTTACAAGTCCTAAATCGGCTTAAATCTCGTTTTAGGTCAAATTAGGGTTTAAATTAGGGTTTGAAGGTTTTGGTATGATTTTGATGTTTTGGTTGAATTTGTGGATTGGGTTATGTTTATTTATGGTTAATGGTGTTTATTTATGCTTCAAATCAAGTTACAAGGCTTTACAAATCGTTTTGGATGTCTTATGGGTTGTTTTTGGGTTTTTGGTTCGGACTGCAGCTGCTGCTGCTTCTGGCCAGAACTGGGCCACTGCGGCGCAGTGGCTAGGGCCTGGTCAAGTCATGGTTAGCCCACTGCGGCGCAGTGAGCTTGGCAAAGGCTCACTGCGGCGCAGTGGTTAGATTCTGGAAATTATGCGCGTCGATTTTTAAACGTTAATAACTTTTGATCCGTAACTCCAAATAAGTCGTATGACCTATCGTTGGAATCGTAAGAGAGTCTAGTTTCTTGTAGTAACACTCTTTTTATGTGAATCTTTTCTCATTTCTAAAAAGGTCGAGTCGAACGCGTCTTGTTCCTACTCGTTAAGGTTGTAAAGGTGTTTAGGGTTTGTGACTTGACTTAATTGTGCTAAACCAACTTGTTTATGATTGTAGAGTTGACATTTCGGTATTATGATGTGTAATTATAGGTTGTGGACGTGTGGATCCTATTATTCGTTTGTAATCTTATACTAGCTTCTTTGCCGGACAAGGTGAGTTTCGTATCTCCCTACTCGCTTGAGATTCGGGCTGAAAAGTGTAAAACTGGTGTGTTTACTTACATTGTTGATTGATTTATTGATTGGTTGACTTGATTATTGGATTGATGTGACAGTTCGTTTCGTTTGATTGATTTGGGTTATGTCTCAGTTAATTATTACATATATATATATTAGGATAGACGTACATACATGGAAGTCGGTTATGCCTTCATTGGGTTTTAGATGTGGTGGGAAGGCTGCGGGTGACCCTATATATAAGCATCTGGGACTTGAATAAAGTAGAATCCTCTGAAGTATATGTACGTATAGTTGGTTTAAATTGTGAATAGTGGTTTTTGATTGTTGAATATTGATGGTTGGACTATAGTGGTTGAATACTGATTGTTGGCTTACGGTTGTCGTATATGGATTTCGGCTTATGTTGGACGAGTATTGATTGTTGGTTTATGATTGATGCATTTACAATTGATTGTAAGCATTGCATACATTGTTGATGAGCCCTCGGCAGGGGATTGCCGACATCCTGGTGCATAGATGTATGCACCCATTTTGGATGTAGAATGTGACCCCGAGTATATAGACATATATATCTCGATGATTTTGAGATGCCGCTTTGTTCATGGCGATGACAAGCGAGTATCGTTGCATAGGTGACTGGAGATCACGCATAGGATAGGCATGGTTGCTTATTCATGCATTTGGCACTTACTTGATTCGCATATCATTTGTGCATACTTGTTACACATTTACCTGTCTTGTGTAATCTTGTTGTTGGACGATATTGTGTTGCTTGAGACTCGCTGTAAGTCATGCCTAGCCTCTATTCGTATATTGTGATTATTATCGTGGGTTCTTTACGAACCATTACTACGAACTCACCAACCTTGTGTTGACTATGCTTAGTACACTTTTTAGGTAATCAGGTTCTCCCAGGGCGTGGAGTTTAGTTGCTTCGCTTGCGGTTTAACCCGGACTATGGACCTCATGGATCAAGGATTCATTGGCCTGCCTTTTGCATTATACTTAGGATCGTTTGCCATCTTTGGATGTTATTATGTTAACTTTGATGGCTATTTGCTCCTGTTGTATTTGTTACTTGCTTCGTTATGTTTTGGATTCACCGAATCTTTAATTGCATTTAGTTTATTCTATTGTAATTCCACCTGGTGCTATGTGTTTTCCGTGATATTCCGAGCCTCGGCTTGGGGTGTTACAGAATGGTGGCCCATGCGTGGTCGTAGAGAATTAGGCGGTTTGACCTAGACTACGGCTTAAGTTAAAACTCTTCATATAGCATGCATGGTTAGGAAATTCGTGTGCAATGTGAATTATGTGAATCCCCGTGTGAGTTCGTAGTTAAGACCTATTGTATGATAGCTTGAATTCAATGTGATGAATGTGAATTGTAGTTAATATGGGTTGTTGTTGTTAATTGTTGGAACTAATGTGATGGTTTAGGGCAAAATGATGGGATGCCATTAACTTAGTATAATATTGTGGCAACCCTAAAAGAACCCGATCAACTCTTTTATGGTTACCCGATATTATAGCAAGTTCATGACATCGTGGATTGCGCACGTGTGGCTTAAAGTATAATAAGGAACCGATATGCTTAATGGAAGTTGATTAGGTGGAAGGTTAGCCGTTGGTACACCTTGTATACATACCCGGTCAATAACTAGAGAGCATATCGAATTCGGATTATACTTTGAATCATTCGTGTTAGTTGTTGATTGCATGACGTAATGAGCATGATTACTTGATGTTATGATATGTAAAAATCCCTTATGATGCTAACACTTTTGCCTTAGCATAATGTTATGAAATGAGTATGTGGTATCGGTATGAGAGCATTGACTACTTGTGTGACTAACATGTGAGCATTTGAGACTAACTCTCGGGTCAACGTGTCACTTGTTTTATAGAAATGGCGAGACCCAGGAGAACCGGAACGAACTATAGGGCTGAAGAGGAAGAACCTCAACCGGAAGCCCAACCGGAGGTACAAGGAGGTAGGGGCCGTGGTAGAGGGCGTGGTAGGGGCCAAGGAAGGGGTCGTGGTGAGGTCCCTGAGCCAAACATGGCCGAGGTGATTGCTCAAACGATCGCCAATATCATGCCAACCATTATTGCTCAAGTCACGACAAATCTTGGGCAAAATAATGTGGCTCAAAACAACGAAGCTCCAGAAAATGAAAATAATGAAAATGCCCAACCTCATGCCGAAGAAAATGAAGAAGAGGGACCGGTGGAAATTGGAAACGGTATGCCCATGAATAATCAATATGACGGATACCGTCAAGGGTGTATATTTAAAGATTTTAAAAGTTGTGGGGCACCGGAGTTTGATGGGAAAGGTGGCCCCACGGAATGTATAAGGTGGTTTGAAGCGATAGAGGCGGTGATTGAAAGGAGTCATTGCACCTATGATGACCGGATTTCCTATGCATCCGGCATGTTTAGGCATGACGCCTTGAGTTGGTGGAACCAAGAAATAACCTTGGGACGGACTCATAACTTGGAGTGGATCGACTTCAAGAACAAAGTAAAAGCAAAGTTTTGTCCTCCCTATGAACTACAAAACTTGACTATCGAGTTTGCTAATCTCAACATGGAGGGAGCCGATTACAAGGGCTATGTTAGACGATTCCAAGAATTGTCTACCCTCATTCCTCACTTGGTAGGTACCGAGCCCCAGGCCATCCAGAAGTTTGTGTTGGGCTTGAATCCTCAAGTCCGATCATATGTAAACTCCAACATGCCTACTTCTTTGGCTAATGCGGTCAACCAAGCCGGGAGCGTGACGGAAGATTTATTGAGGTGTGGCGTTTTGAGTAAATCCTCATCTAGCAAGAGGAAAGAAGTGGGAGAGTCGAGCGGAGTAAGGAAAGTGGGGAGGTTTGACCCCAAGAATGCAAATAGGGGTAGAATAATGGCGGCGGTGGAGCCAACTAGGAAAGCTTTCCCGGGACCTCATCCTTTCTGTGGGAGATGCAACCAACATCACCCCGCCAATGCCCAATGCAAGGCGTGCTTTAATTGTAACCGAGTCGGGCACCTCTCCAGAGATTGTAGGGCTCCAAGAGCGGGCCCAACGAATGTGGCTCCTATTCGGGCCGTTCCTCCTCAAGGTAACCAAAGAAGAGGCGAGTGTTTTGAATGTGGTAGCCGTGACCACTACCGAATTAATTGTCCTCGATGGGTGGGACAACAAGTTCAAGTAGCCGTTCATCCCAATCAACTACAAATGGTCGGGCCTAATCAAAACTGGGGACAACAAGGCCATCAAGTGCAACCACGCGGCCGAGCCTTTGCGGCCAATGCAAATGAAGCCCGCAATGATCCTAACGTAGTAGCAGGTACTTTTCTCCTTAATGGTCTCTATGCAACCGTCCTATTTGATTCTGGGGCCGATTATAGCCTCGTGTCTTCTAACTTTGTTCCTTTGATTGATGTGCATCCATGTGCTCTAAACTATGTGCTTGACATTGAAATGGTAAATGGGTCACTAACTAGAATTAGTCAAATACTTCGGGAATGTGTCTTGACTTTAGAAGATGTCGACTTCTTCATTGACCTTATGCCTCTTGACATTGGTAGTTTTGATATTATAGTGGGTATGGATTGGTTGACGGCGGTGAATGCAACCATTGATTGTAGCGAGAGAGTTGTTAAGATACCTTTGGCTAACGGTAAAATTCTTAGGGTTCAAGGTGAAACCTCCGATTCCTCGACTTCTAAAGTCTTTAGTACTACCATCTCAAAGGTAGAATTGAAGACCGTCCCTATCGTTTGTGATTTTCCCGATGTTTTCCCGGATGACTTACCGGGATTACCTCCAACCCGTGAGCTTGATTTTCGTATTAATCTTATTCCCGAAGCCGCGCCCATAGCAAAAGCTCCTTATAGACTAGCTTTAACCGAAATGCAAGAGCTACAAACTCAACTCAAGGAACTCCAAGAGAAGGGTTTCATTCGCCCTAGTCAATCTCCTTGGGGTGCTCCTGTTCTCTTCGTCAAAAAGAAAGACGGATCCTTCAGAATGTGTATCGACTACCGAGAATTAAACAAGCTCACAGTGAAGAACCGGTATCCTCTCCCAAGAATTGATGACTTGTTTGATCAACTTCAAGGAGCTAAGCACTTCTCAAAAATCGATCTTCGCTCGGGTTATCATCAACTCCGAGTACATGAAGATGACATCCCCAAAACGGCTTTTCGCACAAGGTATGGTCATTTTGAATTCACCGTGATGCCTTTTGGGTTGACTAATGCATCGGCGGTGTTCATGGACTTGATGAACCGGGTGTGTCAACCATACTTAGACAAGTCTGTCATTGTGTTCATTGATGACATACTTGTATACTCGAAGACGAAGGGGGAGCATATTGAGCACTTGCGTGAAGTGCTTGAGTTACTAAGGAAGGAGAAATTGTATGCAAAGTTCTCCAAGTGTGAGTTTTGGTTGGAAGAGGTCCACTTCCTTGGTCACGTAGTGAGCAAGGATGGTATTCATGTGGATCCAAACAAGATTGAAGCAGTCAAGAATTGGAGAAGACCCGAAACGCCATCCGAGATCCGTCAATTCCTTGGATTGGCGGGTTACTATAGAAGATTCATTGAAAACTTCTCCCGTATTGCACAACCACTCACCCTCTTGACTCAAAAAGATAGAAACTTTGAATGGGGCGAAAAACAAGAAAACGCCTTCCACGCTCTTAAAGATATGTTATGTGACGCTACCGGATGGAATCGAAGATTTTGTTGTTTATTGTGATGCTTCGGGGCAAGGGTTGGGTTGTGTTCTTATGCAAAGGGGTAAAGTCATTGCTTATGCCTCTCGGCAATTGAAGGTGCATGAGAAGAACTACCCGACACATGATTTGGAATTGGGAGCGGTTGTGTTTGCTTTGAAGTGTTGGAGGCATTATCTCTATGGCACCAAATGTGTGATTTATACCGATCACAAAAGTCTCCAACACATCTTTAACCAAAGTGAATTGAATATGAGGCAAAGGCGTTGGTTAGAACTATTTAGTGATTATGATTGTGACATCCGTTATCACCCGGGCAAGGCAAATGTAGTAGCCGATGCCTTGAGCCGAAAGGAGAGAGTGAAGCCAAGACGGGCTAGAGCTATGAGCCTCACGGTAGGGCCAAATATTCGTGATCGGATCATTGAAGCCCAAATTCAAGCCACCCTACCGGAAAATTTTGGAAACGAGAACCTAGATGGCATGGAACAACAATTCGACCGGAAGAATGATAATGGGCTATACATGGTTGAAAGGCTTTGGGTTCCTATTTTTGGCGACTTAAGAACACTTATTATGAATGAAGCCCACCTATCGCCTTATTCGGTCCATCCCGGGTCGGATAAGATGTACTTTGACTTGAAAGATTTGTATTGGTGGCCGGGCATGAAGCGTGATGTGGCTAGGTATGTGAGTGGGTGTCTTACTTGCTTACAAGTCAAAGCCGATCACAAGAAGCCACCCGGATTGTTGGTACAACCGGTGATGCCCGAATGGAAATGGGAGCACATTTCAATGGACTTTATTACAAAACTACCGAAGACGAGAAGCGGTCGTGACACAATTTGGGTGATAGTAGATCGGTTAACGAAGTCGGCTCACTTTTTAGCCATTCGCGAAACCGATAAATTTGACACTTTGGCTCGTTTGTACATTAAGGAAGTAATATCTAAGCATGGAGTGCCGGTTTCTATCATTTCTGATAGAGATGCCCGTTTCAAATCAAAATTTTGGGAAGCCTTTCAAAAAGCCATGGGTACTCGACTTGACATGAGTACGGCGTTTCACCCTCAAACGGATGGGCAAACCGAGAGAACCATTCAAACACTTGAAGACATGTTGAGGG
This sequence comes from Erigeron breviscapus, assembly GCA_034093135.1. Taxonomy (NCBI): domain Eukaryota; kingdom Viridiplantae; phylum Streptophyta; class Magnoliopsida; order Asterales; family Asteraceae; genus Erigeron; species Erigeron breviscapus. The sequence goes on along the minus strand of CM067170.1, from coordinate 124,142,537 downwards.
CATGTGCAATTGATTTTGGTGGAAGTTGGGAAGACCATTTGCCGCTAGTCGAGTTTTCATACAACAATAGTTACCATGCTACCATTCAGATGGCACCCTTTAAAGCATTGTATGGTAGGGTATGTCGTTCTCCTCTAGCTTGGGCGGAAATTGGGGAGAGTCAACTCATCGGGCCAGAAATTGTGATTGAAACGACTAAGGTAATATCTCAAATTAAGGAGAAGTTGCAGTTGGCCCGTGAACGTCAAAAGAAGTATGCCGATGTGAGGCGGAGACCGTTAGAGTTTGAAGTTGGTGATTTTGTACTTTTGAAAGTGTCACCTTGGAAGGGAGTCGTACGTTTTGTGAAGCGGGGAAAACTTGCACCAAGGTATATTGGTCCTTTCAAGATTCTTGAACGGGTTGGGAAAGTTGCTTATCGGCTAGAATTGCCTCAAGAGCTTAGCGGTGTGCATGACGTGTTTCATATTTGTAACTTGCGCAAGTGTTTGGATGATCCTACACATCATGTGCCTATGGATGAAATTAGGGTTGATTCGAAATTGAACTTTGTTGAAGAACCGGTAGAGATATTGGATCGACAAGAAAAGAAACTCAAGAGTAAACGCTACACGATTGTGAAGGTTAGATGGAATGCTAGACGTGGAGCCGAGTTCACTTGGGAGAGAGAAGACCATATGAAGTCTAAGTATCCGCATTTGTTTGATAATTAGGGTTTTGTTGAATTTCGGGACGAAATTCTTTCAACGGGGGAATAATGTAACATCCGTAAATTTTGACCCGTTGACTTTATGTGTAATTTGACTAACAATTTGAGTTAATGAATTAATTGGGTCGTTTTGTGAGTTAAATGGCAATGTGGTATATTCGGGTCGATAATATGTGTTGGTCGGTATTTAAATGTGTAGCTATTGTGTTGTGACTTGTGAAGGAGCGGGTCGGCCCGTGGGTAGTCCAAGACCCACCAGCCACCCAATGACCCATTCCCCCCCCCCTTATCCCTTTCTCCCCCTCTCATTCTCATTTCTATCTATCTATCTCTTTCTCTCTTTCTCTCAAAACAAAGCAAGATCATTCTTCTCTTCTCCCTACCATCTACTTAGTGTTTAGAAAGGGTATAACACTAGATTAATCGCCATCTATACCACATTATCGTCATATCGAAGAATCAAAAGGTGGAAGTCTTGCATTTTGTCCATTTGACCTAATTTCGGGTTCTAGCTCAAGGAGAAGTTTTGGTAAGTCAAATTCATCCCATTTATACCTACTTATGTTTGTTTATGCATTTCTAGTCATCTTGAACTTTTACAAGTCCTAAATCGGCTTAAATCTCGTTTTAGGTCAAATTAGGGTTTGAAGGTTTTGGGTATGATTTTGATGTTTTGGTTGAATTTGTGGATTGGGTTATGTTTATTTATGGTTAATGGTGTTTATTTATGCTTCAAATCAAGTTACAAGGCTTTACAAATCGTTTTGGATGTCTTATGGGTTGTTTTTGGGTTTTTGGTTCGGACTGCAGCTGCTGCTGCTTCTGGCCAGAACTGGGCCACTGCGGCGCAGTGGCTTAGGCCTAGCCCACTGCGGCGCAGTGAGCTTGGCAAAGGTCACTGCGGCGCAGTGGCTTGGCTAGCCCACTGCGGCGCAGTGAGCTTGGCAAAGGCTCACTGCGGCGCAGTGGTTAGATTCTGGAAATTATGCGCGTCGATTTTTAAACGTTAATAACTTTTGATCCGTAACTCCAAATAAGTCGTATGACCTATCGTTGGAATCGTAAGAGAGTCTAGTTTCTTGTAGTAACACTCTTTTTATGTGAATCTTTTCTCATTTCTAAAAAGGTCGAGTCGAACGCGTCTTGTTCCTACTCGTTAAGGTTGTAAAGGTGTTTAGGGTTTGTGACTTGACTTAATTGTGCTAAACCAACTTGTTTATGATTGTAGAGTTGACATTTCGGTATTATGATGTGTAATTATAGGTTGTGGACGTGTGGATCCTATTATTCGTTTGTAATCTTATACTAGCTTCTTTGCCGGACAAGGTGAGTTTCGTATCTCCCTACTCGCTTGAGATTCGGGCTGAAAAGTGTAAAACTGGTGTGTTTACTTACATTGTTGATTGATTTATTGATTGGTTGACTTGATTATTGGATTGATGTGACAGTTCGTTTCGTTTGATTGATTTGGGTTATGTCTCAGTTAATTATTACATATATATATATTAGGATAGACGTACATACATGGAAGTCGGTTATGCCTTCATTGGGTTTAGATGTGGTGGGAAGGCTGCGGGTGACCCTATATATAAGCATCTGGGACTTGAAGAAAGTAGAATCCTCTGAAGTATATGTACGTATAGTTGGTTTAAATTGTGAATAGTGGTTTTTGATTGTTGAATATTGATGGTTGGACTATAGTGGTTGAATACTGATTGTTGGCTTACGGTTGTCGTATATGGATTTCGGCTTATGTTGGACGAGTATTGATTGTTGGTTTATGATTGATGCATTTACAATTGATTGTAAGCATTGCATACATTGTTGATGAGCCCTCGGCAGGGGATTGCCGACATCCTGGTGCATAGATGTATGCACCCATTTTGGATGTAGAACGTGACCCCGAGTATATAGACATATATATCTCGATGATTTTGAGATGCCGCTTTGTTCATGGCGATGACAAGCGAGTATCGTTGCATAGGTGACTGGAGATCACGCATAGGATAGGCATGGTTGCTTATTCATGCATTTGGCACTTACTTGATTCGCATATCATTTGTGCATACTTGTTACACATTTACCTGTCTTGTGTAATCTTGTTGTTGGACGATATTGTGTTGCTTGAGACTCGCTGTAAGTCATGCCTAGCCTCTATTCGTATATTGTGATTATTATCGTGGGTTCTTTACGAACCATTACTACGAACTCACCAACCTTGTGTTGACTATGCTTAGTACACTTTTCAGGTAATCAGGTTCTCCCAGGGCGTGGAGTTTAGTTGCTTCGCTTGCGGTTTAACCCGGACTATGGACCTCATGGATCAAGGATTCATTGGCCTGCCTTTTGCATTATACTTAGGATCGTTTGCCATCTTTGGATGTTATTATGTTAACTTTGATGGCTATTTGCTCCTGTTGTATTTTGTTACTTGCTTCGTTATGTTTTGGATTCACCGAATCTTTAATTGCATTTAGTTTGTTCTATTGTAATTCCACCTGGTGCTATGTGTTTTTCCGTGATATTCCGAGCCTCGGCTTGGGGTGTTACTAAGTTATCGAGTTTCAAGTCGAAAATCAAGTCTTTGGCTCATTAGGGTTTTACTTTGACTTTTTAGGTCAAAACCGAATTTAATGCAAATTTCATGTTAAGAACAAGATTTTGGTGTGGGTTTTGTTACTACTAGTTAGAATATGTTAAAATGAGTGTGCAAGACCATTTGGGTCGGGTCAAAACCCAACGGGTCGGATTTTAGGGTTTCTTGGGTAAAATTTGGGTTCTTGGGCAAAATGGGTCAAGAATCGAATTTGATGAGTTCTGGATGTTTTGGAAAGGAAAATTGTTTTGTATTACGTATATTTAAGCATTTGAATGTCTAATATTGCTTCAAAACGAGTCCCACGACTTCCTACATCAAATTAGGGTTTTGGGTTTATTTTCCTGCAAATAACTCCTGCTGCTGCTCGTGTCCTGCTTCTACCATCTGGAATGGTCCCAGGGACCGTCTGAGACGGTGGCCTGCATCTTCAAAATGGTCCAGACGGTGGCCAGACGGTGAAAGGTTCTGCTGCACGCTGGAGCAAGACGGTGAAACAACAAAATCCAAGCCACCGTCTGAGACGGTGGCAATGACCGTGCAAGACGGTGGTCCTGGGCTGGCTGACCGTCTGGGACGGTGAAGGCCACCGTGCGAGACGCTTCTTCCTCCCTGGCTGACTCGTCTGTTGTAACATCCCAAACTTTTCTTTAAGATTTGACTAACGCTGTTAAGTCAACCTCATGTGTGTCGTTAAGTCTAGTGTGAATATATGCATATACGTAGTTAATGTGTGTTATGTGTGAGGTTTGAAAACCTAAATGTTAATGTAGTATAAATGTGTGAAATATGAAGAAATTATGTCTATGTAGTGACATTTAATGAAGGGTTAATGTTGTATATGGGCAATAAAGAAGTTTGTGACCAATAATGAAGGATTAGGAAGCCTAGGGACTAGTTTTGACATGTGTGGAAAATCAAAAACGGGATTAGTAGCTTAGAGGCTGTCATTAGGAGGTTAATTGCAGATCTCACTTCTTCTAAACAAGCCCTAACTGATCCTAAGTCATTCCATAGTCTTCTCTCATCAAATCTCAAGCCGAAAAGTCGTTTTGTGGGTGAATTGGTGGTCATTGTCAAGAGTATTTGCATTCTATTTGTCATTTGCAGGTAATAATCAATTCATTGATCGTATTTTCAGATCATGAGTCGTGTGTGTTGAATCAAATCTGATTGAAAAGGGGTTTGTAAGGAATTAGGGTTTCATTGTGTTCTTGGTTAATTTATGTGTTTTAATCAAGTATTTGGCCTAAAACAATTGTAAACGATGTTTTAACGATTTGGATTGATAAGAGATGTTTTGATGATCAAAGATTAATGTTTTGTGTCAATTCGATCGGTACTTAAAGAGTTTTGGGGTCATTTTCTGGAAAAAGGTCGAAAAACACGTTTCTGCACTTCGAACGAAGATAACCTTTATCTTCGTAAGAACAAACTATCTTCGTAAGAACAAACTATCTTCGTAAGAACAAACTATCTTCGTAAGAACAAACTATCTTCGTAAGAACAAACTATCTTCGTAAGAACAAACTATCTTCGTAAGAACAAACTATCTTCGTAAGAACAAACTATCTTCGTAAGAACAAACTATCTTCGTAAGAACAAACTATCTTCGTAAGAACAAACTATCTTCGTAAGAACAAACTATCTTCGTAAGAACAAACTATCTTCGTAAGAACAAACTATCTTCGTAAGAACAAACTATCTTCGTAAGAACAAACTATCTTCGTAAGAACAAACTATCTTCGTAAGAACAAACTATCTTCGTAAGAACAAACTATCTTCGTAAGAACAAACTATCTTCGTAAGAACAAACTATCTTCGTAAGAACAAACTATCTTCGTAAGAACAAACTATCTTCGTAAGAACAAACTATCTTCGTAAGAACAAACTATCTTCGTAAGAACAAACTATCTTCGTAAGAACAAACTATCTTCGTAAGAACAAACTATCTTCGTAAGAACAAACTATCTTCGTAAGAACAAACTATCTTCGTAAGAACAAACTATCTTCGTAAGAACAAACTATCTTCGTAAGAACAAACTATCTTCGTAAGAACAAACTATCTTCGTAAGAACAAACTATCTTCGTAAGAACAAACTATCTTCGTAAGAACAAACTATCTTCGTAAGAACAAACTATCTTCGTAAGAACAAACTATCTTCGTAAGAACAAACTATCTTCGTAAGAACAAACTATCTTCGTAAGAACAAACTATCTTCGTAAGAACAAACTATCTTCGTAAGAACAAACTATCTTCGTAAGAACAAACTATCTTCGTAAGAACAAACTATCTTCGTAAGAACAAACTATCTTCGTAAGAACAAACTATCTTCGTAAGAACAAACTATCTTCGTAAGAACAAACTATCTTCGTAAGAACAAACTATCTTCGTAAGAACAAACTATCTTCGTAAGAACAAACTATCTTCGTAAGAACAAACTATCTTCGTAAGAACAAACTATCTTCGTAAGAACAAACTATCTTCGTAAGAACAAACTATCTTCGTAAGAACAAACTATCTTCGTAAGAACAAACTATCTTCGTAAGAACAAACTATCTTCGTAAGAACAAACTATCTTCGTAAGAACAAACTATCTTCGTAAGAACAAACTATCTTCGTAAGAACAAACTATCTTCGTAAGAACAAACTATCTTCGTAAGAACAAACTATCTTCGTAAGAACAAACTATCTTCGTAAGAACAAACTATCTTCGTAAGAACAAACTATCTTCGTAAGAACAAACTATCTTCGTAAGAACAAACTATCTTCGTAAGAACAAACTATCTTCGTAAGAACAAACTATCTTCGTAAGAACAAACTATCTTCGTAAGAACAAACTATCTTCGTAAGAACAAACTATCTTCGTAAGAACAAACTATCTTCGTAAGAACAAACTATCTTCGTAAGAACAAACTATCTTCGTAAGAACAAACTATCTTCGTAAGAACAAACTATCTTCGTAAGAACAAACTATCTTCGTAAGAACAAACTATCTTCGTAAGAACAAACTATCTTCGTAAGAACAAACTATCTTCGTAAGAACAAACTATCTTCGTAAGAACAAACTATCTTCGTAAGAACAAACTATCTTCGTAAGAACAAACTATCTTCGTAAGAACAAACTATCTTCGTAAGAACAAACTATCTTCGTAAGAACTATTAGCTATTTGTTTGCGCGCGTACACTACTACCAGGTAAGATACACTACTTTGACACGCTGGGGGATCAACTAAAAGCTGGTTTCAAATTGTAAACACTTCCATTCGGTATCTTTATATTGCATGTGGGCATATGGGTTACTTGGGAGGTATTATGGGTTATGCAGTTGACCATGAGACCTGAGATGCAGTCCCTATTGTAGTGTAATGTAGTATTGCTTAATGTAGTATGTAGCTATGCAGTTGATGTAGTTTAATGAAGTATCTTGATATGCATGATATATAGAAATGAAGTTGATGTGTGATATGCATGCTTGACTTGTACGCCTAGTTCACTAGACTTGCTAGGTTACTATGTCACTTGCACGTTTAAGGATCCAAACGTAATGAAGTTAAAGTGTATGAATGTCTAGGAATGTGTGTTACCTAGACTATATGTGTGTGAATGTTTGGGAATGCAGGGACCCAATCTATATGTGTGAAATTGAGCTCATAAAACTAATGCAGGGAAAGTGTTAAGCTTAACCCGTACTTGTCTCAGCCGGATGAGTGCGTTGATGCAGTTGTTGCTTGGGTGGCTCCTCGCAACATGGTCTTTATAACGCAGGGCGAGTAATACGAGAGGTTTGACCAACCTCCACATACGGATTACTCTTGGATTGGCTTGCCACTCCTTAATGACGTAAGATGAGTAGTCTTTTGACTGATCATCCAGTCGGGTGTGATGCAGGGCACACTTATATGCAGTAAACAAAGATACGTGTGACAATGTGTGAACTAATGCAGGATAGGCACATTTAGGATGATTATCCTAATTAATATGAAGTCGAAATGTAGTATATGTGGGAACGTGTGATGTGTGTTGTGCCTAATAAAACTTGTCTAATAATGAAGATTGTTTTAATTGGACAAATGCTTTTAATTAAGTGTTATCTTACTTAGCTATTCTTATAGCTAACACTTGCTTCTTTAATGTGGTTGTTCCCTCAGGTTTAGCTTGATGGAATTAGATGAAGGATGTGAGAGCTTGGGTAGATTCATTGAAGGAGCCTTAGTTATCCATAGACGATTCTTTGCTTAGACATTTATTTACATTTCGTACTTAATGTCGAATTTATGTTGTGACTTGTGAACGGTTGTTTTATGTTGGGCAACCGTTGGGTTTTCATTTGAACTATTGTTTGATATGGCATGTAACACCAAATAAATGCAGAAACCGAAATATTTTTATCGGTTTTGACTTTTACAGTCTTTACTTCCGCAATTTAACACCGTTAGGTGAAAAGTTTTGAAAACCCATATTTTTAAATGACGGGTGTTACAAGTTGGTATCAGAGAAGTGGTTTAAGTGAACCAAGGCCTATTAACCATAGGATTTGGACTTAAACTTAAGATATGCATGCTAGGTATTTGTAGGATGCCTTAGTTTTAATGAAAGATGATATAGGATGGGTTGGGACGAGTGCGAGTGCGATAGGGCTTATGAGATGTTTACGTTACAATGATATGCTTTAGCCTTATCTTAACAAGCATTTTGCTTTAATTTGCGCTTATCGACTCTACCTTTTTATTAAAGGAAAATGGTTAACACTCGCAACCGCAACTTCTGACGTGATGGAGCTACTGCTAGCATTACCCCACCTGTCCATCCAGTGCAGGCGCTGCAAATGCTGCCAATGCTGCTGCTGCTGTTGCAGCCAATGCAAATAGAAATCGAGGAAATCCCCGCCAGGTCAATCAGCAAGGCTCATTGGGTCCTATGCCTCCACCTCCCGGCAATCCACCTAGGGTTAATGAGGAAGTGGTGGAACAAATCCCTAACACGGCTGAGTTGTACAATCTCGTACGGACTCTCCAGACCCAATTGGCCCAGACACAGGAGCAATTGAACAACGCGCTTGCTGAAAATGCTGAAGGAACTGATGGCAACTATTCAGTGCCTTCTCACCACTCTGAGCCACCGGTCGATGATGTTGTTGTTCCCCCTGCAAATGCCGTTGTGGTTACTCCTAATGTCGTTCAAGCCCCTCGGTTTAAGTTTGAAAGTTTCCAGAAGTGTGGAGGTCAGAAGTTTGATGGAACCCTTAATGCAGTGGGTTGCATGGAATGGCTCGATGATACGGAGATGGTCTTTGAAGCCTGTGACTATCCCGAGGATAAGAAGGTGTTGTGCGCTGTAACACCCGTTTCGTAAAAATATGGATTTCCAAAAATTTTCGCCTAACGGCGTCAATAAAGCGGAAACAGTTTATTAAAAACCTCAACCAATGAAAACAGTTGAGAAACATAAGTGGTGTTACTAATAGCATCAAATCAGTAATAAAAGAAATCCATAAGATTACCCAACATAAAGCAACCATAACATAGTCATTACAATAGTTCCATAAAGGAAATCATTAACATTAAGTCTATGCGAAGTTATTGGGTAAACTAAAGCCATCTTGATCATCTACCCATCTCTCGCCAAAGCTTCACATGACATCTCACTGCTTAACCTGAGGGGTGTCAACACATAAGAAGAAACAAGTGTTAGCTATAAAGCTAAGTAAGATAACACCAGGTTTAAGCAAAACATTTCATCCATTAAACACGTCACTTTAAAACATTACGTCATTTGATTTAGGCATTTATATCACCACATAACGTATCCATATCACATATAAGCATAGAGTCTATGACCCTAAGTGTGCCTAATCAATTTCGTCATTTCATCTCATCTCATTAGGTTGTGACTAGGTCACCATAAGTTGTAACCGAAGTTACCGTTAAGGAAAGACAATGTCGATCCATGAGTAGCACGTTATGTTCATAACATTAGGTGGTCATCAGGCCACCCGAACTACTCGCCACATATGACTTGTTGCAAGGAGCCACCCGAGCAACCATTTTAACGTACCCTCCCACATACGGGCACTACGTACTCTCCCACATGCGAGCACGACGTACTCTCCCACATACGAGCATGGTTTATACGTACCTATTACCACAGCCAGGCACGGGTTATGCATAACACTCATCATCTAATTAGCTCGAGCATTTACCACATTTAGTTTAGGTTTCCACATTAATCCTAAACTAATCCACATCTATCATCTTTTCACGTTAGGGCCCTTAAAACGTGCACGTGTCATGGCAACCTAAAAAGGTCTAGTGTTCTAGATGAACAAGCCACATATACATGCACATATCATCATTACATCATATCATTAACCACCATTCATCATAACATATCATATCGTTAAACATATCATCACATATCATATCATAAACGTATTTACGGGGAAGCATTTTAGGCATAGGCATCGTCATCTTTAATCCCCGAATACCTCCCATATCAACCCAACCACTATGGGTTATACATTACCGTTTTGGAGGTTATAGTTTATGAAACCATTTTTGTTGCACCCTCAGCGTGACAAAAGTAGTGTATCTTACCTGATAGTAGTATGTGCGCGCAAACAAAAGCTAACAGTGCTTAATAGTAATCCCCGACACCTATCGTACATTAATATATGAAATATAAGTCATTTGGGACCTTAAATGGACTTGAAAACGAACTTAGTTTTGTTCTTACGAACTTAATTCCATAAAACGAACTTAACTGCTTTCTGATAAAAAAACGAACTTTAAATTCGTTTGCCAAACGAATTTAATCATCCACAAACGAATTTAAGCTACATTTCAAGCCAAAACGAACTTAAACCCTCTAAACGAATTTAGCATTCCAGAACGAATTTAACACTTAAAACGAATTTAGATTTCCATTATGACAACAAATCATTGATTACCTGAACCAACAGTGGCTGATCCGATTCAATACAAAAACACTTGATTTGATTGACCAAAACTTGGAGATTTTCTTAAGAAATCAAGAAAGAATTGAAGGAACTTTTGTATTAGTTTTTAATTATGATTAATGGCTGCAAAATTAACCTAGATTAGGCTAATCCTATGCCAAACCCGTTTTTAACTTTTCAACTTTGGCAAAATTGGTCCCTGGACTTCATATTGACTTTATTTCGCTTAAAACACCTATTGGGGATACCTATAACACACTAAAGCACTTTCGCACACTACAAAGGCCTTTTACACATCATTTAGTCCACTTTATTGTCACTCATTAAAGATAATTAAATCTCACATATAGGGCACATAAACATATAAACACACATTTTACCACATAACATATCACGGACTTATAATTTGACCTAACGACGTTAGTCAACAGAAACGATTAAGTTTTGGGATGTTACAATTACCTCCCCCTTAAGAGGATTCCGTCCCCGGAATCACTTCATCATCAAAAAGGTGGGGATAGGTCTCCTGCATTACAGACTCGGTCTCCCAAGTCATACTTTCGCCGTGATTGTGTTTCCACTTAATGAGAACTAGATCGATAGTCTTTCGTCGTAACTTCTTTTGTTTCCTTCCCATTATAGCAACAGGTTCATCAACAATCTGCTTATTTGGATCAATACTTACGTCCTTGAGTGGAATGACATCCGCTTCATTTGCATAGCATTTACGTAGATAACACACATGAAATGTGTTGTGAATTCCATGAAGTTCTGGAGGTAATTCCAGTTGAAATGCCTGTTCATTAACCTTTTTAATGATCTTAAAAGGTCCAATGAATCTAGGGCTTAGCTTTCCTCGTTTACCAAATCGTAATACACCTTTCCAAGGCGACACCTTGAGTAAAACCATTCACCTTCTTTAAAATCAAACGGCCTCCTTTTCTTATCGGCATATGACTTTTGCCTTTCGCGAGCAATACGCAGGGCTTTCTTTGCAACATTAACTTTATCGGCCGTAATTTGTACTAATTCGGGTCCAGCCAACTGCTTTTCCCCGGGCTCCAACCAACAACTAGGAGTCCTACACTTTCTACCATATAGCATCTCATAGGGTGGCATTCCTATACTTGCATGATAACTATTGTTATACGCAAACTCGACAAGAGGTAGGTGTTTATCCCACGAGCCACCATAATCCATCACACAAGCTCTGAGCATATCTTCGAGCATTTGAATAGTCCTTTCACTTTGCCCATCGGTCTGCGGGTGATAGGCTGTGCTCAGACGAACTTGAGTACCAACTTCCCGTTGAAAACTCTTCCAAAAGTTGGAAACGAATCGAGCATCACGATCAGACACAATCGATATCGGAACACCATGTTTAGTAACCACTTCATCAATATACAACGTAGCGAAGTTCTCCATAGGAGCAGTCTCACGAACTGGGAGAAAGTGAGCACTCTTCGTTAATTGATCGACAATAACCCATATCATATCATGACCACGAGGCGTTCTTGGAAGCTTGGTTATAAAATCCATCGTAATACGATCCCATTTCCACTCAGGGATCTCGAGTTGCTGAAACTTCCCGTAAGGCTTTTGATGTTCAGCTTTCACTTTAATGGTCTGGAGAGTCCGTACGAGATTGTACAACTCAGCCGTGTTAGGGATTTGTTCCACCACTTCCTCGTTAACCCTAGGTGGATTGCCGGGAGGTGGAGGCATAGGACCCAATGAGCCTTGTGA
>CM067170.1:124112486-124129527 GCA_034093135.1 Erigeron breviscapus | reverse complement strand
ACGCATCAACTACCTAAATAAGCTGCAAAACTCAAGAAAAAGATCAACGCACCAATATAAAGATAAAATGAAAACTAAATTAAACTACTTAAACTAAAAATGAAATGAAAATACTACTTAACCCTAATTTTGACCTAATGACCTAATTTGACCTAATTGCTTAAACCTAATTACTTAACCTAAGTACTGAAAAGTAACTACTTCGTGCCGAAACACAAAGCAGGATCGAATTACACTACTAAACTAAGAATATGTCGCGTCCCCGGCAGCGGCGCCAAAACACTTGATGGTGTTTTTGTTTAGTGTTTAAATTTATAAAAGTTGTACAAGTTATTATCTCAAAAACACACACACCTTAACGGACAGGGGACCCGATCAAATGTAGTATAGTTTAGTGATAAGAACAGGATCGTTCGCAGGGACGCGTTGCTTTACCTAATCTAATAATACGTGTAATTCTAGCGGTTGTGGGGTTGTCACGATTTCCTATTATACTAATGCAATAAAAAGTAAATAAAAGCCGCAACCGCTTATTCAGCGAGAGGCTTAGTCTGAAAATAGTTTTGAAAAAGAAAATAACAGTAATTAAATTAAAATACTTGTTTGGCATCTCGATCTCATGGTACGACCAAATACTATCCTACCCGTTTGCTAGACTGTTGGAAACTTAATCACGGCTCAGATTCTCGTAGATTCACTTTGCCTAATTACTAGTGCTGTCGCTAGACTCACACTACCTATAAACAAATTCTCGTTAGATTCATTGTTTAAGCATTAATGACCTAAAGTTTGTGTTACTAGTTCATCTTTTAGTTACCCGGCTCTTAAGCCATGACCAGATAATAATTCTCTCCGGTGACCACAGTGCTCGGTTACAAGTCACTGGATCGCGTCTGACATTGTTAAGCATCATGTTCAATTCATCCTAAATACTATGGTTCTGGATCCTCGGTTACAAGTGAATCACCTTTTACATCTAGTTATAGACCGACTAGTGTTTTCCATCTTTATGTATTAATCCTAGTGTATGATTATAGACAGATCATCATAATTAAACTAATACATGCAGATATAGAACCGATAATAACATGAATTACTAATAAACATGGATCTACGATAAACAGTAAAGCACACTCCAACAGATTCTAACAAACTAAGTAAGTAAAGCGCAATAACCCTAATTTCTCTCTCTAAGAATGGCGATCCTGATTCATCACTTTCCCTTCGATTTCTTCATCTAGTTAGTGCGTAACTTTCATACAGATTTAATTTTTGGTTAATCGGGGTAAGGGTTATTCGTTGCTGGATCTAGGGTTCGAATTTGCTTTTTCTTTTCACTTCGTCTTCACCCTAATTTAAGTCTTGTTGTTTCGGATTGATTAGAGGATTGGGTTACTCGGTCCTGCGGGGTTATACCTTGAGATTACCTGGTCCACTAATTGATTTTGAGCTTCAGATTTCGAATTAGGGTTCTTAGAATTAGGGTTCTTCTTTGTTCTTCACGTAGTTTCTTTTTTCGTTGATCGTGTTCCTTTTGATTGCATGGTTTAATTTGATACGGAGAGAATGAATGTCAATAAGAATCAGCCTCAGGGTGTTGCATCAAAAATAAAAAATATTGATGGGAAGCGTATGCCTGTTCGTTCAATCTTTAAAAATATAAACCCTAATTAGGGTAAGGAAGTAGGTGCTGAAAAGATCATGATGAAGAGTAATGCAGCAAATGTTAAATCTGATGGCAAACTAGGTGGGGATTCTCATATCCCTGAAAAAACTCCTGGTGAATCGGTTGATATTGAGAGTCATACGGAAGGTGCCGATGTATCAAAGAAGTAAACGGATGAGTCACAACCAGTTGTTGAAGAGACAATCCAAGATGTTGACAAAACTAGTGAGAAGAATGCTACTGTGAATAAAGATAATACACAACAAGCAACTTCATATGCTGAAAAATTAAAAATGTCTGTTGAAAAGAGATAACAGTTAACTTCAGGAAACTCGAAGCAAAGGAGATGCGTGAGGATGTCGATATTGTTCTACCAAGAGAATCTGTTCGTGAGGTAAATAATAGATTCCAAAACACATTGGTTGGTTATTTCTTGGGCAAGCGACTTGCGTTTCCGATTGTGGAGAACTTTGTTAAAAATAATTGGACAAAATTTGGGATTACTAAAGTGATGATGAATAGTAATGGTTTATTTTTCTTCAAATTTAATGCAAAATCTGGTATGAATAAAGTATTAGAGGAAGGACCATGGATGATTAGAAGTGTACCATTGCTAATGAATGTTTGGTCTCCAACAATGACGTTAAAAAAGGAGGAAATTAAAAATATTATTGTATGAATTAAGATGCATGGTGTCCCGATGGCAGCCTATACCGAGGATGGACTTAGCCTCTTAGCTTCAAAGCTAGGGAATCCTAAGATGTTAGACACTTACACCACTACAATGTGTTTAGAATCATGGGGTAGGAGTGATTTTGCTAGAGCCCTTATTGAAATATCAGCTGATTGTGATTTTAAAGAGGAGTTAAGCATAGCTATTCCTGATCTTGAGGGTGATGGTTACATTAATGAGAAGATTCAAATTGAATACGAATGGAAACCACCTAGATGCTCTACGTGTTGCATTTTTGGACATAATCATGCTCAATGCCCAAAATTTGTTCAAGCTGTGCAAAAAGTTGTTAAGATAGATGATGACGGATTTCAAGAGCCAAAAAGGAAAGGGAGAAAAGGGATGAATTTAAATAAACCCAAGCTAAAGCTGGTTTATAGACTTGTTGCCAAACAAACAAATACTTATGGAGCTAGTACTAGTTCGACTACCCAGAATATCAATAAAGCTAGTACTACCTCATATTCTCATAATACCACCTCAAATGTTCCTACTAGCAATCCTTATTCTTTTTTGAATGATTATGAAGTGGGGGCAGGGGATGTGTTGGAAGAGGTTAAAGAGCCATCTGAATTAAAAAGAAAAGAGAAATCATTGGATGATGATTCAGATTCTGAGGTGGATGAGGAGTTTGAAATAAAAGATGAGACAACATAATTCATGGCTGCAGGTACTACACCACCAATATTGTCTGAGGGGGCAAGCACTCCCGGTTTGATGGGTTCCCATGGCTAGTATAGCAGCATGGATTATAAGGGGTCTGAACCGTCCCCTGAAATAAAAGGAGGTTCGACATGTGGTGTTAGAAAATCATGTACAAGTATGTGCTATTATGGAATCGCATATGGATGTTTCGAGTATATTTGATGTGTGTAAAAAGATATGTAAATCATAGGACTGGACCTCAAATGGAAACATGTGTGAGAAAGGTACCCGAATTATACTAGGATGGAACTCTAACTTGATTGATCTCATGGTGCTGGCTCAAACTAACCAGGTTATTCATGTTCAAATAAAGTTTAAACTAGATAATAAGGCTATGTTTTGTTCCTTTATTTATGCTAATAATCACTACAAAGCTCGTCGAGAATTGTGGTCGAATTTATGTGCTCATAGCTCTTTTGTACGAGGTAGACCATGGTGCATTTTGGGTGATTTCAACTCATCTTTATACTTAGAAGATAAATTTGCTGGAACTTCAACTATCAATATTAGTATGAGGGAGTTCAAAGATTGTGTTGATGAGATTGAAGTTGCTGATATTAATAGGACTGGTCTCCATTTTACATGGAACCAGAAACCGAAGAAAGGTACTGGGATTTTAAAAAAGATTGACAGAGTGATGGGCAATATCTAGTTCATTAGTGATTACCCTGGTTCGGTTGCTATCTTCCTACTGTATAGAGTATCTGATCATTCGCCTTGTATCTTAAAAATTCCATTGGTATCTAGATCACTTCCCAAACCGTTCAAGTTTGCAAACTTCCTTGCTGAAAAACAAGGTTTCACTGAGTTGTTAAAGAACCATTGGTCAACTGAAGTGGAGGGTCATCATATGTATAAGCTCGTTACTAAACTGAAATCTCTCAAGAGCCTATTATGTAAGATGCTGTATAAACAGAGAAACCTCCATGAGCGGGTCCAATTACTTAGAAAGGAACTTGACCAAGTGCAACTAGACATTGATAAGGATCCAGCAGATCATACACTTCGTGATAAGGAGATAAAATGTCGAAGTGAATTTAAAGAAGCTTCACTTGATGAGGAAAAGTTCCTAAAACAGAAATCTAAAATCAAATGGCTTCAGGTAGGTGACTCTAATTCTGCATTCTTCCATAACTCAGTCAAAAGCAGAAATCATAGAAGCAGAATTGATATAATTAAGGATGCTCAAGGAAAGGTTTATGAAGGCGGTGTGGTCCCAGAAGCATTTGTGCATCATTACGAAGAGTTTCTTGGGAAGGTTGGTGAGATAGATTGTTCGCCGTCTAGTTCTATCTTTACTAATAAACTGTGCGAACAGAAAGCATTGAACATGATTAAAAGGGTTACTGATGAATAGATCAAAGATGCTATGTTCTCAATTGGCGATAATAAGGCGCCAGGCCCGGATGGTTACACGTCTAAGTTCTTTAAATCTCCCTGGGACACTGTGGGGAAGGATGTGTGTCTTGCCATTAAGGATTTTTTCATAAATGGGTCGATCTTAAAGGGACTTAATCACACGATCATTGCACTTGTCCCGAAGGTATCTACACCCTCTTTTACCACTGATTATAGACCTATCTCGTGTTGTAATGTCATTTATAAATGTATTAGTAAGAATACTCACGAACAGGTTGAAAGAGGGTTTGGAAGATGTGGTTAGTATTAATCAATCTGCCTTTATCCCGGGCAGAATGATCTCAGATAATATACTACTCACACAGGAGCTTATGCATGGTTATCACCTAGATAGAGGCCCTGCGAGATGTGCCTTTAAAGTCGACATTCAAAAGGCATACGACACCGTTGACTGGAGATTTTTGAGAAGGATTTTACTTCAGTTTGGTTTCCATCCGAAGATGGTGGCATGGGTTATGTCATGTGTCACATCTACAACCTTTTCTGTTGCAGTTAATGGGAATCTTCATGGGTTTGTTACTGGGAAACGAGGACTTAGACAAGGTGACCCAATGTCTCCCTACCTGTTTACTTTGGTTATGGAAGTATTATCTGTTAGATATATAATTTGTAGTAGTTGATTTGTATTGCTATTGTATCTTTGTACTTATATTGTAAAATTGTAAGTGTGGAAGGGGGCATAATGTAAATTGTATAGAGGTATATAAACCCCCTCCACTTCAAGCTTTGTAACCTTTTACCCAATAATACAAGCTAACCTTTCCCTTACACACACACTTTCTCTCTCTACTCTCTCACTACAAACCTCCATTAACACACACTAAAACAGACACTAAAGCTCAAATTCAATTCCTATCAATTCGTATCAGAGCACAATCAGCATATCTGAGCGATCCACAAGCATAATTGAAGTTGTTTATGTGCTTATTTTTCTGAATTTTTGAGTTTTTTTGAAAGTACCATTTGCCGAGATCACTGTTCAAGTGATTTCAGCAAATTCAGTGTGTTTTTTCTTCGAAATTTGTTCACCGATCACTTAGTTGTTAGTATATCTTCCTTCGCTATCATTTTCAGAGCTTAATTTCATTGTTTGTTCAGATTTTGAATGAGCTCGGCAGATGACATGTTCGAGTGGGTTTGAATTCTGGTTGAAATTAGCTGTTAATTTGTTTTAGGATTTGTGCGGGATTAGTTTCTGAGTATTTTGATATAAATTTCAAGTTTTAATTTACAAAAATGAAGGAGAAATCAATGATTTTCTGTGAGCTCGGCGTTTGGGTGTTTGGATGAACGAAGAAGACGACCAGTAACTGACTATTTTGTCCTTTAGTGAATTCTCGTGTTTGCAGAGGTCGTTGGCTAAGTGTAATCCTATTTGGTCTATTTGCAGAGCTCACTGCTCGGCAAATAGTTGTTTCAACAAATTTTGGTTAAATTCGACTAAGTGTGGAGCTATTTCAACTATTTGCAGAGCTTATTGCTCGACAAATAGGTGTTTCAAGAAATTTGATTAAGTGTTGGAGCTATTTGTTCTATTTGCAGAGCTTATTGCTTGGCAAATAGGTGTTTCAAGAAATTTGTTAAGTGTTGGAGCTATTTGTTCTATTTGCAGAGCTTATTGCTTGGCAAATAGGTGTTTCAAGAAATTTGGTCAAGGGTGATGCTATTTGTTCTGTTTGCAGAGATATAAGCGCGGCAAATAGTTAATTTGGTTTTCTTCGACCAAGTGATAATCCATTTGTGCTGTTTGCAGAGAATTGAGCTCGGCAAATACGTGTGTTAGCTGAAGTTGGTTAAGTGCTGATCCTATTTACACTGTTAGCAGAGATATTATCTCGTCAAATAGTTAAATCAACAAAATTCGACTAAGTATTTTGAGATCAATTTCTATTTGCACCATTTGCCGAAGAAACTGCTCGGCAAACAGTTGTAATTGGTCTTTGATCAGTGTACTCGAGGTGTGACTTGGCTGATTGTACCATTTGCCGAAGAAACTGCTCGGCAAACAGTTGAATTAGATTTCACAAATCAATAATTTTCAAGAAAATTGATTCAACATCATTTCTGATCAATAATCTTCTCGTGTGCAAAATTTAAAATTTTTTTAAAAATTTTTGGTCCATTTGCCGAGGTCTGAGCTCGACATCCTTTACATTTAGACAAAAAGTGAATTTTTTTTCTAAGTATTTTGGTAATTGTTCTTAATGGCTTCAAGGGAAGCATTGGCTCTTGGTTCTGAAGGTAGACCTCCTGTGCTATTCAGAGGATCCTATCCTCAATGGAAGAAAAGGTTCTTGAACTAGATTGATAGACAAAAGAATGGGAAACTTGTAAGGAAATCATACAAGGAAGGTCCTGAAATTCCTAAGAATCCGGTGAATGATGAACTTTTGCCAGAAGAGAGTTGGAATACTGATCAGAAAAATCGTGTTGAGGCTGATCAAAGTGCCATTGCTTATCTTTACCAAGCACTTCCAGATGACATCTATTGCAATGTTGACTCATATGAAACTGGAAAAGATATTTGGGATGAAGTGGAAAAACAGATGGAAGGGTCTGATGTTTCAAACACCATAAGATTGTCAACTGTTCTTAATATGTATGAGACATGTTAGTGCACGTTTTGGTGCACAATTTGTGTCCGATGCATCTCAATTAAAGGGCTGTTACTTTACAGAGATTATCCAGACAACAGGACAAACTCGTGTAAACAGTACCACGAGTTTGGACAAACTCGTGTGAACAGTAACACGAGTTTGGCCAATCACGTGTTACTGTAGCACGTGTTTGGTCCACGAGTTTAAAGCCCAACCCATTTCTAGCCTATATATAGTGTTCTTAGGTTTCGGTTTCAAGGGGGATTTTAGTCTAGACAGATGTCATCCACGGCAGGCTGAGGTATGCGCAAACCTCAGTCCGTAAGTCCACCATATTATTCGATTATCAAGAGTCGTCTCGTTGATTGTAATCCGTAATCATCGTAGATGTATTGTAAACGGATTTATTCATTGTAATCATTCGACTAATGATAAAGGAATTCTATTTTTATCTCCTGTTCTTATTGATTTCGTGTTTGTTTCATTCAATTACCTCAATAACGATTATGTTTGGATTCCGCACTTACATAGTCGTAGGAATCCGAATCGATCGATACTGTGACATTCAAGCAGCAGAAGGGTGAACCTTTGGATGAAATGTACATCAGATTCTGCAATGTTATCAATGAATTGAGAAAGAATGATGTCAAAAGAACCAATATGGAGTTGAACATCAAGTTTATCAAAAATCTTGAGGAGGAATGGCAAGTTTATGGCACTCAACTCAATCAGCAATCAGATTTTGGAAAGCTCACCATTCATACATTGTATGAAAAGCTGAAGTTGAATGTTGATGATGTTCTGAGAGCTCAAAAGAAGAAAGAAGAAAGTGTTCTTTCTGATCCCCTGGCATTGGTAGCTGAAAAGAAGCCTTCAAGAATTCCAAGACAGAACTTTGTTGAATTTGAAACTGATTCTGACTCAAGTGAAATGAGTGATTCTGATTTGGATGAAAAGCAAAAAGAAATGTACAAGGAACTAGCTTATTTCACAAAGGCTTTCAAGAAGAAATTCCTCAAGAAGAAACCAACAAACAATCAACTTAGGACCTCATCAGTTTCTTCCTATGCAAAGAATGCAAATGCTCCTAAGTTTGAAACAAAGAATGAATTTGTTGGTGGTGAAAAGAAGTTTGAAAATCAGAAGAAGTTTGAAAGGAAAGTCATGGATAAGAAGAATGAGGACAAAAAATGTTACAATTGAGTTACTCCGGGTCATTTTGCTATTCATTGCACTAAACCTCGTAAGAAGAACTCGGACTACTACAAGTACAAACTGATGCTTGCAAGACAAGAGGAAAGTGGAATTGCTCTTCTAGCTGAAGATGACAAGTGGCTACATCTATTTGATGAAGAGACAGATGAACTTGCAGCAAATGTGTGCTTCATGACGAAGATAAAGAAGTCAAAAGAGTTAGATGATGTTGATGAGGGTTCTTCAGAGGATGATCAGGTAATCACTATTCCCAAGAAAATGTTACAACATTATGTGAATAAATGTGTTGCAACTATGGAATATGGTAAAGGATTGTGTAAACAGATTTCAAAATTAACCAAAATTTTGGAAGACAAAGAAAAAGAATTTCAAGATAAATTTGATTTGCTTCAAAAGGACTATAACAATTTGAAATCTGAAAAAGCTGCAGTCACTTTTACTCCAAATTCCAAATTGCATCTTGAGAAACAAGAACTTGAAACCAAAGTTCTTGAGTTGAGCAAGACCGTGAGACAGTTACAAGTTGAGAAGACCAATGAGATGTTTAGAGCAAATGCTTTGGCCGAGGACATTGAGACATTAAATGTGAAACTGAAAGAATCTGTCCCTGATTTGAAGGAATATGAAGACAAAATTTCTGACCTAAAATATGATTGTTGTATAAAAGATTCTCTTAAACAAAAACTTGATAAAGAAAATGATGAGCTTAAAGCTGAAATCAAGTCTTATCAAGAAAAGTTGTATAAGATTAATCGATCATATCAACAAATCTTTTTGAATAGGCCAAGAAATTCAGAAACTGTTTTTACTTCAAGGTTGGGATATGTCAATCCAAAACATTTGCTCCAAGCACAAGAAGAGATCCCATCTTTGTATAAGGAATCTTATTTGAGATGTGGGATGACTAACCAGTTTGTGAGACCAAGCCATGGTGATTTTGAGGCTGATGATTTTCTAAAAAAGGGTGCAAATGTCTATTTTAACTATGAGTTAATGGATCAGACATATGATTTTATCAGTCACCCTGTACATAAAAGTGATAAAAATGATCATGAGGTTGAAGTTCCTGAAATTCTTGCATGTTTTACTGAAAAACCTTTGGAAGAAGCTATTCCAATTCCAAAACCTGAAGTTTTAAGACCTTATGTTCCACAAAGAGTTTTGGAAAAGGTAATAGAGGATTTGAAAAAGTCTCTTGATGAAAAGCAATCTTTAATAGATAATTTGAAGACTCAAAATCACTATGACCCATCCAATAAACATGACAATGATTGTGATCACCCAAATTGTCCTGTCTGTGAAGTAATAGCCACTGCAACTCCACCAAACTATTATGTGTGTCAAGATTAGAAAACTTAACAAACTGCATGTTCTATTTGTCAAATTGTGAATGCTTCTATGCAGACTGAGTGTGAAGTTGTTCATGTTTCTGTTCAAACTGATTGTGAGCTAGATGACGTAGATGTGTCAATGATTGTTGTTTCCCAACTGCTTCTGGGTCTTTTACAAATTTTTCTGAGGGAACACAAACTTACTTGAATGAACTTGATGCTTTAAATCGAAAGTATGAAAAAGAAAAAGAACTAAAATTGAAAATGTTTGATGAACTTAATAAAGTTAAGAGAGAATATCAAACCAAATCCACTCTTTTTGTGAGTAACAAAAAAAGGTTCATCAAAATAATCAAAGATTTAGAGCTTAAGATTGAAAATCTTCAACTTCTTGCAAATAAAGAAAAAGCATCAACGTCACTCAAGGGAAGTCCTTGTCCTTTTAAGATAAGTAAAGCAAGTGTGAAGCTGGAAACAGATGATATGTCAGCTTATTTGGAAGGAAATTATTATTTTACTCCTGAATTTGAAAAACATTTTGTTAAAAAGGAGGATAAACATGATTTTCATCTAAAGAAGATTCCAAAGTCACACTCTTCACAACCTTTCCCATTTGATAAGCAGCCTAAAGGACCAAAGACTGATAAAGAACCAAAGTTGACTCAATGACCCAAGTCTGCTTCAAGACCAAAGACCAACAAAGGTTCTTCTGATTCTCATGAACCAAAGACTTCTAGAAAACAAAAGATGACTAAGGTTAAATCTGAACTTAAGTCCCCAAAAGAATCAAAAGAAGTCAAAACACCTGTTGGTTCAAAGAATATGAAGAATGGAATTTCATCAATAGGGAACAACCAACCTAAGAATAATGTGTATTCTAGTTTTCCTAAGAATTCTCAGACAACCTCTAGGTGCACTTTGAAGGTAGTTAAAGATACAAAATCAGGGATAACTAAATACAAAGATCAATATGGATGGTTGTCACCTAACAACATCAAGAAAGTGAACAAGCCCACAGATCCAATCAAGAAACAACCTGTCAAGAACACAAAACCCAAATTGGTTTCTAACTCAAAGAATGTTCGTGTTTCAGGTTACTTGTGCTTAACTAGTAGCAGAAAATGGATTCCTAAAGATAGATTTTTGCATGCTTCTAGAAAAGTCAAGCTTGATGGAAATACAACTCATGTCAAACAAGTGTGGATTGTCCGTAGATCAAATTCTTTAGATTGTGCCAATACATCTAGGACTAGTCCTGCTTGTCTCAAAACTTGTGTATAATCCAGTACTTTACATTGCTTGTAATTCGTAATTTTTTCTGAACTAGTATGTGTGCTTGTTTGTTATTTTCAATAAAATGCTTGTTTGTGTGCTATTTGTTTTATGTTTGATTGTATATTTATACTTGCATGTTATCCCTCTAACCTGCGTGGACCCAGTTTATGTGGGTACCTAAAATCATATTCCTTATTCTTGCAGGAATATCTCATCTGTGTGTGGTATGTTGACTCGGGATGTTCTCGTCATATGACTTGCACCAAATCAATCCTAACTAACTTTGTTGAGAAGTTTATGGGAAATGTCAGATTTGGAAATGATCATATCGCTCCTATACTTGGATATGGAGACATTGTTAAAAATGGAATCACTATCAAGAGAGTTTCCTATGTTGAAGGCTTAGGTCACAATCTTTTTAGTGTTGGACAATTTTGTGACAATGATCTTCAAGTGCTTTTCAGAAGATATGAATGCAAAGTGCAAACTGAAGAGGGTGTGGATATTCTTACTGGTACAAGAGAAAACAATTTGTTTACAATTGACCTCAACAACATTCCCACTTCTGACTCTGAGATCTGTCTTCTTTCAAAAGCAACTGCCCAAAATTCTTGGTTATGGCATTGTCGCCTTTCTCATCTTAATTTCCAAACGATCAATGCGCTTGTGGATAAACAACTTGTTGAAGGTCTTCCGGATTACAAGTTTGAAAGTGAACATGTTTGTCCGGCTTGTGCAATTGGAAAGATGAAGAAAGCTTCTCACAAACCAAAGAAGCATCTAAGTACTGAAGGTCCTTTGCACCTCATTTATATGGATTTGTGTGGACCAATGAAAGTTCAAAGTATCCATGGCAAGCGATACATTCTGGTGATTGTCAATGATTATTCTCGCTATACTTGGGTATTCTTTCTGCATGGAAAGAGTGATACACCAAATGTGATCATTGATTACATAAAGAAAACCCAAGTTAATCTTCAGTCATCTGTTCGAATTGTTCGCTATGACAATGGCACCAAATTCAAGAATTCCACAATTGATTCTTTCTTCAAGTCCATGGGTATCACTCATCAATTTTCCGCTGCCAGGACACCTCAACAAAATGGAGTTGTTGAACGACGGAATCGTACTCTTGTTGAAGCAGCTAGAACAATGCTTGCATATTCGAAGTTGCCTCCGAATCTATGGGCTGAGGCTGTTGCTACTGCTTGCTTCACTCAAAATAGATCAATAATAAACAAGAGATTTGATAAAACTCCATATGAGGTGATTAACAAGAGGAAGCCCAATGTGAACTTCTTACACATATTCGGATGTGTTTGTTATGTTTTCAATGATCGAGACCATATGGGAAAATTTGAACCAAAGGGCGATGAGGCTTATTTCATCGGTTATTCAAGAGAATCTATAGCATATCGTGTATATAACCGAAGAACCAAGAAGATCGAAGAGAGTATGAATGTTAGATTTAATGAACTCTCGGGAATGGTTCTTGAACAACACAGTTCAAGACCCGAACTTCAAAGTCCACAAGCTTCCGCAACAAAACCTGATTCAAAAGTCAAATCATCATTCTCTACTCCAACTACACAAGATTTGGATATCTTGTTTGAAGAATTTTTGCATGTTCCTACCAAAGTGTCTGAATCTGAAGTAAATACAAATGATGCATCCAGTTCCAATACTAATGATTCTTTACCAGAGATGAATCCCAATGAGTCTTCACCATCACAATCATCACATGTTAATTCTTCATCTGATTCTCCTCCATCTACTGACAATTCTACGCAACATATCACTTAAGTGACAAATCCGTCAATCAATCCTGAAGCTTATGATCCCGATGACTTTGTTGAACCAATTGCAACTTCATTTGAACAATTGACAGAGCAACATACTCCTGGTTTTATTGATTCTGAAGAATCTGGTGATCCACTTGATCCAATTCCACACATTACCAAATGGACTAGAGTTCATCCAATTTCTCAGGTTATTGGTAATCCAACTTCTGGAATTCAGACAAGATCATCTTCCGCGAATGAATGTCTGTTTGTGAACTTTCTGAGTATGGTTGAACCAAAGACAGTGAATGAATCTCTAAACAGTCCAGATTGGGTGAAAGCAATGCAAGAAGAACTTAATCAGTTTGAACGTCTTGAGGTGTGGAAATTGGTCCCTAATCCTTACAAGAATAAGGAGCCAATTAAGACCAAATGGATCTTCAAAAACAAAAAGGATGAAACTGGAGTTGTTGTATGGAACAAAGCACGATTGGTTGCAAAGGGATATTGTCAACAAGATGGCATTGATTATGATGAAACTTTTGCACCAGTTGCACGAATTGAGGCCATTCAGATGTTTTTTGCCTATGTTTCCTACAAGAATTTCACAGTATACCAAATGGATGTCAAAACTGCTTTCTTGAATGGAATTCTCAAAGAAGAAGTGTATGTTGACCAACCTGAGGGATTTGTGAATTCAAAACATCCTAACCTTGTTTACAGGTTAGATAAGGCATTATATGGTCTGAAACAAGCCCCTCGTGCATGGTATGACGCTCTCTCCTCTTACCTTGTCAAATCTGGTTTTAGTAAAGGTTCAATTGACACTACCTTGTTCATCAAGCGACACGGGAGTGACATTATTCTAATCCAGGTTTATGTAGATGACATAATTTTCGGGTCTACTAATCCTAAATACTGCAAGAATTTCTCTGCGTTGATGATTAGCAAATTTGAGATGAGCATGATGGGTGAATTAAACTTTTTCCTAGGACTTCAAGTCAAACAGTTGTCAAATGGTACATTTATTTGTCAAAATAAGTACATTCTTTACATGTTGGAAAAGTTTGATATGATGAACTGTCAACCAATTGGTACACCCATGGAAGCTCGCACAAAAATAAATGCTGATTTAAATGGTAAACCTTTTGATCAAAAGAGATATCGCAGTATGATAGGGTCACTCATATATTTGACTGCTAGTCGCCCGGACATTATGTTTGCTACATGCATGTGTGCCAGGTACCAGGCCAATCCTAAAGAAAGTCATTTCCAGGCCGTTAAACGGATTTTCCGTTATCTTAAAGGCACAATAAATCTTGGTCTCTGGTATCCAAGGGATACCGGGTTTCAGTTGATTGCATATTCGGATGCTGACCATGCAGGTTGTAAGCTTGATCGAAAGAGTACTTCTGGGATTGTACAGTTTTTAGGAGATAGATTGGTCAGTTGGTCTTCGAAGAAACAGAATTGTGTATCCACATCTACTGCAGAAGCTGAATACGTTACTGCAGCTAGCTGTTGTTCACAAGTTCTTTGGATGAAGACACAGTTGACTGACTATGGATTTCAGTTCAACAGAATTCCCATCTACTGTGACTCTAAGAGTGCTATTGCTATTTCTTGCAACCCGGTACAACACACTAAGACCAAGCACATAGATGTTCGATACCATTTTCTTAAAGATCATGTTGAGAAAGGTAACATCGAACTCTATTTTGTCCCAACAGACTACCAACTTGCTGACCTTTTCACCAAACCTTTGGATGAACAGAGGTTTAATTTTCTTAAAACCAAGTTGGGAATGCTAGATTTACAAACTTAAATGCTTTCATGCCATGTATTCTATGTTCATTTTCTGTTTCAAACATTGATGTGTTTTACTTGTTATTACATGCAATGTTTGATGGGGAGAAAAAGGGTAGAATGCATGATTTTAGGGGGAGTTTGTAAATTTACTGTATTCATATATGCTTAATTTGAGGGGGAGTGTGCAAATACATGTAAATATTTGTTTGCTTATTGAGTATGTTTAAATTTTTTTTTTTTTTGTATGTGTGTTTGTTAAAATCTGAAAAACCAAATACAAAATTAGAAATTTTAAAAAATAAAAAGATTTTTTTATTTTTTTTTTTTTTATTTTTTTTTTTTTATTTTTTTTTTTTTTTTTTTTTTTTTCTTATTTTTTTTTTTTTTTTTTTGGTTGTTGTCTTTATTTTAGTTGTTGTTTGATTTTTTAAAACCCAAATATGTAAGCCCATTGAATTTCAAAGAGCCCAAGACCAAATTTGGAATCCGGGTTGACACGCGGGTAAGACCCGGATCGGTAACCCGGATTTGATGTTTAAATAGATAAATGGGCGGGTCAAGTCAATTATTTTCAAATTCAAACCAAAATATCTTTTCCTTTTTCTTTCAAAACCGATCACTTGTCACATCAATCACTCAATCGTAATCATCATTTGTGCAATATTCGAAGTGGGTTCATACTTGTAAGCATATTTGTGCTTCATATCATTCTTGTTCTTCGATCAGTTCTTCATATTAAAGGTAAACATTCTTGTTTTCATATTGCAATACAACTGATTATTCTGCTTATTGTGATGTTTTGATGAGAGTTTTGATGATGTTAGATGCATGTTTAGGGATCATATGTGTTGTTTATCTGAATTAAAAGTTTCATTCTGCATGATTTTGGTTTTTCCAGGCTTGATTTATGAAGGGCTGGATAAAATATGTCTTAGTAAACAATTTGTGCCATTTGCAGAGCTCTCAGCTCGGCAAATGCTATAATTGTTCATATAATCTTCAAATCTTCATAAATCTGGTAATTCATAGTTACAATTTTTCCTTAATAAATTTTTTGGATCAAAATGGCCATGTGCAGAGCTTTTTGCTCGACAAACAATGAAATTTGTTTCCAAAATTGTTTTAAGTGTTGAATCAACTGTTTGCAGAGCTCTGAGCTCGGCAAACAATGCATTTTGATTCCAAAATTTTTCTAAGTCTTAAAACAACTGTTTGCAGAGCTCTGAGCTCGGCAAACAGTTCATTTTGTTTTCAAAATCTTTCTAAGTGTTGAATCAACTGTTTGCAGAGCTCTGAGCTCGGCAAACAATGCATTTTGATTCCAAAATTTTTCTAAAGAACTAAATCAACTGTTTGCAGAGCTCTGAGCTCGGCAAACAATGCAATTTGCTTCCAAAATTGTTTTAAGTGTTGAATCAACTGTTTGCAGAGCTCTGAGCTCGGCAAACAATGCATTTTGATTCCAAAATTTTTCTAAGTCTTAAAACAACTGTTTGCAGAGCTCTGAGCTCGGCAAACAGTTCATTTTGTTTTCAAAATCTTTTCAAGAACTAAATCAACTGTTTGCAGAGCTCTGAGCTCGGCAAACAATGCAATTTGCTTCCAAAATTGTTTTAAGTGTTGAATCAACTGTTTGCAGAGCTCTGAGCTCGGCAAACAATGCATTTTGATTCCAAAATTTTTCTAAAGTCCTGTCTTAAAACAACTGTTTGCAGAGCTCTGAGCTCGGCAAACAATGCATTTTGATTCCAAAATTTTTCTAAGCTAAATCAACTGTTTGCAGAGCTCTGAGCTCGGCAAACAATGCATTTTGATTCCAAAATTTTTCTAAAGAACTAAATCAACTGTTTGCAGAGCTCTGAGCTCGGCAAACAATGCAATTTGCTTCCAAAATTGTTTTAAGTGTTGAATCAACTGTTTGCAGAGCTCTGAGCTCGGCAAACAATGCATTTTGATTCCAAAATTTTTCTAAAGTCCTAAATCAACTGTTTGCAGAGCTCTGAGCTCGGCAAACAATGCAATTTGCTTCCAAAATTGTTTTAAGTGTTGAATCAACTGTTTGCAGAGCTCTGAGCTCGGCAAACAATGCAATTTGCTTCCAAAATTGTTTTAAGTGTTGAATCAACTGTTTGCAGAGCTCTGAGCTCGGCAAACAATGCATTTTGATTCCAAAATTTTTCTAAGTCTAAAACAACTGTTTGCAGAGCTCTGAGCTCGGCAAACAATGCATTTTGATTCCAAAATTTTTCTAAGCTAAATCAACTGTTTGCAGAGCTCTGAGCTCGGCAAACAATGCATTTTGATTCCAAAATTTTTCTAAAGAACTAAATCAACTGTTTGCAGAGCTCTGAGCTCGGCAAACAATGCAATTTGCTTCCAAAATTGTTTTAAGTGTTGAATCAACTGTTTGCAGAGCTCTGAGCTCGGCAAACAATGCATTTTGATTCCAAAATTTTTCTAAAGTCCTAAATCAACTGTTTGCAGAGCTATGAGCTCGGCAAATAGTGCAT
>CM067170.1:124099832-124111486 GCA_034093135.1 Erigeron breviscapus | reverse complement strand
AAAGATGTTTATTGTTAACACGAATTTGTTAAATAAATGATTGTTTTGTAAGTATGCCATGGGATTTGGATGCTTAGATCATTTGAAGTAAATTTGCCATGTTAGAGGCTGTGAAAATGTGTATACGTGTCATTTATTAAATGTTGGATAAAATGACGTTGAATTGCCGTGTGATGGCTGATTAAAAAGTTTCTTTGTGTTTGACGAACTAAAATGTTGTCCCTATAGTTATCATTGTTATGGAACCCTAGTGGACGTGTTGTCAGACTTAGTTCTTGACTGTCTTGTTTAGGGTCCGCACCCACTAGTAGAAGGAAATCCTGTGCGAGGCATGTTGACTGATACTGTCGGATGTTGTTTCCCGGCTGTCATATGCTAGTCATAAACATTGTTGTGGTGCGCACCCCATTTTAGAGGGAAATCCTGTGCGAAGCAATGTAGCATAGTGACTGATACTGTCGGACTTGGCTCCCGGCTGTCATATGCTAGTCATAAACATTGTCGTGGTGCGCACCCCATTTTAGAGGGAAATCCTGTGCGAAGCAATGTAGCATAGTGACTGATACTGTCGGACTTGGCTCCCGGCTGTCATATGCTTTAGTCGGACTTAGACCCCGGCTGTCTTGTTATGAAATATTATCAAGTGTTGGATTCTGATTGTCTTGTTGAAAATAACTACAAGTCATTGTGTGCTCACAATGACGAATAAACTTGGTCAAACATTCTGTAAACTCACCAACTATTTCGATAGTTGAGCCTCTCAAATTTCATGCTTTTCAGGTAACCAACAGTAAGTATTGGAAGCGTATATGACTTTGTGAAGCCATCTTTTGAACATTGGACGTACAATTAGCGTCAGACCTCTGAGGACTATCGTTTTATTAGTCCTAATTGTACTTAGTTGTCCAAATGTTATTATTGTATTAAGTGGACCCATTTCCAATTGAGGATAGTTTGTATCCGTGTATTGGGATCCACATCTGAACGATTATACTTGTAATAGACTTGTATTTGGATTAATAGATGTAATCTCTATTTACCTTCTGATAAGTACGCAATTTTTTGTTAACCCTATATTTCCGCTATAATGGGGTGTGACACAAGGAAGGGGTCGTGGTGAAGTTCCTGAGCCAAATATGGCTGAGGTGATCGCTCAAACGATCGCCAATATCATGCCAACCATTATTGCTCAAGTCACGGCAAATCTTGGGCAAAATAATGTGGCTCAAAACAACGAAGCTCCAGAAAATGAAAATAACGAAAATGCTCAACCTCATGCCGAAGAAAATGAAGAAGAGGGACCAGTGGGAGTTGGTAACGGTATGCCCACGTATAATCGACATGGGGGATACCGTCAAGGGTGTATATTTAAAGACTTTAAAAGTTGTGGGGCACCAGAGTTCGATGGGAAAGGGGGTCCCACGGAATGTATAAGGTGGTTTGAGGCGATAGAGGCGGTGATTGAAAGGAGTCATTGCACCTATGATGACCGGATTTCCTATGCATCCGACATGTTTAGACATGACGCCTTGAGTTGGTGGAACCAAGAAATAACGTTGGGGCGGACTCATAATTTGGAGTGGATTGACTTCAAGAACAAAGTGAAAGCAAAGTTTTGTCCTCCGTATGAACTACAAAACTTAACCATTGAGTTTGCAAATCTCAACATGGAGGGAGCTGATTACAAGGGCTATGTTAGACGATTTCAAGAGTTGTCTACCCTCATTCCTCACTTGGTGGGTACCGAGCCTCAGGCCATCCAGAAGTTCGTACTGGGCTTGAATCCTCAAGTCCGATCTTATGTAAACTCCAACATGCCTACTTCTTTGGCTAATGCGGTAACCAAGCCGGGAGTGTGACTGAAGATTTATTGAGAAGTGGTGTTTTGAGCAAATCCTCATCAAACAAGAGGAAAGAAGTGGGAGAGTCGAGCGGGGTAAAGAAAGTGGGGAGGTTTGACCCCAAGAATGCAAATAGGGGTAGGGTGATGGCGGCGGTGGAACCGGCAGGAAAGCTTATACTGGACCCCATCCTTTCTGTGGGAGATGCAACCAACGTCACCCCGCCAATGCCCAATGTAGAGCATGCTTTAATTGTAACCAAGTCGGGCACCTCTCCAGAGATTGTAGAGCTCCAAGAACGGGCCCAATGAATGTGGCTCCTGTTCGGGCCGTTCCTCCTCAAGGCAACCAACGAAGAGGAGAATGTTTTGAATGTGGAAGTCGTGACCACTACCGTAATAATTGTCCTCGATGGGTGGGACAACAAGTTCAAGTAGCCGTCCACCCCAATCAACTCCAAATGGTCGGGCCTAACCAAAACCGGGGACAACAAGGCCATCAAGTGCAACCACGCGGCCGAGCCTTTGCGGCCAATGTAAATGAAGCCCGCAACGATCCCAACGTAGTAGCAGGTACCTTTCTCCTTAATGGTCACTATGCCACCGTCCTATTTGATTCCGGGGCCGATTATAGCCTCGTGTCTTCTAATTTTGTTCCTTTGATTGATGTGAATCCTTGTGCTTTAAATATGTGCTTGACATTGAAATGGTAAACGGGTCACTAACAAAAATTAGTCAAATACTTCGCGATTGTGTCTTGACCTTGGAAGATGTCGATTTCTTCATAGACCTTATGCCTTTGGATATTGGGAGCTTTGATGTTATTATGGGTATGGATTGGTTGATGGCGGTAAATGCAACCATTGATTGTGGCGAGAGAGTTGTTAAGATACCTTTGACTAACGGTAGCATTCTTAGGGTTCAAGGTGAAATCTCCGATTCCTCTAATTCTAAAGTCTTTAGTGCTACCATCACAAGAGTAGAATTGAAGACCGTTCCTATTGTTTGTGAATTTCCCGATGTTTTTCCAGATGACTTACCGGGGTTACCTCCAACTCGTGAACTAGACTTTCGTATTAATCTTATCCCCGAAGCCGCGCCCGTAGTAAAAGCTCCGTATAGACTAGCCTTAACCGAAATGCAAGAGCTACAAACTCAACTCAAGGAACTCCAAGAGAAGGGTTTCCTTCGCCCTAGTCAATCTCCTTGGGGTGCTCCTGTCCTCTTCGTCAAAAAGAAAGATGGGTCCTTCAGAATGTGTATCGACTACCGGGAATTAAACAAGCTCACAGTGAAGAACCGGTATCCCCTCCCAAGAATTGATGACTTATTTGATCAACTTCAAGGTGCTAAGCACTTCTCTAAAATAGATCTTCGCTCGGGTTATCATCAACTCCGGGTACATGAAGATGACATCCCCAAAATGGCTTTTCGCACAAGGTATGGTCATTTTGAATTCACCGTGATGCCTTTTGGGTTGACTAATGCACCGGCGGTGTTCATGGACTTGATGAATCGGGTGTGTCAACCATACTTAGACAAGTCTGTCATTGTGTTCATTGACGACATACTTGTATACTCGAAGAAAAAGGAGGAGCATGTTGAGCACTTGCGTGAAGTGCTTGAGTTACTAAGAAAAGAGAAGTTGTATGCCAAATTCTCCAAGTGTGAGTTTTGGTTGGAAGAGGTCCACTTTCTTGGTCACGTAGTGAGCAAGGATGGTATTCATGTGGACCCAAGCAAGATTGAAGCGGTAAGAATTGGAGAAGACCCGAAACGCCATCCGAGATCCGTCAATTCCTTGGATTGGCGGGTTACTATAGAAGATTCATTGAAAACTTCTCCCGTATGCACAACCACTCACCCTCTTGACTCAAAAAGATAGAAACTTTGAATGGGGCGAAAGACAAGAAAACGCCTTCCAAACTCTTAAAGATATGTTATGTGACGCTCCTATTTTAACGCTACCGGATGGGATCGAAGATTTTGTTGTTTATTGTGATGCCTCGGGACAAGGTTGGGTTGTGTTCTTATGCAAAGGGGTAAAGTCATTGCTTATGCCTCTCGTCAATTGAAGGTGCATGAGAAGAACTACCCGACACATGATTTGGAATTGGGAGCGGTTGTGTTTGCTTTGAAGTGCTGGAGACATTATCTCTATGGCACCAAATATGTGATTTATACCGATCACAAAAGTCTCCAACACATCTTCAACCAAAGTGAATTGAATATGAGGCAAAGGCGTTGGCTTGAGCTATTTAGTGATTATGACTGTGACATCCGTTATCATCCGGGCAAGGCAAATGTAGTAGCCGATGCCTTGAGCCGAAAAGAGAGAGTGAAACCAAGACGGGGTAGAGCTATGAGCCTCACGGTGGGGCCAAATATTCGTGACCGGATCATTGGAGCCCAAATTCAAGCCACCCTACCGGAAAACTTTAGAGACGAAAACCTAGATGGCATGGAACAACAATTCGACCGGAAGAATGATAATGGGCTATACATGGTTGAAAGACTTTGGGTTCCTATTTTGGGTGACTTAAGAACACTTATTATGAATGAAGCTCACCTATCGCCTTATTCGGTCCATCCCGGGTCGGATAAGATGTACTTTGACTTAAAAGATTTGTATTGGTGGCCGGGCATGAAGCGTGATGTGGCTAAGTATGTGAGTGAGTGTCTTACTTGCTTACAAGTCAAAGCCGATCACAAGAAGCCACCCGGATTGTTGGTACAACCGGTGATGCCCGAATGGAAGTGGGAACATATTTCAATGGACTTCATTACTAAACTACCGAAGACGAGAAGCGGTCGTGACACGATTTGGGTGATAGTAGATCGGTTAACGAAGTCGGCTCACTTTTTAGCCATTCGTGAAACCGATAAATTTGACACATTGGCTCGTTTGTACATCAAGGAAGTAATATCTAAGCATGGAGTACCGATTTCCATCATCTCTGATAGAGATGCCCGTTTCAAATCAAACTTTTGGGAAGCTTTTCAAAAAGCAATGGGTACTCGACTTGACATGAGCACGGCGTTTCACCCTCAAACGGATGGGCAAACAGAGAGAACCATTCAAACACTTGAAGATATGTTGAGGGCTTGTGCAATTGATTTCGGTGGAAGTTGGGAAGACCATTTGCCACTAGTTGAGTTTTCATACAACAATAGTTATCATGCTACCATTCAAATGGCGCCCTTTAAGGCCTTGTATGGTAGGGTATGTCGTTCTCCTCTAGATTGGGCGGAAATTGGAGAGAGTCAACTTATCGGGCCAGAAATTGTGATTAAAACGACTAAGGTAATATCTCAATCTAAGGAAAAGTTGCAATTGGCCCGTGAACGTCAAAAGAAGTATGCCGATGTGAGGCGGAGACCGTTGGAGTTTGAAATTGGTGATTATGTGCTTTTGAAAGTGTCACCTTGGAAAGGTGTTGTACGTTTTGTGAAGCGGGGAAAACTTGCGCCAAGGTATATTGGTCCTTTCAAGATTCTTGAACGGGTTGGAAAAGTTGCTTATCGGCTAGAATTGCCTCAAGAGCTTTACGGTGTGCATGATGTGTTTCATATTTGTAACTTGCGCAAGTGTTTGGCGGATCCTACACATCATGTGCCTATGGACGAAATTAGGGTTGATTCGAATTTGAACTTTGTTGATGAGCCGGTGGAGATCTTGGATCGTCAAGAAAAGAAACTCAAGAACAAACGCTACACGATTGTTAAGGTTAGGTGGAATGCTAGACGTGGAGCCGAGTACACTTGGGAGCGTGAGGATCATATGAAGTCTAAGTATCCGCATTTATTTAATAATTAGTGTCTTGTTGAATTTCGGGACGAAATTCTTTCAACGGGGGAATAATGTAACATCCGTGAATTTTGACCCGTTGACTTTACGTGTAATTTGACTAACAATTTTGTTGAATGAATTAATTGGGTCCATTTTGTGATTATATGACTATATGGTATGTTACTCTGGTCGATGGTGTGTTTAATCGGCGTTTAATTGTGTTAATGTTAGTGTTTTGGCTTGAGAGGAGAAACGGGTCGGCCCGTGGGTCATCCACGACCCATCAGCCTTGACCCATTTCCCCTCCTTTATCCCCCCTTTACCATTCACTTTCTATCTATCTATCTACTTCCATTTTCTCTCAAGTAAAAGAGCCATCTCCATTCTTCATTTATTCTTGCATCGATTTAGTGTTAGAACTGAAATAACATTAGAATCATAGTCACTTTCATCTCATTATCGTCATATTGAAGAATAAAAAGTCAAGTGCAAGCATTTTTACCCATTTTGACCTAATTTCGGGTTCTAGCTCAAGAAGGAATTTTGGTAAGTCTAATTCATCTCATTTGTACCTACTTATGTTTGTTTATGCATTTCTAGTCATCTTGAGCGTTGCAAGTCTTAAATCGGCTTAAATCTTGTTTTAGGTCAAATTTGGGTTAAATTAGGGTTTGAAGGATTTGGGAGTGATTTTGATGTTTTGGTCAAATTTATGGTTTGGATTATGTGTATTTATGGTTAATGATGCTTAGTTATTGTAACACCCGTTTCTTAAAAATATGGATTTCCAAAAAATTTCGCCTAAAGGCGTCAATAAAGCGGAAACAGTTTATTAAAAACCTCAACCGATGAAAACAGTTGAGAAGCAAAAGTGGTGTTACTAATAGCATCAAATCAGTAATAAAAGAAATCCATAAGATTGCCCAACATAAAGCAACCATAACATAGTCATTACAATAGTTCCATAAAGGAAATCATTAACATTAAGTCTATGCGAAGTTATTGGGTAAACTAAAGCCATCTTGATCATCTACCCATCTCTCGCCCAAGCTTCACACGGCATCTCACTGCTTAACCTGAGGGGTGTCAACACATAAGAAGAAACAAGTGTTAGCTATAAAGCTAAGTAAGATAACACCAGGTTTAAGCAAAACATTTCATCCATTGCACGTCACTTTAAAACATTACGTCATTTGATTTAGGCATTTAAATCACCACATAACGTATCCATATCACATATAAGCATAGAGTCCATGACCCTAAGTGTGCCTAATCAATTTCATCATTTCATCTCATCTCATTAAGTTGTGACTAGGTCACCGTTAAGTTGTAACCGAAGTTACCGTTAAGGAAAGACAATGTCGATCCATGAGTAGCACGTTATGTTCATAACATTAGGTGGGTCATCAGGCCACCCGAACTACTCGCCACATATGACTGATTGCAAGGAGCTACCCGAGCAACCATTTTAACGTACCCTCCCACATACGGGCACTACGTACTCTCCCACATGCGAGCACGACGTACTCTCCCACATACGAGCACGGTTTATACGTACCTATTACCACCGTCAGGCACGGGTTATGCATAACTCTTAACGTCTAATTAGCTCGAGCATTTACCACGTTTAGTTTAGGTTTCCACATTAATCCTAAACTAATCCACATCTATCATCTTTTCACGTTAGGGCCCTTAAAACGTGCACGTGTCATGGCAACCTAAAAGGTCTAGTGTTCTAGATGAACAAGCCACATATACATGCACATATCATCATTACATCATATCATTAACCACCATTCATCATAACATATCATATCATAAACGTATTTACGGGGAAGCATTTTAAGCATAGGCATCGTCATCTTTAATCCCCGAATACCTCCCATATCAACCCAACCACAATATAGGTTATACATTACCGTTTTGGAGGATATAGTTTATGAAACCATTTTTGTTGCACCCTCAGCGTGAAAAAGTAGTGTATCTTACCTGGTAGTAGAATGTGCGCGCAAACAAAAGCTAACAGTGCTTAATAGTAATCCCCGACACCTATCGTACATAATATATGAAATATAAGTCATTTTAGGACCTTAATGGACTTTGAAAACGAAATTAGTTTTGTTCTTACGAACTTACACCATCAAACGAAGTTAATCTTCGTTTTCAAAACGAATTTAGTTTAGAACAAACGAATTTAAGCTTCAAAACAACTTCAAATGAATTTAGCTTCTCCATTATCAAACGAACTTAGACCAAACGAAGATAGGCTTCTTAAAACGAATTTGGCTTTAAAACGAAGTTAAACTTCGTTTTTACAAACGAACTTAGCATTCCAGAAAACGAATTTAGTCATCAGAAAACGAATTTAAACCTATCTTCGTCCAGAATTAAAAAACGACTATGTTCTTCATTTTTTCCAGAAATCGATCGACTTAGGCTGTTCCCAAAACATGTTTTTGACGTAATTGAACATCTCTTGATCATAAAGATCGATTATAAACTCGTTTAACACCATTATGAACATCAATTGACCAAAACACATAATAAACCCTAATTCTTTCAAAACTTCTTTTAAAATCAGATTTGATTCAAATAGAAACATCTTTAGATCTGAAATATAGCCAACGAATCATTGATTACCTGTAGCAAAAGATGGCCGATTGATTTCCAATATAAAACACTCAATTTATTGACCAAAAACTTGAAGATTATGCTTAAGAATTCAAGAGAGAATTGAAGGAACTTTTGTATTAGTTTTAATTATGATTAATGGCTGCAAAATTAACCTAGATTAGGCTAATCCCATGCCAAACCCGTTTATAACTTTTCAACTTTGGCAAAATTGGTCCCTGGACTTCATATTGACTTTATTTCGCTTAAAAACACCTATTGGGGATACCTATAACACACTAAAGCACTTTCGCACACTACAAAGGCTTTTTACACATCATTTAGTCCACTTTATCGTCACTCATTAACGATAATTAAATCTCACATATAGGGCACATAAACATATAAACACACATTTTACCACATAACATATCACGGACTTAGAATTTGACCTAACGACGTTAGTCAACAGAAACGATTAAGTTTTGGATGTTACAATTACCTCCCCCTTAAGAGGATTCCGTCCCCGGAATCACTTTAGCATCAAAAAGGTGGGGATAGGTCTCCCGCATTACGGACTCGGTCTCCCAAGTCATACTTTCGCCGTGATTGTGTTTCCACCTAATGAGAACTAGATCGATAGTCTTTCGTCGTAACTTCTTTTGTTTCCTTCCCATTATAGCAACAGGTTCATCGACAATCTGCTTGTTTGGATCAATACTTACGTCCTCGAGTGGAATGACATCCGCTTCATTTGCATAGCATTTACGTAGATAACACACATGAAATGTGTTGTGAATTCCATGAAGTTCTGGAGGCAATTCCAGTTGAAATGCCTGTTCATTAACCTTTTTAATGATCTTAAAAGGTCCAATGAATCTAGGGCTTAGCTTTCCTCGTTTCCCAAATCGTAATACACCTTTCCAAGGCGACACCTTGAGTAAAACCATTTCACCTTCTTTAAAATCAAACGGCCTCCTCTTCTTATCGGCATATGACTTTTGCCTTTCGCGAGCAATACGCAAGGCTTTCTTTGCAACATTAACTTTATCGGCCGTAACTTGTACTAATTCGGGTCCAGCCAACTGCTTTTCCCCGGGCTCCAACCAACAACTAGGAGTCCTACACTTTCTACCATATAGCATCTCATAAGGTGGCATTCCTATACTTGCATGATAACTATTGTTATACGCAAACTCGACAAGAGGTAGGTGTTTATCCCACGAGCCACCATAATCCATCACACAAGCTCTGAGCATATCTTCGAGCGTTTGAATAGTCCTTTCACTTTGCCCATCGGTCTGCGGGTGATAGGCTGTGCTCAGACGACTTGAGTACCAAATTCCCGTTGAAAACTCTTCCAAAAGTTGGAAACGAATCGAGCATCACGATCGGACACAATCGATATCGGAACACCATGTTTAGTAACCACTTCTTTAATATACAATGTAGCGAAATTTTCCATAGGAGCATTCTCACGAACTGGGAGGAAATGGGCACTCTTCGTTAATTGATCGACAATAACCCATATCATATCGTGACCACGAGGCGTCCTCGAAAGTTTGGTTACAAAATCCATCGTAATGCGATCCCATTTCCATTCAGGGATCTCGAGTTGCTGAAACTTCCCGTAAGGCTTTTGATGTTCAGCTTTCACCTTAGTACATGTCAAACACTTCTGTACGTACTTCATCACATCGTTCTTAATACTGGGCCACCAATAAATCGGCTTCAGGTCCGCATGCATCTTTGTGGCACCAGGGTGTACAGAATACTTAGTCTTGTGAGCTCGTCCATCACTAACTCACGATTGCCTCCATATAGAGGAACCCATATTCTACCTTTGTAAGTTCGAAGACCGCGACTATTTTCTTCCATTTCAAGTCTATTTTTCTTCTTTTTCCCAATAGACTCCTCTTTCACATTCTCCTCCTTCAACGCTTCAATTTTGAGCTAATCGAATAGGTTCCATTAAGTTCGACTCAACCTTCGTAATCATTGCACATAACCTACTCTTCGCATATCCTTTGCGGCTCAAGGCATCAGCAACCACATTAGCTTTGCCTGGGTGATATTTAATCTCACAATCATAATCCTTTAATAACTCCATCCACCGTCGTTGCCTAACATTCATATTCTTCTGAGTAAACACGTACTGTAAGCTCTTATGATCCGTGTATAGGGTACACTTTGTACCATACAGATAATGTCGCCACAATTTCAGAGCAAAAACAACAGCAGCCAGCTCAAGGTCATGAGTAGGATAGTTCCGCTCATGAGGCTTCAACTGTCGAGAGGCGTAAGCGATAACTTTGTCTCGTTGCATTAATACACACCCTAACCCCGTGATGGATGCGTCACTATAGACCACTAAATTATCGGTTCCTTCGGGTAAAGCTAGAACCGGAGCTTCACACAACTTCTTTTTCAACGTCGTGAAGGCTTTCTCTTGAGCATCGGTCCACACAAACTTCACACCTTTCTTCGTTAATTCAGTCATTGCTTGGCAATGCGTGAGAAATCCTGAATAAAACGTCGATAGTAGCCAGCCAAACCGAGAAAACTCTTAATTTCAGTAGGAGACTTAGGCTGCTCCCACTTCGACACGCTTCTATCTTCGAAGGATCTACTTTTATACCATCAGAGGAGACGACATGGCCGAGGAAATGAACTTCCTTTAGCCAGAACTCGCACTTGAGAACTTAGCATATAGCTTTTTCTCTCTGAGGACTTGAAGGACAGCTCTCAAATGCTCTCTATGTTCCTCTTCCGTCTTTGAATACACAAGAATGTCGTCGATAAAAATAATAACGAAATGATCCAAAAATGGTCGACAGACACGGTTCATCAAATCCATAAACTTCGCTGGAGCATTTGTCAATCCGAATGGCATGACAAGGAACTCATAGTGACCATAACGAGTTCGGAACGCTGTTTTGGCTACACTTTCTTCTTCAACCTTTAATTGATGATAGCCAGAC
This sequence comes from Erigeron breviscapus, assembly GCA_034093135.1. NCBI lineage: Eukaryota > Viridiplantae > Streptophyta > Magnoliopsida > Asterales > Asteraceae > Erigeron > Erigeron breviscapus. The sequence continues at coordinate 124,100,265 of CM067170.1, read as the reverse complement.
CGTAAGTCAATCTTTGAAAAACAGGAAGCACCTTGAAGTTGATTGAACAAATCATCAATGCGAGGGAGTGGATACTTATTCTTCACTGTTCTTTTATTCAGCTCGCGATAATCGATACACATACGCATGGATCCGTCTTTCTTCTTTACAAAAAGGATTGGAGCACCCCATGGAGAGGAACTCGGACGAATGAAACCTTTATCTAAAAGTTCTTGAATTTGCGTCATTAACTCCTTCATCTCCGTCGGAGCTAATCGATAGGGAGCTTTGGCTACAGGAGTAGCACCAGGAATGAGATCAATAGAAAATTCAACCTCACGATCAGGAGGAAGACCTGGAAGATCTTCAGGGAAAACATCAGGAAACTCTGAAACAACATCAATATCCGAGACTGTAGGCTTCGCGATACGAGAATCGATGACATAAGCTAGAA
>CM067170.1:124085180-124093864 GCA_034093135.1 Erigeron breviscapus | reverse complement strand
TGTATGAATCTCTTCTCATTTCTAAAAAGGTCGAGTCGAATGCGTCTTGTTCCTACTCGTTAAAGTTGTAAAGGTGTTTTGGGTTTGTGACTTGACTTAATTGTGCTAAACCAACTTGTTTATGATTGTAGAGTTGACATTATGGTATTATGATGTATAATTATAGGTTGTGGACGTGTGGACCGTAATACTCGCTTGTAATCTTATACTAGCTTCTTTGCCGGACAAGGTGAGTTTCGTATCTCCCTACTCGCTTGAGATTCGGGCTGAAAAGTGTAAACTTGCGTGTTTACTTACGTTGTTGATTGATTGATGGATTTGGTTTAAATGTTTGATTGATGAGACGGTTTATCACGTTGTTTGAATTAGTTTATGGTGGTTAAGTATTTCATTTATATTAGGATAGACGTACATACATGGAAGTCGGTTATGCCTTCATTGGGTTTTAGATGTGGTGGGAAGGCTGCGGGTGACCCTATATATAAGCATCTGAGACTCGAAGAAAGTAGAATCCTCTTAAGTGTATGTACGTATAGTTGGTTTAAATTGTGGTGAGTTGCTTATGTTTGTCGAATATTGATCGTTGGCTTATGTTTGACGAATATTGATTGTTGGCTCAGGTTTATTATATGTTGATTGTTGGTTTATGATTGATGCATTTACAATTGATTGTAAGCATTGCATACATTGCTGATGAGCCCTCGGCAGGGGATTGCCGACATCCCGGTGTATAGATGTATGCACCCATTTTGGATGTAGATCTTGACCCCGAGTATATAGACATATATATCTCGATGTTTTTGAGATGCCGCTTTGTTCATGGTGATGACAAGCGAGTATCGTTGCATAGGTGATCGGAGATCACGCATAAGATAGGCATTGTGGCTTACTTACGCATATGGCATTGCATTGATATTCATATCATTTATGCATTTCTTATTACACATTTACTTGTCTGGTGTAATCTTGTTGTTGGATATTATGGTGCTACTTAGAGGCTCGCTGTAAGTCATGCCGAGCCTCTACTCGTATATTGTGATTATTGACGCTGGTTCTTTATGGACCCTTACTACGAACTCACCAACCTTGTGTTGACTATGCTTAGTACACTTTTCAGGTAATCAGGTTCTCCCCGGACGTGGAGTTTAGTTGCTTGCTTGCTGTTAACCCGGACTTTGGACTTTATGGATCAAGGATGCATCGACCTCCTCTTGTGCATTATACTTAGGATTGAGTTGCCATCTTATGGATGTTCTTTTGTTAACTTGATGGTTATTTGCTCCTTATGTATTTTGGTACTTGTTTCGTTTTGTTATGGATTCACTGAATCCTTATTTGCATTTAGTTTGTTTTATTGTAATTCCACCTTGCGCTATATGATTTCCGTGATATTCCGAGCCTCGGCTTGGGGTGTTACAGAATGGTGGCCCATGCGTGGTCGTAGAGAATTAGGCGGTTTGACCTAGACTACGGCTTAAGTTAAAACTCTTCATATAGCATGCATGGTTAGGAAATTCGTGTGCAATGTGAATTATGTGAATCCCCGTGTGAGTTCGTAGTTAAGACCACTTGTGTGATAACTTGAATTCAATGTGATGAATGTGGATTATGGTTAACATGGTTTGTTGTTGTTAATTGTTGAGACTAATTTGATGATTTAGGGCAAAATGAAGGATGCCATTAACTTAGTATAATATTGTGGCAACCCTAAAAGAACCCGATCAACTCTTTTATGGTACCCGATATTATAGCAAGTTCATGACATCGTGGATTGCGCACGTGTGGCTTAAAGTATAATAAGGAACCGATATGCTTAATGGAAGTTGATTAGGTGGAAGGTTAGCCGTTGGTACACCTTGTATACATACCCGGTCAATAACTAGAGAGCATATCGAATTCGGATTATACTTTGAATCATTCGTGTTAGTTGTTTGATTGCATGATGTAATGAGCATGATTACTTGAATTAATGATGATTTATTGTAATAAATTCAACTTGATGTTATGATATGTAAAAATCCTTTATGATTCTAACACTTTTGCCTTAGCATAATGTTATGAAATGAGTATGTGGTATCGGTATGAGGGCATTGACTACTTGTGTGACTAACATGTGAGCATTTGAGAATAACTCTCGAGTCATCGTGTCACTTGTTTTATAGAATATGGTGAGACCCAGGAGAACCGGAACGAACTATAGGGCTGAAGAGGAAGAACCTCAACCGGAAGTACAAGGAGGTAGGGGCCGTGGTAGAGGTCGTGGTAGGGGCCGTGGTAGAGGTCGTGGTAGGGGCCAAGGAAGGGGTCGTGGTGAAGTTCCTGAGCCAAATATGGCTGAGGTGATCGCTCAAACGATCGCCAATATCATGCCAACCATTGTTGCTCAAGTCACGGCAAATCTTGGGCAAAATAATGTGGCTCAAAACAACGAAGCTCCAGAAAATGAAAATAACGAAAATGTTCAACCTCATGCCGAAGAAAATGAAGAAGAAGGACCAGTGGGAGTTGGTAACGGTATGCCCATGTATAATCGACATGGAGGATACCGTCAAGGGTGTATATTTAAAGACTTTAAAAGTTGTGGGGTACCGGAGTTCGATGGGAAAGGGGGTCCCACGGAATGTATAAGGTGGTTTGAGGCGATAGAGGCGGTGATTGAAAGGAGTCATTGCACCTATGATGACCGGATTTCCTATGCATCCGGCATGTTTAGACATGACGCCTTGAGTTGGTGGAACCAAGAAATAACGTTGGGGCAGACTCATAATTTGGAATGGATTGACTTCAAGAACAAAGTGAAAGCAAAGTTTTGTCCTCCGTATGAACTACAAAACTTAACCATTGAGTTTGCAAATCTCAACATGGAGGGAGCCGATTACAAGGGCTATGTTAGACGATTTCAAGAGTTGTCTACCCTCATTCCTCACTTGGTGGGTACCGAGCCTCAGGCCATCCAGAAGTTCGTATTGGGCTTGAATCCTCAAGTCCGATCTTATGTAAACTCCAACATGCCTACTTCTTTGGCTAATGCGGTTAACCAAGCCGGGAGTGTGACTGAAGATTTACTGAGAAGTGGTGTTTTGAGCAAATCCTAATCAAACAAGAGGAAAGAAGTGGGAGAGTCGAGCGGGGTAAAGAAAGTGGGGAGGTTTGACCCCAAGAATGCAAATAGGGGTAGGGTGATGGCGGCGGTGGAACCGGCCAGGAAAGCTTATACTGGACCCCATCCTTTTTGTGGGAGATGCAACCAACGTCACCCCGCCAATGCCCAATGTAGAGCATGCTTTAATTGTAACCAAGTCGGGCACCTCTCCAGAGATTGTAGAGCTCCAAGAACGGGCCCAATGAATGTGGCTCCTGTTCGGGCCGTTCCTCCTCAAGGCAACCAACGAAGAGGAGAATGTTTTGAATGTGGAAGTCGTGACCACTACCGTAATAATTGTCCTCGATGGGTGGGACAACAAGTTCAAGTAGCCGTCCACCCCAATCAACTCCAAATGGTCGGACCTAACCAAAACCGGGGACAACAAGGCCATCAAGTGCAACCACGCGGCCGAGCCTTTGCGGCCAATGTAAATGAAGCCCGCAACGATCCCAACGTAGTAGCAGGTACCTTTCTCCTTAATGGTCACTATGCCACCGTCCTATTTGATTCCGGGGCCGATTATAGCCTCGTGTCTTCTAATTTTGTTCCTTTGATTGATGTGAATCCTTGTGCTTTAAATTATGTGCTTGACATTGAAATGGTAAACGGGTCACTAACAAAAATTAGTCAAATACTTCGCGATTGTGTCTTGACCTTGGAAGATGTCGATTTCTTCATAGACCTCATGCCTTTGGATATTGGGAGCTTTGATGTTATTGTGGGTATGGATTGGTTGATGGCGGTAAATGCAACCATTGATTGTGGCGAGAGAGTTGTTAAGATACCTTTGACTAACGGTAGCATTCTTAGGGTTCAAGGTGAAATCTCCGATTCCTCTAATTCTAAAGTCTTTAGTGCTACCATCACAAGAGTAGAATTGAAGACCGTTCCTATTGTTTGTGAATTTCCCGATGTTTTTCCGGATGACTTGCCGGGGTTACCTCCAACTCGTGAACTAGACTTTCGTATTAATCTTATCCCCGAAGCCGCGCCCGTAGCAAAAGCTCCTTATAGACTAGCCTTAACCGAAATGCAAGAGCTACAAACTCAACTCAAGGAACTCCAAGAGAAGGGTTTCATTCGCCCTAGTCAATCTCCTTGGGGTGCTCCTGTCCTCTTCGTCAAAAAGAAAGATGGGTCCTTCAGAATGTGTATCGACTACCAGGAATTAAACAAGCTCACAGTGAAGAACCGGTATCCCCTCCCAAGAATTGATGACTTATTTGATCAACTTCAAGGTGCTAAGCACTTCTCTAAAATAGATCTTCGCTCGGGTTATCATCAACTCCGGGTACATGAAGATGACATCCCCAAAACGGCTTTTCCACAAGGTATGGTCATTTTGAATTCACCGTGATGCCTTTTGGGTTGACTAATGCACCGGCGGTGTTCATGGACTTGATGAACCGGGTGTGTCAACCATACTTAGACAAGTCTGTCATTGTATTCATTGATGACATACTTGTATACTCGAAGACAAAGGAGGAGCATGTTGAGCACTTGCGTGAAGTGCTTGAGTTACTAAGAAAAGAAAAGTTGTATGCCAAATTCTCCAAATGTGAGTTTTGGTTGGAAGAGGTCCACTTTCTTGGTCATGTAGTGAGCAAGGATGGTATTCATGTGGACCCAAGCAAGATTGAAGCGGTAAAGAATTGGAGAAGACCCGAAATGCCATCCGAAATCCGTCAATTCCTTGGATTGGCGGGTTACTATAGAAGATTCATTGAAAACTTCTCCCGTATTGCACAACCACTCACCCTCTTGACTCAAAAAGATAGAAACTTTGAATGGGGCGAAAGACAAGAAAACGCCTTCCAAACTCTTAAAGATATGTTGTGTGACGCTCCCATTTTAACGCTACCGGATGGGATCGAAGATTTTGTTGTTTATTGTGATGCTTCGGGACAAGGGTTGGGTTGTGTTCTTATGCAAAGGGGTAAAGTCATTGCTTATGCCTCTCGTCAATTGAAGGTGCATGAGAAGAACTACCCAACACATGATTTGGAATTGGGAGCGGTTGTGTTTGCTTTGAAGTGCTGGAGACATTATCTCTATGGCACCAAATGTGTGATTTATACCGATCACAAAAGTCTCCAACACATCTTCAACCAAAGTGAATTGAATATGAGGCAAAGGCGTTGGCTTGAGCTATTTAGTGATTATGACTGTGACATCCGTTATCATCCGGGCAAGGCAAATGTAGTAGCCGATGCCTTGAGCAGAAAAGAGAGAGTGAAACCAAGACGGGGTAGAGCTATGAGCCTCACGGTAGGGCCAAATATTCGTGACCGGATCATTGGAGCCCAAATTCAAGCCACCCTACCGGAAAACTTTGGAGACGAAAACCTAGATAGGCATGGAACAACAATTCGACCAGAAGAATGATAATGGGCTATACATGGTTGAAAGACTTTGGGTTCCTATTTTCGGTGACTTAAGAACACTTATTATGAATGAAGCTCACCTATCGCCCTATTCGGTCCATCCCGGATCGGATAAGATGTACTTTGACTTGAAAGACTTGTATTGGTGGCCAGGCATGAAGCGTGACGTGGCTAAGTATGTGAGTGAGTGTCTTACTTGCTTACAAGTCAAAGCCGATCACAAGAAGCCACCCGGATTGTTGGTACAACCGGTGATGCCCGAATGGAAGTGGGAACATATTTCAATGGACTTCATTACTAAACTACCGAAGACGAGAAGCGGTCGTGACACGATTTGGGTGATAGTAGATCGGTTAACGAAGTCGGCTCACTTTTTAGCCATTCGTGAAACCGATAAATTTGACACATTGGCTCGTTTGTACATCAAGGAAGTAATATCTAAGCATGGAGTGCCGATTTCCATCATCTCTGATAGAGATGCCCGTTTCAAATCAAACTTTTGGGAAGCTTTTCAAAAAGCCATGGGTACTCGACTTGACATGAGCACGGCGTTTCACCCTCAAACGGATGGGCAAACAGAGAGAACCATTCAAACACTTGAAGATATGTTGAGGGCTTGTGCAATTAATTTCGGTGGAAGTTGGGAAGACCATTTGCCACTAGTTGAGTTTTCATACAACAATAGTTATCATGCTACCATTCAAATGGCGCCCTTTAAGGCCTTGTATGGTAGGGTATGTCGTTCTCCTCTAGCTTGGGCGGAAATTGGAGAGAGTCAACTTATCGGGTCAAAAATTGTGATTGAAACGACCAAGGTAATATCTCAAATTAAGGAGAAGTTGCAATTGGCCCGTGAACGTCAAAAGAAGTATGCCGATGTGAGGCGGAGACCGTTGGAGTTTGAAATTGGTGATTATGTGCTTTTGAAGGTGTCACCTTGGAAAGGGGTTGTACGTTTTGTGAAGCGGGGAAAACTTGCGCCAAGGTATATTGGTCCTTTCAAGATTCTTGAACGGGTTGGAAAGGTTGCCTACCGATTAGAATTACCGCAAGAGCTTAGCGGTGTACATGATGTGTTTCATATTTGTAACATACGTAAGTGCTTGGCGGACCCTACACATCATGTGCCCATGGACGAGATTAGAGTTGATTCGAATCTAAATTTTGTTGAAGAACCGGTAGAGATCTTGGACCGTCAAGAAAAGAAACTCAAGAAGAAACGCTACACGATTGTCAAGGTTAGATGGAACGCTAGACGTGGAGCCGAGTTCACTTGGGAGAGAGAAGACCATATGAAGTCTAAGTATCCGCATTTATTTGGTAATTAGTGTTTGATGAATTTCGGGACAAAATTCTTTCAACGGGGGAATAATGTAACATCCGTGAATTTTGACCCATTGACTTTACGTGTAATATGACTAACAATTTAAGTTAATAAATTATTTGGGTCGTTTTGCGAAATAAATGACAATGTGTTATATTCGGGTCGATAATATGTTTTGATTGGTGTTTAAATGCCTAACGATTGTAAATTGGATTGTAAAGGGAAACGGGTCGACCCATGGGTTGTCCATGACCCATGAGCCTACTAGTGACCCATTCCCCCCTTTATCCTCTCATTTCCTTTTTATCTCCCTTTCTCTTTTATTCTCTCAAGTAAAGAAAGCAAAAGAAAACCATTCCATCTCTTCATCTTTTCTTGCATCGATTTAGTGTTAGAACTGAAATAACATTAGAATCATAGTCACTTTCATCTCATTATCGTCATATTGAAGAATCAAAAGCCAAGTTCTAGCATTTTTACCCATTTTGACCTAATTTCGGGTTCTAGCTCAAGGAGGAGTTTTGGTAAGTCTAATTCATCTCAATTGTACCTACTTATGTTTGTTTATGCATTTCTAGTCATCTTGAGCATTTACAAGTCCTAAATCGGCTTAAATCTTGTTTTAGGTCAAATTAGGGTTAAATTAGGGTTTGGAGGTTTTGGGTGTGATTTTGATGTTTTGGTCGAAATTGTGGATCGGGTTATGTTTATTTATGGTTAATGGTGTTTAGTTATGCTTCATTTTGAGTTACAACCTCCTACTAGTCGTTTTGGATTGGTTTGGGTCGAATTTGGATGTTGTGGGTTGGTTTTCCTGCACTTTGAACTGCAGGTGCAGACTACAGGGGGTGGTCACTGCGGCGCAGTGAGCTCAACCCTTACTAACTGCGGCGCAGTGCCTTGTTTCTGCCCTTTTGCTTCGTTTGAGCCCACTGCGGCGCAGTGAGCATGGCTCTGGCTCACTGCGGCGCAGTGGATAGCTTCTGTGAATGTATGCGCGTCAATTTTCAAACGTTAATAACTTTTGATCCGTAAGTCCAATCAAGTCTTATGACCTATCGTTGGAATCGTGAGAGAGTCTAGTTTCTAGTATTAACACTCTTTTTGTATGAATCTCTTCTCATTTCTAAAAAGGTCGAGTCGAATGCGTCTTGTTCCTACTCGTTAAAGTTGTAAAGGTGTTTTGGGTTTGTGACTTGACTTAATTGTGCTAAACCAACTTGTTTATGATTGTAGAGTTGACATTATGGTATTATGATGTATAATTATAGGTTGTGGACGTGTGGATCCTAATACTCGTTTGTAATCTTATACTAGCTTCTTTGCCGGACAAGGTGAGTTTCGTATCTCCCTACTCGCTTGAGATTCGGGCTGAAAAGTGTAAACTTGCGTGCTTACTTACGTTGTTGATTGATTGATGGATTTGGTTTAAATGTTTGATTGATGAGACGGTTTATCACGTTGTTTGAATTAGTTTATGGTGGTTAAGTATTTCATTTATATTAGGATAGACGTACTTACATGGAAGTCGGTTATGCCTTCATTGGGTTTTAGATGTGGTGGGAATTTTTTTTTTTTTTTTTTTTTTTTTTTTTTTTTTTTTTTTTTTTTTTTTTTTTTTTTTTTTTTTTTTTTTTTTTTTTTTTTTTTTTTTTTTTTTTTTTTTTTTTTTTTTTTTTTTTTTTTTTTTTTTTTTTTTTTTTTTTTTTTTTTTTTTTTTTTTTTTTTTTTTTTTTTTTTTTTTTTTTTTTTTTTTTTTTTTTTTTTTTTTTTTTTTTTTTTTTTTTTTTTTTTTTTTTTTTTTTTTTTTTTTTTTTTTTTTTTTTTTTTT
>CM067170.1:124062680-124080180 GCA_034093135.1 Erigeron breviscapus | reverse complement strand
CATATATACAATAAAATATGATAATTATCTTAAAAATAGAAAATTATATAAATTACTCGTAACTTTTATTAATTTTCAATTGATGATTATAATACTACCTTGATTTCACCGTTTAAATCTTGTAAGTATTTTATGATTGTTTTTATAGAATCAACTATTATAAAGAGATAATGCCCATCATTGTTTTCTCTAATGCTTCATCAATATGTAAGTATTATTTTCTGTTATCTATAATCACCATTTTTCTTTTCATAATATACTAAATTAATTGTTGTTTATAGATTGACATATTCTAATTTTTCTTATAATCTCGGTTGAGGGTTGAAGCAAATAATTTAGTTGTACCGAAAACTGCATTTACAATACATAGAGATTTAGCAGTTATTATCGATTTGTCCAACTAATTTTAACAGTTCCTTGCAATTTTCATGGAGTCTATAAAACTGTCAATCTATTAGAAGCTTCTCCATTTGTTAACTTAAAGATTTTATGTATTTTCAAAAATGTTTGTATCATCCTTTGTAATTCAATAAATTTTTGAAAAAAATACTAATGTTACTATTATGTAGTTAAAAAAAACTTTTATTTGCTCTAAGTGATAACTTTTTTATTAAAATGTAGAATCTTTTTAACGATATGTTTCATAATTAATATTACTCGTATTTATTTATATTAAAAAATCATAATAATATCAAACTGACTTATATATAAAAGTCATCTAATAAATCAATTGAATTAAACTTATTCTATTATTTTAATCCTAATATTTTCAAAACGTCAACATCAGTATAAAATTCAAAACGTCAACAAAAGAATTATGAAACAGTCACTACTTGTAGACGTATAGACTTTATCACCATAGGTTTTTATTAAAACAGGTGAAACAGTGAAAATGGAGGCTTTCTGACAATGTTGACTTATATTTTTATTGTATTTATTTTATTGAAATAATAAATTCATAAATTTTTTAAAATCCGGTTTTTTTTATCAGCTTGAGTAAATTGTCTTAACTTATACGAGTATAATTTTCAATTAAAATTCAAATTATATTTTGAGAGTGTTTTGATAACAATCAGTTTATTGTAAATTGTCTATGATAAAAAATTTATTTCAATTTATTGAAAAAAATTTATTTTTTATTTTAATAATCAGTTTATTCAGTTTATTCAATTAAAATTCCAAAAATAGTTATAGATTTTAAACGGTGAAATCATGGTTGAATATTTTATTAGATAAAACTAAAATTATAAAATAAAAAAAAAAAAACAATAAGAATAAAAAAAAAAAAAAAAAAAAAAAAAAAAAAAAAAAAAAAAAAAAAAAAAAAAAAAAAAAAAAAAAAAAAAAAAAAAAAAAAAAAAAAAAAAAAAAAAAAAAAAAAAAAAAAAAAAAAAAAAAAAAAAAAAAAAAAAAAAAAAAAAAAAAAAAAAAAAAAAAAAAAAAAAAAAAAAAAAAAAAAAAAAAAAAAAAAAAAAAAAAAAAAAAAAAAAAAAAAAAAAAAAAAAAAAAAAAAAAAAAAAAAAAAAAAAAAAAAAAAAAAAAAAAAAAAAAAAAAAAAAAAAAAAAAAAAAAAAAAAAAAAAAAATAAAAATATAAAAAAAAAAAAAAAAAAAATGAAATTGTGTTATAACGATTATTAATTATAAATATAAATTATTTAAAACTAATTCTCCTTAAGATAAATCTTATTAAAAAAAATATATCAATACCTTTCTCAAGAGCTGTTTTATCTTAATCAAAATTAAAATAAATTAATTAATTTCCAATTTGATTTTTTAATGTATCCAGTGTTAATTAATATCCTATACAAATCTTTCTAGATACGCTAATGTTAAATTATTTTATAAAAAAGTTTATTAAAAAAGTTGTTTAATAGTAATTGAAAAAATAATTATATGAACTTTATAAGATAAAACGTAAATTATTTTATAAAATGGTTTATTAAAAAAGTTGTTTATACAAAAAAATTTAATAAATTATATAATAATATAATCTGTTTTATCCAGGAAAATATCTATAATGATAACGAAAACGACAGTATTGAACTGTCAAATCTAATATCGGGAAGTGATGTAAAAAGTGGTTAAAAAATATTTATATTTAACCTATTAATTAAAATAAAATTGATAAACAAATAACTATTATAACATTAACAATTAAATATATATATAATCGAACATAAAAAAACAAATTTTCTCGAACATAATCTAACTATTCTTAACAAACGAGTTTTTATGAATAAAACTTATTGATGATTACATTTGATAAACTTAAAACCAAGAATTATATAAATATAATCATACGAACTTTTAATTATTATACGAACATGTAATTATAACTTTATGAATTATAAATACAAATTAATTAATAGTAATTGAAAAAATAATTATATGAACTTTATAAGATAAAACGTGAAAGTTTATTTTATAAACATACAAATCAGGTCGATCAAAGATATCTTTTACATGTGATTATAAAGGATTTTTTGATATCAAATAATCAGTTTGATACCTAAAAAGAATATGCGGCACACATACCGAAAATATTAATTTACAAATTTAGATCATATTTCAAGTTTATTTTTGTTTGTATGAAACGTTATAAGTATATTTGAAAAATGACTCTTAATATCTTTTCAACAGAAAAGTTGCGAAATTTGTATGAAACGTTTCTATGAAGTTTCTTATACAGATTAAAATTATTAGACTTTTCAATAATAATAATATTTACAAATTTATTGTATTACGACTGACGGGCTTTATCCGTTTAGATAATTAAATCAGCTTACTTAAACAGTTAAAATGAGTTTGTTTTTATACAAAGTTATTAAAAATATAAAATTTTAAAGAACTTATGATCTACTTAATTCTATATTTTTATAATCATTATTAATCGTAAGACTAAGACGATCTTATTAACTCTTTTATTAATACATCTATAGTTCAAAATATTCAATTAGTAAAAACATTATAATACATTAAATTAATTAAAACACTTTAAAATAATATTCAATACTCATACTGCAAATACATTACTTAAAAGAATAAATAATAAATAAAATAATTAAAAATATAAAATTTTAAAGAACTTATGATCTACTTAATTCTATATTTTTATAATCATTATTAATCGTAAGACTAAGACGATCTTATTAACTCTTTTATTAATACATCTATAGTTCAAAATATTCAATTAGTAAAAACATTATAATACATTAAATTAATTAAAACACTTTAAAATAATATTCAATACTCATACTGCAAATACATTACTTAAAAGAATAAATAATAAATAAAATAATTAAAAATATAAATAATACACAAAGTTACTTACAATAGATTAATCTAATCAAATAAAAGTATGAATTAATTCAAAAATATAAAAAATTAAATAAAATAATCTATATTAATCAAAGTATTTAAAATTGAAAATATTTTATCATCAACTTTTCAAGATATATCCTCTGCATATCCACTTTTCAAAAATAAAATTTCCTCTGCAAATCCTCTGACTAAACATATCTTCTTGAATATCTTTATCAGAGACATTTAAAATTCAAAATTTCAAAACATCCCAATTGTATTTAGAATTTGATGATGTGGACATCTTAACTTTTTGCCAACAATACCATCTAGGAACCCATAAACCTACAAAAAAACATACATAGGAAATTAGTACTCGTAAATTATTATAGTTTATTATAATGATTTGAAACATTATAATAATGATTTATTAATGAAAGAATAAACTTTTGAATTCACAAATTTAATTTATCCTTATTTTATAATAATTAATGTAAAACAATAATTGAAGTTTTTATATAAACAATAATATAAATCGGAAGATAAGATAGTATCATACCTAAATATTTATAAACGGTGAAATCATGGTTGAACCTTTCATTAATACAACTATATATATATAAATCATATATATATATATATATATATATATATATATATATATATATATATATATATATATATATATATATATATATATATATATATATATATATATATATATATATATATATATATATATATATATATATATATATATATATATATATATATATATATATATATATATATATATATATATATATATATATATATATATATATATATATATATATATATATATATATATATATATATATATATATATATATATATATATATATATATATATATATATATATATATATATATATATATATATATATATATATATATATATATATATATATATATATATATATATATATATATATATATATATATATATATATATATATATATATATATATATATATATATATATATATATATATATATATATATATATATATATATATATATATATATATATATATATATATATATATATATATATATATATATATATATATATATATATATATATATATATATATATATATATATATATATATATATATATATATATATATATATATATATATATATTATTATTATTATATATCTATATAATATATTATATATATTCTTATATATATATATATATATATATATATATATATATATATATATATATATATATATATATATATATACATATATGTTTTATAAATTTTAAAAACATATTATGACATCTTAAGAAAAATGTCCGTAATGTATGTTCTACTATTATTTTTTAGATACAGGAGCTCGAATATGATTAATTAAATTGTTGAGTCCCAATGTTCATTGATAAAGGTCTGTAAATTTGGTGATGACAAATCTGACTTATAAACACTTAGAAGTCTTTTGGTTCTTGTAATCTGATCTGGGTCAGACTAAGCTGACACAACTTACGATCTGTCTCTGACCCAGATCATGCTTCATACTTTGTAATTGTAAGATCTTATGGAAGCAAGTGTTATTCAAGCTGCATCAACAATATGATAGCATTCAATCCAAGTCGAAGAGGAGGATTGAAGATAGAAGACCAAGCTATTAGTGGAAGGCAGCTTGGGATTAGCAGTCAGCTTGGAAACACTTAGGCAGATTGGTGCTTTGACAAACGGCCCAATCTGCGTCTGACAATCAAGTGAAGATAACAACCTGGATTGAAGATAAAGACAAATGATGTGACTAGGAAGAATCCTATGATCCAGGTTGGTGGTTGGTTTACATATGCGTGTCCATACTCTTATTGGATGATGAAGAATGTGCGTCAGTACATGGGGGACCACAAGTACTATGAAAGGCACGATTGATTATTCCTTTGTCATCCACTGAAAGAAGAATACGTGGCTTCAACGGATACCAAATGAAGGAGTGCTTTCGCCTATAAAAGCCTCATTCATTGATTGCATATGTGTGGCATTTCCTGAGAATCATTCTTCACACAAGTTTCTCTGCTCTTATACACAGCTTAGTCTGTACGAGATCAGCTTGGGCTGATTCTCTTGAGCTAGAACTTATTGATTGTAGTTTGTCATTTCAAAGGTTGTTTAGATATCTATAGGCTATCTTTATTCCGCAACAACCTTGTAATTCTTTGTATAGATTATTTCTTAATAAAGGATTACATTGAAAATCACAATCTGTGTTCAAGAATGTTTTTGTTTCTTTATTGCTTTACTGTTTTAATGATTCCTACTCTTATTGGATGATGAAGAATGTGCGTCAGTACATGGGGGACCACAAGTACTATGAAAGGCACGATTGATTATTCCTTTGTCATCCACTGAAAGAAGAATACGTGGCTTCAACGGATACCAAATGAAGGAGTGCTTTCGCCTATAAAAGCCTCATTCATTGATTGCATATGTGTGGCATTTCCTGAGAATCATTCTTCACACAAGTTTCTCTGCTCTTATACACAGCTTAGTCTGTACGAGATCAGCTTGGGCTGATTCTCTTGAGCTAGAACTTATTGATTGTAGTTTGTCATTTCAAAGGTTGTTTAGATATCTATAGGCTATCTTTATTCCGCAACAACCTTGTAATTCTTTGTATAGATTATTTCTTAATAAAGGATTACATTGAAAATCACAATCTGTGTTCAAGAATGTTTTTGTTTCTTTATTGCTTTACTGTTTTAATGATTCCTACTCTTTACTTACTTACTCAATATATATAATCTGAATCTTAAAACTTTTTTGTTTAAAAGTTTGTAAAGATTGAGGAATGTTGTATTCACCCCCCTCTACAACTGTTCTGTGTTCAATATACTTTGGTATATTGATACACCTTGGGACGTATCAATTGGTATCAGAGCAGGGGTTAAGAATTAACTTAACTTGATCCTTGCATATTTTCTTTAATAGTAAAGCATTATGTCATCCTATATTGATAATGGCCCTTCAACCAGACCACCTATGTTTGATAAAGATGATTTCAGTGGGTGGAAAGGTCGAATGTCTTTGTTCCTTGAATCCATCGATAACAATATGCCTGACATCCTTGCGGATGGTCTTATGTTCCTACACAAACCATTGTGGTAGAAGTTGTGGTCAGGGAAGGTCAACCAACCATTCCTGCCACAGTCAAGTCTATTGTTAAGGACAAGGCAGATTGTGGGCTGAGGATAGGAGGTTGGCAAACTTGGATGTGAAGGCTAGAAATTTCATTGTCCAAGCTGTGCCCAAAGACCTTTACCATTCTATTAAAATGTGTTCTACAGCTAAGAAAATGTGAGGTACATTGACTGTTATGTTTGAGGGTTGCTCTACTTCCATGGAATCCACAATTACTACATTGACCAGGAGGTATGAGAGATTTTTCTCTTTGAGAAATGAATCCTTGACTGACACTCATACCCGCTTTAATGCTTTGGTAAATGATTTAGTTGCTGTTGGAATTGTTAAGAAAAATGAGGTTTTAAGAGTAAATTTCTTGATTCATTACCACCTAAATGGAACAACTATATTTCTTCTGTTAAATTAAGTTTTGTTTATCATGATCTTGATCTTCCTGGACTTTTTGGTTTGCTTCATAACCAAGAATGTTCAGAGGCTGAAAAGTTAATTGCTATGGGTGATTCTTATAGTCAGCCTGCTGCTGCACTTGTTGCTTCTATGACTGAACACCCTAGTTCAATTAGTAATGAGATCATTCCTTGTGTTAATGATGATATTCCTGACATGTCTAATCCTAACTCTGTTTGTGCTGAATCTGAATGTGATGAATCTGATGGTGATGAACTAGCTAATGAAGTAGCTATGTTGGCTGAAAGGATCAGAAGGAGATCCTTTAATAAGTTTAAAGGAAAAGGAAAAAGTGGCCAAGCTGATAAGACCAAGAAGTCATTTGACATGTCCAAAGTCACTTGTTACAAGTGTGGCAAGACTGGGCATATGGCTGGAGATTGCAGATCTAAGGAGTCTACTCAAGCTGTGCCAGCCAAAGGTGGAAGAGGTGAAAAATACTCAAAGCTCAAGACTAAGTACAAAGCCTTGAAAGTACAAGTAGCTGAGCTGACTGAGAAGGTGAACAAAAGTGAAAAGAGTTTGGTAGCCAAAGACTGGGCTGAAAGTACCACATCATCTGATGATGAGCTATATAAAGATGCCAAGTGTTTCATGGCTAAAGAAGCTACTCAAAGATTTGCTGAAGATCTGGTGAAAATTCATCAGCAATCTGAGTCAGCTCACCATGCATCTACCAGTCAGACTGCTCCACCTGAGGGCAGTCATGACGATAATACTTGGCACTTGGACAGTGGATGTTCCAAGCATATGACCGGATGTAAGTCCCTGCTATGTAGCTTTTGGATTCGCGCTGGTCCTAATGTTACTTTTGGAGATGACTCTCAAGGAAAGACTGAAGGATTTGGTATACTTTCAAATGGTCCTCTTACTTTCAGAAGGGTCTCATATGTAAATGGTTTGAAGCACAATCTGATCAGTGTGAGTCAGTTGTATAATGCTGGTTATGAAGTGAGATTCAGGTCTGATAAGGGAATTGTTCTTGATTTAGAAGGCAATGTGGTTCTTATTGCAAAGAGGGATGAGTCTTTGTATTCATTTGACATGAGAAATCTAACTGTCACAAGAGAAGTTTGTTTCATGTCAAAGACTCAAGATGAGCTGAATTGGTTGTGGCATAAAAGGTTGTCTCATATGAATTTTAAAGACATCAACAAGCTGTGTAAGAAAGAGTTAGTGTCTGGTCTTCCAGTGATCAATTATGAGAAGGACAAGCTGTGTGGTGCTTGTGAGAAAGGCAAGCAACACAAAGCTACTTTTAAGTCTAAAACATGCTCAACCATTGATATATGTTTGGATCTGCTTCATATGGACCAATTAGTACTCCATCATTCACTAGAATGAGGTACTCCTTGGTAATAGTTGATGAATATTCAAGATACACCTGGGTTTTCTTTCTCAAACACAAGAGTGAAGCTGCTTACAACATTATTCATTTCATCAAGCAAGCTGAAATTCTCTACAAAAGGCATGTTAGGAAACTAAGAAGTGATAATGGTACTGAGTTCAAGAATATCACTCTTAATTCATTCTGCAGTGAAAAGGGAATTTCACAAGTCTACTCAGCTGCCAGAACTCCTCAACAAAATGGTGTTGCAGAAAGAAGAAACAGAACACTTATTGAAGCTGCCAGATCCATGATGGCTCAAAACAATGTCAAGTCTCATTTCTGGGCTGAAGCAGTACACACAGCCTGCTTTACCCAGAACAGATCCCTTATTGTGAAAAGACACCAGAAGACTGCATATGAACTTCTTATGGGGAGAAAACCTGAAATCGGTTTCCTAAAAATGTTTGGAAGTCCTTGCTACATTCTGAATCAGAAAGACCATCTTGGAAAGTTTGATGAGAAAGCAGATGAAGGTATCCTTCTTGGATATGCAACAATGATGAAGGCCTACAGAGTTTACAACAAGAGAACTTAAACAATTGAGAACTCTGTTAATGTAAGCATAGATGAAGGTTGTTCTAAGCCAGATGAAGATTTCAATTTTGAAGAACTGGCTGTACCTGAGAATGAGCCTCCAACTAATCCTCCAGTTGGAGCTGATAATGCTCAAACTCAGGGGGAGCAACTTATAGAAGAAGAATAAGGTGTTCCAATCTTTGAAAATGCACAAGCTGATCCTACTCCTACTGAAGAAATTATTCAGAATCCATTAAATGACTCTCAAACTGGTTCAGATTCCTCCATTCCAGTCCAAGCTGATCAGCCTATTCCTCAAGCTGATCATGCTGGACCATCAAATCTGAATCAGCCCATTGTCCCAGTTGCAAATAATTCAACTCATGTAACCAAATGGACAAAGAGTCATCCAACTAACCAAATCATTGTTGATCCTCTCTCTGGTGTTAAAACAAGAAGAAAGGCAACAGGCAATTTCTGCATGTTTGTCAATTTTGTAAGTAAGGTGGAACCAACTGAGGTTAATGAAGCACTGGCAGATCCTTCTTGGGTAAATGCAATGCAAGATGAGTTAACATAGTTTGAAAGAAACAAGGTTTGGGAACTTGTTCCAAGACCTCATCACAAGACTGTGATTGGAACCAAGTGGGTCTACAAAAACAAAATGGATGAAAGGGGAGTTGTGACCAGAAACAAAGCAAGATTGGTAACTCTTGGTTACAGACAAGAGGATGGATATTGATTATGATGAGACTTTTCCACCAGTGGCAAGATTAGAGGCAATCAGAATGTTCTTGGCATTCTCTGCTCACAAAGGTTTCAAAGTCTATCAAATGGATGTGAAGAGTGCATTTCTTAATGGAAAATTGGAAGAAGAAGTCTATGTTGAACAGCCTCCAGGTTTTGAAAATTCAAAGTTTCCTGACCATGTGTTCAAGCTTGACAAGGCTCTCTATGGGTTGAAGCAAGCTCCAAGGGCATGGTATGAAACTTTGTCTAAATTCTTATTGACTAACAACTTCAAAAGAGGTAATGTTGACAAGACTTTGTTTGTGAGAAAGTATAATGGTGATATCCTGCTTGTACAAATTTATGTAGATGATATAATATTTGGGTCTAGCAGTGAAAGACTTTGCAAAAAGTTTTCTGAATTAATGTCTAAAAAGTATGAAATGAGCATGATAGGAGAACTAAACTATTTTCTGGGTTTACAAGTTAAACAGACTAAAAATGGAACTTTTATAAACCAAGGAAAATATGTTAAAGATCTCTTAAACAAATTTGGTTTTAGTGATTGCTCACCTATAAAAACTCCTATGGGAACTGGTGATAAGCTGGGTGAAGATAAAAATGGAACTTTTATAAACCAAGGAAAATATGTTAAAGATCTCTTAAACAAATTTGGTTTTAGTGATTGCTCACCTATAAAAACTCCTATGGGAACTGGTGATAAGCTGGGTGAAGATAAAAATGGCAAATCTGTTGACACCACAGCTTATAGGGGTATGATAGGATCATTACTTTACTTGACTGCTAGTAGACCAGATATTATGTTTGCTACATGTCTTTGTGCAAGATATCAAGCTAGTCCTAAGGAATCTCATCTTAAGGCTGTGAAAAGAATCTTTAGATACCTTAAAGGTAGTCCCAATCTGGGTCGTTGGTATCCCAAAGACTCAGGATTTGATCTAATTGGCTATTCAGATTCTGACTTTGCAGGCTGTAAGATTGACAGAAAAAGTATTTCAGGAGCTTGGCAATAGACTTGTAAGCTGGTTTAGCAAGAAGCAGCATTCAGTTTCCATCTCTACTGCAGAAGCTGAGTATGTTGCTGCAGGAAGCTGTTGTTCTCAAATTCTCTGGATGCAATATCAGCTTCAAGACTATGGGGTGACTGCATCAAAAACTACAATCTTTTGTGAAAGTACCAGTGCCATAGCAATTTCAAACAATCATGTGCTTCATTCAAGGACCAAGCACATTGATATAAGATATCATTTCATTAGGGATCATGTGATGAAAGAAGATGTTGAACTCCACTTCATTCCAACAGATAATCAGCTTGCTGATCTGTTCACAAAGCCATTGGATGAATCAAGGTTCAACTATCTCATAAGTAAGCTAGGTATGCTAAATTTGTAAAAGGTAGTGAGCTAAGTAATAACAAATCTGACCCCTTTAAATTTTTCTAAATTTTGAGGGTAAGCTGTGTCAGACCCAGACTACCCTTTCACACTTGGTGCATTTCCAAGTAAGAGGGTAAGCTGAGTCTGACCCAGCTTCGTGGTTATTTTTGTTATTAAATATCTCAGTGCGTTTTATTACTTTCATTATTTTATTTAGTTTACTTGTTGATCCTATTGGAGTGTGACACGTGTAGAGGTTACAGACGGATACTGAAAAAGTACCTCCACTACTTGTTCATCCTCCAATCATAATCTTTCTCTCTCCAACTTTTTCAAACGGGATATTTTGAATTATGTATATAATATCTATTTAACCTAAATCCCAAAATCACTTGTTCATATTTTCTTAAATCAAATTTTTTTTCTCTAGTCTGAATACTGTTTTATTAATTGTTAATTTCTTCTAAAAATTGTTTTAAAATGTCATCATCATCTGTTTCCATTCATTCTAATGATTCTCAATCTAGTTCTTCATCTGAAGCTGAAAGTCTATACCCAGCTCCAATAAGCGCTAATAAGCTTTCACCTTATGTGGTGGGAAGTGATGTAGTAGTGGTCCCGGTTGATCTTGATACTAGTAAAATCAAGATTGGCAGTCTGGTTCATGCCAATATTCATCCTCCTTCATGGGAAAAAGGATATGATGAGATTGTGGCTTTCTTATGGTATCATCCATTCGGCAAGGTGATGATTGAGAAGCCAGACAGGGTGTTTCAAGATCTCCTTTGTGAATTTTGGGCGAGCTGTTATGTGGGACAGAACAAGAAAGGAGATGCTGCATCTATGGCACAATCCTCAATGGTAAGAAAAAGGTATATATTTCTTATGAGAGGATTAGGTCGGCATTTGAGCTGTCTTATATGCCTGAAGATGATTATGCAAGTGTTGTGTCTCATACTGAAGCCAAAAATATTTTACAAGAGGTTGGATATACTGGTCCATTGGCTTCAGTGGTTAAAATGAAATATTTAACTGGCATTTGGAATTATTTACTGAGCACAATTTCTAAAACTTTACAAGTAAAGGCAGGCAGCTTTGATCAACCTAATGTTTTAGAATTGCAGATTTTTCATGCAATGGTCACTATGACCAGAGTAGATTTTGCTGGCTTAATTTTTAAGGACTTGGTTGAACGTGTTCATAAGAAAGAGCCTTACCATACCTTATGGTAGGATTCTTGCTCTTATCATTGAAGCTATACTTGACAGTGATTACAGTCTGGCAACTGGTCAGACTGTGGAATTCAAGTCCATTAACAATAACATTTTCAATAGTCCCAAGGTAACTGTGCAGGGTCTGACCCGAGCAATGCAGATTTACCTTGATTTTTTTAGGCAAAGAGAAAGGGAACAAGAAGCACTTGAGGAAGCTGTCCCAACTTCGATGCGATCTGAGTCTGACACTCAATCTGCCAATCAGGGGGACCTAGGTACACATGCTTCTGAACCCTCAAACTCTTCTCAATCTACTCAATCTTCTTCTCCTTCAAAAGAGGGTAAAGGGTTGGCCAAATCATCAGCCTCCCTAGCCACACATTCATCCACTCATTCAAAATCCGCTTCTAAAAGACCCATTGTTGAGGACTTAGTGCCTCATAGTGCTAAAAAGAAAAGAACGCAAAGGAAATCTGTGTCAGCTTCTGGGTTGATAATGCAACATCCAATCTGACAAGCCAAGGAACGTTCCAAAGCTGTCCCTGCCACCCAAGCTGACAAGCCAAAATCGCCACACCCATCTGCACTCTCCCAAAAGAGTGTAGACGAGTTAAAGGGAACACCTACTGCTACCCAACCCTTCAAACAGGGTGAAGGTATTGAAAGAAAGACCTCCTCCCAAGGTCATACTGAGTCTGCACCTAAAACGCCATCATCAGCCTCCCAAAAGGTTGATGATATCATTAAAGGGACAACAGAGGATCAAGCCCAGATCCAAAATGAGTCAGAGTCTATGCACATCAATTCTGAGGATGGTCAGCCAAAGGAGAGAAGTATCGAACGCACTGGTGACACTGCTTCTCCTCCCCAAGCTGATCAGACTCCTTTTCTCTTACACTCTGAGTCTGAACAGGCTGTCAATGCCCCTTCTATATCACAAGGAGGGGTACAGGCCTCAATTCTCCCTAAGGATACTTTGGTGCAACAACACACCTCTGTTGAAGGGCAATCAAATACACAAGACATTACACCTGCAGAGTCTGTGTCTGCATCTGTCCTTGGACAGAGGGATTCTGTAGGTTACATGGCTGTCTTTAAGGCAGTTATGTCAGCCCCTTGTGCAGCAAAGGGAACCATTGATGGCCTCACAATGTCAATGAGAATATGATCACTATCTCCGGAAGTGATTCTTCATTCGATGATGAGTTTGCCCATCCATCCTCAAGGGATGCTCTGATGGAAGATGCCACTAGAGGAGTTGATCAAAATCAAGATCAACACATTCCCACTGGCCCTCAGCCTGAATCAAATGTTAATCTTTCTCAGGCTGACCAACTCATCATCATTTCTGACAAATCTACTCATGAGACTCACTATCATGAGCAAATTCACCAAAACTTCTTATGCCTCCACCCCCTTCTATATGAGCCCAATGACCCTGATATTAAGGATTGCAGGCTGCTCTTTCCAGTGACAGTGGCTTTTAAGCCAACTGCAAGTTCTTTCCAAGCTGTCACTATCTTATTTTCAGATATGGTGGGTCAGCTCACTGAGTTCATATGAACCTATAAAGTTGAGAGCTTACAGCTGACCAAATGCTTGGAAAAGATCCAAAAGGATCAGGAATTGATGGACAAGAAGGTAGATAAGCTGAGTCAAGATCAGACTACATTGATTTGATGCAGCAGAACCAGAGCAAGCTGACAGAGTCTCTTGATGGTCTTACAAAGGCAATCAATGAAGAAAAGGAAAGAAACAAGAGTACTCTGAGTCAGATTGAGACTGCAGCAACCAAGTTTACAAGGGAAGTCACCATAGAACTTCGATCTGCAAACAAGTCACAAGCAGATTTCAAGAATGATCTGATTGAAGTCTCTAAGGGTGTCAAATCTAAAATTGGACTCCTCCATGAAGATTATGTTGAGCTAAGGAGAGCCTGTTGTCTCACTAATATCAAGATTGACTTGATCAACCAGGATCTCAAAGGCCTCTTTGCTACTCCAGTGAGCTCTTTCCCTCCTGATGATGACAAAAAGGGGGAAAAGAATTCTACTAAGAAGAAGAGTGCTATGAGTGATGCTGAAATGGAGCTAGAAAGAGAAAGATAACAAGCTCAGGTTGACAAGGAAATTGCAGAATATTTTGATAAAATGAAAGAAAGACAGAATAAGGCCAGAGCTGAGGAGGCAGCCAATGATAGAAGAATGGTTGTGCATGGTTCTAAGGTGGAAGGTGAGAAGGAAACTGTAGAGGAGATAAAAATACTAGAATCTGAGTCTGGTGGTGAAAATGTTGGAAATATGAATAAAGAAGCTGAAAAGGAGAGTGATACAACTAAGGGGGAGACTGTTGATGTTGAAATGGGAGATATAAGGAAGGATGTTGGAGTTGAAAAAGTTAAGAAAGCTGAAAAGAAAAAGAAGTCCTTCCAAGCTGTTCCTGTACAAGCTGTGCCATCACAAGCTGACCCAGCTCCCAAAGAGCAAATTGTTGAATCTTCTTCAAGTGAAGACACAACCACTTTGTCCCAGTTTATGCTAAAGAAAAGGCCAATTGAAGCTGGGTCAAATGGTGTGAAGATCTTAACTGACAAAGAAAAAGATCGGGAGCTTGCAATTAAGAAGGCTCCAGAACTTAAGGTAACAGTTGAAGTGGCATACAAAATGATCAAGGAGGACAGATTACAAAGAGAAAGAATGGCTGCTGTTGAATCTGATCCAGAAGTTGCCAAGGTTCTTCAAGAAACATTGAATAAAGAAGATGAAGAACACCTTGCAGCTATTGGATCCAAAAAGAAAGAACTTGGAAAAGAAAAAGGCAAGAAGGAGGTGGTTCACACTAAACCATCACAGAAAGTGAAAGATGTGGAGAAAAGTGTTGAAGCCCAAGATTGGTGGGAGGCTCTGGAGAAAAGAAAGGTAACTGAAAATATTAATTGTAGAAGGCATCCAGAGCCAATCACCCAGGTTCAACTCAAAAGAAAAAGAGGAAAGAACATTCCCAGCATCAGGTTTACAAGAGAAGGATATGAAACAAGCTGGGAAACCCATGATCTTGACAATCTGTTTGAATTAGGATACACTGAGTGGGTAGAGTTACATAATATCATAACTGGTATGACTGGAATCCATAAAGAGACAGTCTTGGAAGCCATTGAAAAGAAGTTGGCTATAATTGTGAAATTCAAGATTGATATCACTGGCCTTCCAAGACCAAAAGCATATGATATGGATGATGAAGATGAGTCAGCTGAGCCACTCAAGAAGAAAAGGAGAAGGTTTGAAAGAATTAATGCTCCTGGAGGTGATCATACATTTTTTCTCAAAAACTTGTCTCCTTCAG
Source organism: Erigeron breviscapus (assembly GCA_034093135.1). Classification (NCBI taxonomy): domain Eukaryota; kingdom Viridiplantae; phylum Streptophyta; class Magnoliopsida; order Asterales; family Asteraceae; genus Erigeron; species Erigeron breviscapus. The sequence continues at coordinate 124,064,634 of CM067170.1, read as the reverse complement.
AGTTGTTTGCTCAATTTTCTTCTGATGTTGTTGACAAGATTCTGAGTGATCTCAATCTATCTCTTCCTGCTGGTGTTGATAATGTAAGATGTGGGATGTTCATCACTAAACCTAAACATGGGATGTATTTTGTGGATGCAAGAGGAAATTGGTTTTCCAAAGAACTGCTGCACTTATCAGCTTTGCACCTTTATACCTTATACAGATTCTGTAGAAATTTTAGTGAAGAAGGTAATGGGTATGAGAAGTTCCTTATCGATGAGGGGTTAGATAGGCAGTTAGATGTGAAAGTAGCCCCATCATTTGAGGTTAAACAAGAAGCTATAGAAATGCTTGAAGAATAGTTATATATCTTGTAATATTTTTTTTATTCTCCATATATGCAAAAAAGTTGTACAAATTCAGTTTCTTTGTTAAAACTTCATATCAGTTCAAAAGAACCCAAAAGATTCAAAGGGTCACAATCTGTTAGTCTTATTTTACTTTGATTCTTTGTAAGCTGATAGTTAGAAGTGTTGTTGGGTTATATCATCATCAAATAGGGGGAGATTGTTGAGTCCCAATGTTCATTGATAAAGGTCTGTAAATTTGGTGATGACAAATCTGACTTATAAACACTTAGAAGTCTTTTGGTTCTTGTAATCTGATCTGGGTCAGACTAAGCTGACACAACTTACGATCTGTCTCTGACCCAGATCATGCTTCATACTTTGTAATTGTAAGATCTTATGGAAGCAAGTGTTATTCAAGCTGCATCAACAATATGATAGCATTCAATCCAAGTCGAAGAGGAGGATTGAAGATAGAAGACCAAGCTGTTAGTGGAAGGCAGCTTGGGATTAGCAGTCAGCTTGGAAACACTTAGGCAGATTGGTGCTTTAACAAACGGCCCAATCCGCGTCTGACAAATCAAGTGAAGATAACAACCTGGATTGAAGATAAAGACAAATGATGTGACTAGGAAGAATCCTAGGATCCAGGTTGGTGGTTGGTTTACATATGCGTGTCCATACTCTTATTGGATGATGAAGAATGTGCGTCAGTACATGGGGGACCACAAGTACTATGAAAGGCACGATTGATTATTCCTTTGTCATCCATTGAAAGAAGAATATGTGGGTTCAACGGATACCAAATGAAGGAGTGATTTTGCCTATAAAAGCCTCATTCATTGATTGCATATGTGTGGCATTCCTGAGAATCATTCTTCACACAAGTTTCTCTGCTCTTATACACAACTTAGTCTGTACGAGATCAGCTTGGGCTGATTCTCTTGAGCTAGAACTTATTGATTGTAGTTTGTCATTTCAAAGGTTGTTTAGATATCTATAGGCTATCTTTATTCCGCAACAACCTTGTAATTCTTTGTATAGATTATTTCTTAATAAAGGATTACATTGAAAACACAATCTGTGTTCAAGAATGTTTTTGTTTCTTTATTGCTTTACTGTTTTAATGATTCCTACTCTTTACTTACTTACTCAATATATATAATCTGAATCTTAAAACGTTTTTATTTAAAAGTTTGTAAAGATTGAGGAAGGTTGTATTCACCCCCTCTACAACTGTTATGTGTTCAATATACTTTGGTATATTGATACACTTTGGGACGTATCATAAATGTTTAATAAATTAAAGATAATAAAAATAATAGAAAAATATTCGCAGTTAAAAAAAGAAATTAATAATAAAAAATAAAAAATGTACAGACTTATAAGAATTTCAAGTTATGAATTTTTTTTTATAATTTATTTATCTTTTTTCAAATTTTTTAAAACAATAAACTTCTACAATACAAAGAATCCTCAAATAACAGTCACTTTAGTTGTAAAATATCGATGGCGATGATATCTATAATTTTATTGTACTAATATCGTGCCATTTGTTCCAAATACAGATTGAAAACACAGCATCTTCCATGAAATCTTCATTTTCAATTCATCTTGCAAATCTG